>JABWDB010000021.1:4077500-4705593 GCA_019614645.1 Stratiolaelaps scimitus
ATGAACCTCAGACCCCACTGGGTGCTCGCATTCAACAACTAGCCATGTTCACATCTCCAGAATTATCTGGATTCTGGAAAATTATAGTTGTGTCATAAAAACAGATCACTAATGTACTGATGCTGTACTGGGGTGAACATCAATGTACTGATATGACTTACACGTGCATATAATCTCACAGTACCCCGAAGGAATAATAACGTGATGGGGGAGAAATCGGAGCGTCAACTTCTGTTATTTGTAATCTAGTCTGCTATCAGATGTGCATCAAGGTGCATCAAGTTAAAGTCTAAGTAATTTTTTTCTGTTTCTCATTCCAACATGTATATTGTGTTTCGCCGTCGTCATCTTTGTTTTCCTACCACTGCCGTAGTTACGCACCCTTCTCTCAGCATTTTGAGCTTTGAGCATGTTCGAATAGTCGATGAGCACCTGCTGGTGAAATGTGAGGGTTCGCCAAATATCGACCTCATTGCCTTGAGTTATCTGAGGGTATACAAGTGTAGTTAATAAGATAATTCTCTTAACATGCATAAGACACTTGTATGTTATTGGAAATATATTTTGTTGTAACTTTGTTATATGAAACTTACAAGGTAGTAACCCGTCAACTTCGGGGTGGTTTTAAACCTAGTGGTCCAACACCTTGTAATTGGTTCAACACTCGAAAAGTTCATCACAAATTATAATAATACTGCTACCTTGGTTGGTACTGAGTTATTTCACTGTTATAGCTGTAGCCGATAATCACCAGTTCATGCAGTGCAAACATTGGTATCATACGGCATTCATACTTTAGCTAACACAACTGTACTCGCTGCCTGCCTGTCTGCCTACCTGAAGAAGGCATCGGACAAAGTTGACCTCATAGTCTGACACGCTGCGCCCCTGAAGCACTGCGCACATATCTCGGGGAATCGAATTTCCGCTCCGTACAAGAAGGCTCTGCATATTTCGGCCATTGCCTGTTAGGTTTTGAAACACCTTCTGAACTAAGCGACTCATTGTAAGGCTGATATTAGTTAGCGGATATCTGTATCGTCTGCTGAATCGAATTTGTATTTTGCAGGACGGACAGATCGGGAACCTCAACATATCGTGGTGAGAATCCATTTTTCTATCGAGCCATCTTACGTCACAGCAGTGTCCGCATGGCAAACGGTAATAACGAACTTTGCTGTGCGGTTCCCGGGCATTACACGGCCTCCGAACCAACGCCCTCTCGTCACACACGGCACAGATGCAGGTTTCGCCACAGATGCCGATACATCTATGGGAGGGATTCCCGCAAGGAGGTATCTTTCGACATCCTCTGAGACAGCGGCAAGTACACGATCCGCACGTCTTCCCACACGCTGACATATGGGGACAATGCTCAGCGGAGCTATTGCATCTATCGTATAATGACAGCATACAGCTGACATCGGAAACTCTTTGGTGAGGACATTCAGACTTCACCGGCTGGCAGCAGGGCGCACATTGAGTGTGGCAGGGATCTGGACAGTGATGACCACAGAACAGCGTTTTTCCACAATTCTCATAGCACTTATGTTTCGTGCATCGGCCATTTCGTCTGACGACTGCAAAAACAATATGAAGTAATTAGTGAGATAATCAAATATTTATAATAGATAGCAATCGTTATATGAAGTGTAAAAATTAACCAGATGTGCGCAATTCGTATTGCGCAAACATATATATATATATATATATTGCCTGATGTTCGTCTGGGTCCGTCTTATGAAGCAATACTGAAAGCAGTACCGTTAAATATTGGCTGTGAGTCGGCCCGAAAGATTTATAAGGATGTAAATCTTTGAAACTGGCTTAAATATCTAGCACTAGATGGAGCAGCGGCAACGTGGCCGTTTACCACTATCGCGACTATATATGAGGTACTGTTGCGGTTATTTGCAGAAATGAGAAATCTTTAACGATGGGCTGCTCACACGCAGGTAACAAAGGAAAGTAATGGAATCACTTCAATTGAGCCTGACAAAAATGACCAGCGAGATTTCCTAAGTTTAACCTCATTTAAATCAAAGTGCATCGAAATAAATGGGTCGGTAGTTGTGCAGCGACTCGTTCGGAGTACACACCTTTGCACGTGTGTCCACAAGTCATCCGTTCATTGCAGGTCGTGTCACGGGCACGAGTCACTATGAAAGGTACGTTAGCCCTTGGCTGAGCCTTCGGTGAAAACGGTGTGCTGACCACGGGCTTGCAACCGAGCTGACAGCGAATGTCATTTGTACGGCACGGGATTCCTCGTCTGCACGCACTGCATCGACGAATCGATTCAGCGTTGCACCACGAAATTGACGAACAGCGAACTTTCATCGAGTGTCCACAGCTTAGCGTGACATCGACAGCTCTCGAACATATGGCATCTGCTCGCCGTTCGCTTGTTGCCTCATAGCAGACCGTATCGAATACATGGCCCTTGCTGCATCTCATCGACCGTATCTGCGTGCATCTGATAGGTTTTTGTGAATCCGAGCAGGGCAAGAAGAGACTGTGGCCGCAGGAGGTGAGCGGTTTCTCTATCAGCTTCATACACTTTGATCTGTTTCGATCTTTACACAGTAAGGTGACGGTATGTTGACAACGAGCAAGTATAGTAATTTGGGTTTTGCAAGGCTCGCAGCGCTTCCCACATGGTAGTGGACAGATATGCCCGCAAGACAGACGACGCCCGCATGCGCTCGGACACTGAACCTGACGCCGTGGTTGCGAACAACTGAAAATAGACATTCATTCGTCCAATTGTGCGTTATGTAATCGTACACATGAGCCGTGAGAAGCGTCCATAAACGAGCTATATTATTTTTCCGAATTCAAGTTATGCTTAAGTCAGATTTCTTGTGAATTTATCGTAGACAACTTGTGCAGTTAAACGAACAAATCATGCGTCTCAGCATAAACAGATAGCGATCGCAAACTTACCTAATTGTAACTGCGTGTCCGCAATTGAGCCTTTTTGAGACATTCACAATGCAGTTGCTGCAGTCATCACCGCACGCTCTTCTGCATGGATGACCACAGGAAAGCATCTTTCGACACTGTTCACTGCATCTAAAATCACCCTTGTGGAAAGGATCTGCTCCATGGCACCGTCTCAAACAGTCGTGCCCACAAGGAAGGCGGGCTTGGCAAATCTTTTCACAGCCACCTTCGGGGAAGCGATCGAAGTCACTGGGTTCCTGGACCACTATTCGTTTCGAATGCATCTCGCACCGCAGCTCAATACCTAAACTCATATCGTCCGTGAGAGATATCCACGTATGGATATATATTAGATAGGTTGTTTATTGGTTTGTCCGATAAACCCGTTTAAAATCAGCTCGGGTTGATAGTGGAAACGAATTTAGGCGAGTTGGGATTGAATTCCGTCAACGAAGCAATTCTATTGAGGGTAGAGGTGTGATTCGTACATATCGAATGTGCACCTTACTCATTTGTGCTGCCTAGAAAAGCACTCGGACAATACGAGAACATAGCTAGCCCATGGTGGACTCCTTGACGCGAACATCTTAAACGTTGTGTTCTGTAGTGTGATTACCATATTCTAACGCCACATACCGTTTAGCTGATGGAAATCACGTTCTAATCATGAATGATAAATGAGTGCAGTATATACTACGGTCAACCTGAGCGACCTTGGGATGTTTTTTTGTTTTTCACCTTGAAGCCCCGAGATCAGTGTGATACAGTAGTAAGCTTAGAAAACGCCTTGAGTTGGTCTAACTCGCAACTAATTTCACATTCGAATGTAACACGTGCCGGAGCTTCACGGAGCTCAACATGGACCATCCCAGAGTCGAAGATCAAAGCAAACAAACACAAGTATGCACTTAACCTATTATTATTATTATTATTAAATTGTTGTAACAATGTATTATTAAAAAATTGTACACTTGCCATCTCCAATGCAATTCTTTTCCTTGAGTATTGCACAAACTTTCTCCCAGGTGGGTGATACCCGGGCAAGTAACGATAAATCGCCTATGGCATAGAGGCCAATCTTGGCGCGGGAAAGTGCCACACAAATTCTGTTGTCCCGTGAGAGGAAGCCAATCTTTGATTTCTCGTTACTTCGAACCAACGACAAAATGATAATGGGACTCTCTTCACCTTGATAGTTGTCGACAGTTGTCATTCGTACACCTATAAGACAGATTCAAGATATTGAATTGTAGATTCCGCTCGCCGATGTACGCCCTCCAAATCCTACAGAGCGTATATTACATTTTGAATTTTGAACGCTGGTTAACTACGATCATGAGCGATTGGGTTATTTTAAGAATAACGTAATGTTGTATTTTAACGATGTTACGATGAATAGTCTTTGAAATTAGCACATCACAGCAAACCACAAGTTCAAGTAAATCGATTCATACGCATTCGAGTCTAACGGGTACAGCTGAAATGCGGCTGCCAACAACAATGATGATTTGCTCATTAATAAATCGGCAAGTGTCGGCCGTCGACAGCATGCGACGTTTACATCAGCAGCAGGATAGACTCACCCTCGAGAGGGGAGACTGGCAAAAAAGGGACCTCGGGAACACGAACGACTCGGGTCAGCTTTCTGTTGTGCACTATTTCGACAATTTCCTGATCTTGCATCGCAGTAAATTCATTCTTCTCGTTGAAATCCCTTACTGCAGACTCAATCGCAGCAACCTGAAGAGGATGAATATGAAGTAGTTTGTTAGTTCTAAGACCAATGCTGTTTCGCGCACGAAAATCCACTAACTGGCGGGATCCTATACTGGCGCCACGAACCTCTTTAAATGACCAATGTCGCAAGAGAGATCAAAAAAAAAACTCAGCAGTTTTTATCTAAGACATTTTGCTACACGAAACATCCTATCAATGTATTTAGTATCAAAGTATCAAGAAATACACCTCTAATTTTAAACAAATAAATGTGCTCCTTCTGCTTAAGAGTGCATAATAACATCTATTACAGGTAGGCACTGTCGATGAAACAATGGAGCTGCTACTATTCTGTAACACAAATGTTGTTCGTTACGAACCTGTCCACGATATGTAGCCAGGACAGTGACCTCGTCAGGCGCATAGCCCTGCTGCCGGAGGTGAACTGCTAGTCGAACAACAAATTCTGCCTCAAACAGATTTGATTTGGAGTGGGACTCGCGGTCAGCTATTTCGGGATGAGAATGACTCATAAAGAAGAGATTCGAGGCCATTCCTGCAAATGGTTGCGATCGAACAAATAGCAAATTGTCGAGATCGCATATGCGTATGAATTCATATGGAGCAACTTTCGACGTTCTGTATCTGTCAGAGAGGTTTCTTGCTAAGAGTGTAAAATCAGTCATATCGGATCGACCTATCCAGGTTGATTGTTCCCGAGCTTTGAGTGTTTCTAAGCAGAAACAGAAGTATTGCTTGAAGTGCCTTCAAATCAAACTACAACTGCTTCGGAAATGGTCCACGCACACACACTTCTAAGAAATATGCTTTTTTCGTCTTAAATATGAAAGAAAGTACGAATAGTATAGTAAAAAATTAACGGACACAGTATTATCTGGTAATCTTTGATCAGAGAATCCATCACACGGCAGCCGCTGAAACACTCACCACGAGTGTTGGGATAGTTAGATATCGAATAGTGTGAAATGTAGTCCTTGTAGATTGTCGGAACGAGGAGTTGACGAAATGAATCTCGCATACGGTGCTGCTCCCGCAGCTGCACGAAATCCAGCTTGTTGTTGATGAGCCGCTCGAACATCGACACTTGCATGCCGAACTTGGTGGCCAGAGCGTGCACCGTTGTGCTCGGCTGCAACTGCTGATGGTCACCTGGTTTGGCAAACCGGAGGGTCGGTCAAGGGAAAACACATCGTAAGAGAGAAGAGATATTCCCCTAGTTTAAGGAACGTAGCCGACAGGTTATACCGGGTGTCAATCCGCGCCTGCCGGCCGAGTATGTGGCAAATATAAATTCTAATCGCAAACAATGAAAATCAATCCTCAACCGCCCACAGAGAATATATAAAAAGAAAAAAACGATTATAAGAGGAAGACCACGAAGAAACCAGGCAAACACGTACCTCTAATGTAATCTACGAGACACTATTTCCACATTTTCGAATTATTTTTCGTTTGCTTTTTCTTCAATGGATCTCTCCACTCACTACTCTGTTACCTATTAGTAGAAGTTGCTGGACCGACGGGGTGATCGAAGCAAGAAGGTGCGCTTCCAGGATCTCTGCCGCCTCCTCAACGACGACGATCTCAGGCTGAAGTCGACGCACGAGTGTGTTATACTTCGCTGCCCCTGTCGTTGTCATTCCGACCACTGCACAGCGGTTGGCGATAACGTCATATGTGGCCGCGCATTGGGCCTCATCGATCGCCAACAGTTGATGCCTGAATCCAAAGCACAACAGACACAGAGGGAGGGTGACATAAGATGCTAAGAGCTAAGTTACTGTCGGAATATAGTAGACATATATTTCTAATAGTTATAAGTTATATATATATATATAAATGTACCTGAAATACAAAGTTGGTTAACCCCAAGACATCGACTGGTCGCAGTCAAATTAGTACCCACTGGAACGCCTATGAATATCATAATGTCCCATTACTGAGAAAGTTGCTCATTCTAGGCAGCGGTCTACGCTTACTCTAAAAGCATCTGCTATAATTATGATCTTCTATTCGACATTGTTTGAGAACGATTAGCTTTCGCAGGTGTTGTTAGCTATATTCTGAAGCGATGTGGGTGCAATACCTGTGTTCGTTCCGAAGTTCTTCTGCACGTTCCCGGAGGCAGTCTATGGCAGCTTCGAGTTCATTATACGCTTTGTCTTGTAGTGCTTGTTGTGCTCTGAGGGCAGGTACGAAATTCACGCATGAAATAGTATGTTTCTTGCAATCCTCCAGATAATTTCTCGCTAACTCTTCAGCTCGTAACCAATGAAAATGCCTGTAGAACCTCCAACGTTCAGCGCTTGAGAGGTTCGACCCACCGTCCACGTTAAACCTCAGGTGAAGCTCCTGAATAACTGAATGAGGCTCACGGTGGCCGTTGTGTGGTCCGACCTGCATATGGATGGCCTTCTCGCGTTCACTGTCCAGTTCGTCGGCCAAGATGTCCGGCCTGTCGAGCAGGTCTTCCATCTGACATGGAAAACATTTTTTTCAGGTTATTTCTTCCATAGCTTTGAGTTCGACCTGTATGCATCTAAACTTGGCCGACTGCCTATAATAGCGAGTCGTTGCGAAACTTAAGTAAAACGAGAAAAAATGTTTAGAAGAAATATTTAAAAACTATTAAAAGGGTTTATACGTGTGCGGATATACTTGAATGCGTTAATTGAACAAAGTGACATATCCTATTGCAATTGAACCCACCGCAAGTTCTCCTCGGTCTTGGTCGCTTAAGAAGTTCGGATCTCTTCTAGCATTGTCGTGGGGTTCACTGGATCTTTGCCACTTTCGATACTGACTGACAAGCTTTGGAACGTTCAAGTACACCTCATTCGACTCGGCGGGACTCAATCTCAACTCTGTATCATCTGAAAAAATGATCTTCCTGAAAAGGAAAATATCCCAATTGCCAATTGAGAGTTACAACAACTTGCTTGTTGGCAAATTCGATTTTCGGTGTGCCTGCTCAAGTAAAAACAATGTAAACAACATCGTACCCGGTAAGTTTTCCAAGGAGTGCCTCTGTCGCGCGGAGCGCTGCCCGGATTGATTTCAACGTGTTCTGTTCAGTGCGGACAATTTTGTTATTCTCCTGGCTTCGTCGAAGAGAACACAAAAGATATGGGTCTAACTTGACACTCTTACAGTTGCCGCCAATACGGACAATACTGTCGGTGAATTTCAGAATACCTGGAAAGATATTTGGAGAGAGGTAATTGCAGACCATTTTTGAATAAGTATTAGATCTTTATTATGCAATGCAATTAATTATTTACCAGTGATTTATGGGGGTTTGTTTGTTTAGCCTATAGTAAAAAGCAATCAACGAAATGTATTGATTCTGAGCGCGAAATGGCATACATGACAGCGTCTGTCCTTTAAGTGATTTGGGACACATTACTACTCGTGTATATATATATATATATATATATATATATATATACACGAGTAGTAATGTGTCCCAAATCACTTAAAGAACAGACGCTGTCCGTAAAGCATGTTAAATATAATCGACGGGATTAATTTTTGATTACCGAAGTGATCCAGGAGCAGTGCCGAACACATTTGCCCGTACACATGCATGTATTAGGTTTAAAGGGGCATTAACTCGAGGTATTCAACAAACATACTCCAGTTCTTCACGGGCACAGTTTTTTTGTAGAAACCACTCTAGTGGATAAAAATAATAATAGTATTTAACGGGGAAAAACTAGATCAAATCTGAATCTTTGGTTCGATCATCGTAAACTGTCAGTCACCCTCAGCGATATATGGCTGTACAACTGACCTTCAAGAAATTGGTCGAGTGCATGGTTAGTATAGCACACAACCAGGATAGGTTTGTCTGTTAAATGGTTATACAACATCATTTCAACCATCTTGAGAGCGACGAACGTCTTGCCGGTGCCAGGCGGTCCCTGCACAAGACAGAGTTCCCTCGAAAGGGCGCTCTTCATGGCTTTATACTGCCGAGCATTGAGAATCGTAGCTTCTTGACTTGGCCAAGTGGTCGGTCTCAACTGTAATCGAATAATTAATAATATTATTAAGAATAATACATCATTGATAATCCATTACAGTATGTAATTGACTCGTCCAACTAATCATCTATCTGGCTATAGCTCTCCTCCGAAGCGTAACATAGTAAAAGTGACATAAGTAACCTGGGTTATCAATAGTAACGAATGAGTATCATCAGTAACCGTTACTAAGCGCTGAGCGCGGAAGAGAGAAAGAGAGAGATTTGTCACTCGTATAGTTTACAATGAATACTAGTTCGACGAATTGATCTCTAATATCAGCCAATTACACTCACATTAATTCTGTTAATTAGCACAACGTTCTATTTCGACCGATCATTGCACTATGTCTGCTCAAGCGGCTTATTAAGTTATTACTTACAATTTGTGTTTGTGTTCCATTGATCTTCATACTTGTTGGAAGTTCTGACGCATCCCCCTGCAGTGGATACAATGTATGTTATAAACACAGCAATTAAAAATATTCTTAGCGGTAAGGGTGAAACATGTACATACTGACAACCAATACGAATTCAACAATTCAATCATAATCCTGATCATCTTGCGAAACCGGCTGCTGGCTGCAGGGCTGACGTCGCATTCAGTTAAAAATAAAAACTAACAGCAGTTAAGGCATTATAGCCTCAGTTGTCAGTGTTTAATAATGCAGCTAGATTTCTGCACAGAATCACAAAAGTATCGAACCTTTTCATTGGGTTCATTGCATCGAAGTAGAGGTGCAAAGTCAAATTTGTCGTTTCGACTCTGGAGGAACGCCGGAGTGCGCAATTGCTGATCACCTTCCACCATATATGATGCCAACGGCATGCTGGTTTCGTTCATCGATTGCAATACTGGAGATCAATCAGAGTCGAGTGTTAGCTCTTCCTGAATAAACCTCGTCTGTGAAGGTACGAAATGTTTCGCAAAGCGATATCGTACCATGAACGATAAAGAGCTAACGATAACTAACTGAATGAATTCCATGGTCGAGGTTCGTTCCGTTGAGCTGAATGCAAGCTGACTTCAATTCAGATTTAGATTCAACCGCTTTATGAAAACTGTGACACATACTATGAGTAGACGCTACGCGCAATCAAACCTTGAAGGTTATGGCGGTACGCCTCGAAGTACGCGCTTGAGCTCTCAATAAGGTTGACGTTCACCGTAGGGTCGAGAGCACGACACTCATCTTCATTGAAAAACTGCAGAACGAGGTAACCTAAAGACAACAAGCAAAAATAAATCCCTGCTAGCTGCCGAACGACTTTAATCTCTATGAACGTATTCAATGGCGAAATTTCACTTGAACAAGAAAATTACGCTCTTCAATCTTTGATGAGGGACACTAAGACTCATTGGTGTAACTGTGCCCATTTAGCAGCGTATCGGCCGTCTCTATTGAAGAGATATGCAAACACACCTCGTTTCAGAAGCTTCGGCATTCGTTGTGCTACGGTAGCGAAGACCACTGTGACAAAATTATTGCTGGACACACCAATCAAACTGCCTTCCATTAGCCGTGAAGAGTGTTCCCAGTCGATGCTCAACCAATAAGCGTGCGGCAGCCGAAATACCCTTTGATCAGGCCGGAGATTCTGTTGGAGAAATTAGGAAACAATATAGATAAATAGATCTGTGACCAATTCTCTGAACGACTGCAATCATTACTGCAGTTATAATTAGCGAGCTCGAAAGTGTCTTATTAGCTATTGTATATGTTCGAAACAATACAGTAATGCAATAAACACTTCAGAGAACAGATTTTATTTATTTATTTGTTTCTGTATTCATGAACCTTGAAGGCCTAAATCGTTCACTACTTCCCTGACAACAATAAATTTTAAGTGAAGTATTAAAAAAAACAACAAATATCTTGGTCACCCCTCTCGGTAGGTTGCAAGCGCCAACTCGTTAGTCCCTATCTAAAAGCCTCTACCACTCTGGTACAATCTTCGCGAGGTGCTATTCATTATTTCCCATCTTCTTGAAGATAGCACGAGACCCATAGAGCTTTGCAGGCGTAGTCGATTCTATTATCTCTGTTATGTATGCTTACAGACATCGGTATCTTCCGAAATCATGCTTTATTAGCCTGTGTCGAAATTAGGAATCATGCTATTTGTCCGAATTCGGTGACAACACTTACGGATTTTCGGCTAGTCTCTTTCTCGATTCTTACATCGAGAAAAAAGTGCACATTTTCAATTGAGCGTAAAACTTTCGAGCCTTGAACTTTCCCTCGTTCAGCGACGACCTTGCGATACTTTTGTACACCCGTCCGCAGTGGTGCCAAATAATCCTCACGAAGGAGACGAAAATGTATGTCCAGATAGTCATGAATGGTACCGTACGATCCTGCAAGAACGGTTTTCGACAGATTCAACGGTGAGATCCTTTGAAACAGGATACTTCTAACAATTAATTCGAATCAATTATGAATGTATGAAGTACGAACCCTCGGTAATGTTAGGTCGCAAGTAGGGTGTCTCTTCATCCAGGTCCTCTGGTGTAGGAAGGACAGACAACTCGCGGAAGCTACATTGCGCGCCGTTCGTACGGTAGCCAGCTAATAACGTTGGCCTTTTCGCATCAAATTCCTCACGTACCTGGAGCGGTATATGTATATATATATATAAGAAATATCAACGAAGCAGCAGAGGGCAGATGGAAGAGAAAAAAACACTCTCTGGCGCTATATTGATATAGATTGGCCGAAATTATATACTCAAATTGAATACTGTCGGGGCTATTTACGGACTGCATAGAGGGGAGGCTAACCACAAAGATAACGAAAGCAAAGCACCAGAAAAACGGAGAACAATTATAGAATTTGTGGACAGGGAGGCGAGACAATAAAGTATACAGCACTGAATTTTGAAATATAGCGGAAGAGAAGAAAATAAGGGAAATGGTGACGGGAAGACTATGTAAAAATTTCTCCTGGTTTCGCAGAACATGAATCAGTATGGAAATAACTAAACGGAATAACAAACAGACTACGCAATATGGGCCAACCAAAATAACCAGAGATTAAATAATAACAAAAATGATGTAAATTAGGGAGCACATTGAACTCAGTTGCTCTGCACATAGCGTACTCCACTAATGTAAAAGACGTTCCGGAAGAAATTGTAAATAGAATCTATTATATGTATGTGTAAGAAAAGCTTTAAATAAATGGCAATATATTTATGAAATGAAGATAAATTTGATGAGTGGTTCGTTTTCGTCTCTAAACCAGTTACCTCAGAGGCAGGCCACTGGAAAGACATCATTTTGTTATCAACATAATGTCTGATGTAGTATATGGTGGTGTATGTATGTCGCTATATGTTATGTCAGATATCTCTATATGTTCTCTCTAAATGAAAGGTGTTTTTGATTAGACTATGATCTGTGCGAATGCACAATAATGATAGTTCATCAAAAATGGGCGGGTTACCTTTGTTAATTTGTCCTTCACTTCGGCGAGATTCTCGTTTTTTAGAAGAGCAGACAGAGCTGTGTCGGAAAAATCCCAGAAAATTGCGGTTGGAAACCTGCAGCAAGCCTACAAACAAAACAAATTCTATGATCAGACAAACATAAGTTCGTTTATATAAGTTACCGATATTGGCTCTATCAGACCCGGCGCCACCTCTGCGACGACACTTAGAAACTCACCGTGGATTTTAATTTATTCCTAGTGTTTCCATAGACAGCCGACTGCATGAAATCTTATTTTTGAAATTCTTGTGGATGGTGATTAACCCGCGCAGCACCTACCTCGACCAAGGAAAGAGTCATATCAACTTTGCAAGTATCATCGGCATTGAGAGTTTCCAGAAGAGATGGGAGTTTCTGTTGGAAGCCCTGATCACGTGAAAGGGTTTGCTCGAGAAATTGGCAGATTCGCGAGGGTTCCTCGCATGAAAGAGTCGCACACAGAGTGTTCAGGACAAACGTCAGGTGCTCCTCTGAAACAGGTCAACCAATATATATATATATATATATATGTATATTGATTGTTATATTAATAAATGTCGCGTTTATTAAAATTAAAAACAAATCTTCACTTCAGGTCTAAATTCAGTTGAAGGCAGTTCTCGTATACGACAGGTTGGGGAAAGATACAATAGTAATATACGTTAAATAATGACAGATGTGATCCCAGTACCGGAGCTCTTACCAGTCAATTGTTCATGAGCAACTGTATCCCATTCCAGGCTCGTCGAAAGAAATGCCATTAGTTGGACTTTACCGCCGTCGAGCACTCCTTCCTGGGAGCGTTTCCACAGATCCAGATGTGACGCAGAGAACATGTCCAAAGGAGGTTCTAAAATGAAATAAAATCATCACATGGATGCCAAAAAATGCATTCAAACTCACTTCGACGAATTCCTTTTACAGAACGTACTCGCGCCCCATCGACTCTCAAGAACATCTGTAATGATACTATGACGAACCGCCAATGCGATTGCAAAGTGAATTTTGAAATCAAACGATGAAATAGGTGATATTTTATGAGGTGTACGTGCGAACCCCATATAGCCGTACAGTGCAGAACCGTGGCATGTAAATGTCGCTACTGTGGCTGTATTTTTGCTGATACAAAATTGTACATGAAGGTTAAATGAAGGGCAGGAATCTTACCGGTCTGTGTACCATTGCTAACCAGCCCGTTGGCTGAAATTGGCGCAGGTTGATCCTCTTCGTTGGGAACAGGCACGTTCTCATTCGAGGGTGCCATCTACAGTTAACTCTGGAAACATGAAGCAGAACAATTTGTTGAATCTGATGACGTTCGATATGGTATCATAAAATTCAGTTGTGATGCGACATTTCCGATGACCTTGGACTGTGCGTTGTATTGGAGAATAGTCATATAAAGCAATATAGTCGACTTGAAGGATCGGAGGGTAACGATGCCCAGGACACCGCCCAAACCCACAAGAAAATCTATAGAGCAACCTATGCAAATACTATATAACAGTCATTGTTAAAGATATATATTTTTGATGATGTAGAAGATTTCGATTGAACTCAAGGCACATACGACTCTTCATTGTAGATTTCAATAATGGATTGTAAAGGATATTCCGGCAACGTTCCGGAAGCTAATCAATCAACAGCACTTTCACTCACTCAAAGCAATCTCTGCCCTACGACGCGATGAAACCTGCCCCCTGGTAGATCCGGTCGATATCGAATTAAATCAAGTCTACTTTCTGTCCTATTGTAGCCCTCGGGTCTTACAACATTGTGGCGTATTTAGGAAACCAAGTATTTATGAGTGACTATAACTCATTTTCAGCATATCATACCTTTAACTGACCTTGCATTCATCCGCGCACTAGTTCGCCATATTAAACACCATCATCATCACATTAACAAGGCCAAATTATGTGCTCAATCCAACTTTAGGCATCAATGGCGTAAACGAAAACGATCACCCGTTTGTTGGCAATTCCCAAAAAAATTGCTAGATATAATATAGTATACGCAGTGCATACAGTGGCACTAGAACAGACAGAATGATGTCAATACTGACCCTTTTGGAATCAAATGGGTGTTCAGGCAGAGACGATTCATCGTTTAATCACATTGTATATTAGATGATTGATAATAAAATAAGCACATCATCGAAAACATAGCGCTTTTCCAGCTCCTCTAAAAAACACTTCAACATTTCTTCCTTCGTCTATGAGCTAAATCAAGTTGTTTTGTCGAACTCATGAACTAGATAAATCGCACCGGATGACAGCTCTTCTACGCGAACTCGATGCTTAGGTTTGCCAATGTAGCAAATACCGTACGATTGGAACGCACCGGTAAGTCCATTTCGATTCTAATCTATAGAGTTACGGCAATATGTGATATGCCGCACATGAAGTTGACTAACCTGTTTCCTTCTAGTTCTATAGGTCTGCTTGTAAATTCAGCTATTCTTGGTAAACTTGTTGAGTTCACTGTCAGTCAGGTGACTGAATATCGCACCACTGCACTCAAATTCTGTCGACGTAGACGTTCTAGTATCCACACTGAATGACCGACAGTTCTCGACACTGACGTTAACACACGGTGAAGTTGCCTAAAAGGCTAACTGCACCGCGCACCAGCACCTGCCGGCACCCGGCGGCGATCATTTGATGACTGGCGCCCCGGGCGGCCAGTTTGAATTTGGCGCGCCCATGTACTTTCGAATCTCGAGCAAGCAAACCCAAAGTCCATAATATTAACAAAGACGAATATATATATATATATATATATATACGTATATGCATCTCAGTAGAGAATAATGGACAGGAAGCTATGACAAGCGACGACACTTCAGACGGCAATTTGCCTTGTGTATTTTTTTAATAATTTGATTTTTTTTATAATTTTTATAATTTACATATTGCTACGAGGCAATGCAAATTTATATCATCTCATTTGTTGTTGTCCCCCGTAACGCGAAATTCACAAATTCACTCAAAAGTTACAGCCAAACTTCGCTATTTCGAACTTAATAAACTTTCAATTGGAGGCCGATACTTAAACGTGCCAATTTCAGCAAAACAAGGCTGTTGGCAGGACCGCATGAATTAAGAATTCGAGTGCCGCTGAAACACTTTTGGCCAGAAACACTTTTATGAAATGATTGATTTATCTTAAATTACTTTCACCAGCTTCATCATCGAGGGTCACCCTGACGGATCATTGAATCGACTCAAAATTCCTCATATGGGGGTGAGATTACTCACAGCGTGTTCTAGTCAATTACAAAAATAGAACTCGTATCTATATTTGCATCGAAGTTGTGTCACACATTTACTGCATGGCCTTTCCTTAGTTATGGTCTGATGATCCAAAATGATATCAGGTCTACACTCTTTTATAAACCAATTCCAGGGAAATGATAATATAGAATTGTATGCAAGTATACGCGTGTGCATTCAATGGTATCACACAGCATATCTGTTCCTTCTTCCCGAATAGAAATAAACGACCTTCGGTAAGATTCATATACGAATTGTTTCGACCATTAATTACAAAGAATCTTCCTCAAAAAAAAACGAGGCCTATGAGGGGTAGATAGATGCAGAATATCAACTACCACGAATCGTTTCCCTCCGTGCTATTCCAGAACCGCTCCGCGCACCACAGAAAATGGCGCTGTCATATCCCGTTTGAATTTGGCGGGTTACTTCGAATTTCGAACGGACGGCCAGACGGAGGGTGCTCTCAAATGCTCTCCCGCCGCTCAGCGGAACGAGCGGCCTAGAATCGAAGACGAAACCACAAAAGTCGATGACAAAACCACCATTTCCATCATTTCCACAAGAACGGTTAATATCAGCAAAAGCCGACGATAACAGCAACCATGCAAAAGTCTACCCTGTCGCGGTTCAGGAACGCAAAAGTGTGAATGCGGCTGATGGCGGACTAACAGGACGGCAAAGTGGAACGGTCGTTTGATGAGGGCGGGCATTCGCTTTCAAAACAGAGAAATCTCTCAGAGCCCTCCAAGGCGGTGATGGTGTGTTTATGTAAAAGTGAGGAACCAAGGCAGAGCAAACCATATCGCTGCTTATGGGTAAATACCGGTAGATGAACTGTTTCGAATGGGAGAGATGGTTTTCGAAAGTTGACCCGAGGATGGTCAATTGTCGTGAAGTAACAGAGATTAATAGCCAGACACATATGATAGGTAAGTGAAGTTTTTAACAATATTTGTGAAATACACCGGCTGCTGTTGAGGATTTGTTCTATTTTTACTTTTTATAAAAGAGGATCACTCTTGAAAGGCTGCGCTTAGAGCGTTGTTAAGTTTTGCCCCGTAAGATCTAATCTTCGTGTGTATTTCGTACCGCTGGAAAGAGATGTGGGTGCTCTGGGTGTTCGAAAATGACGTCGAATTTGACTTCGATTAAAAATAGGTGAAGCCGTTAATCGTGTCGGATCTTCTACATTTCGAAATGTCATTTTTCTGTTCGTATCATGCTATGATTGTACTTCATTATTATACAGCTAACTCTTCTTTGTTTGTTTGTTATTTGGTTGTTTTAGATATGTCGAATTTGAAGTCCCGGCTGGACGCAGCCCTGTCAGGGCCCTCCGACGACCTACCACAACGAATCCGTGCACTGCTCGTGACGGATCCATTGAATATCAAAGTTCTTCAAAATATCACCGCGTAGGTTATGAACAAAGGAGTGTTTCAAATTTTGTCATTGAATTTCCTCCCTACTGCTAAAACGTGTAGTTCACGACGAGCTGGTGATGACAATAGCGAATTTATAATAAAGTTGTACTGCACATGCTTATTTGCTTTATATATATATATATATATATCTTTTTCGAGGCGACCCTCAGCTGTTCCCCTATCTGACAGGCTTTATATTGATTCTTGACAAGTTCAATTAAAATCACTACTGATTATTTTTTCAATATCTGTCTGTTCAGGGGGCTTTTTTTTGTTTGACACTAATATAACACATTATAATTTCGATTCCATGTACATATGTTTGTTTGAATCCACAGACATTTGGGAAAATCAGACCTTGACCACAATCTGCTCGCCAGCTGTGTCTTGACTGCTTTGGAGAACATTGTGGCTGAGGTGGAGAACAGCGCTGATGACGTTACTTGCACTACTTCGAAGTTCAGCTCGAAGGAGGCTTCAAACGACACGACATCCGTTCCTGGTGTATCGGAGGGACTACTGAAAGTCATGGTTCAGATCGTTTCGCTACTGTATCAGCGGCAAGTGGCCCCCCGAGAAGCTGCTCGAATCTGCCGATGTTTGGCGCGCGTACTGCCCCAGCAGCCGACGAACCGACACCTCACCTATGTGCTTCACATGTTAAGTAGGGTGTGTAAGGCGACAGATGCAGCTGCCGATGTAAAGAGCGCGTACACGCAGGAGTGCGTTCTCTGGTACATGTGGTACTTTTTACTGCAGCCGAGGTATATTGCAGTTCTGAATGTTGGCCTGGTAGACGCACAGCTCATGCACTGGGATACACTAAGTTGTACTCTGCTTAGTGAGTGGTCATCAAGGTTACCGCCTATGGAGCGAAGTATGGCGAGTCGCCTAACCTGTCAACTGATTCGGCTAGCATCCATCTGTCGGGTGGAAACATTTCGGATGCTTTCGAGATTAAAGGTAACTATATAGAGACTTGAGGTTCCCTTCGTATAATTTGAACATAGTAGCTAGTCACTAGCGACGGCTACAAAAGCTGCAAGATAATTATTATATTGAAACAGGTCATTATTATTATATTGAAACAGGATCTGCCATCTCCCCATGAAGTTCTCATCGTCTAACTACGTTATGGATTTTGTTTGTGAATTTATTTTCATTGATCAAAGTTCTCGTCGGATCTCAAAGACGTCATAGCCTGCCTTGCACAACGTGATCTCGAAGGTGGCTTGAGGGCCGCACAGGAAGCTTCCGTCGTTAAGGAATACGGGACCATCTTGGATTACCTTAGCAACATGCTGGTTGTACACATTGAACAAGGAAAGAAAGACCTCCTACAATTGGCAGATACCACACTTGGGCTTGTCCGCTGTCTCTTAGCAATTCCGGGACAGTCGTTGGATCAGGCACTTCTGCTTCTTCGGCACGTAGTATACCACCGGAGCGTTCTCGGCAAAGATGAATTGGCCCGCTTCCTTAAAGCTATTTGTACCTTGCGGGAATTCCTTCCATTCGATGATCCGGAACATTCCGTCTGGAAGAATGAGGCACTTGCTAAGGTTGCGAACAACATTGCTAATGCACTCAAGGTTCGTCATGCGTTACGTGGTCGATGTGTTCCTTACAGAGGGCGGAGCCTCTGTATCATTTTTCGTAGAATCGTACTTGAGAGCCACTCAGAATATTTTTATACTACATCATTCTAACAGCATGCAAAATGACGCAGGACTCCCTTCGGGAGTCCTGAGATTTTACCTTTATTGATGATGGTAATTTGATATATATATATATGTATATATATATATTACCAGAATTGAAACCGTGTGACAGGTGAGGAGCTGGCCGTTAATAACGTTTTAGTCCTGTTAATAATGCATGTGGATATTTGTTGTTGCATACTTCGCACGATATAATATCGATTACACAGATACAGCTGTGTGGTTTATTTTTGCACTTTAACCATTTGGTATTCTGTACTCGTTGCACTGACTAAGATGAAACAAATTCATGGTAAGGCAACACAAACCGGTTCTGGCTTCCTTACCTACTTACCTCTCCATTCGCAGGATTGCAAGGAAGCGGAGCATGCTCAGAAGTTGGAGGAGACATTTGTGTTGATTATGTGCACATTGCTGCCACGGTTCCCCGAATCGAAAGAGTGCCTTCAGCTTCTTCGCGTGGTATTAGCAGGAATTGAGATTGCAACAAGCATCTCTCCAAAAACAGCGAGCAGTCGCCTTGAGCCCTACCTATCGGCCCGCTGCATCGCCGCTGTCCTCCGTCTCTATGGACCGGATAAGATTGACCCACTTGTATTAGTAGCCTGTGAATCTTCGCTCGTAAAACAAGGTATGCCGCCGAAATACAGACAGTCGACGATTTTCAGACTATTGTGCTTCTGTCAAAATATCACTCACGTGGCTCACGATTCCTTTATTCGAGTATTCTCTTCGTGGTATGACACGCTTATATGACCTGTTCATTTTTTAACTCTATTTTTTAAAGGAAGTTGTTTTTCACTGTTGTTTGCGTATGCATGAACTGTGTTCGCTTCAGGAGAAAGCGCAGTCTTTTTTCATTGTGGAAAAGGGATTGCATGTTTGTAAAAGATTGTAATCCTGACGTGCTTTAATTCATTTTTGAATTTGCAGATGCCTTCCTATTTAGTGAGCTAGCTAGGACAGGAACGGATATATTTAAGTGGCTTGCACTTGAACTCTACGCAATACTGCGAATAGGGGCGTCAAGAAATGCGCAAGATCGTGTCGTGGCGGAGCTCAAGGCGTGCCCAGTAACGGATCAAAGACTGGTCGACATCGTGAGAGTGCTCAAACTAAGGTTGGTGCCTTGCAATCGTTTTCCAAGAGCTCGCTTGTTAGACTATGATTAATAATTGTTTCCAAATTTATCGTGTGTGTAGGTGACCTTCAGCTCACCATCTGCATATGTAATTAACAGGTAGTGTTACCCGAATTGGATGTCCGGTTAGGCGGATGTGCCGGGCAAGTATTATATTTTGAAAACGGCGACTTGTTCATCTAACAACAGCCAACGAATAGGCTAACTGAATGGTTCCTTCATTTTCTTTCCATTTCTCATGTGTGCGTCTCTACAGGGCGGAGGCTCAAAACGGCGATGACCAAATGGTGGATAGCATACGTACAGAGACATCCAGTGACAGTACACTGATGAAATGTGCCCGAAAAGGGATTTGGTTCTCGATTCGCCTCCGGCAACTGTCGCAAACAATCGTGTCCGAAATCGATGAAAGCCAAAAGCTTCTTTATGAGGTTCGTCACCAAATAGAAAACAGAAGGCATTTGTGTATCTCCTGAACACTAACACTATGTTCGATATTATTCATCGAATGGTGAATTAAATTGATGTCGGCCGGCTGATTTCGTTTGTTCGACCGTCTCTTCGATTGAGCTGGTATATTGAAAATTGGCCTTGAATTCTCTATAATTCGCAGTGTGACACTGACGTGCCTTTGAAGTATCAAACATGTGTGATCTAGTCAAGGTGTGGACGCTTGGGTACGAAAAGTAGGTTTACAGTTAAGAAAAAGTGGGCCTTCTCTTGAAAAAGATGCTGCTTCAATGGTAAGCTTACCATTTTTCTTATTATTGCTTTTGTCATTGTTGTCTGACAGCCCAAGAGTTCTAGCCACGAGAATTCGGAAGCATTCGATCGTCGCGAGCTCTTCGACGATTTGCCGCTAGCCATTCAGACGTTGCGTTATCCGAACTACGTCGATCTCTTCCAGTCGATCATGTGGATCTTCTCTAACTATCAAGAGTTGAAGAACTTCGACTACTGGTACTGATATATACATGATTTTTCAAACGCTTATACAATGCCCTCATGTTAATTATTTTTATAAACACTGTGGTTGAATACGTAGTGCTGCACTCAACAAGTTCGACAAATTGTTCGACAATGTATTTCTTTCCTTCAACCCTAACCATGACGAACTTGACTATCGAATCAGCAATATCTCACTAACGTACAGCTTCGAAAAAAAAATAATCGACGATTCTACTTTGTATACTATCTTTGATTCCAGGATGCTGCTTGCGACATCTATATGGGACGATCTAAAATTGGCAGCCAATTTTGTTGCCATCAACGGAGACATATCAAATCATTTGAGAATATTGACTATAACTGACGTCCTATTGAAAACTACAGCAGCCCCGAAGTCAGTCATTGTCGACAATCGTCTACGGATTGCTGAGGCTT
Organism: Stratiolaelaps scimitus; assembly: GCA_019614645.1. Classification (NCBI taxonomy): domain Eukaryota; kingdom Metazoa; phylum Arthropoda; class Arachnida; order Mesostigmata; family Laelapidae; genus Stratiolaelaps; species Stratiolaelaps scimitus. The sequence goes on from JABWDB010000021.1 coordinate 4,098,624, forward strand.
TAGTGCGAGCACGTTGCCTTGATATGGCAGAACTTGTTCTTGGCAAGGTTGAGCAGCAGATCCAAGCTGGAATCCCACTGAACTGCGAGGAGTTCTTTCAGCTGAGGTATCGACTTGACATGCTACGGCTCTGGGTGAAAGCTGAACGGCGCGACAAAGGGCCACCACCCTTAGATCAGCTAGAAGATCTGTCAAAGCCGATCAGAGGGACCACCATCGATAAACTACGCATTTACGGATTGAATCGGCATTACCATGGTAGAGCGTTAAATCATTGGGGACTAATCGAGAGTGGAAAACGAACAGCAATCGACATCCTCGACAGCACGTCGCGCAATATGAAAACATGCCTCGAATACCTTGAGTCGAGAAATCCCACCGTAATGACATGGGAGAGACTCGACATTGCACTTCCGATGCTTTCAACGGAGTGTGTTAAAGCCGATGCGCTACTTGATCTCGGCTCAATGAGAGAAACAATCAATGTGACAATGACCAGCTGCTCCGATGCCCAGACACTATTTAGCATGTACTTTACGTTTCGGCACATTGAGCGCATGCTTCGAATATCGATATTTTTTGACCGACCCATTGAATCAAAGATGAAGATCGTTAGCGACATCCTCGATGTCAAGTGTAATCCATTCACGAAAGTGGAGAGACGAATTCAGAACGAGCAGGAGACGTTTAAAATCAAATCATCTGAGACGATACCGTATCATACGGCCATGTATCTGAAGATGAGGCAACTTCAGGACGCCAAAGCGGAGAGTCGAATCCCAGCTAAAGAGTTTGTAAAATTCCATAAACGCCAGCGACATCCAACCAGCTGTAAATGCTATCTCTGCTACAGCCTGGGTATTCACGTCACACTAAAGAGATTGGACGCCTTTACAGCGCACATCACTCTAGAAGACTACGCGTGCAATGAACGGTGCGCCGAAACCCGTTTAGGAAAGACGTTGAGAATGATCGCGCAGACACTTAGCCTCGATCCGCCCCCTGAGGAAATCCTACCGCTGCGTGCTATTGGCCAAGAAGTGAAATTACGGCATGCCTTCTCGCTCTCGCACGGTTACGCACTAACGGGGGACTACACAAAAGCATTGAATACCCTTGCAGGTGCAGATGGGGTCCTCCAGCAGGCAGGAAATCGTCATGACCGACTAGAAATGGAGCTGCTGAAGTTTGAATATTCGTTCAATGTCAATTGGAGCGCGGCGTTAACCCGTTTAGGTATCGTCAATAATGAGCCTGTACAACTTGCGCATGAGGCGAACAAGCTATTTAAGACGCCAGCTGCAGCAAAACGACCAGTAGCTAGAGTGGCGCGTCTTCGTCGTAGGCTTCCATTTGAAGAAGATATTGAAGACTCTAGTGAACAGTCGAAGACTAAGTCCGAAGTCCCAAAGAAAAAAGCGCGCGTCGCCGGAACGTCCAGGCGAGCTCCTGTAACAGCTGCGAGCGCTGATACTGTGCCTCTGCCAGACGCAGTCACCACCTCTGCCAGGACAACTGAGAGCTCTGAATCTACGCCAATGAATACTTGTGGGACAAATGAGGGTGCTGCTTCCACACGCAAAGCACGCAAACAGGACGCTGAAGACCAGCCTACATTTAAGCCACTGGATGAAAATTCGACCCGAGTTGTTCGCACAAGACGAAAAGCAAACGTGCCGCGAGATAATGAGCTGGCAGCGCCAGTCACCGGGATTGATGATATTGTAAATATCGATGATCTTGGTCTCGAGGATCAGTTCGTCAAGATTAGCCTAGCAGAACGTTTCAGCAAACCTCTGGAGATGACTAGCGATGGGGCAGGTGAACACTTCCAAACGCTGATCGATGCAGCTCGCCCCTGTATGCCAGTGGGGAAGCAAACTCTGCTGACAAGCCTCTTCACGAATCTAGCCTTTCTAAGTGCTTGGCGTGGCCATAAGGACCACTTCCAGTTCTTTCTGGAGAAATCATTGGGCGTGAGCGTACAGCTAGCGGGTCTTAATCGAGGTCATAAATTAGTTGGCCATTATGAGGATGGGCTGTTGGATAGTAGCTACTTTGATTGGTTTCGGCCGACGGTTGAATTCGAGAACAGCTGGCACAAGAAGTTGTGGAAATACTGCGAGCCGGAGTGGAGCATTGTGCAGGTGTCGGCGGCCTTTGAGGGCGCAGTTACTCCAGGCCTCATCGTCACCCGATATCAGAAGGGATGCGATCCGCAAACTGTACATATAAATTCGAATCTTGACGGCCAGTTTCAACGAGCGTTCATCAAAGAGTTCGACGATATCTTTCTTAAGAATCAGATTAGTCTGCACTTAGTGGAGAAATCGAAATATTGGCAAGTTCGGGAGTCCACCGATCGACGACTTTATGCATTTCTCGACTCGCTAGAAAATTATTGGATGGGTTGTTGGAAAGGCATGTTTCTTGGACGACTGACAGAAGATAGTGAACATCAGGTTGTACTTGAGCTTGCTAGCATGGTTCGAAAGTGGGCCACCAAGCGAAGCATTCAGCTCGACAATGAACTGCTAATTACTGGGCTCGCTGCCCTTCCACTATTGAGCCATGATCAACTCGTGACCATGCTGTGTCGCTCGTTAGAGCAGACCCCTAGCAGCATGGACGAACTTGAAATGTTGGCTGTTGATATAAAAAAGAAAGCAGAACAAAGTCAACTGCTAACCAAGTCCTCGAAACGCTCACCCTTGATACTCGTCTTGGACCGGCATCTCATAAATATGCCATTTGACAGCTGCCATCTTTATCACAACCACAACGTGACGCGGATGCCGTGCGTTGGACTAATCGCGGCACAGGCGCAGCTACAGCGAGCCAGAAACCCTTCTTGTTCACCTTCTCGTGTCTTCACTCTGACGGATCCCTGTGCAGGCTTTTACTGCGTGAATCCGGGGGCTGACCTTCCCGACACCGAACGACGCTTCAGGGAGGACATGTCGGCACTAATTAAGCAATGGGAAGGTACTCTGGGCAAGCCTATGGAACGCGAGGATTTCAAAAGGGTGAGTCGCAAACATAAACGATATATGTACGTGGTTTTTCTTTGCGATTGTAATTTCGTACTGGTACTTGACGTCATCGAGTTCAGGATTTTTTAGTTCATTATCTGTGCATGTCTAAATCATTGTGCGGAAATGAACTGACATCATCATTTCATTGTTGCCTTCGATTGCTTAGATGCTGCGCTCAAAATCAGTCTACCTCTACTGCGGTCACGGAACGGGACGGCAACACATGCGGGAGCAAATGGAGTATATCAATATCCGAGCCGCTATACTGATCATGGGTTGCTCGTCGGCGCGTATGCGAATCGTCGGTCGAAAAATGGACACTGAAGGTTACGCGCTTCGGCTACTGTTGGGTGAGTCGTCTGAAATAGCCTATATCATTCACCACTCTATCCAAGTTGTTCTCTCACCTGTAAATTTACTATCCCGTCAAAAGAGTTGGAATCAAGCATAGTTACCGATAGAGAAATCTGCTTGAAAGCGGACACACCCGCTCATTTAATGATGTTCTCCGATACACAAATTTAGGTGGTTCTCCAGCCGTACTTGGAAACCTCTGGGACGTTACAGACAAGGACTTGGATCTATTCACATTTGCATTCCTTCGTACCTGGCTCTGGAAGGCGTGGCACCGCGAAGATCATGATAATCAAGCGGAAGATGTGGCGGTGCTCTCCAACGATAAAGCTACTGGGATCGTTAGGAGAGCTGGACTCGGCGCCGCCGTTGGGCATGCCCGATCCGCGTGCAAGCTCAAGTCAATCATTGGCGCAGCACCGGTTGTGTGGGGATTACCCTATTTTAGTTATTTTGTAAAATAACACCCGGTTCAACGTTCATTCCTGTTGTATATAGTTATACCTCTTACATAACACAGATTGAAGTAGCATATGAAAATATGTTGACTATTTTCATTATGACATGCGAAGTAGAAGAAATTGATTTAAGGTGATTGCGACGTCCTGATTTGTTCTTGCTCCATCGTTAGAACAAAGATACAAACCCTTAATGGTATATATTGCTGATCGACTTTCTTGACGAATACAGATCAATGTGAAACGATCAAAGTAACAAATCATGAACACACACTAGTATCAACTGCATAAGGATGTATTTAATTGTTGGATAAATAATTATTTTGGCAAACAAACTTAATAACACGAGACTGACGAAAAATCCGCGTACAAAGAGTGCATCATGGTGGGAAGGGACGATGTCTGCTATTGTGTTTGGATACAATGGCAATATTAAGGCAAGACACTGTAAGTGAATATGTGATGAATTTAAGAGACATTTTTAATTATCAGTTGATTCAAAGGGGAGATTCATATGCATGCGTGCCGGAATATGCATTACGTGAGAGTTCACACAAACCAAAATCTACCTAATTTGTATATATATATATATATAAAATACAAATTATGTAGATTTATATATATATATATATACATATATATATAACCATGTATATATAACGTAGTAGAATGACGCTGACTAAGTGTACACATATATATATATATATAACAAATAGAGGGACTAAAGATAATTAAATCACGCGTTAAATAATTAAATAAACGTAGATGGAGATAAATCTGTTTTTCGTTTTTGAATATCTTTGAATGTGCATCTATAGAATTCCTTTCACGAAAATTGTCGGTTATAGCATTTATGACAAATCAAATAACAACTCGAATCATTAACGATGGTTTATTAGATTATTTTGGTTGCAAGATTTCAGCAAGAATTTGAGAATACCCGTACCTCAACAATACGGAGAAGGTCATTTACTTAGGAAGGCAGATTTCTGAAGTTCATCGGATAAATCCAGTGACAAAATGTAAATCAATATGGCCGTAGGAGTTGCAAATCAGATCCTAACTCAGACATTATAAAAGTGGACCACCACTGTTCGGTGCCACCGGCACTTCAGCTCCGTACGAAAGTCTTGAAATGTTATACTTGTAAGATTATATGGGATAATTATCTTTAAAAATAGACGAATTTCTCGCAAACTAAAACCCTCATTATAGGCCAACTAATATCTATAGGAAATGTAAAAATGAAACTCTTTTGAGCTGAGGATGCCGCAATCCACCAGAATTAGCCTGGTACCGAAGCCATGTTGAGGACGCACGGTTGCGAAGCTAGTTCCCTCTTAAACCTAAAAGGTGAAGGTCGCGTGGTGGCAATTTGGTGCAAGAACCTTCCATGTCTGTCACAACAGTCCCTCTCTCAGAGTTGTTAATTACGCGCATAATGGCCTAGCTAAGACATGAATTAGAGATGGCGCCCCGGAAAACGTGATTAACCATTGATTTGCTTATTTTTTTTGGTAACTTAATTAACCCTATTGTGCTCTTCTTATTCCTGCTAGTAGATGTACTGGTAGACAGGATGACTTAATTGATTGACTTCACTCGAGGGACTAATTTGACTTGGCGTTTGTTTATTGAAAACACATTCTCTATTTTTTGTTAAGATGAAAATGTGTTAATACTCAGTTTATTTACACTGCCATCGCCTATTATTTCGTCGATATATTTATAATCGCACCTCTCTTATGAACAGGATGGCAAATAAGAACGGTCGCATAGAATTAACGGCAGGTTTGATCTGGCCGACCGTCACCGTTGTCTTGCTGCATGTAAATAGAGATACTATTATATATTACGTGAACAAACCCAGGTATGGATGGCTAACAAATATGAGTAATATAATAATTAGATAATAATCATCATATTTATGCATTTATAGCAATGATACACAATTAACGCTCCCAGAAATAACACCAGTTAGTAAAATAAGTAAATTACTGTATCCGCTAAACATTGATCCAATTAGTTGAACGATAGTAATAAGCGATATTTACTAATAAAAAATAATGAGAAATTCACTGATATCGGTTTCTGTGGGTGACATCTGATCTACGGCAGAATAATAACACCGTTATTACGACGAGAGGGCATTCAACCTTTGCGTGCCTCTGTCAGACTTTTTCTCTGCATCGTTTGTAATCTTCTGTTTTCTCTACCATATATATATATATATATATATATATAGTGTGTGTGTACCTATCAATAAGACTTCAATTTATTTATATTAATATATATATATATATATATATATATACTTTTTAACATTTTACAGAGGCCAAATTCAAGTAAAATGGTCACCGGTTTGGACCGCAGCAGTCCTCCAAACGCGCCCATACCGTTAATCAATAATTGCCTTAATAATAGCCAATAAAATTATAATCTTGCTCTTAATAATTAGAATTTGCCAACCAAAAAACACTCGCGGACTCATTATATCTAAAAATGTGTTTTTGTTTCCATTTTCTAAATACGCCAAAGGCGGACCCCATCAGACGGCGAACGCAAAGGAGGCTTACAGGTCAACGTAGATGAAAACGCTATCCAAAACACCACTGGTTCTATTATATGCCACATCTCGCCTTCTCCCACTCTCTTTCTCTCTATCTTCTTACTGTAACGGATACAGCTGTTATTGATACTCTGTTTAGTAATATTCTGTGTCCTTGTCTGTTATCGTGTGAGCGATGTGTGTGTGTGTGTGTGTGCAATTACACCGTCGATAGAATACAGATTTGATCTTTGTTTCACGGCAATAATGTCTGCCTCTCTTTTTCGTACATTGTTAATTCACACGATTTTGTATAATGATCAAACTAAATGTTGGTCTTAATGCGGGTTCGTTAGAATTTAAATATATTTAGCTAATTTTGTACGAAGGACTTCCGATTTTGATGGATCCATTCAGACAACATCCTGTGTCATTTTTCATATAGATATATATATATATATTTTTTTTTTTCTATCTTTGCTTATTATGGGTCACATAATCATTGGCTTCGTTAAATGTACAATTTAATATCATCTCGTTAAATGCTATGTTCATGCTAGTCGTTAGAACAAATGAAACAAGTACGGGAAAAAAGGTACGTCTATTATATAAAAGTATTATGAAATTCGGATGTGCTTATTGTTGTGGTTGTTACTGTTCTCGGTGTCTGGATGGATGTGCATGTACGTGGCTGTACGCCAAACGTCGTTAGGTATTCCCAGAACAGATGTGACATCGTACGAATATTAAAGCAGACTTGCGTTTGAACCAATTCAGTCAAGTATTCTATACCGACGGATTCGTGAAGTTGCCAGGTCCCCACCCACCATAGTAACTCCCCACTCGGCATTTATACATTATGAATGCTCATTCACTCTTCTAGTCAGCTCTTCTATGTCTCTCTTGCTATTTCGTTTTCTATAACGTTCTATATATCAAAATATTTCGTCATCATATTTCATTCTATCCCGTCAATCACCCCGCCCCACTCTTTCTCTCTCTCTCTGTCTCCATCTCTGGGTCTCGCTTACTCTGAAGATCGTATTTCTGCTCGTAGTGCTGTTAAAACGATGAGCCAGCCGTCCGCTACTCCAGTTAACATTAGCTAGTATTAGAAATTAAGCCACTTGCTAGTCTGAGGCCTGCCTATATCACTCTCCACCGATCATCATGAAGTTATCATACACCACAATTCGTTATATCGTGATGAAAATGCGTCGGTCTTCCTCGCTCTGTCGATTTACTTACAACTAGTGCACTACAGCTTCGAGCACTTATTCTGGTTGGCATGCTACTCTGTATGGCGAATGTACAAGCAATGGACAGTGGAAAAGGTCTATTTCGCATATTTATAATATAGTTGAAGGTGGCGCTTGCTATCTGCGGGAGGCGTTCGCGTCATTGTGAGACGATGCTGCGGACAAAACTGGCCATTGCAGCGACTGACCTTCACTCACTCTATTGTACGGTACTCAGTGATGGCATCCTCATGACCAATATTCATTGTTGTCCATTCGGCATCCACCGCCAGACATAAATAGATAGATTGATTGATTGATTCAGAGAGCTTTCTTTCGTCCCACATCTCCGTTACATCCCGTCATCATTACCACCATACTTATACATGATATACATGGTTGTACCGTGGTTGTATGAAGACTCCCGCCACGGATTCGGCTATATCGACGTCGATATCAGCGGTTTTTCTATTTGTCTTATAGCGCGGGTGAGTGCTCCTTGCTGTTTTCATCGACCCAGAGTCCAGCACACTTTTCAATCAAGTCACGAAGACAGCCAACCAATGAATGTTCCGCAATAGTTGATGGAGTTTTTCTTGCTTCTCGCTCACTGCCTACCATCAAAGGTCGAGAAGAACGCTACGCTCGGTGACCAGAGAACCCCCTCCCAGAAGTAACGTAGATCTGTCACGTTCTAGCGAGTTCTCCCCTCTGATCGTATATTCCACCACTGCCCGTACCTTTGATAACTTAATCTACCATGTCATATTATTAGTATTCGCTGATGTTCTCTTGTCGTATGTTATTCTCAATTGACTATACACACACACAAACACTAATCATTTTATATTAGTGAAGCTTTTTGGAAGGGACGATAGAATCCAGTGCTTCGTCTCGAGCGAATCGCTGCCCACAGCAGTTCTCGGGAGGAAGCGAGACTGCTCCCATACTGCGATTCAAAAGTCGCCCCTCTTGATCAGCCGGGTCCTGTTAAAGTTGTGCAATTATGATAATCGAAGTTGGCGATCCATTCGGTAACCTCTTGGGCTGATGTTGCTGGGATGATGAGGCGATTCGACTGCGATAACGGTCCATGCAGAACACGAACAAAAATAGCCGATTTTTTTTTCTTAGCGAGACGTAACCCTAGAGTATGGTGCACTTCTTCTTCTTCGTTCCACCGGGTTTTTTGGCTCCGCTCTGATTCGTCTGTTGCTCGGCCCGCTTTTTATCACGGATCAGCCGCAATAAATCTAAGAAGACAGTGTCAACGTTCGTACGCGTCTTGGCTGATGTTTCAACATACGGAACACTCCATTGGCGGGCTCGTTCCTCGGCCTCCTCGACGGATACCTGAAATCGTACGACAACAACAACAACGACTGTATATTAATAGGTCTTCAGAGGAACTGTTAGGAGTGGTTGATCGGATTCTATAATAGATGAAATGGTACAGGGCCAAAACAATTTTCGGGGTTGATGAACATTTTGCGTGAATGTATCTGCGAACTTCATCAGCTAAGGCTGAATTGCTAGAATGAATTACTATTGTTGAACGACTCTTCAAGAAGCAAACGTTTTTTAGTGAAAAAACGAACATACCCGTCGATTGGCCTCATCTTTGTCGGCCTTGTTGCCAACGAGGATAAATGGTACCGAATCTTCGCCTTTAACTCGAAGTATTTGTTCGCGGAACTCTCTCGTAGCATCGAAGTTTTCAGGCTCATCGATGGAAAACACGCAAAGGAAGCCCTCACCGGACCGAAAATACGTATCCCTTATGACCGCGTAATCCTCTTGTCCGGCTGTGTCAAGGATATCTATCTGAATATTCTCGCCGTCGAGCATCAGCTGGCGACGATACGAGTCCGCCTGCAATCAATTGACAATTATATGGCAATGGAAGGTATACATTGTTTTGACAAAGACTGCAGTGTAATACTTCTAAAATACTACCCAAATTGGAACTTTAGTTTGGAACGTTTGTGTAGTGTTGCGTGTACTTTAAATAGAGGTGAAGGTGGCTGACTTCCTTCAGAACCATTTACAGGTGGGTGCATGGGTTCATATGTGTCCTTGCGTATTTGAACCTGATCTGAGTCTAGCCTGTAAATATGGTTATGCAATATTGTTTATGTAGACACTGCAATATTGTCTGCGCCATATATTATCACGTTGAAGAAGATGCATTCGATCAACCTTATTGATCCAGTCCCTGCTCCGTCAACCAACCCAAATATGTTTATTCTTAGATGTCTCTGTAACTGCTCTGTTTACACGAGCTGACTTACCCTCCTATACGCTTTACTGTTTTTACCGTATTCATTGTTACACCATTTTACTTGCATGTATAACACAATACCATGTGAATAAATGATGAAATTATACCTATATATATTGATTAATACTATCACTATAATTGGTGAATTTGCTAGAGCTGACGTATGTACCTTTGTTGGCTCGTAGTCTTCTACGAATTCGCCATACATGAACTGCAGCGTTAGGGCGGATTTACCCACGCCACCGCTGCCGACCATGATGACTTTGTGCATCTCTAGCTGCTGCTGTTGGGCGCCCGTCTTCGGCCCGGTCCCTCCTCCCCCAGCGCCGCCCATCTCTGCTCTCTCGGACGAGCCTCCACCGGATCCCGATCGACTGCACGAATAGCAAAATAGCATCATGTTAGATCGACCCCCCAGATATGAATGAGCGCTCTTGCACGTTGTCACTTTCAAGCTGCTGAAGCAGATGTGCAACTCTATACGCAGCACACATGTACACTATGATTAATCAAAAACAACGATGATAGATCACTTAAACAATTCGAATAATCAATCAATCAGCGTGAATATGGAAAAGCAAAACGGGCAAAATAAAACAGACTAGCTGATTGACATATTCGCCATAGTACATAGTAAGGCAATAATAGCACATATGAGTATACAATGAAAACAGTAACAGCTGCAATAAAGCACGCCAGAAGAGACGGACATCGAAATCATCGCAGGTCAATCAGGCCACTATTCAGTAGTTCTAATGTGGGTCTGTTGCAGATCGAGTTACGTCTGAAAATATCGTTGAAAGCTGATTCGATATCACATTCGTCATGTACAAGTTCAATCGGTCACTCGGTAGACCTCACAGGAGATCGAACAACGCTACGCCAAGCGACGCAGCTTGATCGACTCGGTACGCGCATATATCAGAGAAAACAATTCACAATGCCAATGAAAAAAAAAGCTGAATACACTGCACGACCTTATTGGTGCCCGGCGCGACGTGTTTAGAGACAGAAAGAGAGAGAGAGAGAGATAATGATAGATTCTACATATATGTATCGATGCATGTGTAGAATATTGAACTTGCAAAAAGAAGGTGAAATGCGAAAACGCACCCTCAAGTGCACGATAAAGATATCAAAAGCTAATTCAAGAATATTCCAGCTGGTTGCTCCCCTAGAAGAAAAACATATTCAATTCGAAGTATATTTAGTATAGAGAAAACAGGAATTTATCGCACACTCAAGCAAGACGTACACCACTGAGCCATTTAATAAATAGTCATAAGATAAATCGATCGGTAAAATAAATCGATCGGTAGTCATAAGATAAATCGATCGGATCCCATTTTTGACGAGAAATACAGTTACTTGAGCTTTACCTCTATGTCACACGCATCACTAAATTAACAGGTGCTGAGAAAGTTTTTAGAACTGCACTAAGCTTCTACGAAGCCAGTACGTACTTCTGTAGGATCGCAACCCGTGGCTACGTGAGCTACAAGAGCGACTGTTTAGTGATAGATCAACTAGCTCAGATGATTCACACAGTTTGCTCTGTGGACTCTTCAGAGGATGCAATTGTTCACAATTCCGGGCGTAGGTCTCTTCAAAGCTATTTCTTGCTGGAGTATATTGTAGCTCAGAGGTCGAATGTGGCCTCTTTCGTATTAACAGGTTCGTTTGCCACTATACACGCATACGAACACAGACTCTCACACACTTATTGTCTGTTTACACACAGTTAATCGTCACTGGTGGTGGCTTAACACGATGTATTGAAATCCATGGCAGCAGCCGAAAAGAAAATATACAGGGGTCAAGTTAGTTACACCTTAGGACTAGATTATAGGCATAGAAAGAGAGAGAGAGAGAGAGAAATCAATTGTACACATCAACCAGATGTAGAAAGTATCTATCCACGCGTAGCTAGCAAACAGACGAAAGTAAAAAGCACACATCACACTCAAATGCAACACGACGGAGATTTAGGTCATCCGTGTTATCACGTTAGTATCCCGCTTATCATGTAAGTATTATAGTAAAATGCTCGCAGCAAATCGACAGAATGTTGTTTTAGATTAACGTGTATACATCACACAAACACACAGTCGTGATGCACGGCAACTATGACGATGAAAGGATTCGGGAGGATGAATCAGCCACAGCTATTATGTCATTAATGAAATAACAGCACCTACTGTCCTGGCAGTCATCTGCTGGTTGTATCAGCTATTTCGAGAAGTGGACAGGGTGGCTAGGATAATGCCCATTGTATTATAGGTATTACTCACGTGATATTTGTATACCATCCAGAAACAAAGCTTGCTTGCCTCTCACCCTAATTCCAACTTGTGGTTACGTTGTAACGAAGTGAAGCAACAGCAATGTTAGCGGGTGTATCGCGATTTCGTAACAATACTGTATACACAGCTGAACATCGACTGGAGACACCTAGGTATTAATAGTATGCAGGTGTCCCAGAAGAAAATGACATCGCATCGAGACAGAGGTTTCAGGCGCAAGTAGCCACAAATCACAAACAGGGAAACTGCAAATGGCTATTGTGAGAGGTGTCACGTCGATGACATGATAGTTGCTACTGTTGCTGAGAGCAATGCGACTCAGATTTAATTGATTGAAGTTTGTCGAACACTTCAAGAGGTATCCGAAACGCAGAAGGAGCTTGAACATCGAAATGTGAAAAGAAATAAGGAATCAAAATACAATCAGCTGTGTAAGAGCGTTTAAAATGCTGATTGAAGACAGAGATCAGCCACAAACGCCTCGAAGATGTACCATCGGTTCCTGCATTCGGGTAACGCGCATGTTGCAAAGAAGGAAATTATCATAAGAAACAAAATTTCTGTCCTGGAGGCGTTTTAATCACCGAGGAACAATAGCACGTATGCCCTAACGGTGATATGAACTGTGAAAAGGATCGAGCAAAGATATACACATTTCGCTGCCTTGCTTGTTGCAGTCGTGTCCGAGATGCGTGAACAACAACCATGGTCTGCCCTGAACACATCGACACTACTGAGCGAGATGGTTTAGCCTTTGGTGTCGGTAAACGTTGGTAACAGCAAAGCGGAACATTGTTGACTCTGAGGCAACACCACAACCCAGCCAGGTACGGGCTTGAATCAACTGTACCTTCTCTCATCGGAATGAACATTGATAGGTCTCGATTCTTCCGTTGGAGACTCTGCTGCTGCTGCTGCTGCCGCCTCATCTCATCACCGACGGAGTGGGATATATAGATGGACAAACAGGGGGCAGACACCCTTTCTCCTAGCATCGACTGTCTTGGCGACTCGTTCGGCAGTCACTCTGTGTGCAGCAGCCCTCTTCACTGCAACAACGAAAGCCTATTATTATTATTATTATTATTATCAGATGTAGCTGTTCAAATGCCACTGACGTTCCATCCGCGTGGTCAGTATTTTTCATCAACTTGCAAGACGAGAGCATGTACAGATCCTTCGTGATCGACCAATTGAAGAACGAGCAATTGCTTTCTATCCTTGATTCCAATCGACCTATAGAAGTAGCGGGTCGATTGATTGGTCCACTTATTATAAACGAACACGAACGTCCGCGACTCATCGGGCTCTCCTCAAGGAGAGATGCTGCTGAATCTCGGACAATGACGATTGTCGTCACCTCTTCAACACTTCACGTTGCTTCATAACACCAATAACGCAGTGCAACCACTTTCATGGTCTGTCATTAACATAGCCGATAATGACTATAGCTATATAGCTCGATAGCTATATATTCAGGGGCTTGCCATTATTCTCGGGAAGAATACGGAAAGAGGCTTAAACCTAGTTTATGTTTGATTAAAAAAAACCGGTAAAAATCCAATAAAGCCGATCCTTTACAACGTATCACTGACGAAAATCGAGTCGTGCCAAAATGAAGGTGCTGACCAACGCTCGACGTTTCGCATAAATTATTATGCTGAGAAGGATGCCAACGGCTTAACCGTGTTGGGTGCCCAGTCGATTGTTGATGAGATTTGAATTTGACAAATGATTTTTTTTTGTTTAAATGGAGCATTGCTTCGCTCAGGTTCTATAGTACGATGCCTCGCACAATTAGAGTAACTACAAACGTATGCCAATGTATAATACAATGAATGAGTCAACTTCAATGGCTATATAATTGTCCAGTTCAGTATGGATATGGTGTATCTAGAAACAAGGGTTTTTGCAATTTTTTTTTCTTGTCTTACATCATTAATTCCATTTATATTCTTTGACGTTTACTGTATTGCTGTTGGCACAGTTTCTCTAAATGTATGAAAGAGTGTCTCCTCCCCGTGCGCTGTTGTCTGTAGACGTATCACGGCGAGTCATTGACGAAACATTTACGATCAATGGAGAATTGTGACCTAACGGCTGGGATTAGTTAAGGTAACGCGATTACCACACACGTCCTCGTATCTGTTAGGGCTGGTCATGACGTCTTCGCGTTTGGCAATCCCGTATCGAATTCGTTCTAGTATCAGTTTAGCATACGGCTTTGAGGAAAATCCCTACAACGGCAAGATATAGGTAAATAGCAATGCACGGTCACACATCCGCACACACACACACACATACTTATGAACGAAGGCACTCAAAGATAGCGCTTTTTCGGGCTGCATGCAAAATCGCCAACCAACTCACTGCCACAAGGCAACCGCAATAGCCTCGACAACAACAACGACCACAGTCGAAAGCGTCGGAAATGCACTGGCGGTGCCCTCGAACTGCAGAACCGCGCGATACCGCCATGTTACCCCGAATAGTTTGGTCAGCATTGGTCTGCCGCTTGGTTGCTGACCAGCGGGCAGGCAATCAGCATATAAATAGATGAAGAGGTAGTAAAATGAGAAGAGTCTGTTGTCTGGTCCAGCGTGACCATCAATGCAGATGCCGCCGCCTATGCTGAATGCTTCGTTAGCACCGGGATATCTGCGCCCGCATAACGGGCAATACGATTGGAATGGCGTTTCAAACGAAATGGCAATTCGCGAAATTGTTTTAAGTGCTTGATCGCTTCTACTCGATGAGACAAGCACCTAGTGAAACACGCCGTCTAGACAGATACATAACTATCGAATTGAAACAGTTCCCGTTGTGAGTCGACTGCAAGGGCAGCGCATGTATGTACTGAACAGTGTAAATGTTCACACCATGAGACATGGATGACGAACACGGAATTAGGAGGGAGGTTCTCGCTTGTGTTAATTCTTGTTTTTGTTTCTTTGAGTTCGTGTCTTTTGTACATGCTCGCGCATTTTTAAACCAACAGTGGGAACAGCGATCAGAATGCAATTGCAAAGCTGAGGTGGACCTGGGAATCCGTTGGCCGGATGTCACTTTGCGACAACGCCTGCTGACATTCGCTACTCGGCACAGCGAGTGCGACATTAGGAAATGCAACGAAAGAGCACATTGCTCTAAATAGCTACTGCTCTAGCCCTGAGGCGTAACTGGCGGGGAGAATAATTCTCAGTCGGGATGACATGTTGTAGTTTTTCGTGAATCGATATTGGACGCCCAGTAGGAATTACGAGAGAACACAGATTCAGGTAGGTGGTGATTTCGAGAGAGCGTGACAAATCGAGAACAACTAATCGAAGATGATGACCGACTGACTGTTCACTGCACCCGGGGATTTGTTTGCTGAGGTGATTCGTTTCTCAGATGAAACATTGATATATGTTTATATTAGAAATCATTGATTAATTAGCGGAAAGAAGAAAACGGTTTCAAAGTGTCTACGGCTCAGCTCGAAATGGTATATACGGTATAAAAGTGTATTGTTATACTTTTCGATTGTGCAGTAACTGCATAACTCGAGTACCGCTTCTCTATAAGCGACGTTGGCGATCGATAATAATAATAATAAGAGCAGAATAACACTGTTTGATAGCCTAACTAGAATTGTTGCTTGCAGTATCGAATATGATCCGACTGTGATCTATCCAACTGGCAGCCAAAGGATCACGTAAATACGTATGACCGGTTGTACGTATGAGTCATCATACCACATAGGTGACTAGTGTATTAGCGTCAACACGAGATAACCATTGCGACTCTACTTCATGGGCCTGGGGCTATTTATTATGACTGTGATGTGTTATACCTATAGCATTGCAACGGATGACTCAGATGGCACTCTGCCTTGACCCTCGCATACCCCACCCAGCATTACTGACGTCATAGTAATTCCGAGTATTATTATCATTGTTATAGATTTTTCTATATTTCTATTATGTCGGTGCTATATAAGTGACTATCGAGATAGGTCATTGGAGTGTACATATATATATATATATATATATCTTTTAAACGTCAGTGGTGTTTTGTGACGCACTCCGACGTTGCGTCAATCCCTTTTTGCTTTTGTCTTTGTGATCTGATTTACGAGTTCTAGCTGAACCTCAATGGTTGCTCGCTGGGAAGTTCAACGGTTGGTCACTTCGATCGAACGCCGGTCGACAGACCCAGTCGTTCCAAGACGAAGCTATCTTTCGTGCATCCAACACGATTACTAAGCGCGTTCGCGATACGAATGACGTCGGTTTCTATAAATGTCCACACAGACTGACTCATATACGGAAAAGCAGCAACTGCTCAGTTTCATCCTTGGCTGTTGTGTTTTGTTTGAGCTTGTCAACATTCTCAATTACCAATAGAGTATGTGCGCTTCTGGAGAGGCGGTGCGATTCATCAACAACCAGTAGTGCCGTACTACGGCGGAACATTTAGATTAGGACTCTCTGTTAAAGTGGAGAATAAACGCGTCCTTCATTAGGGCCGGACAGAGTGAATGAAGGAGTTAGGCCGAGTGGCTATTGATTTCTAGAGGACACCAAACGTTTACAGTGGTTAAAAACGCGAATGTAGCAGGATCGCGCTTTGACAAGACGTTCAATTATCGCGCGCGCGCAAACGATAAATAGACTCGTTTCAACAGGAAATGAGCACACGTTGTATCATGTACGACAGCTATGATAGCATGCTGGGTCGTCTTGTGCACAAAGTTGTGATCCGTCTGCACACGCTGTCTCCTTCAATCTGTCTCTATGCTTTGCCACACGAATCACGCACGAGTGGTGTGTGTATGTGCGTGCGTGCATTTCGGGGTAAGATGTCTCACTGACTCATATATCAAAGAGACGAGCACCTCAACACACCGCAACGTGACCAGGCCCCGAAATTGGAATAAGTCGTCTTCTGTCTAAGGTTATACAGCAGTCGCAAGTATTCAGCTATTTAAAACTCTAAGAAAATAGAGATATCAATAAATTCATCATCTCTCTATGTATTGTTATTGCCTATGTATCATCGTATATGATGTGGCTATTGTTCATTCTGACTGACAATCTCGACCTCTATCGGCCACACCCTCTCATTCTGTGCGGATGTCCACAGTACCTCTATATACGCTCACGCCGATCGACTGCCCTATATATTGTATAGTGCATTTTCAGTTATATACCTAATTCGAAGCTTCATAAGCAATTCACTGCACACACAGACACACCAGCCCGCGTCTATCAACTGTAACAACGGGGTGTTTTTTGCCTCGTGAACCCATGTATGACGTAGTTTTATAGCAGTAGTCGCAGGAACGACAATATAATAAGGCACTACTAGCTCGGCTGGTGGAGCAGTGCGGCTCCGTAGAGTTCTCACGGACAGGCCCCGTCACGCCTGTCAACGTTTCCCATACATTTGTCTTGACGCTCTCACCTCGGGTCGCCCCTTACTTTTCGGCGTGGCTTGACTCGAAGTATCACTGGCGCAACGATGTCGTCATCACCTACTTCATCAGCGCCTACGGCCGCAGCCAGACGTGACACGACTCCCAGCCTGTCGAAGTCGTTTAAAAGTTTCGCTTGATATCGTATATATATGTACAATAGCGTCTAATATTTGGATATAAATCTCTATTTTATGGCCGGCCCCGTAATGTTATGTTTGCAACTACCGTAAGAGTCTGTATATATTGAATATAAATCAACATAAGGTAACTTTTGTGTACGCCTGGACTCGTACGACCAATAACGTGTCGTAGGTTAGTGACAGGTTGTCACCACGGACAAAATGAATCGCCCACCTTGCTTCACGCAGATGCACTCGTGAGAGACAACAACATGTATAGAGTCCATACCCCTCAAGCGAGATGGCGGAGGAATAACGCCGAAAACTTGGAACCAGAAAGTCTCCGGTTCGAATCCCGTAGGACACATGTAGTACGAAGTAACACGAATGACGTTTCGAGGTAACGACACCTCCAGGATGAAAAAATATAGTTTATAAACACTTATATTAGGTGCTCAAAATTAATGACATTTAGACTAACGGTATCGTCGACATCTACTATACTCAATATCGTTTACACTTCAAATGCGTGCGAAATTCGCTGCACGTTCCCATGGGCTGGCCATTTAGCTAGTGACAAACAATGAACCGCTCTACGATCATATGAGCGATCCTATTTCGTTGGTGACGTGCTGATTCTTTGGCCAGCCTGTTCCAGGCAGTTCGCCTAGGCTAAGCAATGCAGGCGCTGTAGGGGTGCGATACCAGCAGTAGTAGCAACATCAACCAGCCAAGGTGATGGTGTCTGAGCTA
The DNA here is from genome assembly GCA_019614645.1 of Stratiolaelaps scimitus. Lineage (NCBI taxonomy): Eukaryota > Metazoa > Arthropoda > Arachnida > Mesostigmata > Laelapidae > Stratiolaelaps > Stratiolaelaps scimitus. The sequence goes on from JABWDB010000021.1 coordinate 4,117,174, forward strand.
CTGAGCAGTTGAACATTCGAAGGTCGTCCTCGTTGTGAACATGGCAGCGATTACGCGATTGAGTGGCTCAATTGGCGTTGACTGGTACGTTGTGGGAACCACATGAAATAGGCAGAACAACCTCGATGCATACAACTACAGCGAATATCATATGATCTGTACTGCCTGTTGACAAATGACAGCTTGACGTTTACGGCGGCATAGTCTAGCCCGAATTCTCAATGTAACATTATCTACTGCCCATTTAAGACGACATTAAGCAATAAGAATCAACCAATCACGAGATGCAACAGTATATATATATAGGGTACGTACATATTTATAACATATTCATTTGTGGATGTCTACTCCGTCCGCCTACGCTGGTCTGAAGTCCCTTATAGATAATACAGTAGACGAAGTAGACCTCGAAGATAGACAAGCAACACCCAAGGTAGGCACTAGTGTTTAAAAAGGAAATAGTTAAGTGGTAATTTATTCAAATCTGACCGATGGATAAATGGATGGCTGACGAGCTAATTCGACCTAATCCATAGGTCGAATGTAGGTTAAATTTCAAATATAAAAAGAGGGTCTAACCACGGTACAAATCCACATGACTCATATACAGTTGCATGTTATATAAATACAGTGAAATTGAATAATTATCCTGCTAGGCCAGTTGTGATGTTTACGCTTTCGGCAGTACTATTTAACGAGAATTTAAGCGTTCGTACAATTGTAGTTCCGTAAATAAACCAATATATGATTGATTGATTGTTAATCAGCAGTAGAACCATTTTCAATGTATTGGATAACATCTATCGCTGTCGAATACAAGCACCTCCTTGGTTCGATTACATTGTTCGAATTAAAATGGTTCAAATAAAATTAATCTGCAGTATAAATTCGTGTTACAATCTTTACTTCCTTTGTCAATAACGTGACAAGAACTGTGCGATTGTTAAATTTAATCAGATTCTTTCACACGAACATCTGTATATCGACTAAATCATCGGGCTCCCGGCGCACAAATGAAAATTCTGGAACGCTAGTTGTACCAGAAATCGGCTCGCCCAGAGCATGTTAGCAATCATTGCGCAGCGGATTGCCTCTCTCGGTTATAGAATTACAGTTAATTTCCTGCTGGCCTATTGCCATTTGTTCCTAAATACATCACAGATTGTAATATTTTGTTTTCAAAAGCCAGACTATTGTTCTTGCTGCTATTGGACGGTAATTGTTGCTTGTGCCGCGGCCGGTTCGGCATCAGATCTTATCAGCTCTATGGTGCTGTCATGGCTCGACCTCAACTCGAACTCGTGGAAGGTTTACCGAGGAGAGAGCTCCAGACGAATTGTCTCAAGTTTTCTACATCACGCCGAATTTGTGAACGGCAACGGCAACTAGCAATATTCTCGCCCATTTAACCTTCGTGCCCGAGATGAAGTAATCTATAGTCGATATTCGGGTGGAGTAATCGTTATTTCAGTATGAATACATTTGCCTCAGAGATAAATGAAAAGAAAATGCTGTAGTTAAAATTAGTTCGACTTCACGTCTCATGTTGACGGTTAATTAACTAGGAAAGCCGGGACTAGTTTTGCACACTGTATTATATTCATTCATTCATTCATTTGCATAAATATGAGCGGTGTCTTTCAATGATCATGATCTGAATACAGCCATTAGATACTTGTGTTGTTCTTGCTACACATTGAATATGCCAACTCTTCTTCCGAAGCTTTTATATAGGGGACACTTGTATTCTACCGAAGCACTACGTTTATTACCCTAGGGACACATACACACACACACAAACAAAAACAATTTATGCAACTATACCAGCTCAGCCCATTAGCCCATTTGGTCGTAGCACAATAAGAACAATAATAATTGAATCCATTGTTGCTGTCACTGACGATGTTTTCGTTGCTCCGTTTCGAAAAGTTTCACGCTGGCATCCGCATCGAGCCGCCACCGCCGCCACATTTATCGAAGTGGGAGTGAATTAGTGAGTTGCACCGCCGGCGTCCGCCGCCACAAGACAACGATACCAGAAAAAGCAGCAACAGCAGAGAAGCAAAATTGGCGGCAGCAGTTGGAATCTAAAGAATTTACACCTTTCTCTCCCATCGGCCGTTGTAGCGACCCAACGTAGTTGTTGTTATTGCTGCTGCTGCTACTGCTGTTCATGGCAGCGAAATAAGACCGAATGGGAAGCGGGAATGCCAACGACTTTGTGCTGTTAACGCCGAGTTCTTGTGGAGAAGAGCTGCTGCTGCTGGCGGCATCAGACCACGGATCTGGCCCCGGACACGCGGCCGTAACGCGGAAGAACGTCGGATTGAAGCATAATCGCGTCAAATCATCTATCTACACTAAGAATGAAAATGTGAACTGAGAAAGATCTCAATTTTTGTTGGAAAAATGATTTCGGGGGAATTATTATTATTATATTTACCGTACGGCATTGACACAAATCATGAAGACTTGAGCATTGTCATCCAAATCTTCAACCCTCCTTCGACTTGCGACTTGAATATTCTATAATTCAAAGAAACTTCGTTCAAACGCACAAGCTCGGGTTCGTATCCATTTAAAAATAACTCATATTTACTAAAGGTGATTTAACAAGCTTTAACTGACATATGTAAAAAGCATAAAATATAGTTCCAAACAGAAACGAAATGGATAAGATTGTAATCATGCCCAGATAATTCAAGCTTAAACCATAGAGGAAGTGGTATGATATGAAATCCTAATAACTCTGAGATACTTTGTATAGTTCTGGATGCCACGAATGAAACGTAAAATAGTAATGGGTTCCAAATATAATTGGGTTGATATGTCGGAGATTTTTCTACAGAATTTCTGCGATTGAGCTAGCAATGTTCTGGGGGCCACTTCTGACGAAGCCGGTGCTGCGACGAATTTTGAATTTTCATTCATTCTACATTTTGTCAATCATTGACGTATATTACAGCAAGCGGTCATGACCATCTATATTTAGCTCGATATTGTCTATTATAATAGGGAGCCCTACCATCTCATGGTATTTCGACTTACGGCCGTTAGCACTCCTCCCCATTGAGCGTCATTACGACCAGGCCAAGATAAGGAAGCAAGTATCCTAGTGACGGGACCGCAAGTCACTATAATAGCTTTCAGTTAAGTGGCGTCCAGCACTGGTAATGTTTCGTCAAATCGGCGCAAACTACACAATATGATTTCCTTCAAAGGAAAGTGTTGAAAAGCATTGCAGAAAAACAGGAGATATCAACTGAGGAAACCTACATAAAGTGTAAGTAACCCTTGGTCGACCGCCTATTTGTGGTTACCATACGTATTATGCACTGAGCTAAGAAGAGAAAATTATTTATATAGTTTAAGTTCTCATAAAAATTATGATGTTTTTCCCATTTTTATTTAGCTTACTGCGGTGAGGTGCATTACTATTACTATTATTATTATTATTCTCGCTAGACCTATTATCATTTTTATATTTTTCTTACTACGATTTCTGTTCCGTCATCCGAATCGTGATAGAAGTTTGTGAGTAACGGCCACTCCAGTCTGGTGACCAGCGTAATCGTTTCGAAATCAAACTTCGAAATGATCGAAAACTCCTGGGTCACTTCTCTTCTTCGAAACTCGCTTCCGTCGGGTCGTCATTACAACAACAACAACAGCTACATTGGACAACTAACTACATCTACCGGTGTGCACGTTAAGTGAACCCCTCCGTGATCCGCTTAGACCCTTAACTCGGCGTCCCGATTTGAATTGTTCCAGTGATAGAGCCTCACATTTCGCATCTTCGCCAGCGGAATTCGTTCTTCGTCACAATCGGCTCAAATTGGCCATTGCGCATAGTAGTGCTAATCGCTGTTTACAAGGAGAAGAACGGGGTCGTAGTGAGATCGCTGGACCAATGGACTACATCCACCAGGAAGAAAACTGCCGACCGCGCGACCACTGTCGAAGACTTCATAGCTTGTGGGGGCAATCGCCAGCCTTTATGTTAAGTCACAACTCAACGACTGAAGCCTCCGCGCGAGGTTGACCGCTCGTGTTGCTACGAAGCAAAGCTAAAATCGTTCCAACAAAGCAGACTACCCCCCCCCCGATCGCTTCTAGTCTCATCCCTTCTCCCCCGGGCCCCAATTTCATTCCCAGCCCGAACCGCAGCCAGGCCAAGGGCTGGTGGATTCCGCTCGATAGCTTCTGATCTTGTTGCCGCCTGCCAGCAGATGTTGTTAGACCAGCAGCTGTTGTTGTTCGGTTGCCTGGGAACGTCACCCGCAACGCAACGAGTTGCCGGACCGAAAGGAGTCCGTCGAGTAGTGCAAGCGCGAGCTGGCGGAGCTGACCATCAGTTCCAGAGCTGGAAGCTCGAGGGGAAGCCCTTCGGCAACGGACCAAACCAACAGTGTCGATAGTACGAACAGATCAAAAGATAGATAGACAGACGTCGCTCTGCTTGTGCCACCACCGCTGCCGTTGAATTTCCCTCATTCCTGAATCAGATGAAACAACTGTCGTTTTTCGGCTCATACTATCGAACAGCCCCATGGCTCAATCAGATCACTGCTACAGCGGTCAGCGCTAGTGGTTTTGGTAACGTTTGCTTGCTTGTTTCTTGTCCAACTGACATTCGTGCTGTAAGCAAGAATAGTCCGACAGACGGCTGTTCCTTCGAGACGCGAATGATGTTATCGGAACTGAGGATAGTTCTATTGATTCCCTCGCGGACAGTAGTAGCAGCAGCAGCAGCAGCAGCAGCAGCAGCAGCAGCAGCAGGAATCGTGAGACCGCAGTAAACGAACACAACTATTGGGCATAGTAATAAATAAACTCGATTTCAGACTTTCTGTCAGTCAGAGAGAAGTTCAGCCCAATGGTGGTTCGCCCGAGACGTACTGCTGATCTACGGGGCCACTGCAGATCCGACCTACAAACGACAGTCATAGCCTCTGGGTGCGCATCCTCTCCCTCTCTCTCTCTCTCTCTCTCACACGAACACACACACACACACATACACTCTCCTCTCTCACACGGAGGTGTCAATCCGTCGTGAGTTCCAAATACAACGCCAAATCCGAATGTCAAATTGCTCGTCTCATATCACCTTCTCGGTCTATACAGTCTCCCAAAAAATCTCTACTGTTCGACGGCTGACCAGCCAACCGGTACATGTCGACCTGTCAAATTGTCAACTATAAAATGGTCAACGGAGCCGAGCGAGCGAGCGAGAGAGAGCGAGAGAGAAAACTCAAAAAGAAAAACGAACCCTCGGGCCGCCAACGAGACAGTGGCTGAGCCCAGCTAGCGGCACGGCATTAACAAGCAAGCATGGTGAAAAAAAGCTGCCAATACCGCGCGTTGTTACCTGAAGTTTTGAAACGAGCACTGGCGCCGCGACAACAGCAACGATGCCAACAACAACAACAGTAGAAAAAAAAACCAGTATTGACAGCGTCGGTTGCCGTTAATGCCGCGACCTGCTGCTCAATGATCCGCCGCCGTACTCAAAGATCTGCTGCGACTGTCCTGTCAAAATGAGCGCGAAAATTGGTCATTCGCAAAATTCAAAGCGAAACAGCGACTTTGTGCCGGTAGAGTCAATCTTCTGCGGACGTCACGTGTCTGCTTACTACAACCCTAAGCGAAATAATGTAAACACAGGGAGAAAGCTGCTTCTACTTCAGTTCCATAGAGAACGCATGGAGACGGAAGGAGACTAAAAGTTGATGAATTCACGTCCGGATAACGAACTGCCGGAACACGACAGCAATACACTTTCTCTCTCTCTTGCACACATAATCGTAAACCGTTGTCCGCTCTGACGATCAGTACGGCGACCAACTGATTTGCATCCAGCTGGTATCGAGCGCTTAATGGTTTATCACGGTGGTTCGCTGTTGGGACTTTGAAGAGGAAATTGAAGACAAAACGATCTACGCCAGGGTTAACATCAAGTGAAGAATAACTAGAAGTCCGGTAACATCAGTCGCGGCTGTTTGTTGAGATGCTTAACAAGACTGGAACGTCGGGTTTCACTCCGAAATGGGGACGTATTGTAAACGTTGACTAATACGCACTTTTTATGACTAGAACTCACTGTCACATTTAATTCGTCTGTAATTTATTTGATTAGTAGTAATTATGATTATTATTTATTAGAACGTCGTCGTCTTTGATCGTACGGTAGTTCTTCTCTTGACCGGGAGCTCTTAGATGAACAACCTGCATAAGTTTCCAAAATCGAATGGCCTTTTGCACTCGACAAAAGCCGTCGAAAGTGACGCTGTATTCCGCCATTCGTTGCGCAGCGCCATTACCTTTATACACATATATATATATATATATATATTATCTGCGAATATATCTATTTATCGATAAGGAAGAATTCATAAATGCTGCAATTCCGCTATATGTGTGTGTGCGTGCGCGCGTGACTGTGAATTCATCGTCTCATTCAAGCTAACGGTAGGCACCTTTCGAAAGGTAATGGTGTGAATCTTATAGATAACGAGAAGAACATCCAGAGTAAGCGGAACAAGAGCAAGTCAGGGGCTCACAGAGCGTGACAGTATTCCTGGTATGACAGCTAGAACGATTTTGCGGTACACTGGGAGCTCATTCGTGAATTGAATGAATGAGTTATGCAGAGGTAAAAAAACATATAAGAGGAAGTGCGTGTGTATTTGTACAAACGACAAATAATATAAATACAACAGTTTACAATTTACAGTTTTAGCCCTGTTTTAGTTTTTATTGTTGCGCCATTTTACTAAGTAGCTAGGTATGTATCACACAATATCATGTGAATAAATGATGACTTTTTATATAGATACGACGTTTTTGAGATATTATGAAGGAATTAACAAAACGTTCCCCTCGATACCGTCATGTATGTGATTTAGTCATTGAGCTCAAGCAAGCTCATTTCAATTTGTCTCTGCCATTTGGGATTAGTCTTGGAACAGCTATTTCGGATGCACAAACCCATGTTGTCTCCCTCGGTCGTAGGTGGGGAAAAGTAATGACGACTAACAACACATCGACACGTTGTATACTAAAAATGACACACAGCCTCCTACAATTTACTTACTTTACGAACAACATCCAAAATCTCGTAGTAGCCTGTATATACCGATAGTGGCAACGCCCCCGCTAGATGAGATCAACGAAGAGACATATCTAAATTGCACACAGTCACGACATAGGCGCAAGGTTTGTAACACTAAGACAATGATTGCTTAACGACAACACACTGCACTTTATAGCCACAGGTCACTCAAGCAAGGTAGCTTAGCTTCATACAGTCAGCTCTCACATTTCTCTTGTTCAACGAAAATGGTCCAATTACCACATTGTGCTACTTGTTTGTTGTTCAAAAATGATTTGTTGTTACTGCCGGTTACACAGCATAGAATAATGTGCTCGTTGGTTTATCAGTCGGTCCTAATTGTACCATCACCGATCAGTGTCAATGCTATTACCGTAGGATGACTCGATAATGTGTAATTGAACACTTCGACATGCCGCAACTGGCTTGCATTTGGGAACGCGAACATCTAACTAGATGTTGTATCTACGGCTGGGCGGAAACATTTGAGGATTCATTGCAGATGTGACATTGTCCTGCGCGACGCTCACACGCGCTGACCGGCGGAGATCTATCTATGTATGATTTAGTAAAGGCAACTCGTGTCCGCCTGACTCGCTTGCACGGCATGCGTGAAGAGCGCACGCTCTCAAATACCAATCATTTTCAGAAGAACCAACAACAAATGAAAAGGAGGCAGGTTGAAGGGAAACATCCACAATATTTCATTGATGCAGGCAATTCTCGTCTAGGCCTCTCCGCCTTACGGAGTTCGGCGCTATGGCCTAGTCACTGAATCTCTCTCTGTCCAACGAGCGACCCACTGCTGGTAAACCTCATTCTAACAAGTGAGCAGACAGCAGCCTTGCACCCAGCCAACCAAACGCGGTATGGTAAGGCAGCAGCAGCACCAGCACCACGAGTAGTAGTCGTAGTGGTCGTGGCTGTAGTAGCATAAACAATAGCCATTTCAAGCAGCAGCGGCAAAGCGACTCCTATATTAAACAGCTCGAAGGAGATGATAGCTTTTGTCTAGGCGCTAGCAAGCCGAGCTTAGTAAAAGCCTTGCCCTAACGTATCCTACGTGTTCTAGCCAATTGCATCCAATATCAGCACAGCCTTCAGCGTGTAATCGCGCATGTATACATTGATAGCCGAAGATGTATTTATGCAGAGAGAATAACTAGATAGGTTCTGTTTGTACAAAAAAAACGTATAGAAAAATTATTCAACCGTCCTATGTGACGTGAACTAAGTATGAGAATGAACCTATATATCTATTTATCTATCAAGATTATAGTATTCTTCTTGAATGAATAAGAAAATGCAAGCGCGAAACTATTTGGGGCGATGCATAATCGTGGTAAAGGTAACGAAAACCTACATGCGTTTGTTTATTCAGGGCTGGCAATCGATTGAGTGATGAAGTTCTTTTTCGCCGTTCAACCTAATGCTCTAAAGCGCTCGGGTATTCTTCGACACCTTATATCATCGTTTGAGGACGTGCATAGATCAACCCAGCACACACGGTACAGCAAATTCTCCTGAATTTGTGACCCATTGTACATTCCCATCTAGCGTGCACATTGTTCACCCAACGGCCTTCTCTCTAAACGAAGTTATGAAGGGATACGCCACGGTATCCGGATCTTAGAGCAGTAAAAACAGGCAGGACCCCGAGTAGATAGAAATGTGAGCAAGAATGGAGACGAGTGAATAAGAAGCTCAGATTGTAATGCGAGCTGCTTGGTGAACTTCAGTGAATATTTAGCCATTATCGGGAGTTGGAGCACGAATCAAGCTGATGGACCACCCGCGGAACACAAGCTGGTGTAATGAACGAATGAATAACATACAAAAATTGAGCAGAGGTTGTTTTGCTTGTGCAAAAATTAGCAGTCGCATTGTGTTACATCTGAAAGAACGCGAGGCAATCTAATACCATTACACCGCTAGTGCCATCCAATTTGGCTACAGGAAAAGACAAAGCTTAGTTGAATGATTCGCGCGGGTTTGACTGCGCCCCGTCGCCGCCGCCGCCTCCTCGTCATTGTGAGCGAGGTCAGCTTCCGTCAAATGGATTCGTCCATCTATCGTAGCATTGGTCCATTCACCGTGTTGCGGTAGCCCTGCTTCGGTAGTACCTTTGCCCTCAGTGCATTGCCACACAGGCGAGTTTGCTTACGCTTGCGTTATGCAAAACAAAAAAAAAATAACTTTTTTTTCGTATGCGTTATGCAAACGAAAAAATATCGTTTGCGAACCCAGAATGCCGCCAGCATAATACGTATGATGGTAGATGCTGTTGTTGCGTTTTGCTTTGCTTACGTTGTCGTATGATCGTCGATGAAATTTTTACGTTTAAGAATACCGAATACAGGCGACTGAGTTCGATCGTTTCTGTTATCGTTATTATTTAATTACATAATGACAATGAAAAATAACAGATGACGCGGGCGCCGGAGCGTAAACCTTACACTCGAACGAAATCCATTCACTGTTAGCTTGCGGGCTTATTTTTCGCCAGCGAGAAGACTATTTTAGCCGCTCAAAGAGCTCTGAGGCGATTGAGATTCGAGCAGGCTTGTTTCGTTTGTGTGTTTAGTCTGAGCTGAGTTCGCGCCTGTTGCGTAAATGACGACGACGACGGCTTCGGATCTCTCTCTCTCTCTCTCTCTCTCTATCGGCAGCTGAACGAGACAGACAAGAGAGGAATGTTGCACCATAGCCGAGTTAACTAGCGAACAAACGACCTAAGCGGTCCGCGTGCAAGAAAAACAGAGACAGAGAGAGATGAAGAAATACACGCACACATATAGATAAGACAAAGAGACCCATTGAAGCAAACAAAGCAGAGAGGTCACGAGCACGTGGCTTCCTCGTACGACTGCTATTGCTACTACTTCTACAACTGAATATTAGATGAACAAGCTAATGAATGAAAGAACGAATGCGAAGACATTCTTCTTCGTATCGGAAGACACTGCCCGATCAGGCTGTTGTTGTTCTGCGGCATGATCAGACCCTCTGTCAGTCAGTCAGTCCGTCCCTTCGGCTGCGACACTGCCGGCGGCGGCGGCGGCTGCTGAGATTCTGCTAGGCTGAATCTGCGTGTATGTATTAGGATGGGTTTGTGTCTGTGAGGATGGTGATGATGATGATGGTGTGGATGAGGAGTAACAATCAAATGAAGCAGACTCACTGCCGACAGCAGAAAACATCGCGGACTCGCTGCATCCATTTCGATTGGCTGACGAGCACACAGCACCATCGAGTACAGGACGACATCGCGTGACGTGTTCGATCGATGACGATGATGACGCTGTTAATAACAATAATAATAATAATAACGAAACCTTCGAAATGGTCGTATTGCTCGGTAATGTCTGTTTGTGGTTCGTCTCTGAACCCTTCCTGCAGTGTTGTCCCGACGAGGTTGTTATTATGCTGGGGTTGTTTGTCTTCGAGTAGGACACCACGTAGCACTAGCACTAACTGCAGGAGCTTCAGATGGTCCGGAAAAATTTGGACGGGTTTCAGCACGTTGTTCCCGAAATAGTCCAGTTCTAACTCTCACTCACGAATCTCACCTATCCGTTCGGCGTCCTTCATTTGCCGTCAGATCCACTACCACTCCGCGGGTACCACAAACTTCTGATCCTTCCAGACCCCCCGTCTCCTACTGTCGCTGCGGTTCAACTACGACAAATCAACGTTGTATCAATGAGTCCTTTCCTGCACCAAGATGAAGTACACTCTGCCTCCACGTTTCTTTGCCAAACTTGAAAAATGTTACGCACTTCTACAAATTCAACATGGCGATGACTGGCCACACATATGCACAAATCGACAGTCTATGTACAGGAGAGAATTTTACACACACAAGTTAGCTGGCACGTACCTACATCTATGCACACGTTCATTAGGTGGATGGGTGAATGACACGGAGGAGGGTTTAACAATACGCTGTCTACCGATATCTTACTCGTACTTCACAGGGTTTACCCAACGACTCAGATCAGCCTTTTGAAGATCGGACAGTGACAGATGCTTCCTGCTGTTTCCGTTCTTGCCGTTAATGTTATTGTTGTTATGATTACTGATACTCCTCCTGTAGCACAGAGGGCTATGCTGGTAACCTTGTTATATCGCCACTATACAAACGCGGCATGTCGCGGCGCAGAGCAGATAGACGGACCGCCCGGCCGACCGACCGATCGACAGGAACAAACACCGGCAATTGAACGCACCACACACACACACACGCGCGAACACGCAAGCACGCTCGCTCGCTCACTTACTCGTTGCTTGCCTTGCCTTTACCGCCGTCACTGCCGACGTCCAACTGCTACAAGTCAGCGCTGCGGCAGTGCTTGGGTGGCCGGCCGTAGAGGCAGCAGGTAGTGAGAGTAGTTGCGGCCGGAGGCATATGGCTGAGTGGGTGAGTGATTCCTTCCAGAAAGTGACGGCTGCGAATGGAGCGGCAACAGAATCAGTGATAACCGTAGCGGGCACAACCGCAGCGGCACCGGCAGCAGCGATAGCAGTAAACTTAGAAAGAATGAGAGACAGTGTCTGCCAATGATCAGTGGTAAACAGGTTGATGGGGCTATAGGTAACGAAGACCGACAAAGTTCAGCAGCTACAACAACAACAACTACACCACCACCACCAGCAGAAACGAACACAGCAAAGTGTTCAGTATGATCAGTAATTGTTGCTGGTTATGTTGTTGATGCTGTTTAGTTGCACTCATGTTTCGTTGCTCGATATAATAGCTGTTACCGCCGTTGCTGTAGCGATCGTACACGGGCAGGCATATCTTTAACTAGTATGACAGTGTCGTCGTGTGGGACAGCACTACAAGGCAATAGGCCTTTGCTTTGACTACCTTATCTACGGCGATATGATTATGCTTTCATGTTATTGTTGTTGTAGACTAATGTGCCATAGCCCAACCACATATGATAGACTGTTCCCTATCCTGTTATAGTTATCGATGTATGCAGATGTCGGCGACATGTCACGTATAAACACACAGATCTGTTTAACGATAGGTGTATAAGAGCCAACCAGAACGATAAACATGAACAGGATGTTAGTCGATGTGGTTAAAACTCAAATATATCTTCAGTATCGTGCTCGCAGCCATTATTATTCAACCGCCATTGATTAAGCATATGCCCAGGCTTTTTGCATATATCCTTTGCAAGCAGATTAGACATAACTGTATCCAGATGAAACCAGTAGCAGCAGCTGCAGCCAACAATCTGTCAACACTGACACTCGGATGCTGTCCTTTTTTTGGCCTGAGCCGGCTTAAATCAGTCACTCATAATTCATCGGGCTATTCACCCCCTCCCCAATCATCTAATATGGGTGATATCAGCTTCCGCGATGTGTGTCCACAGTTATTACTATTGCTCGTGCTGTTTGTCATCGTTTCCACATCTTAGTCATTCATGTATACTTGTATTTTGAGTAATGCCGTCTCTATCATGCCACGCATGGACCGGTTGGCCAACTCGAGAGTGGACCAGGCGATAGATAACAGGCGCCAAGTAGCGGCTCTTTGAGATATGATAAACAAGAGCTTTCTTCTTGCCGTGGACGGTCAGTCGTTATAAATGTCACCGATGGTGATTTACGATTTGAGACCAGAGAATACTATTATAATAATCGCTTGTAGTGTAATGATGATGATCAATACTGCAGCGGTGTGCCTTTGTCGTTGAGCAGTGGTCGCTGCTATTCTCATCACATTGGCAACCCTCGTTCGTAGTGTTTGCTTGTTTGTAGGTCGGTTCCTCTCCGTCTTCGATGTCTGACGAACCAACTGGCTACGGTGACGAATCAAGGAGGGGCCGGTGACGGCATCACTTCGAATTGTACCCGCTTGATTGTAGCCAACCGGGCCAAATCAGATGTTTAGTGAATGCTGCTGCTGCGGAAACGGCAGATGCAGCAATCAATCTGACCGGTATTCTTCATCGCCCGCTGGTGGCATCGATCCCCACATATCTACCGTGATCATGAGATTATCGTCATTCTTTCAGTAATGTGTGTGTGTGTGGATGTATGTATGTACAACTTACAAATGAGCATATCGACCAAAACAACGATGATCGTGAACAAGAAAATTCAATACAAATAAACACCCTGTGACATATTTGTTGGTAACTAATTAACTCAGAGTGGTAGAGCCACATTCGTGATTGTATTATTCTTCGCCCATATATATACATATAAGGTCGCATACGAATGTACGCATAAATTAGTAACAGCCGTGACAGTCGCATTTTGGTTTCCACTTTATTTCTGCATAGCTGCTCTCTGTATGACAGAACCTCGTGTAGAATGCCCAGCCAGGCATCCTATAACTGTATAACTTGTCTCGAGGCAGATTGACTATCATGTCATCCAGCGAGAGAAGTATCAGACGGTGGTGAGATGGAAAACAGGAACAATTCATAATTGTCACATTTGATCGAGGAGACCCGTTAGAATCATATATCACTGCTCTCAGTATTGCTGCAGCACAACAACATACTACATAGTCGAGTTGATGTTGTTGTTTCTATTTTGGTACTCTGAGCTCGTCCGCAATTTGCAGCGTACCGGATAGCTAGGCACCGAACGAATGTATGTCTGCCTATTTAACGAATATCCATGAGACAGATAATCAAGCTCAACTTCTCACTCAGTTCCCTCTGAATGCTAACTTACCTGCTCGTTAAGAGAGAGAGAGAGTTGTCTCTGCAAACAGAAAACTGCTGCCTCCACCGACTCCTTCCTTCTGATGTTCCACTCGGTTGCCTGTCTTCTATTTGCGGTGTCGCCTTCGTTATCTTCGTTCGGGCAAAGTTGTTCCGTTCGTCGCGGTCGTCGTCGTCTTCGTCGATGACTACGCCTCTGGAGATGATCTACAGAAACTCTTCACACCACTGGAGGGCGGCTCTATTGGGATTGCCAGCTGGGGCGTGTTTCGCCAGTTCCATCAAAGCCCTGTGTTGTTTGCGCCGGTATCGTCGAATACAGCACGACACGCCTAGCCCCCCCCGAGTTGGCAACACCGTGAGACACGCACCGCACAAGACCACACCACAATACACCAGAACTCTCACCTTGACTGAGTGCCGGATACCACAACTGCACGCACGGCACCAACACCACCACCACCACCCCCACCGACAAACCGAACAACGGCTTATAGAAGAAGCACCGCCGTAGCAGCAGCCGTCGTACACCTGTATAGTATCGCTCTATGAGTCTCCCTTTAACGAGTGTAGCTCTATGTATGTGTGCCTATAAGTGTTCACTAGTTCCGAGAGACTGCAGCGGCTGCTGTAAGTGCTTTGCCAGCAGCAGCAGCAGCCCGACCAACCACCCGACCATAGACATAGCAGCCGGTTGTCGGCTGCGCCTCCTCTTCTTCTTCGGCTGCTGCGGTGTAAACAGCACTAGCGGCAACAACAGCAACAACAACACCACGACGACGAAGGAAAAAGTCGAACAGGAATCTAACTTCGCACACAAACCATAGACACCACCAATTCGACTGACAGATTCGTCTACTACTGCTACAACTGGTACCACTTTATTTGCATAACATATATAATAGAGTTCGGAACCGCCTCCTTCGCGTTATCCTCCTCCTCGTGGCTGGTTTCGATTTCGGAATAACAACGATTCCACATGATGCTGCTAATGATGATGCCATGATGAAGATGGCGCGGTAGAATTTGAATGAGGCACCGCCTACCCACGTGGGCACTGCTGTTAATTATCCTTGGATGATTCGTAGCAGTCTACGGTATGCTGCAGAGAACGCGAGATCGGTAGAGCGTCAATGAAGAAATGATACAAATAACATCTGTGCCTTCAGTCATCCTCGTTTTTATTTGTCACCTATAGGTAGAAGACACATATTCCTGCGGCAAGCAAAGATGGCCCGACAGGACCTCATTGTTATACCTAAAGATGAAGTGCTGAGGCCTGTCAGATAGGGGAGGAGCTGAGGGTCAGCTTGAAAAAACTAAAGATATTCCTGTGGCCGGCAGAGGTGAGGACGACGCTGGTAGTTCGAACCAATTTGCGCAGAGCAAACCGGTCAATATGAGTCACCCGGATTATCGGTACTCTCATACAGTATTAGAATCCGATTCGCTATGAACAAGAAGAAACAATAGCGCTAGCGACAACTGGCGCCAGCGATTGCTTTCTGTGTCTGGGTGTGACGATGTTAGGAGAATGACATGCAATAATCTCAAGTGGCTATACGATACTTGTATCGATTCAATGGCAAAATGGCATTTAAACGTAATGAAAGTGACCATCGATCTCTGCAATCTTTACGTGTCCACTCTGACGCTGAGAGTAGAAAGCAAAGGGGCTTCCTGCCTTATTGGGGTCGGACGAATGGAATTAGTCTTTCATGGATGATAGTGGCCTGCCAATCGATAACACGAACTCTATACACATATATATATATTCCAGAAATTCCTACCACAATGTTTCCAACTTAGAAGAACCTGTTTGGAGGCATTGCTTGGCTAACGAACTGCGTCGCTCGTATATCTATTGTTCAAGAGCCATGAGTAATGCATTCAAGAAAGAACACAGCGATGCTAGTTTTGGCAAGAGTGTAGGTAATAACGCAAACACATCTCTAAACACCAAGCGAACCCTATGGATGAGGTATTGCCTTTGACGTCAACGAAGGTAACTATAAGTCTAATGCAGAATATAGAATAAATAAATGTTTGTCCTACCTAAATGAGAAGGGGTTCATTTTAGGAATATATTTGGAATCCATTCCAGATCGACCCTAATTGTCTACGTCAGATCGCTTAACGGCACGCGGGGCTGATTTCCGAAGATCCTGCCGTAAGGTTGTAATAGGAAAGTGTACGGATAGCGTGACAAATGTTCTCATGCTCTCGTGATTGAAGTCGTTGTGGGTATAGAATGACACGGCTAACGTTGGCTTTCTAAATTGACGTTCGTTTCTATTCGTAATTGAATATAGAGGACGTGCAAATGGAAGTGAGACAAAATACGCTAATAAATTTGGACAGGGTTTAGTGTCCGGCCTAAATCTAGCGGAGCACCTTAGAGAGGTACCTTCAGGTCGTCGCATTGGACATACTTCACAAGGTCATAACACAAGGTCAAAATGAAGGTCAATTATACAGAGACTGGAATACGAAGTTCTCTACGAAATTCGATAACGTTAACTGATAAATAACTAGCAAAATACAATATTTATCTAATGTAGCTAAATAGTTTAGCTCTAAAGTAAGACGTCTCTCGACACGCTATTGTACATGAATTTATTACGTCACTTACTACACACACTTTCATTGCTGGATACGATTCGAAAGGTGATTAGTCAAAGTAGAGCTTACTCGCTGTAATTTTGCATCGGATTGATCTTGTTACGAAGTAGTACAAAGTTCAAATGATTTACAATCAAACGGTGGAATTCACACACGTGGTCAGTATGGCACATTGAAGCCTATCCGTTGGCTTGTCATTCTACGAGATGATTTTTTTTACGTGTTCACAAATGCCAATAGACAAGCACGCTTAGCGATGGTGAGCATATTATACAGCCATTTATTGAAATAAATGGTCGTTCTGCTGATACGTCTCTCCGCTTCCTCAATGGCGTTGTGCGTCGTTGAGGATCTTGGCGGCCCTAGGCACCGTTAGCAATTGGAAATACAGCTCCTCGGCGCGTACGAGACCATCTTCAAGTTTAATATCGAGAGACCGTTTGGTGAAGAGATTTTGAATCGCACTTGGGCTTAGCTTCCACTCGATTATATCTGCCTGATTTTTTTCCAAGATAGCTAAGCTAAATAGTAGAGGGAAGGTTCTGCAGGGTAAACGGGTCCATAGTATCTGCAACGATGCAAATGCAATGAATTTAAATACAACGAGAATTAGTATCTCGAGACACCAATGCGGAGTCGAATCTCCAAGGAATCATAGGTTGGGCGGCGTGGAAATCGCACTACAGTATACAAAGCTCGAAAAAGCTTTGTAAGAAATTGTTTGCGTCCCATGTTTAATTACACACCATACGATTAGTTGCGCGTATAGACGTCGACATTGCCCGCTTGATATTAGAGTAAGTTTTGTTTTCTACAGTTGATCAACCTCATCCTTTAAGTGGCTCCTAAATTTCACTGTGATAACTTAGGTTACTACAAGCAACTTTCTCCCTGTATAAAAACATTCACTGCTTATAAGTAAGATAAAGGAGAGTGTACATTTCACCGAAGTCACATACCGAATGCAATACGCATGCTTACTTAAAGAACTAATAAGCTACCACCTCTTTGGCATTTCCAAGCTAAGAAATCCATGATATTGCCGATATTCGTGACACGATATTAGATACATGGAAGTTTCTCAATCTGTTGTTCACTTTACCTCCAAAAGACGTTTGACATCTTCGATGTGAAACTCTCGCTGGAAGCACATATTTAACCATCGGCTGTAAAACTGTCCATATTTGACCTGATGAGTTTTAAAGTAGTCTGGTAATAAGGGCGTTGCAATGCACATCAGTTGACTCATCTGCGCGAATTTATTGGACAGAGCTTTTACGGTCGACGCAGCATGAAAAGAACATATGGAATAGAGATGTTAGCGGGGTGGTGATATCGTTTGTGACTTTCAGACCCTCAATCAGCCTCAATTGATCAGATAGAGGATCCGATTTTTCAGATCCTCAAACCCTCTACGGGGGTTGCTGTTAACAATAATGAATGATCCACTAAAATGTGAAGTATGTGTTAAAATAAAAACACTTGAGTATTTCTGAGTTGACATTTGGGTGCTAATTTGAAATATACTGTTAATAATTCGCGTAAACCTTAAAACATTTATCCCGAGTGGATCCCCTGCTTTGTGTTTAGCTGCTAGAGATGTAAAAAAACGCATACCCTCTTTTCGGCGGGCGTTTAGATTCCCGGGTCGTTTTGAACCACTAGGATTGTCATAAATCATATCTATACATTTGACGAAACACCAAAATGAGTCGATCTCGTCTTTAATCACCGCTGTGATGGGTACCAAAATCTCAAGCATGCCTAAAACAAACAGACAAAATATTATTATTATTATTATTATTATTATTATATTGACTATAAAACAAAATGTAGAAATGATAAACAATGTGTATGTTAACTGTGGTTTTGTGAGCTAGAAATGACAGGTAATATATTAACTTTTCAATTGAGCTGATTTAACGTATCTGCGAGTCAGACTATAATAAATCTGCCATCCTATGGATAGGATAACAGGCTAAATAGATCCACTATGTCAATATACAGTATACGTAAAAGTGCATCATTATTGGGCTAATGCTCACCTTCGAGGCATCCTAAGTCGAAGTCGTACATTATATGCGTCATAAGGATATTATGCAGCATCAATTTGTACTCGTGTTGGTCCCCATCAAAGTTCGTAACAATAAAACCGATATGGAGCATAGACTCATTGATGGTATTCACACGGAAGGAGAAATCAGAAAATCGAGCCTTTTGCTCAGACGATAGTGATTCCCACTGTCTCTTCATGCGACAGTAGTTCGTCTTGAGATGTTCGTACGCCGTTTTACGTTCATTAGCGCTTTTGGAGTAATCGTAGACGCCCAATAAAAATTTCCACGCGTCCGGCCGAATTTCTGGAGAGCAGCCTCCGCGAAATATTCTTTCCCGCAACTTCCTCGGATTAAATAGACGACCCTCCAAGTCGAAATACGTCTCCCATTCCTCAGATCCGAGAGGCCCAGCTCGTGCCACAGGTTTCGGGGGCGGCAGTTCGGGCACTTGCTCGATAAGATCGAAGCCCGGCTCCTCGTCTTCGGAAATCATGAACATCGACACCACACGGCTGAAGCTCTCTGATGTGAGGTCATTCGCAGTCCCCGATCGTGGTTCAGTAACGGCACTATTGAGCGGTGTTTCGGCGTCATGCGGCTCGGACATATCCAGTGAACTGATCGACGACGTTAGTGAATCAACGTTAGACCGATGAGGTACCCGGCTAGTGGTCCTGAACAAGGTATTACTAGGGGCTGAAGGCCGGAGAAATGCTAAAAACCCCATGTATTTGTCTATGTCGAATATCATCGTCGGCAGACTCTTGCCGCCGAGGAGAGCCACCGTCATCTCGGTCGAGGCGTTCTGAACATTGATATTGCACTCGCGCATAGTATGTAATCCAAAACTGAAGTTTGGCTGCTGTCGCTGAATGTGAATTTCATCATCCTGATCATGCGAAATTTCGATCAGGGCACCGTCGGTTGTTAGTCCTTCATACAGAACAGAATGCTCACTGGTGATATCTAGCTGTGATTGCCAGCTGACCGTAAATCCAAGGGGCAATTTCTTAACTTGCAGCACTCCACGGATCGGCCTGCTCTGAATGGAGTCTCCTGGTCGGACGCGAACATTGGAATCTTCGAATACCACGGTGCCATCAGGGATTTCTATCGGATCAAGGGTTGCCATTGCTGCTATCTTCTATTCCAGCTACACTGTGTCACAATTATAGATAGCAGATCTATCGCGTCATGCCGCCTAATCACTCGAGTGGATCGAGACTAGACCGCAGTTCTTCCAATATCCATGTGGCTTCCTGCAAAAACGTGGCTGTATGCGTGTATGCTTTTCAAGTGGTGTTGTTGTCATGTTGTGTAACATAGCACATCAGCTATTACGCTCTTGGTACGTGAGGCTTTCACAGGTCATAGGCGCATGTGCAGAGGGCATCGCTCATAATCGTCGAAGCGTGAGGTGCCAGCCAGCCTTTGGGAAAGGTAAAGGTAAAGCTATATTGGTTTATTAAAGGAGCTGCAATTTCACAATGCTTAAGCTCTCATATATGTCACGCAGCGGGGCTCGAAGCCGTCGCCTCTGGTTTTTGACACCCAGAGACTTAGCCGTCCAAGCCAGCGCGCTGACGGGGTCATTTATTTTGCCCGCAGCAGTCTTTTGATATTTTTATTTTAACTAGTTAGTTGTGTCATTGACAACCGCGCCGAGCTCACCGGCTCTATTCGAAATTAGCTAATGTACCGGCTCTGTTTACACCTGTGGCCTTCCATTTACCGCTCCTGCTCGAGCGCAAAATCGCCGTTCGAGCAATCAGCGGCCGTTATCTATTTGAGATGCGCGTTGTGGCTCGAACGGCACAACTATGAGAAGATGTGATTTTAGTAGTGTATATTATTACGTGATTTTAGTAGTGTATATTATCACGTGAATTGTGTCAGTTAATGACAAATTATAAGGAATACCGATTGAAATCATTTCTGTTGTATGTTAATTGTGTATGTGAATATTAGAAGAAGTCAAGTGCTCTGGTAGCAGAATTTCGATATCAAGGAATTAGTACTTCGCTTCCCAGATTGAGTGATGAAAGTTCTGCTCGATCACTCGCTCGAACCAATCGAATTGTTTGAAGCGGCTCTGAGGGCCACAAGCGCAGGCGATGTCGGGGAAGACTCGACCTCTGATAATAAAGTGACACTAGAAGCCGTCGTAGACGGTCGAAGTTTGTGCAATAGAGCCACTGCGCGGCAGCAGCCTCTTGCTACTACCACTGCTACTACTGTGTTCTCACTGCGAGCCCCACTAGCGTAGACAGTGATCCCCTGTCCGGTCTAGCGTATACGATCACGCACCCAGGAATATTCGGCAACCGTAAGCGGCTCTCGCGGCCACACGACCTTGCTACCCCCAACGACATCTCAGTCTGTATAGCTTTACACCGTATATTCCATAAAAGGAGACCCAGTGCAAAATAACAGACAGGTTGAGGACAAGTTCCGCAGATGGTAGTGAAGAATTAGCGAATTTGTAACCTCAGCGACCATATTTCGCGGCTGTATAAGGATTTATTTAAGGCGCCAGCGACTAGTTGTGAAAAGGCAATTTTACAGAATAATTACTGAACAAACAGGCATTAAATGACGGAAGATAACTAGAAATGTTGCTTTTTTAATATGCGAGTAAACAACCTTTCTTTTACATGTGTTGAGCATGCAGAACAATATATATATATAAAAAAAAAAAAAAAAAAAAAAAAAATATATATATATATATATATATTGTTCTGCATGCTCAACACTTCTGAGATTAAAATTGAGTGAATGTAGATTCGAAAAAATGACTATCAGTTCAGCGGATGAAAACATAGTTTATTACTATAATTCTTAACCGAGGAACAGATGTTTACTGATTAGTATAGATTCATATTTATATCTTTATATATTATATATATATGTATACCTTCCAAATTTGTTATTTCAATAAAGATCGGTCCATTGCTGCTACCACACGTCTGCCTGTTATCCTCTCAGACTTTTGCAGAAATCTGTAGAACTTATTTGCTTGCCTCTCAGCAAGTAATACCTCATCATATTATATAATCAGCATCATCATCATCTTGCGGGA
Source organism: Stratiolaelaps scimitus (assembly GCA_019614645.1). NCBI lineage: Eukaryota > Metazoa > Arthropoda > Arachnida > Mesostigmata > Laelapidae > Stratiolaelaps > Stratiolaelaps scimitus. Next base: position 4,138,741 of record JABWDB010000021.1, read on the forward strand.
AGTTGCTCCCGAGCCAAAAATCATATTGAACTAGATATTATATCGTTAATATAATTATTATTTTATTATACACACTCGTGGCCGTTCTAGTCGATGGTATTGAACCTTCCGCGTTAAACACCTTCAACAGACTTTTGAACGGCCGACGATAGAGACAAATGTCACTAGGATATATAGTAGTAAAAAATACCATCAGCGTCGAAATACGTCGCCCATATAGTATACTTTTCTCGTTTATCATTGTCGTATTCGGTTGACAGTTTTAAGGCTTCTTCTCCGAATCCGGCGTAATCCGGCGGAAAGGACATTTCCCTCCCCAAGAATGATCCTGATCTGGGTTGGTCGTAAAATTGATTTCTTGTAGGCATAAAGAACGCCCGAGCATTTAACGAACCTACAGTTGACCCAAGAATATCGTCAGCATACAGCAGCACATCATACTTTTCTTATTTATGGTATAACTACCATCTTCCATATCGCTATTTAAATCAGAAATGCACATCCACCTTATCTAGCCGTTTTTTTTTTTGAAAATATGCACGTGACCAATTTTCCAAATTTTTCAAGCGAATTATTCGTTTGTTGTCCAATTCAACCGAAATACTCTGATACATCTATCATCTATGTATATATACATCAATAGCACTTGTGGCCTACAACAAGTGTGATCAGCGCATGGAACAGCATCTGTTTTGGTTGCTGAGAGTGGCGTGTTCGATTGGTGCGATGCCAAAAGAGTACTCCCATTGGAAAATTGACAATATCTGATGAAAAAGGGGCTTCATATTATTAAAATATTTGGAAAGTAAGGCTTACATATATCTATTTAGAAAGTACGGGCGACCTTTTCAGAGTCTCTGCGCCCACGGAGAATTCGCCACACAGGCTCGTCCAACGGATACTCAGGTCGAACGAACTCGACAGATGATACCTAACGAGACGTAGAAGGTTTTAATTATACACAATTCAATCTCCAGATAGTCCTTCATTGTTGTTATTGTGCTTAATATTGGCTTGTTTGGAGTACCAAGCTAGCCATGACGAGTTTTTCGCTTGTGTAACTATAACGATCTCATGGTTGCTAGGCGATCTCAGTGCTACACCGGAGCGTCGGATACTTGTGTAGTTATTATGTACGGCCTGAGAAAGCTGCTGCCATGAATATCGTCCTTAATCACACGATAGGAGATTACTTGCTATCGACTGATTCCTTTTCGGTGTTAATTGTGCTCACTTCCATTAATCTCTTCTGACGATCTGCTTGTAACTTCGCGCTCAATTAATTCGTTTCCTCCTCTCCCTCCACCTTCGCAAGTTCCTTGAAGCCAAGGATTTTAGCTGCCTTAGGCACCGCCAGTAGCTGAAAGTAGAGTTGTTCGGCGCGAACAAGATTGTCCTCCAGCGCAATCTTGAAGCACATGTCATTGATGTGCTTGAGTATTTCATTTAATCCAAAGTTGTTTTCTGTGATTCGGACTCGTTCCTCTTCCAGAATGGCTACACAGAATAGCAAATGGAAGTTCTCACAGGGCAAGCGGGTCCACAGTACCTGCAAACATTTAAGAAAAACGTAATTAGACACAGGCAAATTTAGACAAAACGGATCTATCTGGATATCGTTGCATCAAAAGTTAACACGCTGCAGTTATCTATATCAGGGTTCGCCATAAGCGAGTTGGAACTAAACCTTCATGATCGAAAATACTGTCTATATTGTGGGCCATTAGTTTACAATAGTTTATATGAAACATCAGGATTGGAGAAGTGGGACCATATTGTTTTAAATATTCTATTATAGGTATGTAACCTAGAGGTGGCTGTTCTTAGATGTGCTCACGTTCAGCGAGTGCGACCTTTACAATTGCAGGAATGCTACATTGCCCATCTGGCATTTTCAACTTCATTTTGTTCTTAATAATTGACCATGTCGAAGACTTAGACTACTTGATTATGATCGGCAATGACGGGTGACTGTCCTCTACAATTGCTTGTTTGATGATTACCTCCCAAAGCCGCTTGGTGTCCTCAAAGCTGAACTCTCTCTTGAACCAGATCAATAGCCACCGGAAGCAGAAGTAGAGATTTCCAGACTCGTGGTTATCGAGATATTCCGCGAACGACGGCATTGCTACGGAGAGCAGTTGATGTAATTGCACGAGTTGGCGTTTGATACCTGTCGAAGCCATAATAGGTCAGAGTAGATCAGAACGGCAAAAGAAATTATAACCGAAATTAATCAAGTCACGGATTATAGCAGTAAACGCGTAGCCATTGCAGATTAGAATATTTAAATGGAGTACGTTTCTAGATGTTTTAATGTTATAATCTACAAATATGGTCATATATATATATATATATATATATATAGAACATATTTAGGTCCGCCCACCTTCTCCTACTGTCAGAGCATCACCTGTACATAAAATAAAATAGTACGTCGGCCTTTATAGTCCATTACATTCGTTGAACCCGTTGAATTCATTCCATACGATTGCACTGATAGAGTGACTATATTTCCAGAAGCCGTAAAGACATTTGTACATCGACGCGTTTTTGTTAGCCTAGCGAACGAGACGAGTGAGATAATCTGCTACTTACCCAATTGCCGTTGATCTTTCTCTTCCATTCGGTCGTCATCGATGAAATTACAGCGGATCATCTCTACGAACTTAGTGAAACACCAGAACGAGTCGGGTTCATTCTGCATCACCGAGAGAATAGGTGACAACAGATCACTCATACCTGAGACAAACATCAACATACAACAGATAGATATCGTTTATATCATATCACCTATTTATTATTTTTTAATTAGAATGAATTATTACGCTGCACGCCAGCTGGCTACACAGCCCGAACATGAGGTGACCTGGCAGGTCACCTCAGGCAATGGGTGGCCTCCGTAGTGTGACCTCGGTCACTTTATGTTCGTCAACGGTTTGACAGCCTACGACAATAATAGTGGCGCCTGTCAATAGGTATCAAGGTGCGTATATTTTTTTGGTTGCTTTTTGTATTTCCTGTATGAGTGAGTTCGCCTCACGTCTTTTTTTATGGGGGGTTTCGGCAAATGCTTGATGCACTCATGCGTCACTCAGGCATAGTGAGTGACTAGTGTGGGACTCACGAACCCAGCCCCTGTGCCCCCGGGCTCGGAAATTACTAGGCATTACATCGATAATGCCTCATGTCTACGGCTACGCTATCTGAATACATTCCGAACAGTAGGCTTTTTTTGTCAGATTTTTGTACCTTCCTTTTCGTTCCTTTCAATCTGACACCAACTATCATATAAACGCGAGAGAACTCCACGTGGGGCCCATCGTGGTTTCAAAAGACACTTCTATATCGAATTTCCCGATGTATATAGTGCTTAAGAAATATAGGCATACGATAGGGCATTCTGCATGCACAATATTTCACTTTTGCCTAATTGCACTTTCCGATTTTATAATTTAACGAACAGTACCAGTTGCCTTATAAAATACCAGCTACAGTTAGCACTACCCCTTTCCGAGTAATCAACTCCCAAGTGATCCTCTATCGATCGCCGCTTGCTGGTGAGATACATTTTCGATCCATAACATCAATCAAATAAACTAGTAGTCATCCACAACAACTACAACAATCTCGTATTATGTATAGAATACAAATAGAAGAAGCGACGAGAAAAAAAATATATATATACAAGTATATGTATTCATAGAAAAATCTCGTATTATTGATATTGGCTTTTTGCGGTGACAGTATCAAGCCAAACTAAGGGAACGCATAAGGCAGTACGCGAGAGCTTATTTAAGGCAGGCTAATTACAATACTTGGAAATCTATCGCTGTTGCATGATTAGTCAATAGACTACAGTGTTATCGCACCGTCCTTACGAACAGCTTCAGCTCGATTGTCTATGACAAGTAAGTATCCTCGGAATAGAGAGTCGAGTATATGGCGTGATCATGTTACCACGTGGAACATAAGAATGCTTAATTTCTCAAATAAATACATGAGGGGGGGAGGATACTGTATCACAACGTCTTTCTGAAGGGGCCCTGTTTATAGAATACTTGCTCAAGTACTCAAGAAATGTATGTTACATTAAATACGTTATCCTCGAACCTATAGCCGAATCCCCAGAACTGTCCAAAGGTCATATAACGGGCATTATGTAAAGCGATTGGCAATTAGTGGCGGAAGTTCAATCTGGATTGCATATATTTGTATTTTCGGTGATCAGTCTCAACTGCGTAACTCAACCACCAACCAATCCTTTGTAATGGACACGTAAGCGTTTCGTCTAATAATATTACAATTTTCTGAGAGAGAGCAAGAGAGAGGGAATAAGATCATGCTCACTGACTAACTACCACTTGGAGAAAGATCATCATTTTTATATGAGTAATCCTGGCCTAACTATGCAGATCAACTATTTACTTGGAATGCTCTAGTGTAGAGAAAACTTCAAAGGTTATCCCCTGGTCAGTAACGGCGGTGAGAATCGATACTACCATCCATTTCCCACAAGGACTAACCCGCTAATATTTCACAGACGGTTGGATAATTATAGGTCAGCATGTAAAACAGGCCTTCTCCCTGTGACTGTAGACTGCACAGCATTACACATATGCTTGATATCAGTTTAGGTGAAAAAGATTGATCAGCGTTTAAATCAGTGGAGATCATTTATAGAATCCCATCATTTCATTTAAATGGAATAACGTTAATCATCGTCTGTCCCGAACGTTCGTTTGCCTGCGGTCCCATGGAAATATGAGACCACAATTTATGACTGCATAACATCAAGCTTTGTTTCCGTTTTAGACTACAGTCCGTTTAGGTTTACCACTGTACAGTGGTTTGGCTGGTTGCTGTAAAACATCCCTATGGCTAATTGTTACCTTCTAATAGATGTTAAAAATAAACAAAGTCTAGTTGTTAATCAGCCTGTTTGCTATAACCAACAGAATAAATGAACCTCTCACTCTCTTATATCCTTAAACTTTTTGCCTGAAAACCCCCGAATTCCTACAAAATGTGTTAATAGCATTTTATCCCAGAGAGTCGACGTTCTCGAGCCCTTTCGCATGGAATAGATACACAACTGAATTCAATGATCCTGTTTGTTTTAAAGCAATTGCACGCGCTGAGCTCACCAAGTAGTGCTCAGTATTCGCTCGGCTTTATGACTAAACCGGCTCTCGAGACCGGGGACGTCAACCATTGTAATGGGTAACTTTCACATCGGGAAATTTGTATTATAAGTACGTATTATGCATGTGAACGTTTGCATATACCCCTTCTCCCTAACGTAAGGCAAACTTAAGGTGCTATATATTCTAACATTGTAAAATAGCTTTCAATTATATAAATTATTACTCATTGTGCTGAGCTTTCCTTGGCATGCTTTCTTACCCGCGTGTTCTGCATTAACTGATGGATGAGTCATTGGATCGGAATTAGATAAAGTCCCGTAAGCAAGGACGCTAATACGAATATAAATAAATATTTTGAATTATATTTTAGTGTCTATATGAACCGTTGCTGCATAGGTACAAATGCATGTACTTTTTTTTCTCAATTCGAAGTTCGATAAAACACCACCAAATGTCATATAATACTATACGACTAAGCGTCTTTTAAATAAAGTATTATTGTTATCTACAAGTCGGGGTTCATGTCAATTCAGTATGGTTGAATAGATACTAATGATATCAATACTGCGAAGGTGAACAGTACCAAGGTACAAGTATCACCTGAACTCTACCTTGAACGTATCCGAGGTCGAAGTCGTACATAATGTAGGTCATGAGGACATCATTTAGCATTGACAGGTATTCATTGCCATCTCTAGCAAAGATGTCGACACTTCGATCTGTCCGGTTAACGTCCTTCTCCACGAGGTTTTTTCGAACGGAGAACGGAGCAAACCGCAACTCTTGGTCAGACGACACTGACTTCCACTGTAACTTCATTCGATAATAGTTCTCCGTGAGTTTTTGACGATCTACATCACGCTCCTTGGTAGTTTTGGAGAAGTCGTGTACACCTAACAGGAACTTCCAGGCCTCTGGACGAATCTCTGGGGTGCAGCCTCCGCGGAATATTCGCTCTCGCAAGTTGTTCGGATCTACGATGCGGCCTTCAAGGTCGAAATACGTCGACCATTCATCGATTCCAAGTGGCGCAATGCGCGTCACTCGAATAGGCTCCGGTAACTCTTGCACTTGCTCGACAAAATCGAAGCCAGGCTCCTGATTGACGTCGACTGTGAACGTGTCCTCGAACTCCCCGAAGCTCGCAGGATTTAAATTGATCATATCATCGGATATTCGCCGGTTGGCGAACTGATGAGGTCCCAGAGTGAAGAAATGCGTCACTTTTGCTAAATGGTCAGCAAATGTCGGTATAGGATCTCTGACGAAACGGCTCATCAGGGTCTGATTTCCTCCGTCCAGTTGGAATAGGTCTAATGAGTTAAACGACTTTTGCAGAGCGTCGGCATCCGAATCATCTGGCATGACGATGTGAAGCCGTTTGTCTTTGGTCGAAATACGAGTTCGAATTTTACTCACGAGCTGATCCTGGAATAACTGATGTTTCCCGGCATCGAACACCAGCGTTGGTAGGCACGTCCCATCCGAGAGCATCACGGTCATTTCATTCGAATCCTTCCTTTGACAAAGGTGATACGATCGCATCTCGCGCAGTTCGAACCAGAAGCTGTGTGGCCGCTTCTCGACGTGCACTTCATCTCTGCCCCTGTCGATTCCAACGACGACGCCGTCTGACATCATTGCCCCATTGAGGGAGGCAGCATGTTCCTCTGGCCGCCAGCTGACCACGTACCCGATTGGTGTTTCTTGGATTTGCAGTCTCCCGTTGCACACTCGTGTACGATTTGAACTCTTGTGTTGGATGCGAACGTTAAGCTGATCGAACAGCATGTTCCCTTCGGGAATATCGATAGATCCGGCTGTTGCCATTGTGTTTGTTCACGGACGCCAACCTTCTAATGCAGTAATATCAGCACAGTCAGATAAGCCGACCACCAGCACTCGCCTGTTATTTCGATGCTGTCTTCTGGCTGTCGTGTGAGGTCTGCTTATTATGCGAACTTATTGCGGCGAAACTTCTACAGAACGAGTAGCTTTGCTGTTTTACAAACAGCCTCGTCATGAATTGATTGTCAACGCTATTGTTCTCCGAGTAGATCTCACTAGTGTATCATATCAAACAGCGGGACAAACGCAGAATGGTTCTGTCGCAAAAGCGATCGCAACAAGCTGTTCGCCACCAGCCGTCAACAGCGAGTACACTAAGCAGTCGCCCCCGTAGGACAGCGTGTCGTTGCTGCCGTGAATGTCCGTATTTCACTTAGTTGTTCTATACAGTCGAACTGTCCTACCTCTAGGACGTCCTATGTACGAAACTGCGCCAGTCCGTGCTAGCGCTCAAGAAACTTTGTTAATCGCGTAATTCATTCTTTCTCACATCATTCGTTGCACCAATGTACTTTCTCGATCTCAACAGTACACGGATTGCTGTTCAACTTCTCACTGCTGCAGCATCTATTATAGGTTATTTCAGTTAGTCAGTGTATTTGCCGGTTTTTCTATCCGTCCGTCTATTTGTTGATCACACAGTCGCTGATGTCGCCACCTCTGTCGTTGCTTTTGTTGCCAGCAAATCTCGTGGCGGCCTTATTCCTCTGACGCTTTCGAGTTCTGCTCCTCTCTGTCACCGCTGTGACGTTGCATCTACGACTCTCCGCGTCGAGAACAAACGGCCGACGGCGAGAGAACGCACGAAAGACGGTAGGATCAGCGGCAGCAGCAGTAGTTGTGACCAAGCGAGCGGCAACCACTGCTGTTGCTGCTGCTGCTGCTACTTTCGATGCGGTCAAGCTAACAACCGCTGATAATCGCAGGAGCGCAAGCAGTAGGTGACACACGGACAGCTCTGCTTCCCGCTGCCGTCAACCTTTCCCACCTGTCCGACTACCTAGTCGAGTCTATTGCTCCCAGTACGTAAAACTTCTCGCAGCACTATCACGAGCCAACATTGGAAGTCATATCATATCGTCATAGCAGGCCGAACTTGCAGTACAGCGAGCAAAACCGCTACGAACTGACTCAGCACTCGCTCCTCTCTGGATGCTCTTAGCAGTAGTAGAATCAGCAAGAGGCGCTTAGAGACTCAGTACAGGCGCCGTCAACGAACAGCGTTAAACTGCGTAGCACCCAGCAACCGGGCGTCCAACGGACTGTCTCTGCTACGTCTGCGAATGCAGTTTGCCGCTGCACCTCACACAACAACACAACCCGCCCGCTAGCCACTTGATCAGTCAGTCAGTCAGCCGACCAAAACAGCCACTCACGAGAACGGCGCAGCATCAAACAGCAGCAGCAGCAGCATCAGCTCCTCCCTGAAGCCGTCACCGCCGCCGCCGCCGCCGCCGCCAATGGCGCTGTCATGTGTGGACAAACGGATGGGTGGACAGACAGCCAGACGGGCGCGTGTAGCCGTCCGATCGAATACAGACGGTAAACAGCACAGGCAGCGGGGCTGAACTGGGACAACAGAGCAGACCACGTTGAAAGTTCGTTCGTTCGTTGGTCACCAACCGATTCACCCAATCATAGACAGTTGTTGTTGTCAGTCGGTCGCCTAGGCTCTCAACTTTTGCGTTTGGTAACGACGATATCCGACGACTTCTTTCACAGCCACAAGACGATTGATGGGCATACGCACAGACGCATATACACAGTCACACCCACAGTCACACAGGCACAAATAACAGATACACCATACACACAACAGCAGGAGCTAGAGTTGAACGACAGATAGGTAAATAGACAACTGAATAGGAATAAGTCTCAGTATAGTGCAAGTCTGACGTCAGCAGAGCTCAATGGCGGCGACCATCTCTCACTCTCTCTCTCTCTTTCTCTCGATTTTTTCCCTGTGTTTGTAAACGGCGACGATGAGATGGATAAACGCATCGTGTACCGAGGAACAGGTCGACCAGTAGCGCCATTACATGATAAGAGCGCAGACGGCGAGAGCTATTGCGGTGACTGTTGTCACATTCGCGTATCGAAGAGGGAAATTTTGAAGGATGAGGCATACAATGGCCAATTTTTCTTCTATATTTAATATATAACTTCAGTGTGTGTATTAATATATACAATAATTAGTGACTCAGTAGGGTGTCAGACCGAGGCCGTCATCCCCGAGGGAGGCGATTGCCATTCTCTGCTTCTCAGTGCGCGAACGGCACTATAGAAGGAAGGATTCTCGAGGGCGCTTGTCCTCTGTGGCGCGGAATCGCTAATTTGTCTGGCTCAAGGCTACACTACATTACCAGATGCAATGCGTGTAACGTCTAATGTAAACTTGTTGGTGGTGAACGCAATTATCCGAGAATCTTGCTTGCTTTTATGGTCGCTCCCAAGCTAAACGTAAATGAAAGCGTACAATGATTTTAAGGTAAGGTAAAGGTTTTTGTTGGTTTATTAAAAAAAACTGCGATTTTCACAATGCTTAAGTTCTCTTACATGTCACGAATATGTAGGTTCGACACGTTCGTAATTTTCAGCATTGTCTAGCGCGATTTGGACAATTTGCTGATAGTAAAGGCACTCTGCTATCAGATAGCGGCATTTGGGTTTATCTTCAAGTCCAGCTTGCGCAAAAGGGTGCCGCGATGCGAGTTATGAGAAAGCGCCAAACCGTGGAGGTTACTGTCTCTCCCTGTTCTTCGTCTTCTTCTATTATACTTGTCCAAAGTAGAGTATCTTTGGTGGTTGAGTACGTCTATGTTCGCAAGGGTGCAAGCAATTATATTTGACTGAAACTATAGCGCAGAAACCTCGATACTACTCATCGGTTTTTTGACACAATATCGTTACGTACATTTAGCGAGATTAGAAACAAACGAAGGCAAATCTAATAAACAAATAGCTTGAAAAGAGCACATATTTCTATATGTTTGAAACAAATAGTGCAAGTGAGTAGTAGTATACGCGCAGGACGACAACATGGAAGCCACAGTAGTCATAGGAGATCCGGCTATAGAACACTAGCCGGAGCAGTACACACCTTCCCCAGAGATCGAAGTAATGCCAAGCTTGCCGACTCTGGGGAAGAGATACGCTCTCAGCAGGGGATGGTGATTTTAGCAGGCAGAGGCGTTTTGTCATCCACGTCAACCCCCCTGCACTGGATCGGCCTACTTTCGTGGCTATTCGAATGTCTCTGGTGGTGTCCGTACGTTTGAAGAAAATTTCCTCCTCTCAAAAAAAAAAAGTATACGTAATGCAAACAGAGACTTCTTCCAGTAGAAGCCTTCCTGAGTCGATGGACTGTTTGAGAAACTGAAACGCCTGAAATGATTGTAGTGGTCACCGCGTAAGATATTGTTGTTCAGAGTATTGATCATTGCCTTCTAATGAGCTACTGGGCGCCATCAGCAACTGTACAGAAAAGCCACATATCAGCTCTTTGCAGTACGCTATTTGAAAGGAGACAATAATCTTATGTAACAGAATAACACGACAACCATTTGCCGGTAGATAACGCCTGTGGATGAAAATCAACCCGAATCAGAATACTCATATTTGCCATCAAAAAAATAATTCAAATATTCTTTATGATGATTATTATTATTGTTATTATATATTAGGTCTAATGCCTCGTACAGGAAGAATTACATACAGATGCACTCCTAATCAATGTCGTATGATGTTCCAAATGTTCTCATCGAAACGATGTTTGATTCATCTGAGACAGTCAAAGACAAGACCAGTTTTATGGTGAGAGGCGACAAACTCGAAATGAGCGAAGCTGTAGAGATTGAACAAACGATAGGAACCAGCCACTGTCAAACCGAAATCAACGAGCAGTTGTTGTTCCTCCGCCATCTCAACTTAAGCCATCACAAAGCAATTGAATGGTATTAGATGGAGCCTTTGAGGAAACGCCCGTGAGACGGCTTGTAATTGACGGCCTGCCAGTTCGCCTTTACTGTAGAGGAGTGGTCCGGCATTGTCCTACGGCTGTCCTGTGTGTGAAAATAATTCCGCTTTGAAAGCTACAAGGAAAAAACGGTGATTTGCACGGCAAAAATTTAACTCAGTGTTTATCGATCAGTGTTCGCACCGTGCATAACACGACAGTTGAGGTCATGTCAGCATCTAAGCCATATAAAGTTGTCATGGTTGGCAGTGGTGGCGTGGGTAAATCCGCACTCACTCTGCAGTTTATGTACGGCGACTTTGTCGCGGATTATGAACCTACCAAAGTAAGTTGACAAAATGATTACAAAAATAAATTCTGGGCCATTCGATTTTTTTTTGCGTTTCAAGACAGTATCAGGAGTTCATATTCGAGCGACGTGATAAATGCGTGTTTACTGTCAACTCCGACGTACTTCGACTCCGGTAATCCGAAATTTAGGGCCATTTGAGAAACGGTTGAGTTTGTCACATACTTCGAACTTGTCCACTGTTCGTCAAATAAAGGAAACACACATATGTGCATTTATGGTATCAAAGAACGTTGCCATCGCCGTGGGCTCGCCGTAACGGGCTTCTAACCACTGAACTGTGGAATCGAATGAGAATATTGGTCAAGGAACACATTCGCGCTATTTTCGAATAGAATATAGAATATTCTTTTATATTATTTAATATTTTTTCTTGTTTATTTATTGCACATTACTGGTGTCAAATGTGGAATTTATTTGGTTCTGGTTATTTTGTTACGTGTAAAATCTATGACTCTTTTTTTATTTTCTATATACTGTTTTGTCTGATGCAGGTGTCGGCTTATAGCAAAAAGATAATGCTCGATGGCCAAGAGATACAGGTGAGTATTTTGGATACGGCGGGTCAGGAAGACTATGCCAACGTGCGTGATAACTATTTCCGAACGGGTGAAGCGTTCCTGCTGGTGTTCTCGCTAACTGAACTAGAAACTTTCCGAGCTACAAGCGGCTTCCGAGATCACATTCTGCGAGTGAAAGGTGATGAGACGGTGCCCATCCTGCTCCTGGGTAACAAGGACGACATGGAGTACCAACGACAGGTCGGTGGAAATTCATAACTACGATACACAGCCACTCAATCATGAATGTAATTCATTCATGTTTTCATCAATCCCCCGCCGCCTCTGTTTGTAGAGCACGAGGCCAAATGCGCGGTACGTGTATGTTTGCACGAATCACTTCCATGCAAGGGATTGGCAAGCTATTGTGTTATAATGTCATTAGTGCAGTATTAGGCCCATTTTAATTACGTGGCACGGCAAGCTCTATGAAAATAGATGCCATTACGTCCGTGGCTCACATGAGACCAAAAACCGAAATCCTGTGCCCATAAGGTATTCTGATTTGTCTTGGGACATCGATGATTCTATTGGTGTGATAAAAATGTTCAACTTTGCAACACAGGTGTCGCGCACGGATGCAGCAGCTTTGGCTTCGGAATGGGGAGTTGATTATATCGAGTGTTCTGCCAAAACGGAGGACAATGTAGCGGAAGCCTACTACTCGGTAACAAGATCAAGAAAAAAAAGAACAATATAATTTCAACAAGAGCGAAACACAACGAATAATTTCGTACTATCGAATTCGAATCTGCTTGGCCATGCTCAAACTTGCCATTGATTGGATAAATAATGGAGAAACGATTCAATTAGCCAATTATCATAGTAGAACGAGTTGTCTAATTTAATCACAATTCTGCCTCATGAAGCGTTAGAGATGCAATCATGATGTCGATCGATGTAATTGAATGTCATTGCAGATGTTCCGCAAGATTCACGAGCGCCGAGAACTCGTCAGCATAAGGTTTAGTCCTTCGACCGAGACAACCACTTCTTCGTGCTGTTGTTCGCTTTCGTAGAAATAAAGACGAATTAGGCAATGCCTATTGCAAATAAAAAATTGCCTTCGGTCACTTAAAGAAGGAAAAGAACCGATGGCGTTTTTGAGCCTATTTAAATATGATGAATTTGAATCTATGAATTAAGAATTAAGCTGTAGAAGTGCTCTCATTCTCGGTACAATGAACTGGCTCAAAATTTTGAAATTATTGCACGTTTCTTGAGGTATATTATTAAGTGTATTTCACCTGCTCCCAAGGCCACTTCTGTTAATTAACAAACAAAAAAGAGACTTTCTAAAAAAGAACACTAATAAAAAAAAAGATTGATATTTTCTAATTGACGTTTGAAAAGGCTGTTATAGAACTGACAGTATTCCTACGATCCCAAATCAGCTAAGGAGACCATATTCACAAAAAAAAATGTAACGTGTCATACAATAGTTCGAAGTGATACGAATAGCTTTGGCGTCACAATGAAGTCATACGTTGGTTATCAGGTGGATTACGGGGATTGACTCGGGATTTAGTGACATGACGCATTCACTTAGTTATTAGTCATTTCATTAATCATCGAAACAGGTTGTCACGTTATACGCCAGCATTCTCTATTCGGGATAATGAAATTATCGCAATATTTGTAAAATACGGACTTTGAACACAAGGATATTAAAAACATGGAGAAATTTCATTCATAACCAATTCCCCCTAATAGTAGAAGCGTTAACTACGATCTTGAATATGATTCGTCGTGTGACCTTTTTAATTACAAAAAACGGAACAAGGTCTAACATACATATATATATATATATAGCAGCAACCGACACTTGTTCCTCTAATCCCTAACAAATCAGAGAAGCTATATATATATATTCGATATTTCACTTTTATCGACGTTACCACCCATAAAGCCTGGTATTTACATTTCAGCTTGATTTTCTTCTCGATCAAAATTTCGAACGTCCCAAAATGATCAGAATTCAAAAAAACCAGCGCTGGTTGAGCGAAGCGTACATTGACATTTCTTGTGTAGGAAAGATAGCACTTAAGAGGTGTGTTGTGTTTACGTCGATTCAAATTGAACCCGTTTGCCGCCACAGGCGAGGTTGGCAAACGCGCTTTTGGCGCGAGCGTATATTTCGACGACTCGCAGGGTCGACATCTACCGGCCCGCGGATTCGACGAGCGGCAGATCGAAAGTGTGCTGGTGGCCGTTGTTTTGAACCCACGGAGTGTTTTTCTGGTTTGCTTCTAAACGTTTATCGAATGTAGAGCAGATATTTTGTTCAATAACACAGAACAGTTATGTGCTGAGATTGTGCCTCTGTGCAGTGAGCCTCCACTCGAGTGTTGCGGAAAATTACTTCAAAATGAGTTTCAGCTTCTTGGACAAACTATCGAATGACGAAGGCCCGATGTCGGAAGACACCATCACACAACAGGAACAGCCGGTCCCAACAGAAGCTACTATTGGTGATTCAACGGCGATAGTTTCAGAAACAGCAAAAGCCGTAACACCAGCCCCCGAGCTTACTAAACAGGCCAGCTCATCGTCAAGATATTCTACGGCTTCATCGGGACAGTCGATGAGCGATGTGTTTGATAACATTCGTTGCCCGAACACCTTCGAAGAGAACTCCCAAGTTGAAAGATACTTCGATTCGCACTATTCGACGCCGTCACCGAAACCTCGCCGCTCGAAGAGGTAGCAACCATGGGTTCATTCGTAAACTGATCTTAGGTACATGCTTCATATAATGCCGTTCGTGAACTGTAACAACTGCTGGTATCGTGATTGCTCGCTCGAAGACGGGGGCGGGCTGTCTTTGGTTCAAATAGGAAGTGCAATGGTTTCCAAGCGTAAAATCGTGGTGACAGTAAATCAAGGTTCGCTTAAAGACATCGTTGAGGCTAGTGGCTTGTAGAATCTTAGACTGATCTTCAGATTAATGTAATCTTGAATTTGAACAGAGCCATCATTTTCTAGTCATGATTTGAATTTGAACAGAGCCATCATTTTCTAGTCATGATTGGCTTGTCGCCAATGTGTCAACGTCCTATAATAAATTACCGCGGTTTTCGATATATAATAATTGCTTTTGACTTCAAATTTTATTCGAACCATCACAATGGATTCATTTTTTGAAAACATATTGGTGTCATTATTCAAGGCAACAGTTGAAGCATATCCTCTCGGTTTGGCAGCATGATTATGATGAATAGCTAGTTTGTCCTTCTTTATGGCTGTTAGCCTCATCAATGACGCCTTTTTTATGGAAACACTTTGTGATGGCAGTGTTACCTGGAAGATCCTTATACCAGGTTACCCAACAGCTAGAGTAAGGCGTATTCACGTGTGTGGAAAACACGTTCGATTTACTGTATTTCGTTTGCTTTAGGATTGCTAGAAAGAACAGCGGAGTTACCGTCGCCAATCCGAAAACGAAAGCCCCCAACTCGGATGTCAAGCAAAAAGGTTCAGCGCCCGCAAAGACACCGCCCAGGACCAAAGGTAAAACAAATACAGCCGGTGCAAGAATCAAGGCCTCAACGCCATTCACAACGCCTAAGGGTGGCCAACCGTTGAAACTGCCAACAACCCCTGGCCCTGTACATAATCCGTCGCTTCTGAAAATGGCCCTGGGGAATGCCGCACGCAAACATGAACCTTCCGGCTCAGCAGGTCAGCGCCGATCGCCCGCGGCAGGACAGACCAAGCGTAGGGTAGGCCCTCGGACATCAACGCCGAAGCAGACCATAAGAAATGTCAATAAAACCAAAGTGAACTTAGTCAAGACTGGCAAAGATAAAACACCGCCTATAATTGTGGAAGAGCCGGAAGCTTCATCCCGGAAGAAACCCGTTGTCAAGACGACTAAGGGCGCAGGACGTCCAACTATTATCCATACTACATCTGTTCGACCCTTGAGGACGCGAGAACAGGTGACAAAATCCACATCGGTATTTTTAAAACCGGCTGCGCCTGCCATTAGTCCCCGCAGAAGCGTAGGACTGCAAAATGCAGGTGTGTCAACCACCGCCAGAACAAGGCGAGCACAGCAGGGAACAGGCACCGGCAAGCAAGGTCAACGTCCGGCTCCTATCGGACCATCAAGACCACAGAGTTTGCGGGCCGCTGAGACTAAAGTCACACAACGGACCATCTCTCAAAGGATGGCACCACCGAAAGGTCCAGATTCTCGGAGGAGTCGCAAGTCGATCGTCAGTAAGTATTTGTTCGCACGACACC
The DNA here is from genome assembly GCA_019614645.1 of Stratiolaelaps scimitus. NCBI lineage: Eukaryota > Metazoa > Arthropoda > Arachnida > Mesostigmata > Laelapidae > Stratiolaelaps > Stratiolaelaps scimitus. The sequence goes on from JABWDB010000021.1 coordinate 4,154,869, forward strand.
GTCCACATAAGAAGCGTTCTATTCATTTCATTAAGATTCCGCGGTTCCGTTAACCTAAATATAAATAGAATATCCCGATCGAATATTTACGATCCGGTCGATTGCTGAATCGTAAGAATCACGTAAATTAACGAACACGAATTCTAAGAATAGATTTAAATTCTCTCCCTTGTTGTCTTTTCTGTGCCTCTTATAGAGAGCCGAGAAAGTACGTCGAGCAAGACGAGATCAAGCGTTGCTCGCGGAGCTACGCGTGCCAATGCAGCGCTAACAAAGGGCAAGGCGCCGCTGAAGAATGACAAAACGGAGCCAGCTTCACGCAGGCCTGTCCGAGGAGCGAGCAGCTATAGCCATATACAGAGCAAAGTTGGTAAGTACCACCCAATTGAGTCTAGAAAGAGTTTGTTATCGATGATTTACCGGCGAGTATGATTTATACCGAGCGCAAGTATAATGCATGTGATTCTGGGTGAATCGTGATAACTGTGACCCACATTGGCCAATGCTGACGCTTAGAAGCGATACAGTTATCGGTGCCACTGTCTATCATGATTAACAGGTTGCAATTTGTTGTGGTGTGATTGTGTCTGTAATTGTAAGTAGTGATAATAGGCGCTAACACGCACTACTTTTTTATGCAATTTTCATATTATTCAGCTCAAATGATCAACAGTGGCCCGGCTCAGCCATCTGCCACACAGCTGAAGGACATGAAGACGGCAGCGCAGACAGCCGCAGCTGCGAAGCCATCTCGAAAGCCGCTCCACAGCAAACCGTTCCTCCCGGCGGGTAAAGTCCACCACGAGACGACGTTCAACGTCACGAGTGGCAATCTGACCATCGCAGGACAGACGATGGCCCAGTTCGTCAAGAACTTCCACTATCAGACGCCACCCAGATATCGGTGGGTTATACAGATATACAACAGCAGCAACAATGAGGTCGCTTGCTGAATTGCGATAAAACATTTCTGCGCTTCTAATATGCTGATCGCAATTCGACGGTAGATTTCTGATATAAATAGGATTAATAAAATAATTAATTTACCTAGGTCGATAGATGCTCAGGTAAAGTGTCCAAATGCGCCAATCGGAGTCGATATTCCGATGCGCGCAGAATATGGGCTGGCCCAGTTGGTCATCGAATTAAGTCTACAATTGTCGGTTATGTTCTCATTGTTTCTTTATTTGACTGGTCTATTCTTCTGTTCTCGTCCTGTTTATTTTATGATTAATTGTTTGTTCCATTTCAACGTGGCATATAGAGAACTTGAGAATTGTCAATACTGCAGTTGTATTGAGAAATCAATAATAAAACCTTTATTTACCTTTATTTATTTCAGGACATTGAAACCCGGGGAGAATTTTCAAACAACGTGTGAAAACCGAAAACCGACGGAGGCCAATCCCACGATTCCAAGGGCGCCGAGATTCGCGACCAATGCTCGCTTACGAAGAACCATTCTCAAAAAATGAGGATATCAGCGAATTAAGAACTTAGACACTTCCGCCTTTCGGTCAATCTCGTCTACGAATCGAGACAAACACGTTTTTTTCATGTACGAGCTCCACTATTCCCCCGTGTTGCAGTGACTGCAACGCAAACTGTTATTGTATATAATGTGTACAGTTTGTAGGATTTCTTCATATGACGGATGCCCGATCACCTCGCGAGTGCCTTCACCCACTGTGTAATCGAATCTGGGGCGTGCGACAGAGGGGCTGGCAAGCTAGTACCAGGTTTCACCGATTTCGTAGGACGTCGAGGGTCAAAAGCATCCTTATAATTCTCGTGGTGGCAGATTCATTCTGGTTCGGCTGCCTCGTTCTGCTATCCAGCAAGGGAAAACATGTTATACTCGTTGTCCAACATATTAATCGATATTATTTGTACAAATTATCAACTTCCATTCATGATAGATGCTAGTTTCATCCAGTCTGACAATTGCCAGGTGTACTGACGTGGAATTCAATTGTGCCTACGAGTTCAGTCTATCAGCTTGTCTAGTACTGTTCTCGCGAAGCGTTAGAGTCGTCTGTAGAAATAAAAATGGGACGGGATAGGGCAGACTAATGGAACCGAAATGACTTTACGATATATCTGACGATGAAATGTGTTCTATGGTGTTGAATTTAAGTGAGCAGTCAATGGTTCGAGATGAATCAGTGGTAGAAGCTGATGTGTGAGTAGTCTCAAACGTGTCGGCTTCTATTGTAACAGGTAATAAATATACACAACTGTCAAGTGTGTGCAAAAGGAGAAATTGTTCATTGTTGTTATTTTCGGGTATTTGCGACTACATTTTTGTAAGTTTCAGATAGGTTGCTTTAAAATAGACAAGTCTTCGATCGCATATATGCTGGCTTCGTTCGTCTCTCTACTTAAGTAGCAGATATTTTAATAGATTACATGACAATAGCTTTGAGGTAAATCAAACCAGGTCGCATATTGGTTTAACTAGGTGTTCTTGAAAACTTCTTTCCTTAAAAGGTCGAAATACAAAGGCTTCTTCTCGACACTCCATCAAGGCAATTCCCCTCCGAAACAAGTATGCATTACCAGCTAAATCTGCAATCTGTCTGGGTGATGATCACTAAGCTATCTCTAAATTTCGATTTGCTGCCCACTGTCGATTCCACGCTGCTGCTCGCCGCTGAACATTAGCGATAGCCATGTGGTAGGGCTATCTTTTGTTTCGAAAGAGTCGTAAAGGTTGGAAAGGACGAAGAATTCAAATTGCACCCACCGCTAGTGCGTTCGTTCAGTCAGGCTGTACGAGCCAGTGATTAAGAAATCGTATACAAACGTGGTTCCAAACCTTGGATACGGACGGTCTGTTTTACGGGGCGGGGTGCAACATTTTCATTTGTCTGAAGACCGTTTCGTTCTGTGAATCAATCACCACTCTAACGAAGTCAAACAGCGTTAAGGACCGGCTTGCCCGGTTGACATCGTGATCTAGTCAGACATCTCAATTGAAGGTCCCAAGAAAGTATTCCTGAAATCTTAGTTGTACAAAGATTTCAGAGACAATATCTCATACTTCAGACAGCATCTAAGCTTCTTGTGTCAGAGATTTTTTCAGAAGCCGAACCACTCCCAATGCCCTAGCCGATTATATAAATTAAAGCTCGATAGCATTAATGCCTTATGAGGTAACAGCCAAAAAGGTTTGTGCTATTTCTAGCTGACTTTCAGCTACCCTATTTCTATGGCAGGCCTTTGGTAAGGCTACGCAAATTGCCTAAAGGATCAGCCATCTTTATGGAAATGGTGTCGCTTCATAGCCTAAGTGACCATAAGTAAGCATAATAATACGATGCATAGTTAGTTTAACTCCGATACTGCCCAAGTACCTGCGCGGAGAAAATGAAGTCCTAAGGCAATCATCATATTCCATAGACGAGGTTTATCTTTTTACTCCGTTTTTCGAGTTTACAAAAAACGATTTTAATGGGGAACAACGCCGGCCAAATGAACTGATTATCATTTCGCGGCACTTATTTTCTCATATTTATGAAGCCTAACTTAGGACGTCCAATTTGGGTGTATTTTCGACAAGTTCGAACTGGCTAATAAATAATCTGTGTATCTTGAAGTACTTTTATCTTTTTTTTTTTTTTTTTTTTTTTTTTAAAAGGGGGGGTGTTGGCATGCTGATGCATGCTAACACCATGGCCGCCCCCCCTATGGAACTGTTGACGATGTTCAACAGCACCACCCTTCCCGGTATCGCTTATCGCATTACTTCAGTAAAGGGTGGTGAGATGTGTACAAGCCCAGCCACGAGCACCACACATCCTCCTCACCGTACGAACATGACGTGGTTAGCTGACTCTCAGCTGCTTCCCTTCTCTCCCAATCTCTCAAGACCTCTGTGCACTTCCCGTCTGTGAACAACTACTGTGATCAATAGGGTGTCTGTAGAAAGCCCCGTGTATGTAAACATGCAGTATTTATGACGCATACAGGGGGTGTACGGTGCCTTCCTTTCTGCACAGTGGTAGCTATGCCGCAGACCACATTAGTTGCCACTACTACTTAACAAATCTTATTGCGGAGATACTGCCCATAAAAGTAAATATGACTCCACTCAGATTTGAACCTCAGACTCCACAAAACTCCCTTTTTGGTACTGCCTACCTTGTCCACCACGCCATGCCCGCAGGCAAGTACTTTTATCTAAAGTATTCGTAAAGTTATTTTATTTCCACGAAATACTGTTAAGCCCGCCGTTGATCGTCTTAATATTAAAAACTACTTTCCATTTATATGGTTAATTTTTTTTAGAGGAGGAAATTTTCTTCAAACGCACGGTTACCACCAGAGACATTCCAATCTCCATGAAAGTGGGCCGATCCAGTGCAGGGTTGACGTGGATGACAAAACGCCTCTGCCTGCTAAAACCATCCTCTGCTGAGAGTGTATCTCTCCCCCAGAGTCGGCACGCTTGGCATTACTTCGATCTCTGGGGAAGAGTATGGTTAATTGGCAGTCGAGAATTGAACATGAAAGCGAGCGCTGATATTTTTTCGCGACCCCTCTCCCGTGGTTGAAATCTACCGAACAACCGGGTACCCGACGACAACAAAACACTTCGAATGGCGGTGGTGGTCGATTGTGGTGCGGGCCGTTACTGGCTACTGAACAAACGGAGAGTGTAACAAATAAATTTTGCCATTTGTGAGTTTTGTGGACTTCGTCTCATCGTGCTGGGGTGATTTCTTTAGACGGCATAATGAGTTTCAGTTTTCTCGACAATCTCGATGTGGACGAAGACGACCCACAGGAGGAGGTATCCCAAATAGAGGTGTCTGAGACGCCGACGAAGCTGAAAGTAGTCTCCGAGGACGATGTAGGCAGTCCTACACTAAAAAAGAAGAAAAATAAGAAAAGTGACAATTCTGACACCGGTCGCTCGCCGACTACTTCTGGGGATCACTCTCATGTGGGTGAACATTTCAAGTCACAGAGCTCACCTGCGTCACCCGGACTTCGACGATCGAAACGGTACGCGGCGTTCAAGCTAAGAGCAGTACAACTGTTTCACGAGGGGTGACCTAAAAGTACATAGTTTTTACTCTGAAGAAATGTTTGTTTCAAATTTTAGGATTTTATTTCGTTAGCACAATTACCGGGTCGAACTCGGCGGCCGATCTGCGCTAGCGGACGGTCTGGGAGCCTAAAGCAATCCATTAATATACTGGCCTGAATTTGAGTTTATCGCACCCAATGAACACAATCGGAATTTCACACAGAATATAATCGCGAAAACGTACTAGTTCGCCGTATTTAGAGTACGCATGCGAATTAGAGTACATTCACGGGAGTACAGTCGTACCTTTTCGTGAATGTCATCTTAACTATTAATATGCGTTCACAGGGCACAATTGTTGCCCAAATTATAATAAAAACATCTATGTATATGGTTAGTGTAGATAAATTGGCACAATTTTACTCAATATCAAGTTAGGTTGCTTGATATGAGGCAAACATGTGCATTGCTGTTTTTGAGTAGACCCCTAAAGTAATATGTCCATCAGTATAGAATCACATGGATTGATCGAGGTTTTCCCAAGCCGAATATGTGTGTGTTGTGCCGCGTTTGAAATAAAAAATATTTTTGACTACAGGATAGACAGATCTTCAAGTTGAAATTATCTGTTAGCAATTGACAAGTGACACAAGTTCTTTCAACGTTTCCTTTAATGATTAACTTGGGTGCAAGTTCGTACAGATTCGCCAACTAGAATTTTATAAAGATACTCTACCCAAAAGAATGCTGCGCAAATTTTATTCGTCCTTTGAAATCCACAAAGTTCACTTATTTCGGATACCCCTGCGTTCTCAATGATAAGTACGCGCGCATCTGAAACAGTAATGCTTCCCTTTCAATGCTTACCTTCGAACGGTTCACCTACATCCCAAAAACCATTCCCATCACTGACTGGTATATAGCAGCGCGTTCGCGAACGACATTTTCGAATTATAACTATCGTATATGTTTCGTACTCGTGTCGATCATTACAGTATCGCTAAAAAGGTGAATGACGATCCTGCGGATGCTGAAGAAGGCCGTGAGACAATGAAAGGAAGAAGGGGCCGTAAGAAGCAGGCGGCGAGGAAAGATGGAAAGTCATCAGAGATGGATGGAAACGATCATCGTCTGTCGGATGTGAAGGTACCACCCAAAAAAGACACCTCGACGATGGGCTCCGTTGCCGGCGAAAAAGTAGAGCCTCCTTCTCTTTATCGGGCGCCTCCAAGAGAGCTCCAATTGCTACCAACCACCCCTAGGCGTCTGCACAACCCATCGCTTCTAAAGGTGGCGTTAGGGAATGCGTCGCAGAAGAAAAGCAGCACTTCACATGGTGCGAAACGCAGGTCGGTTGGCGGCGAAGGAGATGGCACAGGTATCTTCAGACAACAACAATCAGCTATCGAATCTGAGCCTTCCAAGGAACCAAAAATGGCGTTAACGTCCGATATAGTTACAGATGTCGAGGTCAAGACCCGCATTGGTCGGGTAAAGAAAGCAGGCAAGAGGACGGTGCCCCGGGCAACGTCCAACGATACGGAGTCGATCATATCGGTGAGGGAATCTGCGAAGCACCCCAGCATAAACAAGCAGGCCGCAGCCATGAAAGGACAATTGGCCAAGGACTCTGCTGTCGACACCCAGCTGCCGCCGCCAAGGAAAATCGCAAAACAACAAACAACAACTGTAATGGGAAGCACGACCAAACATAATGCTAATCAGACAAGAATTCCTATGAGAAACGTTGACTCGAATAACGATTCCCTCGATCGAAAAACTACACAGCCAAATGCATCGAAAGCCGTGGACAAGAAGGCGTCACCGGAAGTGCCTCCGAAGTCCGATAACACCACGAAGTCTTCGGTTCCACGAAAAACGCTTACGAAAGAAGGCTTCGGAAAAAACTCCGAGCCTCGAAGAAACCTTAAGTCGATCGTGAGTAAGTACAAATTTCGTTGAATTGTACATTAAGGAAATCGTAGTTCTGCAAGCTTATCATTGACGCAATACTATATATATACATATATATATATATATATATATATATATATAATATATTGCCCTGACTTTATAACTATATATATATATTTATTCAAACATACAGTAGTTAGGAATTAGTACATACAGTATAACTATATTGTTACTTCGTCCCGTCTTACTCCTTTGCTGGGCAACGCCGAGTGCAGGTAATTAGAATGTTTTCATGGTAATTAGAATGTCATTCACGTAATGATTTCAGAACAATCCAGCCTGAAGCAGAGCAAGACAAAGACAACGGCCAGAGTGACTATGGCGTTGGCGGCGATGGCTGACAAGCCTGTGAAAGAGGAAGAACAAAAGCCAGCCAAGAAGCAAGTCGTCATGGTTGCTCCACGGAAATCCTTCAAATTCGCTGATCAGTATAAGCATGTTCAGAGTAAAGTTGGTGAGTAGGCTATCCGCTGAATCAAACATATGCCGAAGATGCCTAACTCTGTATTAATAAGCATTTTATCTCTTCTCGGTTAGGCAACATTTTGTAGATGTTAGTGCACCTGGGTATGTTTGAGGTGGCCAAATATGAAGTGCACGATGAAACCTATATAAAAAAATACGAAAGCTAATACAGTTGTTCAGATAATAAATAAATTATTATTTCCAGCTGCTTGCATACTGCTACATAGCTGGTGTTACTTTCGTATGAGCTTCTTCGAAGGCACGATTCTAATACTGATTGGTATCTGTTCTAAAAGTATTTACTTGTCCTTCTTCATTTTACAGCACAAATGATAAATAGCGGAACATCGACAATGTCCACTGGCTCGAAGGTCCGGGATATGAAAAATACTGGCGGAACGGCGAACAGTGACACCAAGGCACCCGCAAAGCCCCTCCACGATAAACCGTTTCTCTTGGGTGGTAGATTGCGGCCTGATACCTCCATCGATGATGGCCGCTCTCGACGAACTACGATGGCTTCAACAGGGGCCCTTCTCACCAAGAAGAATGTTCAAGGTCAAAAATTATCAAGGTACATGAATAATACACATACGAGTAATTCTTCTTAAAGGAAGGAATTATATTCCGGGTATCGTAAATGAAGTGATTGGGAACAGTTATCGAGGACTCTTCTCACAGGCGACAAAAACGTTTACACTAAACTCATAGTGGCATGGTAACATTTGCACTGCCTCCAGTACTTGCGGTTATATACAAACAATTTTGCAATCTTTATGTTTAAGTATATTTCTCTATTCTCATATTTATTCTACTTTTATGCGTGTACATATGTTTAATTTTGCAGGAAAACCAAGGCTGTAGATAGTTTCGAATTTTCGGTGCGTTCGGCTAAGTCGATGGTGCCCTCGAACCCTGAAGTATCGGTTTTTAAACAGCCCAAGTTCCATACTGTGGACGCTCGTCGGAGGACAACGCTGAAAGCTACTTAAAGAGGGGCGTTTTATTGGCGATACCACTTTGCCATCAAATACCTACTTATATATCATTAATTACGAAAGTATTTCATAACTAAGTGTGCTCGCAAGCTCATGCTGTGTATATAGTGTACGTAATATGTATATGTAGTTTCTGAATCATTCTTTACAAGCAAAGATAAATAAATACACGTCCGATTGTTAATTTTGAAAATTTGTGATACCGTCGAGTGATCGTTTTACCACAGCAGTTGTTACTCTATAGTTGAGCGTAGATCGGAGACTAGTATATCTGCTCTACCAATCATAGTTCATCCGGGGTATAAAATTCCGCTCCTGCGATTATCAATCCGTATATGAATCATGCAATTTTTTCCCAATGCCCAATTTCGACTACATATGCTTGATGCCGTAGAAGGCAATTGATATGATGCTATCCGATAAAGCTCATCGAGATTACGGGAGAGTTAATGTTACAAGTGCCATACATTAGTCGTTGATGGAGCGCTCATCAATATGAGACTATTTGTGGCTCAGAAGGCTGCTAATCCCGACGATAGGGGACTCCAAGCGGGTTTGTTGAGGTGACGTCGAAGAGCTTTGTTGGAATGAAAGTATTTATTCCGAGAGTTAGTGTTGACAATTTCTGCGTGTAAACAAAAAATGAAACAACTTTCCCACAGACTGCGTGCCCTCACCTTGGAGCACTTCGTTGACGATTGTCAAAATGGTAGCAGAAAATAGAAAGCATTGGTAATTAAATTTAAATTACCCTTATTATTTGATATAATATACCAAAACGTATGCATTCATTAAGTCTTACTATTATTGAATGACATTAAATGTATTTCGGAAATGTATCGTTTGTTCACACGATATTGTGTTATGCATATATAAGCAATATAAAATGGTGCAACAGAAATAGTAAAACGTGTAGGGCCGTCAGTCAGCTCCTGTGAACAAGGTACTTACATAGATATCTAAGAATAAGCATGTTCAGATTTGTTGCCGCTCCAGGGACTGGGTCAATGAGATTGATCTAGTGCATTAATCCAACGTGATATCAGGACGCAAACATTATTGCAGTATATGCTCAATCGTACATTAAATATATAATGTACAATTATGTCGGGAGGTGAGTTGGATGGCTAAGTCTCTCGCAATTATTATTATTATTATTATTATTACTTATAAATTTAGACCATGTCGACCAGTAGGACATCTAATAAGAACACTATAGTTACTCTCTGAGGTCGATTTTAGTCTCAATCATATCCAATTTATATAATATATTATTGCAGCCAAAGTGGATGAACGTGTAACAGGGAGTATGAATATCAGCAACACATATATTACATCAACTTTATAGGCTGGGACATTGAAGAAATAATAACAACGGTTAAATTTTGCAAAACATTGAGTGACGGTGTGGCGGGAGTAGCGCAGGTGTCGTGGTCTCCGGTTTTGCCTCGTATGTACTCCTGAGTTGAAATGTCCCATAGCAGCCGAAAAGGAATATAGTTTTACAGATAATGTTAAACAGCATTTACTTTTGTATAGGTATTTGTCTCGCCGTTACAAAAATTGATGTCGGTTAGGTTATTCATGATTGTTGAAAAAGAAAACACAAAGATGTAACTAGTTCCATTATAGATAGACATGTAGGGTATGTATACAGAGTGATCCCTTTTGAACTGACTTTATTATTGTCCAATTAAAAAAAGTAGACCGTTGTGAGCTAACTACGATTTTAGGACTATATCCAACAAAATTATACTTAAACATGTCAATGGTAGCAAACCATTTAGTAATTTCTTAAGAAAACGCGGTGCTCTAATAAAATGCTCAGACAAAAATTCTGCATTTCCTTGACAATGTAGTCCTAGTGGACATCCGATAGCAGCAAGCTTTATAGATCCGAAACCAATTCGGCCTGTGTGTGTGTGTGTGTGCCGACAGTTGGATCAAGTGTATGTAATGTACGTAACTCGTATCCCACGCTTGGTTTCGGAGCTTCTGTTGGAGTGCTAGCCTAGAATATGGCATACCTTACGAGGGAGCACGTTGCGTTTCGGTTAGTTTGTGGTATTAGTAATACATATAGATAAATAGATAAATTTACCATGTTTCTTGAAGTCCTTTTTAAGGTAAGTCAGGATGGTTCGCAGTTAGCCGGAAAGCGCGCACGATCCTTTCCAATTACGGTTTGTAATGATCGGCGCTGCGCGAACAAAGAGCGGAAACAATCAACTCTTCCCGAGCACAAATACAAGCCAAGGGGTATTTACATATTCGGAAAAATGAAAAATGAAGAATAGAACTATTATCATTTATGTTATTGTGGCTTGAAGCTGAAACTTTGCCTGAAATACGACGGAGGCATTTGTCACCACGGCTGTATATTGTAAGAAGCTAAGCTCTCCCAATCCACATAAATAATTGAATACACTCAACACAGCCAAGATCAAATGGGTATGTTCGACCCCAACTATAGGTCTCAGTCAAACACTCGTCGTCTATTCCTGTCTCAAGTAACCCGCTTACAAGACCCTCGCTCATGAACGGACTACGTATTGCAAAGTAGTGCCAGTAACAGTGAAACGCAGTCGGCGGGCAGCAATCATCGAGATCAAGTTGGTGTCAGATGCAGAGCCTTAGCCCGATACAGCTAGGTTGAACCCCCCCCCCCCCGTTCCTCCCGGACCCCAGGGAGCTATCCGCGCGGTCACATTTGACTGGTGATTGGTTGGATTCCCGAAAACGCAGAAGTGCGTATAAGTTGGCACCGTTTGGCGCATATAAGCACAGGCTGTCACCTCGGTCTGACCATTTTGAGCTTGGACGTCAATCAAACATGCGGACGAGAGGTCGTGTTAGCATGTGAACAGCGGCTGCTGCCCACGGGGCTGCAGCCTCGGGTTGCGAGCAGCAGGTGAGGTGACCATTCTCTACGCATATGCACATAATACTTTGTATAGTAGACTATTACTTTGTATATGTCTAGCGTAACATATGGGAGAGCGTCCTCTTGTACAATCTGATGTTGCGAATCAAGCACGTGGAGACGATGAAGCCACTTTTTCTTTACTGAATCTGTCTCAAAGACGATCGTCAGCCATACTCACTCCGTCGATGATAATTAGACTTAGTACTAGATCGTCATCTATTTGCGCTTGTTAAAAGCTTTCGATTTTGCGAAGCGCGTTCTAGTGTGTTATATTGTGTATAGGAGACAATTCGTGTCTGAATGTTCATCTCATGAATCCCCGTATTATGCAGTCGTCTGTCCTAGAGTTTTTCCTTCGTATTGTTTCCTTTTGGAGTCGGGTCATGGTTTTGATGGGCTTTAATTCCTGGTCGAAGGCGTGCTGTCTGCCATAAACCACGACTAGTTATGGCATTTACATTGAAAGTCCCCAATGGGGAGAGTATGACATAAGGCTCATGCTATGTCTCCCTCGTGACTATCAACAAGATTTTGTCAATGTGCTATCTTGAACGACTATTATTTCTATATGCAATTTATCTATTACTGACGCAGTAAGTGACAGCCCATTGTTCTACATTCGGAATTCTAGCATAAGCTAAGGATTGCGAGACACCAATCGTCATTAGAGCAACCATGTCGATAGCTGTCGCACTGTCGTTAGGACTGTTCCTGGTTAGTACGGGAGCACTCGCAACCACAGGCACCGAACAGTCCGAAAACTCCAAAATGCCATTCCTGATGGATGACACCGTCTTTGAGGCGCTGATGACCTCCTTTCGAAGGAGAAATATCGGTGACTGGGCGAGACATTGGCGGGTTGAACGCCACCGAAGGTGAGTGACCTCGAACATTGATTCGTTTCATTTTTCACCCTTCATATGTAAGACTCGCCTATTTATAGGCCTGGGCACAAGTCCGCCCTCATCATATGCATGTTGAAATGGTTCAATACCTTCGCGTTATCTATTATATATACACCGATAATATGATGTCTACATGTTAACATGCATATGGAAACGCTAAGTGTCGAACACAGAGACGTTTACTCGGTGAGTGGTAACCTTTTGTGTTGCAAGCGACTCGAAGTTAATAATTAGAAATTTGTTAGCAAAAATGTCGACGGAATAGTTTCTTATCTTTATTGGATTTTTAATTCAGGTGTACAATGCAGCTGCATCAGCATATGGATCTCGTTTGTAGGGTATACGACGTCCGCTATTTTAAGAAGCGCGCATCGAATGAAGATTCCACGACTTCGAGAAGATTACGCTCTTCCCAATCGGAGGACGATACAGAACCTAATGTCGATCTATTGTCATTAGAGTCCGCGGACGACCCCCCTACAGGTATGTTTATACCACTTCTGTTATACCTTTGTACAGACAGAGGCTAAAACTATTTGTGTATTGTAATTGAACCATACCTCGTATTAAGAGCAAACAGTTCCGTTTGACTGGTAGATTGAATTTCAAAAATACCTTAGGTAAAGAGGTTTTATACCTATATACGGATATTTTCAAGGCACCTCTACCACGTGATTTAACCATTGCACGAGTTCTTTTGAATGGAATCAATAATAAAGTCTTAACGCCACAGTTTCCAGAGCCTCAAAACGGTTAAATCCTCGATGAACGGCCATTCCGATATTTCCACGTGCAGCATCCATTTTGATTAGCTCGACAAAATGATTTAATAACTCAATAGTTTTCTCTTAAATTCCTAGACAAAGCAACAAAGTCACACAGTAACATTGCTTTGTTTCTTCTAAACGGCAATAATGTCTGTCTGTGTATCTATTTACTTTTATCGTCGCTCGTCCTGTCGTTCCAGTTTGGGATTCGAATCATATCGGTGTCACTGACGGTTCGTTGCCGCCCTGGCAACGATCGAGGCGACGACGGTCCCTAACCGCCGAATGCTGCTATCGTGAAGAAGGTTGCAGTTGGGCGGATTTTGCAGCATTTTGTGACATGCCACCCGATCGGAGACATCCACTCCTTACCTAGGATCGGTGCATAGCTTCGTTACATGCCCCGTCCCGTAATTCTGAAGGAAAATACGTGAGTACCTTGGATGGATGTATCCCTTAGGGAGAGTGTAGGACACAGACTGAGATGTCAGTGGGCAATTTGTCTATTTTCTACGAGGCAATTTTTCTACGAGTACTCTTCTACATTTCTTCGACAATCTATTGACGCACGTTTATCCTCGAAGACGGCAATCATCGCTTGTTCGCAATTCTTCAAAATACGAACTAATTTAAATTTACAGTGAAATTCACCAAGGTATACTATATTTTGCTCGTTGTGTTCTTCTGTTGAGTGTGTTTCAGAAGGCCGTTACACGAGTTAAGGACACGGAATGAAGGGGACAAATCGGAATTGCCAGGGATGGCCGTAACACAAAGGTTGTGACAGCATTTGTGGAGGCACAAAAAAGAACTACTTCAATACGAAATAAAAAATGAAAACGACGACTCGATTCATGCGGCTGCATCTGGATACAACAGAATTGTCATGTCAAACTTGTTCTCCTCCTCGCCGATATCGTATTGTGTTCAATATATATATATATATATAAACATATACACAAGTCAGTGTGTCGTGAGTCGTCAGAAAAAAAAACACATTGCTTGAATCGACACGTCGACACAAAGCATCAAGATTGGCGTCACACAAAAGCGTGAACACATCGTCGTGGTTGGTGAGCGGACACCCTCCGTGACAGTAATGCTATCCCTATAGAACAGCAACTTTCAACATTTCAAGAGCACAACAACAACAACAACGACAACAGAACTACAGGCGTAACAACAGAACATCTTTTTGTCTGTGCCTTGCGGCTTTATGTATATACACAGTGCATGATAGTATACGTCAAGCGAAAAATGTATATATCCATATATCTATATATATATATATATATATCGAACAGGCATAGTAATCTATAGATACCTGACCTGTTTCGCTATGCGAGTCATATCCAGTAATAGTGTAATATCATCGTATCTAGAATGCGAAGATGGCAAATTACAACGGAAACCACTACACAGTCGGATAGACAGAAACCGTCATTTTATGATGACCTCTAGAACTAATCGTGTCAACAACAACAACTACTTAATCAGTACCACATATTAATATCACTTATAGGATTAATGTTTCATTAATACATGCTGCAATGTTGTAATGCTGATTTTTCGGACGAATTACTGATTATCTTACAGTTTAATTATTGGGTGATTATTTTACTTTTTTTTGTTGTCATCACTTTGATGATCTCTGGCTTTTGTTGTCACCGTTAATCACCTTAAAATAGGTACCACAAACAGAAGTCTAGATGTAAATGTAAACTCTATATACATTTACCAGTTCCTTAGTATCTGTCTTATTTAAATGGACGCACAATTCAAAAGTGGCATGACCTCAATTCGAGCGATGCCTATCAACCAGGCACAGACACAGGTAAGAAGGATTGCTCCAAGCAAAGCTTAGCCAACAGATGAGAACTTACTATAAGGAGAACGCATGTCAAGCGAATTTAATTCAAACGTACGAACCACCTGTGAGGCCTGTCACCTGGAAGAACAGGCTGAAAGTCACCTTAAAATCCAATAGATCTGTGAACCACAGGTTTTCACTGTTGAGATAAACTTCTAGCATCAAGGACACGATTTTGAAACCTAGCGTAATATTGATATAGTCTAGAGCCAAAATGGGTCCCTTCAAACAAACCTTGCGATTTTCTTAATTTCACGTTCTTCGTAGAATACATTTCTTCACTGAAAGTGAGTGCAAAGATGCGGAATACGTTAAAAACCTCAATAAACGATTGAGATCGAATACATATGGCACACGTCGGTGCGTGTACGTGATAAAAAAACACGTCGGCTTAAGATAATAGGCAGATTAGTGTTCTAGGCTATCCCTGTATTTCTAGGGGGTGAATATCTGGGGACTCGGTAAAATTCATCACTAAGAAAATATACATTATGCTAAATGGCGGCCGCGTCTCTTCTTGCCACGCCCACTATTATTTATTATCCTCATTACAGGTTAGGTCACCTCTGCAACGACAGCACAGCCTATCCCCCCGATCCATGGTCAATCCTTTCCCACCACTCTATAAAGTGCATGAATTCGATTATTCGACATCAGAAGAAATGTAACCACTTTCTGGTACCCGAGTACGCATGTGTACAAGATCTACGAATGTTGACGAAACCTTCGAACGATACAAAGGAATAGAAAACTGCTAAAGAAAAATACAAAATCAACCAAGAACCCCGAACCCCCGAAACTAGCAAAACAAAGAATATTAATAAAGTGTCCACATTGTGGCCACATCCATATCGTTTTCACTGACCCTTTGACGATGATGTAGCTGTTAAGCAAGCAGATAACAGGTGGATCTCCCTCCACACCTTCCTGCCTTGGTCATTCAGATTTGTTTGAACGTTCGGTTAAATTATTGTATGTCAAATATTACAGTATCAATGTTTTATCTATTACTGGAATCGTCCGTGTAAATGAGTGTGGTCATTTCTATCGCTAGCACTGCACTAAGATTCAACGTTATCGAGTCTATTTTCAGTAAATTGAACATGTTTGATATCCGCACGGACCGGGCTAGCGGCAATGCATAACAACGTCACGAGAAGTCTACAAAAGAGGTGTTCAGAGTGAAGTTATTTTCGAAACGTCATGCAGATCCGGCTTAGCTGCGCGTCAATTGCTCGTTCGTTATGTCTCTCACTGTCTGCCTGCTCCCTCCCTGTAGAACTAATACTCGAAGAGGAGAAACAACTGCTATACGATGCAGTTCCATTACAGCGTCGATCCCTTCGCCCGTTTGTCGAAATGCATTGTTCAATGAGCTAATAAATAAGAGAAGCTCTTTTGTCGATTCACAAATTAGACATTGATGTTATATCTTCGAAGGGCAACACCTGTGGATGATTCGCCGTCTGAGACGAACCTTTTCGGAAGTGAAGTACGCCAACGTCGTTGAAGAATGAGGCGACACAAAGGGAATGTCAGAGATCTCTTAACTCCCTTCTATGCTCGGCCGTGTCGCGTACGCACACATAAGCCGTGCGGCCCCCGGGAGGCTCAGCAGAAAGGTGACGAGAGACGTGCCTATGGTTATATAAAAGGCTTCGATCTTGACTTCGAGTTTCATTTGCCTGTGTCCGCTCAAGTGGGAAGGACGCAAAGACCAGCATGCTCAGGTAGGTCCAGATGACGAAAAGCCGGAATTAACGGAACCTCGGCCGTAATGCCTAATGTGTGCACGTCTACCTGGAAACGTTTGTCGGTTGCGCGACGTGTTTTAGTAATTATTAATCGAACGAATTAGTAGGTAATGCAATAATGACCCACCAGATTTCGAAACCTGTACACAGGGAGCTGAGTGTTGGCTTCTCAAGAAGAGTTCCAGTTATGGATCAGTCAAGTCCTTGAATCGTTAGTCCCCCGGTCTGGTATGATACCAACAGAAATATATTAGTTCAAGTAGATGAACAATAAACTAATAAACGTTTAGCCATTTTCACAGCAGTGACTTGGTCGGGGAAAACACCACTTTGTGACTTATACTAATAGGTTGATCGAGTGATTGAAACTTCATTGTCTGAGCCCATCTCACTATTATTATTAAACTATGTCGCAGCTAATGTTGAGATGTATTGTTACCTACACTACGAGGCTTGCTTATTGATTTGATTATTGACGGCCATAATTGTACACCTGTTGGATCCCTGGGAAATTGTAAGTTGCTAGATCCCATGTGGAGCACTTCGTTCCTACGGCCACTGCTCTAGCGTTTTCTTCTCAGCATTCTCATGTTACCTTGCATTTCATGTTTCCTGTTTGGTGTCATTTTTTTCCAACATTTACCTCAATTAGCGTTTAGGATCCGCCCGCGCCGGCCGTGCTAAGGCCCTGCGGTGATGGCAGATGGGCAACGCAAGCGCGCAGGCTCCGGCGGCAGCCTCGCGATCCATAGGCATCTGGCCATTGCTTTGCTGTTATTGTGGCTCGCCGAGGTCCCTCCTGGAAGAGCTAAGGAGTTCGACAGTAGTGCCTTACTCGGCGGGTTGGCAGAGACTGCGCAGCGCGAAGGACTCTTAATCGGCCAACAGGCACTCGACGATTGGCGTCGCATATTCGAAGAGCGCTCTCTAGACGAATGGGGCAAAGTGTGGCATGTTGAAAAGCACCGCAGGTTCGAACACGTCACGGAATTACCAACTACGATGCGTTCATTGCACAATAGCAACTTGTATTATTTTTCAACATGAACGATTTTATAATGCTAACAATCACAGATATAATTTGTTCATGCTGACAGTTCATGCTGACGGGTGGCTTATGCACACCTATATACTTGTCTTGTCTACACGCTTATCTGAATACTCATATTATATAATACGCTGCAATCGTAGTGGGACGATTCTTCGATCGAAAGCGAATCAGTCGATATCCTATACTTGTTGCTACATGATCTGTTTACCTGTCAATGTGTGTCTTTTTTTTATTATGTAAACAAATAATGAACGCAGATGTTACAGCGATCTACGCGATCACATGGAATGGGTTTGTCGGAGCGGGTTATCTCTCGCTAAAAGAAATGACGGAACCACTGTGGGTCACCGTAGATTTACGGACGCCGGACGTCATCACGGCGGCGGCGGAGGCGACCGTCTGCTCGGAGTTCCAACGAGGCGTCTGAGCCACCTTCCGTTAGTGTTTCTCTACGCCCTTCGAAAAGTGGCCAATGCCGAACAGGACGACCCACCTGGATCTGACTTAAGTCAAATAGCACATGGTGACACTGAAGATCAAATCTCTAGGGATGGACTGGGTGAGCCCTCATTATTAGCGATCTGTTATATCTCATTGGAGTTTATTTTATCTAAACATAGTAACTCAACGAGATGTATATTGCGCTAAGTTTGTCACTGATGTCCTACCTAGGCCACAATATATTAACCACAAGCAGCAGCAGCAGCATCTTATCATTGAGATACTGTTGTACATTACGAGGAAAAAATTGCATATTATTTTTTTCGCCATTTTCTCGTTTTCATTCTGACGACTCGACGGAAGGTCCCTATGGACAGTCAGCAATCCAGGCATTGCAAGTATTTAAACGTTCGGGAGCGGGCCGTGGAAAACGCAAGGAACGTGGAATTATGGATGAGTGCTGCCATCAGCCGGATGGCTGTTCCTGGGAAGAGTACACCGAGTACTGTCATATTGAGACAAGGAATAGACGCTTCGTACCACCTTAAGGGTAGGACTATGAGAACCGTTTGCTTATTTGTTTGTTGGCCTGATTTTCATTCGTTTCTGAAGATGGCATGGAATAAGATAACTGCACTGTTGTCTTGTACAGCGACTGAATTTGTACCTGGCCAGGCCTCATTACCGGCAAGAAGAACACACTTATGATTCAATGTTTCTGTTGTTTGTAGTGGCCGAGCAGGTGGCATTCGAGTATGACAGGATGTGTGACGTGACGTCAGTTGAGTTTGCTGAACCGGATGATATAACCGAGACGAAGTTACATTTCGAGTTAAGGGACCCGGTGGCACCATGGCTGTTCAAAGAGACCCCCGGTCTGTGCAGGGAGACCGGGCCGACCAAAGCGCTCGCAGACTGTACCGTGTTTTCTGGAGGTGTATGAGACGAATATTTGGTAATTTTTTTTGCGTTACATCGACTCGTTGAAACAACAACGGCAACACGAAACATTGAAATCAACTATTGTCGTATTCAAACGGATACTGTGGGCTATAGATAAGCAAGTCTGTCGAAAATGATTCTACCAGCAATCGCGCATAGTGCCGATATGCTTTTGTTCAGGCAGAGCGTTTGCTGCGACGATCGAGGTTAGGCCCAAAGTCTACTGCAATCCGGAGCCGGCCAAACCTAACACAAGCAATCTAAAAAAAGAAAAAAGATTATGTGAAACGATTGATATCGATCACTCATAATAAATAATGTCTGAATAGATGGTGGTGTATTTTATTATTATTTTTTTTCATTGGCACTTTAAATTATAATCGCGGCATAGAAGGGTAAACTAAAAGTAACGCTACCTTATGGGAGATTTAACAAATGTTGCCGTTTTTGAAAATAACACCCTGTAGATTGTTCTGTATTGTTTCCTATAAATACAAAGAGGGGATACGAATTTCAGACTGAAAAGACAAAGTCCACAAATCGTCATCGTGGAACACCAACCTTTGATATGTTTCCCGCAGGGATGCGTTCGCTTTGGTTGCGTCTCCTGTATATATTTTTGTTTAGTATGCAATTGCTCTTTTGTTGAATTTACAACGAGAGTACACGTTACTTTGCGGGGCTCGAAGGTGTCGTCGAGGTAAGGCAGGCAACCTACATGTGTTGCGTTACATACATGCCTCGAAATTAATAAATACTATTATCATATTATATAATTCGCATCGAACCTATACTGTGGTTCTCTTTTATGCAATGGATCCTAAGTGTCAGACGAGCATTATTCTCCATCATAATGAGACACTACAGGAATTACAGTAGGATAATTAACCGACATAATTAAGAGGTCAATCTCGTTCCTACTCGAGATTGACTAAGACCAACTAACCAAGACGTGGTTTGTAGATATAGTATCACCTTCGGGATCATTTTATTACTCTGGTCGTCATCAACGTCATCATCCATTCATTCATGTAATTTACAGTAGAGTGCATAGTTTAAGGAACGTAATTGTTGTTAATGAGTATGGCATATGTGTAGTGTACTTGTCTATGCCGTGTGCGCAGCTCATGAGCTACCCGAGGCGGCCGTTGTTGGCTCACTTGTTGTTGCTGCTGTTGAAGACGCCGCTTCGTCAGCCGACGATGTCGCAACTTTAGTGGCAACACTTGACGAGACTGAAGCTTCGCTTGTTGACGATGCACCACTTTCAGTGATAGCGGAAGCTGCAGTTGTAGAGGGACTTGCCTCTGTGCTCAAGGTGGATACTACCTCGCTGGAGGAGCTGGCTGCCGCTGGCGCCTCCGGCGTTGCCTCCACCTTTGCCGCGACAATAGCCGGAGCGCTATCTACCTGATTCTCAGGTTTGGCGTCCTCAGCGGGAGCCACTTTCGTTCCGGCAAGCGCGATAGGTGCCGACGTGGTGCCGTCGATATGGATCTCCTGAGCAGGAATCATATCACTTCTTGCTGCTTGAACGGGAGCTTCTTCGATTGTGGCGAGCGCAGGAGCAGGATCTGCTGACGGGGCAGGTACTGGTTTTTGGACTTCGACAGGAGCAACCTCAACAGGGGCAATGACTACCACGGGCATTGGAGTTTCCACAGGGGTAATCGCTGCAGCAGGCATCGGGGAGTCGGCAGGGACAATCACAGCTTCGGGCATCGAAGCTTCAACGGGAGGTTCGGCGTCGACTGCAGATGGCAGCATGACCATTGGAGGTTCTGGTTTGCTAAACTGAACAGGCACCACCTGTGCATCTATAGGAACCACCACAGATTCGGGCATAGAAGCTTCCGCAGAAGGCTGTAGAGCGCGTTTGGACAAAGCAGAAATCTCGGTAACGGACTCGTCTTTAGGCGAGGATACAACTATGATCTCCGGCATCTTCGCCATGACCTCAGCCACCACTTCAGCTGCTTCCTTGGCCATGACCGCGTCATTCTGGACAATATCGTTGGCAGCATCCGCGGGAGCGGCAGCAGAGGCCGGCATGGCTGCTGGAACGGGCTGGGAGGCCATGATTTCGTCAATCACCTTCATTGCTTCTACCACAGGCGCCAATGCCTCTTTGACTTGAGGTACCGTTTCCATCGCGTCCTTCATGACGATGACTTCCTGAGGAACTTCTGGAACACTAACGGGTGCCGGCGCCGGAGAAGGTGCCGCGGCAATTGCTAGTGCATTGTCGGCACGCGATGCCGCCTCCGGCATAGCCTCAGGTGCAGCGGCGGGGGCCGCTGGGGCTGCTGGGGCAGCAGGTTCGACTGCCGGACTAGGAGCCGGTGATGAACTGGCCTCCTCAACAACGGCAGGGACCATGCTGGAAGTTTCAAGTGGCGCTTGTGACGACACAACATCATTCACCTTGGGGGTGGTGTTTGTATCCGTGGTTGTGTCGGCACTACGTATCCCGCGGGTAAGACTTTGACCTAGGCTCTTGGCCTGCGAAAACTGGGCCAGGGCCACACAGATGGAGAGCACTATCAGCACCCTCATATTTTCCGTTTGTCTTCGGGGTTGGATCAGTTGTCAACTGACAGGAGCGACCTTCACTTGAACTACTGCAGGCCGATGTTGGGTACCACAATGACGATCACTACTAGCACTAGCAAACCTGGCCGATCAAGACCGCCAAGACAGATAGATAGATAGATAAATGTGCTGTGCGTGAGTGAGGGTTGTCGCCCGTTCTTATATCGCCGCCAGCGGGAAAGGGACGAAACGCTACGCCACAGGTGGCCCTCGGTGGCGGTTCGACTTTCATTGGGGAGGACAGATCGTCGCCTCCTTGGCTACGATATGGACACGCCGGATGCAGCTGCTGCTGCTGCAGCCATTACGAGAATGGCACAACACAGCGAATACTAGCGACCACCAATACTGTGGCATTACCATTGGCACGAGGACTGTGACTCATCAGTACGTTTCAGTCAGACAGACCGACCGACCAATGGATATGAAATACATTCACACTTAGTATCGCCGCCAGCACCAACAACAACAGCAACAAATCACCATTGCACCACCGCTCTCTCGCTCCGCCGTCTATCTTGCTGTGTAAACATTATGTAATCGATGCTCGACAGTTGAGATCCCGGAAGGGTCATCTCTGATTGCGAAGTGCGCTGACGCCGTCTTCGACAACTTCGTTGGCTGCTAAACACCGAGTATTCACTCATCGCAACAACAGCTCTCACCCCCCACTACGACTATAGCTAATAGTGACGTTGCCACGAACTGTTGTCGATGGCGAGTGACGGTTACGCACGCTGTATCTGGGAGGTGGTCGACAACCAAGTCACGACGAGTGGCGTGTGGAGCTTCTGTAGCCACGTCGTCGTTGTTATCCAATGCGGGCGTCGGATCGCGGTAAACGGTCGATCACAGGCGAACAACGTGGGCCGTCGTGTCGATGCGCGGACGACACGTCTTCTGGGGGGTTGCCAGGGCGAGCGCATTCGGAACGAAAATACAGTAACATCACTAGTAATAGTAGTAGAAGGATAAAGTAGGAATGACAGCAGCACGCGGCATTAGTCGTTCGCGCCGTGCTGCCGTATTTCGTTTATCCTTCTCCCGAATGGTCCAATGCATGACACCGCACCGAATTCAGCGATGGTCAATGGCAGGCGGCGATACCTCCGCAGGCTACTTTACTACCTGCGCCTCATTAACAGGCAAAACCCTCAAATTTGTCACGGGACAACTGATGTTGCCGCTGAATGAGCTGGACGCGCGCCGTTCAATTGCGATGAAGAAGTAGACGGCGATTGGGGCGTGGGGGGGAGGGTGGGGTGGTAGTGGGGTAATTTTTGTCCACTCGACGATAACCTACCTCACTTCACTTTCGCCTTCGATCGACGACGATTTTTCTGAATTCATTCTGAATGCACACACATATCCCCTCCAGCCCCGCAACCACAGAGACAGACCAATCGGCATATATATATATATATATATACAACGTCATACAGACGGCGGACAGACAGAATTTGCTCCTGTCGAATCGAGCATGTTGCGCTGTTTGTCTCGCCGCTCACCGACTCGCTAAGTGGGTTCGCCAGTATAGACTTGCATGTGTGCATTGGTCTGTGGGTGTAATTTTCAGCAAGTGGAAAGCAATCCATTACCACTCGATTTCAACGTGCACCGATGATTCTGCTGCTGCTTCTGTTTCAACTGCGTAGCGCGGAGATTTTCTGAGAAAATCAATTTGTTGTGATTCTCGATTTTTATTCTGACGTCGCATAGCGAACGGTCCCACGTTGCAGCAGCAGCAGCATTAACAAAGCTTAGTTTGTAGCGAGGTCGGGGTCGACGACGATGACGCGAGGGCCGGGCATAGCCAGCATTCGCGGATACCAGGGGGGTATAGTTAGATGGTCTTGTTGGCCTAAGAAATCGTTGCAAATGTTGGCGCCCCGCACGACGGTTTCCTGAGATGACACACCGTCGCCGTCACTTGAATCTATTCAGTACCCTGCAACATCCTGCAACATACATCCAGTGATGGATCGATGGGTACCAAATGAATCACGTAACATTGTGTAACCGCGTCTACAACGAAAGAGTTGCAAAGAGCGCGGGAGGTAGACGGAGTCCCGTAGAAAATGGACAGCTCCATCTTTCTAACCACGGGGGAACGATTTCTGGCTGCGGTAAGAACAGCATCAAATTAGCGAACGATGATAGTGATATTAATAATGATAATAATCATCCTAGTACCATATTGGCATTTGTCTAATGCAAGCAAAGAGGCAGAGACAGGAGATAGGATGGTTATGGTGTCGCTCGTATGAAGAGGACGACCCTCGTGAGGGGTTCGCTCCGAAGATAAACGTCTAAAAATAAAACGCTAGACATATGATAGATAATCGAAGGAAACTGTAACTGAAGAAACGGACAGCAACAATTATACAAGGCGATGAATCGTCGTTGCTCAAGAACGTTGTCAAGAAAAGGGTCATTATGCTCTAGGTAACTCCTCTCTCTCCCCCTCTCTCTATCTCTCTCTCATGCGCGCCGGGTCTCTTGTGTCACTTCCTTAAATGTAGACATTCTACTTAATTAATAGGGGATGACTCAAATGGTTCTTCTGAAGGGATGATATTCAACATACAAATTGTTGTTCTAAAATCATTTGACCGCTGACCCTGGAATCGTTATCAAATACCAGCGATATGCATACGTGATCACATCGATAATGCGTACCCGTCTAGAATCAACAACGTTTCTTAACGACTACGCTTCAGTTCTTGGAAGTCTCTCATAGTCTCTACACTTAAATATATATCACTTGAAATTAAATGCCTATAGGCGTCTCATCATTAAAAGGTCAGATGACCAAAGATACATAACCATAATAAAACAAAAGAGTGGCCTTGGACTTTTTTCTCTGCTTTTAGCTTCGGCGCATTTATTGTTCTTGTCTTTTTTACGGGGCACCAACTATTTCACATAAACAGCTGAGGCAAAGTCTTCAACCCTAACAAACAGATTTGGGGTGGTTTTAAATTATACTATTTGAAGTCATAATGCTGAATTACTAGTCAGCGCGGTGGCTTGGGCGGCTAAGTGGTCTCTGGCTGTCGAAAGCCAGAGGTGGCGGGTTCGAGCCCGCTGCGAGACATATAAGAGAGCTTAAGCATTGTGAAATTGCAACTCCTTTAATAAACCAATAAAGCTTTACCTTTAACTTATTAGCAACCAACATAGACACTCATCGGGTTTGGCGGATTCTTTGTATACTAAACTGATGTCCCAAGTGGGTTTGTACCATAGGTGCCACTTTTCTAACGGGTTTTGTTCCATCGGTCATGCGGGACATACCTGAGCTTTCTCCAACATGCTGATCCCGAAATCAACGTAGTTACGAATTTTTGCTAGGACTCTATATGTGCTTTTCTCACAGAGTGTCAACACTTCTAAATAGACTTGCTATTAATTGTTGTGCTCGGATATTTCGTGCAAACTAAATAGTCTTTACACAAGTGCCGGATATGAAAGCCTTCGAACGGGGGATTCTTTGAGCTTCAATGTACATGTTACTTTTTTTTTCCCCTCAACACAGAATAACAGATACACATGCCGATTTAGGTACCACAGAATACCCCTTCCAAACATGCAAAACTCCCAACAAGAAGACAGATCAAGGATGAAAACAAAGTGTCGAACCTCTACACCAATTAGTAGGATGCTGAGGACGCCACATACAGGATGCCACACCACTGATATCACTTTACCACCGATCGATCGTAGAGAACAATCTACTGTGAGCAGTGTTAAAGCGTGCAACAATTCGTATCATGAATTATTATAGCTATTTAATACCGGACTGTGCGACTTTCTATTAATGTTGCAGCCGTTGTTTTCTTGGCTTTAGTTTGATAATATTGTGCACTTGCCGCCCCGCGGTGTCAATTTTATTACTCCGTCTATACGCTCAATTCAATTTTATGAATTGAGTCGTATCATTAGCTGATCTAACCCAACTTGTCGTATTTATAGTGTAGTCAAAATAATTTATAAGATCGTCAGCAATCAAACATTTGGTCCAAGATGACGAACACTGCCAGCTGATCACTCAAAATACACCCGCAGTATTAACAGTTAAGTGTTAACCAATATAGCAATTACTAGACAGATTTAAAAACAAATAGAAAAAAACGAAGTGGATCCGTCTGGCCATGCTGTATGTGTCAAATCCTTTTCCAAAATCATTCAACTATTCATTATGAGTGATTAGTATTCGACCAAAAAAAGCAAGCAAACAGTGGATACGAGTCCCGTCCTGATGTTCGCGGGATCATTATGCGTTATCAGCACGAACCATCATTGCCACGATGGAAATGTTCCAACTTCACACGTTGAATCATTAAAGTTTTTCGCAGACATTTCGACAGTGTTCCAGAAGCCTGGCCAGCAGACGCAGTTACGCTGCAAATCACAACAGACCAGTCATCAGTAGATTTCAGCGAGTGACCACGACCAGACTGTTGTGGAAGCTGTCAGCCGAAGACAGCGTTGTCAAGTCATGACAGAAGTTGGACTCACGGTTTGCGACAGAAAATCAATCCGACCCCCCATTGCACATTGTAATGATTACCCAGCGATCTTAGCCGGCACTTGCTCTGCTGTAGGGTTTATTTTTATAGAAAAAAAAAAAGAAAAAGAACAAGCAAAAATCAAAACGCGAAACGTCCACCTGATCCTGTGTCTAGAGACGAGTGCGAGAGATAGCGAGAGATATATAGGAGAGTCTACGCACTTAGCAAATGTGTGGTGACAGGTGGATGTCTCGCGCTGCTTCGCGGCGGAGCAGTGGCCACAGATCTTTCGGGAATTAAGTTACACACCTCTTTGATACTTCACAGCATTTCGTTGGCTCCTCGATATGGATGTGCTTTTTTTTTCGTCACTATTTTCATTTTCTGCAACTTCTCCTTCTTTATTCCTTTGCTCGTTTCTGGTCGCGGTGTTTCACAACTGTTCAGCTCATCTGCGGGCGGGCGGGCGGGTGGACGAAGTGACACCGAAGTAACGAAGTCGTTTTTGTGATAGTGGCCAGCGGTTAACTGATCTCCTCACAGGTGAGTGGATACATTGCATAGCGCATTCGTTCATTGAGATGAAGAGACATTGTATTAATGGAAGCATGTTGGCTTAGGTACGTTAGGTACTTAATCCGCCTTCATTGCTGGGGGGTGGGCGGTTCAATCTCAATAAACATTTAGGCGGGAACGTATACGTTGATTCCACATACGGGCGGTTTCTTAGTGTTGACTGCGAATTATTATAAAAACAAACAATACAAGGCTACCGGTTTTTTTTGGAATGACAAGTATATAATGACCTATGTATAATAACCACGTAGTAGCCTTTAAAGAGGTTTATTTTTAATTAGCGAATCCCAAAGACTCTACGAGCAATCGGAAGACGATGTCTACTGAGTTTTCTGAATCAATCCCTAACAAGGCAGAATCCTGTTAAAAAAAAGTGCAGTATATAGTTTCATTAATGAAGAGTCAGTCGCTACTAAGAACAGAAGAGACCCACTCCATTCACTATCTGTCTCTGTATTCCACCCTTTGTAGGGTGCAATTAATGAGTACAGCCGTATCTCTTAGAGAGATGGTCGCAATAGCTGCAACATAAGCGGCGTTGTTGTTGTTGTAGTTGAATATGTTTCATTAATGCTGCCACATGCGATTCGGATCGTCCAGCACAATGAACAGCAGTTAGATATTGGCTACCTATATATAGATGCCTTGCTAGTTCTCATTATTGACCGTTCATATTTGCCTACTCTGAAAGGAAACGTATATATAGATTACGATCAATAGATATTATTCGTGCACATCGATCATCCAACACCGTTATCAGTGCTTTTATTATAATTACTCTCTCCATTTTTAGCTATGCCTAAACCTGAAGTGCACGGGTTTCAACCCCCACCTTCGCACATTTGCATTTACAAGGGTCCATCTTATGAAGCAATGCCGAACGCAGTCGCACCATGGATGTCAATTGTTGGCTGAAAGTCGTCCCGAAAACATGAGATTAGCTCATTCATTCACATCAGCGAAATTTCACATTTCGCTAAATCCAGCCGAAAATGAGGAACTTCCAGAATTTAGTTGTTTTTTCTTTTCCATGTTACGTTTGCATCAGTTTTTAATTAATATGATATATATATATATAGTCCAAACTACTGGTATTTAGCCGTTTTCATTATAATACTTATAGTATAGTTATCATTATTCCGAGCAACATGATTACGTCGCATTTCAACCCAGTCGAGGTCTGGCACCCCGACGTTCCTCATCGTTTACCACTGGCCGCTATTGACAATCACGAATGCGGCAGAGAGAAAACAAAGAAAATACAATTTATTATTGCCATCGTCGGACCAAACAGCAATATGGGATATCCAGTTTATTTGATTGCACATTTGTGATTTAATTAGCAGCAATGCTAGCCGTCGTAGTGGCTAGCGCGCCACAATTTAATTGATATTGTGTTTAATGCTGCCAGCAACGGGTTGCTTCACTAAGGTCAGATGTTCTTGTCGCTGTGGTACATTGCCTGCTGCTGCTGCTATGTGCGCGTACACTGGCGCTGGATCATGTACTGGCACTGTACGTGAGTAGACTAGAAATTGTCGAGCGGTGACTTCGGGGGTCGCTTGGGCTCACCAGTGTAATGTTGCTCGAGCACCGCTTTCTGCAGCATTGTCGTGGATCATGGCGAGCATTGGCCGGGGGACAAATAACAGCCTCCTTCTCAAATTGCCACATCGGCGGTCACCGCGAGCGTTGACGTGAGCAGCTGTAGCGATGCTGATACTAGATCAGGGTGTGGAAGACGTCGATATGCGAAGAAGAGAGGTCTAACCACAGCGACGCAGTAAGAGCAACAAATGGTGGCAACAGCAATAAGCATGCCGATAATCACCCCGTTAACAGAACAGAACAACACGCTATCCGCTAATCCAATGCCCCATATACATATATATATATATATATATATATGTGTGTATTTAATCAGCAGCAGCAAATAGATGAATGTGAATGAATCGTACGACGACGGTGTTTGCTGTCGATACAGTCAGCATTACGATGCCAACGCCTGTTGATGATGCTGTGACTATCTCTTGCTGATTATTATATACTACTACCACTGATAATAGTTGACTGACTGACTCCTACAGCGGTATTGGATGGGCGAGTTGATAAAGAACCATTCTTAGTTGAAACAATAAAGCATCGTGTATGTATGTACTTTTGAAGGGAAATGACTATCGCAGTGGAAGCTACGTCGATGGTGTAAAAGTGATTGAACCCTTACAGTTGCATTGAAAACATCGATTGTTAATTTGTCTTCCACAAATGCCTTCAGTAGTTATGATATGATGCTATAATGCTTAAAGTGATCGAGTTCAGGTAAGATCGAACTCTATTGATTGGGTTTGGAACGATTGCAGGCAAACAAATGCGGAACACATGAAAGACAAGCATATATGCCATGAGTTATGGGGCCGTAGTTTATACCATTGTAGCTCCGCTTTGTTTATTAATTACACATAATTATTTTGCTAATTGTACAGCTAGATCATTTCAGAAATTGGAGATAGAAGAGAGGGTGACGACGAGGTAAGAGTTTATCGCGAGGACTTCCTCCCATTTCATCGTAATGCTCCAATACTTGTCTGTCTAATCTAGGATATGAAAACACACAAAAAAAGAACATACTCCTCAAAGTGAGATAATACTCTAGATCGTTACCGTCGAAGTGGCTGCACCGTTTCATTCGAAGCATGCAGTACTCATTCTTGAATTGGTTTTTGAGATGTCGAGATGTTTGCGTAAGGTGTCCGCAAAATATTGTACAGAGATTGATGGAACAGGATGGTGGCGTATTTTATTCGCTGGGGATCAAATCGACTCAGTTGCGTACCTCGGGCAAAAACATCTTTTCCGTTTCGAATTATTGGCGCTAAAAAGCTGATGTAACATTGTATCGAAAATCGAGTGACCTTGACCTTGACAGGGAGATGTTTGACTAACCGAATGGTTGTTGCGCATAATGTTTTTCTTCCAGTGTAACAGCTTCGTAGAGGTACAGCCCGTTATGAGATCATATGTCAGCACGTGTACACAGAGTGTAACGGACCGCAAAATGTCTATGCGCCTAGCCCTCCTTTTCAAAAGCACCTTGTGGTGAAGCAGGCACGTTCAGCATGATTAATTCGATGAATCGACGATTATTGACCACTCGCTTGAATCAGCCTTATGTGACTGATTACATTTGAATTATTTAGCTTATCGTCTTCTAGTAACTTGTACTAACCATGGTGCACTAGCTAGAGTTGTTATTCAAATAATCTGCCAGAAACGGATGCTATCTATAAATTATTGATGTTCATTTACGAGACTCTATCTCGGTTCTCAATAATTGGAGATGCTGGAAACAGGGTAAGGCTCCATGCCAGCTCATGCTGTATGGGGTGTACAGGCAATAGACACATATTGTTATTTGTGTGTCTATGTCTATCCATAGTAGTCGGGTTAACTACCTAGCTAGCTTACTAATTAGTCGTGCCGACTCTTCCAGAATAACCCCATCTCCCGCCCCCCGAGAATGGCCCCGTTCGTTACGACGATGATGTCGATCATGATAATGCTGATGATTATGGATACGGCCACGAAATGCCAAAATGAGTAGCTCCTTGTAGAAACCGTGTACAGACAAACAACCATGCGCCATAATTGCCCAATCCGATAGACAACTTTTTCTCGTTTTTTCTTACATGATTGCTAAACAATTATTGTATATATATATATATATATATATATATATATATATATACAGGGTAATTCGGTCGTTTACATACCAACATGCACAATCATTCTGAACATGCCAACCGTGACCAATCTCAGACGGTGACGGTGGCGGCAGCTTAGTCCACTGCTTACTAAGTCCATTTAAAATATGGATAAGTCTTGTTGCGATGCTCCTGCTGTTGCTGTTAATCTGGTATGAAGTTCTGTTGCTCAAAGAGCACAGCGCTTGCCTTCCTGTCAGTGGAGTCTGATGATACATATTTAGTGTCTGTATATCTGGCACGTCAACACTTTCTGACTGAGCGACGAGCAAGGAAGTCCGTTGGATTGCTATTACCGTGGTCATCGCTTCGATGTATTGAAGTGTTGAATTTCTTTCCTCGAAATGACAGATGAGCACGCCTGTGTAGGGTTGTGCTCTGGATTACCCAGAATAGATTTATGTAACGAACTGGTAGAAAACTGACAATCAACATGGAACGCGATATCAGGGTGATTCAACAACAACTCTTAATCGGGGCCACCATAGTCGTGCAAAGCACAATACCAAGCAAGTACATCGGTTATCATATACAGGACGAATGCTTACTCGATAATTTTTTTCGATATATCGACAGTGTTATAATGATATCGGAAAAATCGTTCAGGGAGATTACCTACAAATTCAAAATTGTTAAAGTATTGAACAATTTTAAAACTTTCGAAATCTTCAAAAATGTGAAAAATTTTAGAAATCATTTCCTCGCAAATTTTGTCTAAGTTCTTGTAGCATTATCGTGGAGGAAGTAACCCGCACGGATGCATAGAGAGAGTATTGAACAGAAGAGACCTACTCTCATGTACACGAACTAGAACTTATGTAAGCTTGACCCGTTGAAAGGTATGTGCGTAGTAATCCCAGGAGCTGCATGCCCTCCAAATTAGCCGAAGTCGACCTGAGAGTAATCTGTAGGTAACTTACTCTACGCACGAATTTCCACGTATAGACAACGCACTGTACAATATAAAGAAATGGTAGTTAGTTTACTACCCAATAAATTGATAGGTAACATTTATCAGTCGATCGATTTTTATGGGAATTCATATGTTAGCTCGGAACGCGATGAATATTCTTACCATTCACTGGTCAGTTTCGCTATCAAGCAATTCACCTATTCTTGCTGTAGCTCCAAACAGAATAGTTGGGGACTATTGCTCAGACGATGTGTTAAATGTAAAATTTAATATTTTTGTCTCATATTTAATATATTTCTTTATTTTAATATTGAATACCTTCCTCATCACCTGAACCTAGTATTGGCAAAAAAAAAAACAATACACACATAAAATACTTTTTCTAGGATCATTAAAGCTTTAAGCGCGGCGATCCGTAAACGGTCGCGGGATGTTGGCTACATTGTCCCCGTTCTCCTTCAAGTTCTAAAACGATCCGGTGCTCTTGTGGTTGATTCCGTCAATCCCAGGTAATGCGCCCGTGGTCCCGATGGCTAGATACACTTGGCCCCTCTTCATCGAAGCGAAGTCTTTGACCGTTTTATGTTGCATTTCGCTCTTTTAGGGCCCTGCTGTTTCGCCGCCCACGAGTGATAGCGATCTGTGATCTATTATTATTCTGGACAGCCGCGACGCGAGACATCGGTCAATGAGAGACCTGTGAATTCAGCGGCCAGAGACAGTAGCAAATAGCACCTCTTCATCAACTTGAGCAATATTCATTACGAGTTCTTCATTCTGAAACTGCTGAGATGAGGGAATAGACCAAGCTGTACTCGTTGTGGCAATGCTCGTCAAATGTCATCATTATTCGTCATTGTGTCGTTGCTGGTTGATGCTGTGTTGTTGTAGCTGCTCTCACTCCATCGTTTGGCTTCACGGCACTCTGCAGAGGCGCAGAGCAACGTATTGGTCAACATCGACACTCGAAGCGCTTCCGTTTGGGCTGCCATCAACGTTACAACAGTGGTGTAGTTCAGAGCGAATTGGTGAAATTTTCATTTGTCTCGTACACGGTTTCTCCCTGCAAGATCTTTTGCCTTGACGGCTACGGCGTTTCCTCTCCTTGTCCTGATCTCGCTGCCGTTGTTCATATGTTCATAAACGGATGATTTGTCAGGGCGTCTGATGATACTTTCACGCTAAAAAGAGAAGTACTAAAACATCGAGGAAATTTGTGGATTGTTAACTAACTTCTACAACAGGCAACACCGTGTTCATAATTTATGTAGTGCTGCCTCCATTGAAGAACGAGTTCCGGGTGGAACTCGGCGTCTCTGTAGCCAAGATATTTAAAACGTGTTTTGTAGAATATATTCTATGCTTGACGTTGACTTCGATTTCGTTTTGAAACATCTATTCGAAGTAATTCACTGATTATTCGAACAATACTCACTGAAAATAGTTGAATTTTTAAGCATCAAAATCCACCAGCATATCATATTAAAGAGTGGAGTCATATTTTAGCATTATTATTATTATTGTACATTCACATTTTATTTAACAAATCGAGAATAAACCTCATGGCCAGTTGCTTATTTTAGTAAGATCATAGATTCTTTTCGACTTGGTCTAACTAACGATTAGCGGCGAAATCTAAACGCAGGTGGTCATTTCCGGCAACTCACCTTGCTAAACGTCACCCGACCATTTGCTTACCGAAATGGTTAGTTTCAATTTAAACATGAAATGTCATAAGTGACAGCAACGTAACAGCAGCAGCAGCAGCTCTAACCAGCTAGAAGGATGAGAAGAAGATGAAGAAAAAACTCACATTTCCTGGAATATACAAATTTTGCAAACATCCTGTACAGAATATTGATGCAATAGCATGTCTCCTGCGGCGGTGGCCAAAACAGTGGTGGCTGATCTCGTGACGAAATGCTCAATGTGCGTTGTACGAAACAACGATTCGTTCGGCCGTTCATTCGATGGCCTGCAACTCTAAGCGGTCTGACCAATCGTACGATCTTGGATACTTGTTTTCTGTGCCGCAGATGCTCGATGTGTCCCGATACGATAGATCCGATAGGATTCTCGGAATTATTTCATATTCAGATAGCGCGCCATGATCCTCAAAACAAATTGCACAAAATGTCCGGCGACCCCACGACGCAGCAGCAGCAGCAGCGGGACGTCTGTGTACATGACAAGTCGGCACGGGTCACCCACTGACTCAATCACTGACTGACGACTGATCTTAGTCACTGGGCGATCCATCCAGCCAGCCACTAGGCAGAGATTTGCGTATCAGCCTCTTTTTCGATCTGTTGTTGGTGCCTGATGACGCTAGACTTGATGAATCAGTTGCGTGCGTTCGTCGGGCAGAGCTTCTCATACGGCTGAGGTTTGCCTGATACCCGGCTGTTTACAGATGCATCCATAGTAGTCGTTGTATTATAGCAATAATGGCGGTGTTGTTGCGCAGGCCCTTGAAGCAATGCTGCTACACAGAAGTAGCGAGGCCTTCGGCCTATCATGGAAAGTCAGTTAAGGGAAAAGAAGGGCTCTCTGTTGCGCATCTCGCTGTCTAATTGCTTTGACAGTGAAGCTAACAGTTAATTGCCCAAGGACGTAGTTAATCGAATGCATAGCAGACTGAATGACGACGCTCCACATCGACAATTCACACGCAGACGTTTTCTGGAAAACCTTCCATACAATCATACACACGATCAACTGAAAAATAACAATGCTGTGAAAGTATGCCCCGTACGATATGCATAATCGAATGCCATAGCCGATAGGTGGTAGTGATGCCGCCTGACCTGCTGGCCCTGCCCCAGTATTCGAGTGCTAGCTAAGTGTGAGTGGTCTAGTTAACGCTAGTTGCAGCAGCAGCAGCAGCAAAGTCAACGAAGAGGGTTGAGCCTGAGGGGTAGATACTATATCTGAATTGTAAATATCGAGTGATGACATCCACTGCTGCTGCTGCTGCAGCCACTGAACCCACTACCACAATGGATCCCTGTCGACATCGACAAAGCCGGTAGCACCGGAGCGTCTGAGGAGAGCCGGGGTCTCTGGTGCAGGGTGGTAAAGGGAGAGAGAGATAG
The DNA here is from genome assembly GCA_019614645.1 of Stratiolaelaps scimitus. Classification (NCBI taxonomy): domain Eukaryota; kingdom Metazoa; phylum Arthropoda; class Arachnida; order Mesostigmata; family Laelapidae; genus Stratiolaelaps; species Stratiolaelaps scimitus. The sequence goes on from JABWDB010000021.1 coordinate 4,189,448, forward strand.
AGAGAGAGATCGAGTCATGGAATGAAAGTGCGGGACAAGTACGATCATGGCGATGATCAGCGGTAGTGGCTCAGCAGGACTCGTAAGAAGAGCCAAAGCAGCACCAGGATCGGCGCCCGTACACACAGGCACCCCCCCCCCCCACAACCAGGCCTCACATACATCGTTCTTGTTGTTGTCGTTGTCGCCCGCATCTCGACGATCATCTCGAGGCGCGGCTAGTGACGGCGCTGACGGCCGAGGATCAGTTAGTTGCTGGATGAGTTGCTCACGAAGAAGAAGTTAACTTCGGGAGGGTGTGAGAGGAGTAGGAGGCGGCGGGTGGTGAGCGGGATCGAACTGGGCGCACTGTGAAGATACGGGGCCTGGCGCGCATCTGGTTGAGACAGGACAGTCGAACCGTCAGTGGCCGAGGGACACGCCTGTCGGATAGAGGTGGGAAGAGGCGGGGGAGGCTGGAAAGAGCGGACACCGGGGTGGCGATTGCAAGGCGTTCTTGCCACCGCCTGGGCGGGGAGAAACGTGGCCAGAACCAGAGGTACCGGAATCAAGACCGTTCGAGCCAGATCGCTGTATTCAGCGCATACTACACGGGACTGACATACGGTTACAGATCAGCCAGTTACAACCGAGTGACAATGCAAGCATGACTCTAACGACGGAGCCCGGGCTCGGATCGTCGAACTGGCTGGCAGAATAACCGTCACTACGACGTAGCCGCCACGGTGCCCTTCGTTCTTGGCTCTCAGCTCGTCACCAGTTGGCAGTTGCCGAGGAAGTTTGTGACACTTGTGTGACGACGATAGGAATCTTTCGTCGATCGTTGGCTTGGCTGAGCGGGCTGCCGCCAGCCGGTCCGAACGCGCCACCCGCGGCTGGGAGACGTGTGACCTCCGCTGAGGGAATGCTGGAGCTGCGGGGCATATCTGATGTCATCGAAGTTGTCTCGCCTGAAGTATCATCTCACCTTTAGGGGGAAGACACAAGGAGCGGTATGGATGCGAGATCGAAGAAGGCTCACTTGACAAGCAGCGAGTTGGCACCCTCTGCTTGCTATGACAATTCGACCTATTAACTTATGCTTCGTCGCTGACTGCGTAAGGGATCCGATAGGCTTTGCTCTTGCTTTTATGAGAACGAGACGTCGATTGCCGAATCGGATGGCAGCAGAATATATGTGCTTAGTAATGAAAAGAAGTCTTTACACTAATATGGATATATCGTGGTTCTTGTATTAAAGTCATGTTACTTGACATATACAAGTTAGGAGAACCTTTACCGAGTCTGCGAGGCGGAGGTAGATAAATCAATATAATTATCGGGGAATTATTAGTGCCGAATAACCAACAAAAACTATATGTATGCTTTAAGCATATGCATTAAGCCTCTATACTGTGTATCTCATTGTTGCGAAACACTCGACCATTCATTAACGGTTTTGTTCACAGATCGCTCTTCTCTTGATCTACTTAACTTCTGCAGTATCTATTAGAAACATCTAAAAATATTCGAATAAATATCAACACACGTGTATTAGTCAACTTCTAACTCCTTTTAACTTTAAAGCTCTGCTATTTTTATTATTGAGCTGACTCTCATCTCGCAGTTCCCCTCCACTGCTGGGTATTCCACAAGTATCGTAACCCTATAGGAAGATAAACAGCGCTTGAAAGCTTCAAAGGTAACCTCAGTTGTTTGTTTCTTGCCTATGCAACTATAATACATGTACTTAGTTTACTCGATTCCTCACAAAACAAATAACATACGAGAAGGAATAAAGAAAATAATTTTCGATGAAGTTCACCGTCCACTATGAAAACGATGTCTTTGTCTATCTGCATATTGTTCTTTTGTTTCAAGCTACAAGGTTCTAGCTAACGTAGAATTCGTTGCCAGAAACAGCCAAGATATTGAACAGGAGGTTACCTTCAAAAGAATCAAACCTTCAAAACCGATGTTATCCCACAGCCTGTAAGCCCGCGATGAAAATACGGGCTTATCTTAGCTATGAGATATCCGGAGTGTTTCCCTTGAAATCAGTTGCAGGTAATCAATGCCTAACATTATAGGGGACTTCAGTCTATTTTCCTCTCTAGCATTCGGACGACGAGCTCATTAGGCTCATTTCAGCCTTGAACGATGAATAATAATAATTTACCACCAAGTTTTGCTGAAACCTATCTTAGAAGGGTGAATTTACCTTTCCCAGAATGAATCTAATATATATATATATATATATATATATATATATATATATATATATATATATATTAGACTTCTCGCTGTAATAATTTTTGACTAAAGAATATCCGGCGAGCGACAACACGGATCCATCATTGTAACGCACATTCGAACGGAACAATGATGAATGACTGACTAATATTACTCTTGTTCATCGACTTTTATCTACGGTGTTGTCGCTGTACCGTGTTTTGCATTTTGATTCGACGATAAAGAAGCATCATTCTACTGTGGAGATCCCGCCACGCTGTAGACGAGTAATATAGGAATCACTACAGAAGATATTCTGTACTGGTCATCCATCGATCGGCTACTACTACTACTAGCACCAACACTACCACAGAAAATCACATATCTTTATTTATATGTCTTTAGTTTTTTGACATTTCGCGTAACTGAAAAGTACATATATAGAAGGCTTACGCTAGACTTGACTGCAATGCGCACAAGCATTGCTAGATTCACCACGTCGAAATATAGAATATTATCGTCGTATAAACGAGTGACGATGACTTGCTGACTATATATATATATATATATATATATATATAGATACATATATATATATATAGATACATATATATAATATATATATATATATAGTGTGTCAGACTACGGGATGTATGCGTGTTTAAGAGACGTTTTGCTTTATGCATTATATTTATACAATTAATAGTATTATTGTGTGCTAGAAATTCTATCAGGTAATTTGAATTTGTGCGATTCTACCAATTACGCAAATTCAACCATAGATTTGGATGTCACTAGAAGCTGCACTAGTGCAAGCAGCAACAAGTGGTAGTTAGATGCATAAACGATGACGAGTATGGTTTTACTTTTGTTTTGTCCGTTAAAATTTGTTCCTTCTAGCCGAAGTTATTTTCACTGCTAGAATATATGTTGAGTCAGTGTGACTCTATACGTTAAGATGTATTTATTTGGTACTTCATTTTCGCTGTCAGCTAGATGATAGCGAAGTGGTCCATTATTAAAATATAACACTAAAGTGCACGTTTTGATGGGTGGCGTTGTAGAAAACACGTCAGTTTGAGGTTTCTAATTTGAAAGAGGACAGGCAACAACATGAATAACTTTATTTAACATTTCATAAATAGAATTGTGAGGCAAATTATTATTATTATTTTTAGCTACGAGCGCACCACCAAAACCAGTACATTCAATTAGTATAAGTAACAATTGAAATTCGTTAAAAAGGGATCAAACGATATTAGTAAACATATTTTTATAACATTTTTTTTTATTTCTCTACTTCTAACTGTTTTTCACTTATTGGGCGTATCTTTCGTCTTCTACATGTCGAGCAGAGAAATCACTGCAGCCGTTGAGAGCGGGCGTATTTGGTGGCCGCGGGTGGCGCGTGGTACCTATCTAGACGGTGCGCTGTTTGAGACAGAAGAAACGGGATGTCAGTAGAGTACATCAGCGGACACGAAGGGGGGCCTGAGGCTGCATGGACGACATGGGGAGTTATCAGGGAAGGCTTCGTCCGGTATCGGCCTTAATTACCGGAGTTGCCCCACCCCTTAGCAGGGAGGCCCCTATTCCTCTCGCTGCAGGCGCTGTCTGCAGGTTGAGCTCTAGGACGAGCGAGTGAGAGATGCTGACGAGGAACGCAAAGAACAGGATCTCCGCCGAGAGAGGAGAACACAACGCTGTGCCGGAGGATTGTGTCCAGTGTCGGCTGGTTGGAGCGTTGGGTTCACGACACTAGGCCAGCAACCGGCAAAGTACAGCCAGCTTTAGTACAGTCTTTCTACGCGGTTGCCGCTTGTGCTGCAGAGTAGTGAGAAGGTTTAGAAGATGGCTAGGGGATTCGAACAAGACCAGCACGTTGGGGGTCTGTGAGGGTCTGAGGGTTTTGGGGGGAGGGGAGTGGGGGGTCTGGTGGAAGGCTACCTAGCTCACGCAAACTATCCATCAGGCATCAGCGTGATGCCGGGGTTTCCTCGGGGGTGCTCCGACTCTCAGGTCTCACGTGCACAGAACTCACTGGATAGCTGGGGCGGGACAGGCTGGATGTGTAGGCAGATTCAACTCTCAATCTCTCTCCCTTTTTATTCTTCTCTGTCGTTTATTCGACGGTGGATGGCGGCGAGAGCAGCAACGCCATGAGCGTCATTGCTATAATCACTCTTCGTTGAGTGGTTACAGTTTTAGCCCGGTACAACACTATAGTTAGTGCACTTGCTTGGCGCCGATTCCGTTTATTCACTTTGTTATCAAGCTTGGAAATAATATTAGTGTTAGTATGATTATTGGAGGAATCCTATCGTTGGAGTAGATCATCCGTTTGAGGTGGCATGCCCAATCAATCGGGAGTAATCCTCTACTAGAATCAATTAACGAAGTTTAGATAAAATCCACTTAGTTGGCTATTTCGAAACTGTTCGATATCGATACAGGTAACATATTGCTAGGACTTTTGCTGTAGCTTCCAAAAAATAGAGGACAAGAAAAGAATGTGTATGGATATCGGCTTGTTTTCTCAGCTGTTCGCCTCTCATTGCCAGAGAAATTTTGGACTGTAGGCCGCATTTGTGGCACTGTAGCACAGCTCAAAAATGATGTCAAATCATCTTTCAGACAGCGTTTACAAGGATCGAATCGAATATAGTTAGATAGAGGTGAGTATCGTTCTAACAAGCTTCAGAACAGTGAACCGTGAAATATCCATTCCAACAATCAATTGTCCAATATAAAATAACAAACGAGTTAAAAGTATCTATAATATGACAGAAAAAAACTACAGAAGACTTTACGTGCTCTGTTCAGAATGTCCAAAGTTCGTTTTCCCCTCGGAGAGATTGTTCAGCTTGCTCGTGCGAACTCGACAGTTGAGTACCGGCTGTAGAGTTGAACAATGAACAAATTAATTTAAAATTCTATCAAAGTTTGCCGTCCACGTGTACAACTACTGCTCGTAGCCAACACTCGACACAGATCCACGGGTGGGTGCCGCTACGACTGAACTGCGTTTGACTAACCATAATAAGTGAACGGGTGTGCGAGAAAGTCAAGAGCTCACAAAGTCCACTGAGGTGTTGTGAGAGCGTATGGCATTGGTCGATGTCTCGATGTCTGGAATATTTCATTGGTCCAAGAGCGGACCGGGCGAGGGGCTCAGAGGGTTCTGAAGTAGGGAGTACGCATGACCCCCAAGCTTCGGTGGCCCGAGGCACGCCAGCCGAGATGGGTTAATGGCAGGTGTAAATAAACTCTCGTACATTCTTCTCGAATCGGTAAGAGGGTGCCACAGAGGTCGATCACATCATCATTGCTTGTCGGCATAGCGGTGGACCAAAAAGGTTACAACTAATAAAGTAAACAAGTTCAAAAAAATATTTAAAAAAAACATGTAAACCATCAGTCAAGTCGATGTAATCATAATCAATATAAATCACAAACTGTGAACGTTGTGGAAGATCTGAAAACTCGTTCTATAATAACTTTCGTGACTTCGACTATATTCTCTAATATCATCTAGTATATGTGGCCTGTGCTCGTTAGCGAAACCTCGCCGCTGTAAGCCATTATTTATAATATTATATATTGATCTCATCTCGTCGTCCGTCGTAATCAAGCTTGTCATCGGTCTCCGGTAGTTGCGCGAATGGCACCATTTCGCGCGTGAAATAATCTCTATTTGGATGCCACTGCCAATACCACAGCACAACGCTGAACTCTGATTTCAGGGAGGTATGCGTATGTGTTCTATATCTCGTTGGGTACTATGCAGGGCGCTCACCCTGAATGCGAATGGTACAGGTCGCGGGCGGTATAGACCGCTGATGAGTGCTGGATGCTCGATGCAAGGGGACTTTGAGGTGCTACTGTTCGGTCGGCGGCGCCGGCGTTGCAGGCGGCGAAATCACTGCCTGGTATCAGTGGTCTGGTGGCAAAATGCGGGCCTTCAATTTCGACTTCGTTCCGATTGAATACGCACGCAAGGATCGCGGGCTGTTTAGGGGAGTCACCGATGAAGACGAGAGTAGAAAACGACGACGAGTGATGGAGAGAGAGAGAGAGAAAGACAAGAAGGGAAAAAATTGAGGTGGAGGAACATCGGGGAGAAATAGTCATAGGCCGAAAGAAAACCCAAGTGAAAAAGAATAGGCCAGCACGAGGACCAGGAAAGGTAGAAAATATGCCCCCGAGGAAAACATGCAAGAAGGTACCGTGATGGCAGGGTGGAGGAAAACTGAGAAGAGGACGAAATCGAAACGGGAAACCCAACGAGGAAGCGAAAGTGTCGCCAGGGCCTGAGTAGCGGTAGCCGCGAAATCGAGAGACTCTAGGCAAGCAAGACATACCACAGGTGCTTGCAAGGTCTATACGCATCAGTGTGGAAAATTTGAAAATCTAGTCCGTTGACGCTTGGCTAACCATTCATATAATAGCAGTGCTAGACAGGAATGAAGAACAACAAGAGATCTCACAGCGATGGGCAGCGTAACGGTGGTGGTGTTTAGATAGACGACTACGGATGTATGATCGATGGAGATGAAACATCAGAGAGCTGGAGGACCCGAGGTATGGATTAGAAGTCCAAGAACTGTTCGGGGAATACCACGACCGCAATCATCAATAAGTGATTGTACCATCGTGGGGTCGGTGCGGCGTGTGTGTGGCGAATATTGTCGTATAAGTTGTAAAAAACTGAAAGAGGTTCGAACGACCATATCATAGACAAGATTTGCAATGTTGGCATTTCGTTGTATTTTGAAGTTAGTTCAGTCGATGCTAATGTACTATGATGTAATAGTGCTATAGGTATCTCTAAGTGAATGCAGCTCGGAAAGGAACTTGATCATTAATTAAAGGCAACCATGTATTTGATTCAGAATTAGAAAATGTCACCGAGAAAAGATGTGTAGAGAGACTTCAGTGCCCACTACGACACCCTGTGAGATTATGCCCTATTGGGAATATAGATGAACTTAGACCCAATGTATCACACAATGTATGCACTCATATAATAATCAGCTAACGACGTATTGAGATGAGGACAAACACTTGTGACATGATGGTCGGACACGAATATGTACTCACGAATCTGTATTCACTAAATACCCCAGTCGCGTCCAGGTAGGTTGTTTAGTTGAGCTTTATGCTTCGATTGGCATACATCTGATTAACAGCTCGAAACGACAAGAATAAATGGATAAATGTGAGGCAGATTATAATTCCTCCTGTTTCTGGACGATTAACGACTTAGAGAACAACAACAACAACATGGGATGTATCAGGGAAATGTTTGCGAGAGGTGGCAAATATTATCCACTATCGTAGAAGTTGTTGGGCTGTCGCGTTCCCACTGCCATACACAACACAGAGTCGTAGCTGCAGTCTTTAGCGTTTGCTAAGTGAGAATTGTGAGGTGCGAACTCTCATCTTCTCGGTGATCGATGTGTATTTCCCTCGCCTGACCCCGTCTCCCCGGCTCCGTTCGACGCCCGCCATGTGCGAATCGTGGATGGGCGATCACTTGAATATTGGGCAGGCAATACCAACCAACGAAACACACCACCACCACTGGCAATATGTGGAGGATGAGTTGCAGCGGCGTCCGAGCGAACAACAGGAAGCGGTTGAAGAGGACACCGATGGGAGTCCAACTGCTGAGAGAGGCCAACGAGAAGGAATAGGAGTTTGAATCAAAAGGAACAGAGGCAGCTGTCGAAGTAAACGTCTACTGTCGCCTGCTTGCTTGTTGGCTTCTCTTCCAGATTCGTCATTCTCACCTTCTTGGCGACTTTCCCTTCAAGAACTACAGTGCAATACTACTTCCCCGAAGAATACCCACACTAAGAAGCCACAGCAGTCACCACCCAGAGTATAATCATCGCGTCGTCGTTGTCGCTGACATACGCATATGAGGAACGGGCGATGCTCGCGGGACAGTATGTGTCCCATATGAACGCAACACTAGCGTGTTGCTCATGCGCTCACGCGGTTGGTCGGTGGTTTCTTGGTCAGAAGAGAAAAAGAAAAAAGGCTCCGGGCACCGGGAAGTGGCAACGCGGTGCCGAGATGACGGACTTCGAGAGGATGAACGTGGGTAACTCGGCTTGCCTCGCTAGGTTCTGGAACGGAGGGTAGCAAGCACCGCGCGGGGGGGGCTACTTCAGAAGGTCGTGGGACAAAGCTTCCTGAGAGAATGATGGCGCCTTCAGAGGATCGGCGAAAGGGAGAGAGAGAGAGAGACACGGGTGAAACACCGGGTGGTGTAGGTGGGGGCAGTTCGCGAATCTTTGACTACGAGTACGAGCGGAGAAGAGAAGAATAGAATCGAGGGACTTGTAATCGCTGCTGTAGATCAGTAGGAGAAAACGGCCGAGAATAGCAGAAAAGGACGACGATGAAGGAGCCTGCAGCACACACCGCGAAAGCGATCGGAGGCAGCGAAAATGCCCGCCCAGCACAGCACAGCCAGCAAGCGGAACGCCAACAATGATGACGGATCTGTGTGGTCCTTCCCATTTTGAGCGCACATATCTCTGCAACGGCCAAGTCCCTCCTGACAGGACGAGCCGCGCTACGGACTACTGCAGGATAGGACCAACGGCATGAACAGGATAAAGGGAACCGGCGAAACAGTGATGCAAAAGAGCAAATTTAAGACTCGAACGGGGAGAACTCGGACGGGTCGGGCAGGGGGTAAGTGCAGTAGCTCGTGGTAGAGTGTAGCTCAGCTGTCGGCCAATTTGTGTGTGTGGCGCCTTTATTCGCTTTGCTTTGTCAGAAATATATAATGTAAGTTATGTTTCAGGTTTCCAACGGTGATATATGATCCTCGGGGTCAGGATGTTTCTAACAACCGCAAATCCTTCTCGTATCATAATCTCGCGAGATGTCGTCGTCAGTGAACAGTTCGATAGCGGCTCGAAATGATCTTATATTTAGACAGTGTGTGTCACTAATTATAGCACAATACTTAGTTATTCCCCATTCGTTGAATCGCGGTGACATTGTACAATGGAATTATATTGTACGGATTATTGTACGCTGGTTAATATCTGATGCCCATTCAAGATGTCATCAGAGTTTCATACGGTTGCTTTTGAAATAAACATTCAGATAAAACATTCGCTCGTGCGGTACCATCTTTGGCACAGAAGTATATATTTTTAAGGCAAACACCGGCAGACCTTTATCCGGAGTTCCGAAAGTTAGAACTATTTGATTTTGATTCATATCCACACGCTTCGAATCAATGGCCCGTCTCTGTAGTTGCCACCGCACTCAGATACAATATATTATAATAGATAGAATTTGGCTAGAATTACCTACTTACTGTCGCCAAATAAAATCTGTCTGAATGTGGCAGCCTGTAAGAAGTGGCTAAGCAGTAGTCACGCTGGTGACCTCATCTCATTGTGAGCTTTTCGCGGCTAAACATCACATTTCGGTATGAATCATCATTTGGGCCTTCCCGGAAAAACAATCGTACCTGCGTAGATCTTGAATCGTGATGTACGATTCAACGTACGGCGCCACTGTGGCTCACTGCCAATAGGAAATCGTCTGTCAGTCGCAATTTGACGACGCTATCAAATGTTCAAATTATACAAGGTAGGTGGCCAAATAAATAAGACTCAAAATACAAAAAAAAATAACTATGTACCGAAACAGTGTCAGTTGCTTGTCCGTGTAGCTCACAATCAGACGCACTTCAGATACCGGTCGTATTGTTAGCGGGAGTTCTCATCCTCAAATTGACGAAAGACGATTACTGAAATGTGTCTGCTGCTGGCACTTGACCATAATGAGGCGTGCCGATTATCTAAATGCTAATTGAGCAGATGACGATAGTTCATAGAAGAGAGATAGAAGATGTGTAAGATGTCAACATGCAACTCGTAAACATGTTGACAACGGCAGAGCCACGCCGAAATTATAAAGGGCGGTGTTAGACTTTGAGTAGCGCAGTTAAGAAAGTTGTCTAGGCTGTGAAATTCTCGACAGTTATAATATTAATAGAAGACAAATATCGATCCGACGAGTCATTGTCGCCATTCTTATCATAATCTACCTCATCAGTGTGATGGTGATGAGAGAGGCGTGAAGGCCCGAAGTACCGCTTCCATGCAGCGCTACACAGTGTATCAGAAACCATGATATGGTGGGTGATACGCTACTTATGACGGATGTTGATGGACTAGTGATGAATTGATCGATATTTAAAATAACTTCACACATACTGCGCGCAAGCTCAAAATTATTGCCTGATACCAATTTCGCTATCAGACTCGAACCTGCCCAGAAAACATTGCTGGCCGTCTATTTACCATGTTGACTAAAATGGATGCAGCTACAGATACTGTATCTGTTTATTAGTTTTTTTTTCTACTTTAAATGTTTATTAGTTACGAACGTCTATATGAGCATGATATGCAATTACTTCCAGCTGATAAAAAAGCACCTTCGATCAACTTCCGTCTTAAGGGCAACGGGCGATTCTATATCTCTCTGGATATGTCTGTGCTAACTGTCAAGAAATATTCTATCTGAACCGCTGATACCGTTCTCGAGAGGCGTCGGCATCTTCCACTTCTGCAATTGCTGCTGTTGCCAGATTCATTGGCCCTGTATCGACTCACTTTCATCACGTCCAGTTGTGCTTAGTTTCGTGGTGTGCGTGCAAGCGGATCGAGGATTCTACCTTGGCCCATGTAAATGGATAGAAAAAGCGCGATCTTTCTGCAGACGACGACCGAGCGACCGACAGACAAACTACCGCCCCGCTAGGGAGTTATTATTGATATTGGGCAATAGCTGTTCCTCGAAGGGCTACCAGTTCTTCAAGCCTTAGGGAACTTGGACTAACCCGGCGTTGAGTGAAACAGCCAGGCGTCTGCATGTAGGGTGTCTGCAAAAACTCAGTAAGTGTATCAGCAGCGATACAGCCGGTTAGCAGCCAGTCAGGAAGGCAAGCAGACAGGAGATCGTGTACAGTACAGTTAGAGAGTAACCGTTATAGAGTGCTAGCGCACCAGAGAGGTTAAGTTGATGACGCTGCTGTTGATGTTGACCGATGTTGCCATAATGAGCCATCGAGACAGAGGCTGGCTAGGGAAGCCAGAAACAGCCACCGCTCTCTAGGTTACTTACCTCGCATCATCTACGGCCACGTGTATAGCTAGATGACTGCTTTCACAGGATCCATGCAGGATACTGCTCTTGCGGCGACAGAGCTGGCCAACTCCATCGCTCGCGCCAACTAGCGGAAGAGTGGTTTGTATAGCCATCATAGCCTACCCCACCTAGTCACTGTATGCCAATATATTTTCAGCTGCAGTATATATATATTATATATTGGATTATGTTATTGTACTAATTATATAAATATATATATAAATATAAATATATATATATATATATATATACTGGATTATGCTATTATACTAATTATATATATATATATTTGTATCGTCAGCTCTGCTTAGGGTTATTAGAAGTAAGTGCAAGCAGCTCATTGGGCCAACCGAATTATCAACATTTAAGCCCGGAAGTTTCTCGAAATTCGAGAGCAGGTTCAGCTTCGCAGACGGTCCATCGACAACTGCATCGTCAATGCATTTTATGCCAGTGAAAACATTTTCTCAGATAACACGATTATGATAATGCTCGTTCATCAAGCTTATCCCACCAAATCAAGCGATATACACGAACCCTTGACGTAAAGTCTCCTCGAAAGTCGAACGAGTTCGTCACAGAAGTTACTGTTTCGAAGTTAGCTGGTTATCGACGCCGGAGCCACTCATCCAAGCTAACTACCACACTACGACATTCTACTACTGGGTCGAATCTAACCTCCCCCGTCGGATAGAACCCTGCCGCGTCCCACTGATGAACAAGGGGCGCCTTTGTGACTCTGGCCGATGGTGGCCATGCATGGATATGTTTGGAGTCTGCAGGGCTTCTTCTATCTTTTATGGAAGAGTCAACTTCACCTCATCTATTTTCTTATTTTTGAGTATAAATCAATATTTGCATTATAGTGAAATTGTTTATCATTCAATGTGTGTGTCAATTGTGCCATTTAATACAAAATCGCATAGAACAACTCCAGTTAAGTAGTGCTATTTTATGAAGCTTATTATAACAAACAACCAAACATGCAACAAAGGGAAAGAAACAACTATTTTATATCTGAAAAATAAATACATCGGTCAATTGTTGATGTCGCCTCCGTTAAACGCATTTGTTCTCTCAGATTGTTTACGACCCACTAATCTATCGATTGTCCTGCATCGGTGCACGCTGCGCTGAACAAGTGTCATAGTTGTCGCTGTGGATAGAAAGGGATGCCGCAGTAATCTTTCAAGCGGGACATAACACACATACACACATGCATCGTATGAACGTTAAGAAGTACTTTATTAGACGCCACACAGGAAGCCCGTGAGCCTATGCTCGGCTGGGTCTGTCCGCCATTGCTGGACTCGGCCGAGCGGTCTCCGACTTCAATTGCAAAGATCGCTAAACGATCGTCCCTAAATTATCGCGATCACTGAACTGAATCAGAAAAGTGAAGTGTGTTGAACAACATGGCTAGCTATCTAGTGACTGACTAAAATTTGAAATGGTATGATCGGACGTATGATCAAGGCTGAGCTATCATTATTATTATTAGAAATAATAACGAGGTTAAAGTGTACAATACACACTAAGCGCTGCATGACACAGTATGAATATAACATAGTTAACCGATTGCATAATGTTATGTATTGAAATTTACAAAATTTGTTATTTCCTAAATTGCCCTCGGCGCCATAACAATGAGTAATGTATGCCTTAGCATAAAGGCTAACTTCCCGTAGGAATTTCGTAGAATTTCGCTATACACTCGTGCATACATATCTCAATGTACAAGTGTCTACAAATACTATTTGCGTTTTCGACAACACGCAACGCCTGAATATGTCGGAGTATAAAAGCAATGGCAACAGCAGCCACCTAAGACGCCTGCAAACAGTAGCTGCTCGTTCTCACCGTGCGAACTTAATAGCCGCAGGGCCTCCAAAAACGTCTCTAGTGTTCACCTACGTATCTGGCTTGCCTTGACAGTCCTACCTGACCCCCCAGCCCCCGGCTGTGCGGGCTACCTCGGCTACACTCCGTAGTCACCCTACGATCTTTGCTGTCTGTCCTCTTTACCCTTGCCGCTCGCGTGATATGGCCCAACATCGACCTCTGGGGGTTTGCTTTCACACGCCCCCGCCACAGCCCCCACCCTCCTGTTTTTGTCAATTTTTTGGCCGATTGTTGTTCCAGATTAACGCAAACACTTATAACACTTACGGCATAGGCGTAGGGCAGGGAGCGCTAGCTCGCTTTGTGCACTTACACCCACACATACAGACTCCCAAACACACACACACACACACACATATACACATAAACAAGTAAGCGACCGGGGATGGCCGCGGCGGCGGCGGCATCAGCATACTTAAAGTGATATGCTGTTACGAAGAGCTTCTCTGCTTCGGCTCCACATCTCTCCGTGGGCCCTCCATAGGAAGCTCTATAATAAGGCACCGGCCGACCGCGACTCCTGATGCCGGTGTCAGAAGCTTGCAATGCCTGGGAGCGCTATTACGATCTCTATGGCTTGTTGCATTTTTTTGTTAGACATAATGCGAATAACGACTCCTTGTCTGCGGGGCCGTTCGATGTTGTATCAACCTTCACAGTTTCTTCTTAATTGGATCATTTTATCTGCTGCTGCTACTGCTGTTACTAGTGAGTGCTACATTCTCGAGTGATTTCATAGTGAGCGTGCGAGATTGTGAGATGTCTCTGTCTATTTTTGTACAGCATTATTCTACGTCTAATTGACCACGATCATTGTTTCACGTTCTTGATCACTCTGTTTTTGATTATTTATTTTGTTTTATTGCTCGTTCATTAGTTGTATTGCATTTCTTTCTTGACATTTTCTTGTTTATGGACATACGTCAAGCCGTCGCCTCGCTCCTACTAGGGCAGCCTACTGACTATATATATATATATATATCTTCGACTAATGGTTTCCAAGTGGTGCAACTTATCGTATCCACTGGGAGGGAGTTTGACTTTATTCGACGAGGCAGAGAAAATTTGGCACATTTGAATTTCGTTCAAAATTCAGAGGGATCCAATTGCTACTATCTGATCGGGTCTACAAACGAAGTGGTGATTAATTTTACAAATGGCTATGTCCTTCTTAGCTCATCTATGTTCCTGTGTTGATAAGCGCAGGGTGTGCTTTAGTAGGCAATCAAACAATAGTATAATAATTACAGTGCAGTTGTTCCTATTATTAACGTTAGCTGTTTTTAAAACCCTAGTTATTGAAATTGAAACTCGCGTTTTGCCATTGTTTCAAGTGTCTGCTGGCAATTTGTCTTTTCTAATTGACAAAATGCCCGTAACGTTCAAACCCGCTATAGTTACTCGTTTGATATATTCACTTCATTCATTCAGTTATTCATCGTTGGGAGCCGTCATATATTGTACCTGTTACTGTATGTTATACCCCTAAGATTTTCAACGTACCAATATAAATGTATATATAGTACGTTCATCTATCACCATGTCAAATAGAGCAGAACATGTTGAATATGCCGAATTTGTCTGTCTATTCTGCGCAAGGTGCATTTATACTATTATTATGTGGGTGTACATTGAGCAGCTGGGGCGGGATAAGTTGAAAACAGCGATAGCAACAAGCTGGGCTGCTGTTTCAGGTCGGTAACCCTCTATCGGGTGTTGTGGGTCGTGCTTCGTCGATGTTCATTGCTGTTGCTTCCAGCAACAGAAACAGAGTTCATTTTGCCGCTTCTCAGGCAGCACAAGCTGCACGACAAACTACATCGCTGAAGATGGCCTCTACTGCCACTCCCGCCGCACCTGCTGGTGCCCCTGTTACTACGCGGTTCTAGTAGTTCTCTCACCAGTCTCCGCACGGCCACCACCACCGCCACCGTGTGCATGGACAGATGGCGCTCAAGTGATGTGACGATGCCGCCTTCTTCATCCATAGCATCGGACCCATACCTCTACGCGTTACCTGTTTGCTCCCCTAGTGGTGTCCCGTGGCGTAAAGTGATGCAGATGGAGCACCCATTGCATCGGGCGCAATGCACCCAACACCGCAGTGCGTCCTCGATTTCGCTGCATCATAACCTAACCAACTGCGGGGGGGTAGTTACGCACGGCAACAACGTAACACGGTCTGACTGTACTCGGATGGGATGGCCAGACTGTGCTGGGCCCAACGTTTTGCTCCATCGTGACCTAGCATCGCAAACCTGTCAGAATGGTGGCCGCCTCGCGCTCAACGCTTCTCATCGAGGGCGAACTACAATCGAGCAAGTAACCTCAACCAGGCTGGCCGCACTTCGGCTCCACACAGCCAAACAAGCAGGCACTACCAGGGGCTGTCTGTAGCAAACGTGCGGAGATCTATAGTTACACGAATGGAGGCGGCACGGGCAAATGGGGGTGGGAACGCACCCGGCAATGCACACTGCCTGCCGACGGATGTCTCAAGCTGCGCTTGAGTATCGCAGCCGAGTACCGAGAATCAGCGTGGAGTGTATGGTTAGGTCTGAATCACGCGAAGGTCTCGTCGCTGTTCCTACTAATGCTGCCAGTCGCGCCCGATGAGGGTCCCTCTTGTAGCACATCGCCGCTAGTACATCAAGTCGCTGCGGCTGTGAGAATGGCGCGCGATGGTTCCTGCTCATTCGCGTTACTATTCACGTGTTACAGTTTCTTCATACAGGATGTGGCCGTCCACCGCCCGAAGGCGAGCAACGCGTGTGCGTGCAAGAACTAGCTGTTGTGGTCCGTGGCAGACTGTGCTTCTCGCCATAGCTCTGTTGGCTGTATCGGCGCTTTAGCAGCAGTCGATTCCTCGACTGCTGCGGTCGAGATCCAGCCAATAAGAAGTTGAGCAAAAAGTTTACGAGCCGAGTCATTACGGACAGGAACATGGATACCGGGCAAAGTGGGGGGATGGACGGCGATAGAATGAGGGGCGTTGGGCGAATGTTGGGAACTGGAACAACATCCAGCAGCGGCGGCGGCAGAACTGAAGTCTGTGGCAAAGAACCGTGACAGGGCGGGCCTCAACAGAACGGCAGAATGAGATGCACAACCCCGAAATCGAAGATCACTGGCTTGCCTTGCCGTCACACGCCGTAGCACGGAGTCTTAGCAGAACGGGCCGCAAAGCAGAACTGTTACTTATCTCCCCTCTCCACCCCCGCTCCGCAAAACAAACCGAGCCTTGGGAACGGCTGTGATTACGCTGGACACAGCAGTTCGTGTCGCCGAAAGACGATTCCATGCCGGAATCATCACCCTCAGCACCTCTTGACTAGTCGAGTCGAGGTATACCAACCACTTTACGATCCTTGTACCGTTTAGTGTACCCTGTATCGCCGTACATATACATACACATATGAGTGGCTCGTAGAACGTGTAGGCATAATAATCAATTCTTTCACAGATTAGTACGTGCATATTCGTATCGAGGAAACTTTGCACTTCTTGTTATGACAACGATAGAAAATCTGTTGCTGTGTTCTCATTAAACTTCTGTGACAATTATGTTCTATGACACTATAACAGTACATTGGACTACTTTACAATATTGTATCACAGTATCACAGCATCTTGTGGCATAGAGGTGAGCAACTTCTAACCTACCGATAACATCAGATGTGGGTATGACCACCGCTGTGAAGTCGGCGTTAGTTGAGTATAGTTCCAGCAATGAATATAATGTTTTTTTCGAGCTGACCCTCAGCTGTTCCCCTATCTGACAGGCCTCAGCTCTTAACCTTTAGGTATTACTATGAGGACCTGTCGGGGCCACCTTTGCTTATTTTCTGCCTTACTCGTACCTGACAAGAATCCTCAGATAAAGAAAGATGATAAAGAACTCCAAAGATTCTCCGCGTCTGATAGGATTTGAACCCAACACACACGTGTCCCTCCGGTCTAGTAGTCTAAGACGCTCACCACTAGACCATCCAGGGGACTCCAGCAATGAATATAGCTCTAGTTCAGTAACCGCATCCTTTGTATTTAGTGTTCAAGAGTGCTTTTTTTCGGCTGTTTTTTTCACTCAACTCTGAAACTGTAAAATACGACTGAAGAGGATCATTGAAAGCTTACTTGATCCTTGGGACTTTGTAGAATTAGCTACTAACAATGATATAAATATTAGATTTTCTTCCGTTGCCGTGCGTGCCATATATACGCACTGGCTGACGGAGATTGTTAAATAATGCCAGTCACACCTTCGACTTCAGTTGATCTTTGCTGACCGAACCCTCGATTCGTTTCTTAATATTCACGTACAGTGAAAATTAGCTACCATGGTCGCGAACTCATTTGTATAATATTCTGACCATCATTACCATAGAAGTTCCCAATAGAAAATGTTCATTTAGCGAAATCGTACACACCCCTTAAAACGTTCAGGTATATAATCAATAACTTATTTATTACACATATATTTGGTTTCAATTTAATTATGTGAAGCAGTCACTGTTGAAATACACAGATAGTTCAAGCGATGTCCACAAGGCCGTTGTGAGAGGGGAAGAGCTATGTCTCGAGGAGTGCGACCTCGAAGCTATAACGTGTTTGGCAACGTCTGACAATTGCCCACTTGTATATATAATGGTATATAATTGCCTTTTAAGCTAGTTTGTTTGCTGAATTGATACTTTAGGTACGATTGGCGTCTCGTAACAGGGTTCTAGATCAGTGAACACTACCTTTGTTGACTGTATGTCTCTTCCGCTGAATCGCGGAGGCCTCGATTCATTGTCTCTGCTTCGACGATTTGTTGTTGAACCACTTCGACAATAAATGTTCTTCATATTCGTTTCCACACTACAATTACCGTTTCGCCACCGCCCACGCTCGCTAGCTACATTTGTCGTCCAGCTCGGCCTGCTGTTGAGACAATTTTGTCTCAGATTCGAAATTGCCTGCGAGGCCCGTCTCAGATTCGATTGGGAGTCTAATTGTCCGGGACATCATCGTTCTGTAGTACGGTACGGTAGTACGCCATCCGTCCAACCTCTGCCCGTGATCGTGCAGGCACAGATACAGTATCCTCATAGTTCTTGACTACAACGGTGTCCCCTTAGCCAGCCCCTGTACCCCCGCCGGCCCCCCCCCCCCCCCTTCAATGTTTTCTCCCATGAAAATCGTTCGCTCGATAAGCACCGTGCTCGTTAGCGACGCCCACCAGAGTCGAAATCAACGCTGGAGCTGCGGTTAGTCGACCGACAGTCGAGACGAGCAAACGTTCGACAATCTTGCTGCCACTAACTCTGTTACGGTCTCTCTATGGCCGGTTGGCTGAGCCTACAGCCAAAACTGGGTTAGAACACGGACGGCCACTCGAGGCCAGGGATTGTCGGCCGCACCCCGAGCCAGCTTCGCTGGCGGTCAGTATGACCACTATTCTATCGAGGTTTCTACTACCCTGTGGGAATCCTCCAGTTTTTTTTGTCTGTTTTGCGGTAGTGTCAAGCTGATAATGATGTTCATAGTTTTTGTCACTGACTCTTTCTCTTTCTAGAGCTGATAATCCGCCGTTTGATAGGGAGCATGTGTAAGTTCATGTTGGTAAAATACATAGCATAGAGTTGCAGATATGACGCTTTTTTTTAGCATGCTTAGCATGCCAGGACAGTGCCGTCCGTGGAAGTAAACTCTAGGGAACATTGGCAGCAAGGGGAAGATCGACTGTTGTCTGGGTTAGAGGATACTACTGCACATAAGGCAACAACGTACGGACGGAAGGTCTAATTGCTAAAGCCAGAGGAACTGCCGTGGGTCGTGACTTAACATAGAGTAGATTAATGCTAGAACAATGCAATGTACATATACACATTATATCGTCGTTATCGTTGTGTTTACTAATGGGGACCATCAGAATGTGTAGGTCAGATACGAGCATTTCGCCTTTAAAAACGCTTTATGTGCACACTTAAATTACAACCTAATCGAAAGCCTTGTGTTCGTTTCTTAGCACGGCTCTACAATATAGTTAATAAGGAGTAATTGTAACCTTATCTTTATGAACTCGTTTATGTTTCGTAAATCGACAAGTGTATGCTCACGTTCTACAAGCGTTTAACTTAGCTGTTTAGATTCATGGCATGTACCACTTGAAGTAATTCTAAGGTCTTATTTTAAGGCAGAGAATAATCAAAGGTGGCCTCGACAGGTCTTCATAGTAATACCTAAAAGGTTAAGAGCTGAGACCTGTCAGATAGGGGAACAGCTGAGGGTCAGCTCGAAAAAAAAAGGTCTTATTTGAGGTTCACGACCGTTACTGAGTACTAGTCTTTCACTACTATGGTGCATACGTCTGAAGCAGTGAAGCCCAGTGTTTTTCCATGACCGGTTTTTGCTTTCAACCTTTTACCTCCAAAACAAAGTCTTATTTAGTCCTGGACTGTTCCGAAGCAGTCGTTTGTCGGTTAACATGTTTGTAATAAAAAAAAAACATCCGATCCTCGGTATATGTATTTACTTCATAAATTTCGGGTTTACAAATAGTCCGGGCATGTCGAAATAACGCAGAAAAAACATACCCTTAAATCCCTAGTTTCACACAGACACTGCAAGACCGTGTATGTGTGTGTGTGTCATACTAAACCAATAGTCAGGCTGTTCATTTCAACGTGGAAACTCTGTTGTTGTTGTCTAGCAACAACGCTCACTGTCCTTAAACGCCGATGAAGCTCGTCACTGGCTTCCGCTCTCCTCCATCGACGGCCCTTGCGGCACTTCGTAGGTTTTGTCCCCAACGAAGTCGGTAGCGAATGAGCTCCGGCGACCTCGGAATTTTAGATCTGTCTCGCCTTTGGCCGCTGTCGACGACTGCACGAGAAGGCCGGTTGGGTCTTTCGTATTGTTCTCGATGACGATCGCCGGTTCCCATCACGCTGGCCTTCTTTTTTCCCTTTAGTAGCTTTTTTTTTTTACTATTGCGTTCGTTCATCATGTCGTCGCCCTTACTGGACGTCGCTGTCGGCCACTTTTGATCCGATTTGAGACTGGATCACGGCTAACCAAGCGGCCGATCCTCTCTCGCCAGTTCCGATCAGAGTGGAAACAGGCGAACATCGGATCGCCACTAGCCGATAAAGCCTACGGCCGGCCTATGGGTATCTGGCAACAATGACGGATCTCCATGCTGCTGCTGCTGCTCGCACCTACTTAAAAACAATGATCGCGTTGCTCCTTGGGGCGCTATTGCTCGCCGTAGGCAGCAGTCGGTTCGGCTGAGCACGAACGGCTTCCGTCCATGCCTCCGTCCGTCCGAACGTCCGGTCGCATCCATTCGATTTATCTATATATCTACACAGCAGCTCTGTATTGGAGGTCCCTCCACCAATAGCCTCTGGTCACAAACAAGCCAACAGCCTATTTGGCGTTTGAAACGGGTTCACTAACTATCAAACTTGTTCGCCCACAGTGGCTGCTTGTCCCCGTCACCGCCGTATCCCCTTTGCCTCTACCAGTTCTGCTAGCTCCCTCAAGTCTCCATCAGTTGATCTTGTGTGTTCTTCTTGTCTCATCTTTCATCCATTGTTGTTTTGATGCAGCTGGAGCAGCCACTTCTACAGTTCTCAAGTCTCCAGTTGCTTCGCCCAACCCCCCCCGACAGTTTCCCGCTCATTTCCCAGCAGAAGCGCGGCTGATTCTCCACTGACGCGGTGGCTGCTGCGCCGACGATGACGACTCATACCATACTCACACATCACGCTTGTGGTGGTGCTTCTGTTCCACGATGCTCATGTGTGTTCTCTTGCTCTCTCACTCTAACGAATTCTTCGTGGCCCGCGGCAGCAGCAGCAGCAGCAGTGGCGGCGGCGCCGGCGGTGGCGGCCAGTCTCACGGATTGGAAGTAAGCGAGGAGGCCTAGCGAGCGGCTCCTTTCGTGGTAGGCGCTCGGAGCGCGGCTCCTTCTTGGTTGGCCTGGCCGGCGGGAGCCGACGAGAAGGCCGCCGAGAGCGAAGACACCGGAGAGAGAGAGAGAGAGAGAAAGCGATCGAGCGACTATGTTCGCTGGTTGGTGTTCCCATCAAATTGAGTCGATCATTACGGTGGATCATCTGACCATCGGCGGCGGCGGCGTACCGACAGCCGGTAGTCGCCCACCAACGAGGATGATCATTATACCCGCCCATAGAGTTGTTGATGGGGTAGACCAATCCACAGTCTGTCCATCCTAGCCCAACCGGTCTTGCTAACCCGCGTCAGCTAAGACCCCAAGTTCCCACCAGAGAGGGCACAGGGGGTGTTGAGGACCTGATGGGGGGCGAGAGATGGGGGAATGCAACGGGCAGTAGCCGAGTCGTACAGCTGATCCTAGCCGCTACAGACGCCACAACCGGCGCTGCCGTATCCTTGCGACGCTGCCGCTTCTCGTCTCTAAAGGAGGCCATAACCCAGCTTATATGTACCTTATACCCATACCGACCCGACGAGTCGGGGATCTCTACGACCATCTGAGGCATCATCGCTCGCTACCACTACTTCTCATAGGCGAACCAACGTCGCGGCCGGCTGAGTTAACCTACTTAACCCTTTGCGGCTCGGGCAAGTAGTCTAGAGGTCTCCTGCTTAAGCAGCAGGAGCAGCAGCCGCAGCTAAGATCAGGAGCGACGAGCAGCGGCCACAGCCGCCGACCAACCGGTTCGCCTTCCCTAAGGAAATCAAGAATATGCTGCTGTCCGCCAGCTCCCACGCACTCATTCTCTTAGAGCAGTGCATAGACCTTGAGGGGCGCGCGGCCTATCCTCGAAGCACTACCAGCTGCACCATGGGCACAGCAGACGCATGCCAACGTCATGACGGAGGCTGCCGCGCAAAAGGACGAAAGACCCCACTCATGACTTGCAGATAACACTTATAGATCTCCACCTACCTCTCTGGTCTAGGGCTGGTCTCCAAACATCGCCGGTCCACAGAGTCCATCTATGACCGAGCCGGCCAGCGAACCAGCCACACACTTGAACGGGTGAATTGAATCAGCCGATTTAGCTCTTTTTCGGTAATAGTTGGACAAAGAGTGGAGGGCAAGCGAATGACAGACAACCCAGGGCAATTCTCTACGGGCAGCGCGATCTTCGCCGATCTCTGGCCGACCGGACTTTAACCGGATTTAACTTACTCGCGGTACCAGCCCCCATTCCTGTCATTGTCTAGAGTTGGAAGTGAGCGCTAGGTATTCCTCTCTCTGTCCGATGCTGCTACCGCTGATGCGAGGTAGGCTCCGCTGTGCGCCACCAAAGATGCACAAGAGCTGAGACGCGAAGGAGGTGCGAGAACAAGCCCCGTTAGGGCACATAATGAAGCAAAGTTACCATCACCTGGACCGCAGCCGTGCGGTTCGCTCGAGCCCGTTCTTTCGAGCCCGCAGCCCTAGAGGGCTAGCCACCCTTCCGTCCAAGGGCTCGCTGCTCTTGCCGCCTGCTGTTGCACTATGCCGGACTGGTACCCTGGCTAGTGTGGCGATGGGCTAAAGGGTGAACACAGGAACCTGGCCGGTTAGGGAACAAGCTTGGGGGGGGGTTGGTTGCAGTGACCAAAAGAGCAAAAACGCTCCCTTGCACCTCATGACCATGTGGCGACCAAGTGCCAAGGGGGTGGGCGAGGGGTTGCGTACACGGCAGCTGTTAATTACTCCGCACGGAAGGCCAGAATAGGGGATGGTGGCTGGCTAGGACGGCTGGCTAGCGTTTTGCCAGCCAGGAGGTACGCGGCAACCTAGGCAAGGGCAAAACGGGGTGAAAATTGGGGAGTCTGACTGTCCACGCGGCAGCGCCGAGTGGGCTTAGGGTCCGCCAAAACGGGGGTTGTCTGTTCGCGTGAGCCTCCTAGGTTCGCCGATCGGGGCGTAGTTGGGGGCATGCTGTTGGAGCCAAGCGGAGGAAGGCGTCAGTGACGGGAAGAGATGGGAAGTGTTGTTGCTTAGTTTTTGCGGTCGCTGAAAGGGGAGATGGGGCGGCTCGCAGGCGGTCGCCTGCCTCGAAGCCTTGTTATATCGAGTGGTGGTGGTGGGCAAGCGGCGACACACGACCACGACGGCGCTCTTCGCCACTGCTTCTATTGCTGCCGCTGCAACTGGCTGGCTACACTCCTTTTCACCCTACAGCATCCGCAGCCTGTGGATGGGTAGCTGCTTGCCTGTGCCGTTTTCCTGGCATACAACACACGAGAGCTTGCTCGGTGCTGCCAGTAGTTGCAGTACTAGCATCGACCGTCCCCTGCACACGGCAGCGGCCGTGTCCTCGCCGCACAGCATCGCAATTAAAAGTTTTTGTATGCTGCCGCTGTCTGGCTGGCTGCGCCTCGTGGCTGCCGTAGCCCGCGCGCTGTTTCTGCTGCTTCTTGGGACAGAGAGGCAAGTCTGTAAGCGACCCCCTTCCTGTAGCTCCCTCATAGCATCGCAGCGTACGGCGTACACTGCTCGCTGTGGGGAAGGACCAAGCATGCGACCGTGATGTTTCGCCGAGGCGACTCCGGGAAAAGCCGGGGCCGGAGGAATGACTACGCTGCGAAGGCCAAAAGCAACAGTAGAGCCCGATTACCTCATTGTCCTTAACGGCCGCCGAGGCGGCCGTCGGCGAACCTGACGCCGGCAGGAGAGCGCCAGCAGCAGCAAGCATAAGGGAGACAGCGGGCTTTTTTGGGGGGAATGAAGCCGAGGCTGGACGGCCGCAGAGAGGAGAGTCAGCGAGAACGCAAAACAACGGGGGGCAAACCGAGCGACACCTGTTTTTAGGAACAGCTGTCCCGTGTTGCTTGCCTCCGGTCTAAACAACCGAGACAACGACCTCGCGTCGCTTACACTCGACTTATCGTGGTGTACGCGCCTTGCATGTTCCCCTTGGGAAAGAACAAGAGAGTGGACTAGGTCTACATACTCTAAATAGGTCTCTAGCACTGGCGGCTTTGTCAATATAATAATGATCCTATTGTTATGATTATTATTACAACCATACATACCATATATATGCCTATGTGCAAGTATATATTTTAATTATATTAATAACATTTAGAAGCACAGAGAGAGAGAGAGAGAGAAAGAGAGAGAGAGACAATGATACAGGATTTCCTCTAGCATACTTATATAGCGACTGACGCATATATATATATATATACAAATAAGGACCTAGGCCCTCAAAGTCTCTTCGGCAATAAGAAAGGTTAATAAAAATAGAGGACTCCAACTTGTTTGAGTACGGAGTACAGTGTTTTTTGTTGCAGTAACGAATTGTGATGGAAAATAGGTAGATAATCAACGACTTTCATTAACGACTCAATAGGCGAATTGAGAATTATAAAATATTTAATCAATCTATTCTTGCTCACCTTCGCTTTAGGTATTACGCTTAAGTATCCGTTATTCACTTCCAGGAGACCATTTATTGTTCGTGACTCTACACATAATACATTCGAATCGTTTCGAATTTAGAAAGTTAGTCAATTGCATATTTTTTTAAAGGTTTAGGCTTTTCCGAAGGCTTTAATATATGTTTAGATTTGGACTCGTTTGTTCAGTGGCCTATTGCCAACTCGGTTTAAAATTATTGAGACTCGTGAGTCCATTCGATAGCTAGACGAAACTTAACAATTTTTTAAATTATTAAGCAGTTAAATTGGGTGAATATGATTGTCAATCTATTTGAAATTAGTTCTCCGCATCGCACAGGCAACGTTGCCCATTTCGAGGGTATTGGTGCTAAGAGGCTTCAGCTCTTACCAAAAAACTTCCTAACATCTACACATCTGTCGAAAATGTGAGGCAGCATTTGACAACCGTGACCCGTCCATTACACCTACTCGCCGTAGCAATTTATAATAATAGAACACTGTTTTCTCTATCGTATAATCACACAAAAAATGGCCATGAAAACGGTTTCGACGAAAGGAACACTGCACCAAAGCTGCACCAAAAAATATTACAGCTCGTGTCCTCCCCCTTCTCTATGCGCTTGCATATAAATATAAATCGTTGCAGATGCTGTCCGTCCCACAGCGACCGGTCCACCTAATTACTTTCAAAAGGCCGGCACAACGCGACAACGATTTTCGCCACATTATTCCTCCGCTGTTTCCTCTCCCCCTCAAACCCTTCTGTCCGTGTCAAGCGCGCCTCTGTGCGTAAGACAAGAACAACAACTCATGTGCAACTAACCGGACTGTCTAGCATTCCTGTTAACGGTCATTTTCCATATAAAACTCCCTCGACTCTCATCCCACTTTGAATCTCAGCTTCGCATGTTTGTTGGGCCTTCTTTGTCTGCACGCTTGTTCTCTTCGGCCATTTGCAGCATCGCGCGGGTGCCCGATGCTTTCGTGTAGATGCCTGGCAACGTAACGTGGCGAGGGGTTGGCTCGCGCACCCCCATCGAACGCTCTCGATGCTCAGATGAAGAAGAAAGAGATTTAGGAGTTCCAGGGCCAGATCGGAGGAAAGCGAGCAGCGAAAGCGGGGAAAGCAGCTAAAGGTGGGACCGAGGCGAGAGGAACAAGATGTTTACGGACGGGCTGGAGGTGGTGGCGATACTTCGGACCGGCCATCAATAAGGCATGGAAGGCATAGCACTAGAGGAAGTAAGGGGAGTGGCTAAGTTGTTGCAGATCGTGGCGATTTTGTCGCTTACGGTGGCATACTTTGCGTTGCTGGCACCTACTGCTCCGCGACTGTCGAACCGCTATCACTGTTCAGTAACAGCAAGGCATCTACGACAGCTATTAGCAACGCTTCAGTTTCAGCTGCCGCTGGTTTCTCATCGGCAACAACGATAACTTCGACGGCGGCGGCGGCGGCGGCGGCCATGTGGCCGGACCGGTGCGAGTTTGTTGCCATCGTCTATGCCGCCAACTCTGCATTTGTCTGCTGCAGTTGCTGGCAGTTACTGAGGTTGCGTAGGTCGTCTCTATGGCGTTCCGCTACCATGAACGAAGGCGCTGCTACTTCGGCCGGATTGCCGAAAGGGAGTCAGGCTATCGCACCATTCGGAAGGGTTCAGGAAAGAGGCAGGGAAGAATGGGGGAACTAGAGTCCGGTGATAAATACCCAAACTCCCATGAGGCAGGTAGCCTGTGTTCGAGCCTGTGACGTATGGCGTAAGGAGTTCTAGTGTGCAGCAAAGGAAAGCCGATCGTTGGTGAGGCTTGATGGTGGCGAACGTTCCAGCGTTGTGTGATCGTGGTGCCCTAGTTGAATTGTGCCTGCTTCGCACTCTGCTTGGGCGTTAGCCACCGCAGCGCTTTCCAAAGGATTGACTATGAAGTTGTACCTTTGCTGCTGCTGCAGTGCCGATCATCGTAACAGGACACAGGACGAGCAGACAAGGAAGACGAGCAGACCAAACACAAACGTAACAGTCTCAGAAGGGAAGAGGCCATGGGACAACTACGACGAGGGAGACAAAGCTGTGGGAGCTGTGGGAGGAGGTGGAGTAGTTGATGCGCATTTCAGTTGGTGCACGCTTCCAGCAGTGGCGAACGCAACGCAAAAACGTCCTGCCAGAGTTGTTACTAAGGGGGTCGGCCTGTATGCTCAGAGAGAGGTGGGGGGATAATATGGAGTCAAAGAGAGGAAGAGAGAGATTGAGGAGGGATGAGTGCTTGATAGTAGTGGGAGGAGTGGTGGAGGAGCGTTCACGAGCAAGAGGATAGGGGACGGTTGCGTATGGGCACGCGTTTGAAGAGGGTCAGGGGAGCAGGCTGCGGCCAGCCACAATGAGTGCGCCAAACACAGTTGAGGCGGACAGCAACGTTAGCGACAACAACAACAACAATAACAACAACGACAGCAGCAGCAGCCACAACTGTCGCAGGATCCGCGGCCACACGAGGACAACAGTGAGAGCAGGAAGACTTTTAACGCTATTTAAGAATAATTGTATTACCCCACTTGTGCTCGAGGGGTGACGGTGGCGGGGGTCAAGACGAGGCACAGTGCAGGGTGGTGGTGGTGTCTCGGCCGAGGCGAAGGCTTTTGCTGGGAGGTGGGGCGTAAGGTCCCTTTTTCGCGTATGACCAGCAAAATTACGGGCGCCAAGAAGCGGTTCGGCTTGGCCTGGCTGGCTGCGACGAATGGAAGCGGCGAAGGCTTTCGGACATGACAGAAGCTTTCGTGGAAAGGAGAACGAGGGGGCCTGCGCGGCAGCGGCGGCCGCGACGGGAGCTTGGGGGTGGTAATTGGAAACAAGCGAACGGAATGAGATCGGGCTATGGGAGGGTCACTTTTTGTAGAAGATCGACCAACGAAGTCAGCCAAAGCAGAGCAAAAGCGATGAGCCATAAGGAACAGCCATTGTTATCATTGTTGTCGTTTATGTCGTTTATGCTGCTGGTATTGATTGTCATCTAGTTTTGCTAATTAATCTTAGGGAGAAGTAACTAGTTCCGAAAAAAAAAACTTAGCTTTGCTTTAATTCAGCTTTTAATTTTTGAAAACTTTTACAGTGTTTGTAGTTTAGGTATATGGGTATTTTGTCATTTGTTTGTGACCCACGGTGCGCTTATGGACAAAGTGGAACAGGTATTACAAATATCATTCATAGCGCGTTCTATTATGTATAATGACTCAATAAGGTACATTTTTGTAAACGACATTTTTTGTTGTGTGTTTTGTACCTGTCGTGCAGTATTTTCGACTCACGAAACACAAAGATGCAAGCATATCTATCTTAAAAAAACGCCATTAAACTCGACTGGATCAGGGGAACGCAGGTTGGAAATGGTGGATCGATTCAGAAGGCCTATCTCTCTGACATGGCCAGGCCTAAATCATTGAGAGATATTGCTCTCAGAGGTGGCGCTATGATACTGTATCCATCTACCATTCGTAGCCAAAAATAATAGCTGAAAAAAGTACCTCTCTTGAGTAACCGTAAACGACCTATTTCTACAACGAACAATAAGTCAGCAACATCTAACTAGAACAAAGATACATGTCTCGCATCGTACCCGAAGTACACTAGCTCACCTACCTCACGGTACACACAATGCGGGTTGTACAGTACAATAAGATACAAGAGTTTAGACACCGATCGCTTGCAGCTCCAGCGAGTTATATGGAAATCAAAGTAAATATAGAATGCAATTCCACATATACTTTTATGAAGCTCAAAGCTCTTGTTATTATTCAGAAGTGTATGACCGACCTCAATTTGATTTTATGCTAATTATCATACCTTCAATGTATGCGGCTTCTGACAGCTTTGTACCTTTTAGACGGCTTCTTGGTCTCTAAAAATAGAAGACTAAACTATTGATCAACTTATACATACTCTGCGTTATCGCGCTGCAGATATAAGTGGTATATTGTATTTAGGTTAAAAGTTGTCTATTGTTAACGTGATAAAAAAGAATTGAGCACTTTATACTCTCCAACCGGAGCAGGCCACCCGCTGTTATGCCGACACATTACAGATCTCAGCACATACACACACACACACACCTACACAGACATATATATATATATATATAGGTATATAGCAGCTAGTAGAGTAGGTCTCTTCGTCTGTCGGCCGGCTGACGAGATGGCGGCAATCGAACTGGAGCACATCCTTCAAAAAAGTTGCTAAAAAAACCTCGCTTACGCCACGAGATCGAAGGCAACTGAGACCGTCGACATCGACAGCGTGTAATCAGCAACTTTTTTCTCCGTAGACAGGCGAAGAAAAAAAAACCAAAGTCGAAGAAATCAACTGGCTACACGTTGGCTGGCTGGCAACTATGGGGTGTTGGAAAGCAACGGCGGGAGGCCTCATCGGAGTCGGATCGGTGGTAGGAGGATACGGAACGACATCCGACGGATGAAGCCATCATCAGACTGAAGAAAAAGACGATGAAGATGACGTGGAAGAAGACATCCAAATATCGAGACACATATCGCCTAGTCCAACGGGGCCTAGGGAGAAGTCCGGTTCGTACGCCAACGCTATTCCGAAGATGCCGACTAAATAAGCGGAAATCAAATCATAGACTTCGTCGACTCAAGCTTGCCACAAGGATCAGCATCACCGGATATCGTGAAATCTCGCAACTGCCGCCGCCGCTGCCGCCGCCGCTGCCGCCGCCTCCTGCGCGCCGAAGCGTGACCGATAACACAGTAATGCGCCGAGACCCAATCGATAATGCAGAAAGAGAGAGAGAGAGAGAGAGAGAGAAAAAAATATGCCAAAAAGTGAGGAGGAAAAAATAGAAGATCAAGGAGATATGTAAGCGGGTGACATCAATGTACGCCCTACCCAACGTTGCACTCGGTGGGCCTGACACGGATGGTAAATGGCTTCGCCTTATGCAGGAGGCCAAAACAAGTCGTCACTAATACACTCTTATAAATTACACCTCACCGGTGTGGCGACCTTGCGCATCGGCCGAGCAGAGACGCACAGTGCGAGATCAGGACCGTTGAATGTGGAGGGCAAGATCTGAGCGGATTTTTCTGCCGTCATGCTTGGCGCACCTCTGCTGCTCCTCGAATGCTTGTATCATACGCTGACAGCCATCGTAACGCTGATCGCGCATCCGGAAACGCAGATACATAGGCCTAAAATATATGATTGCGATAGCAAGGCTGACACTCGGGGAGGTGCATATACTTGCGCACATAGCGTCATATATATATATATATATATATATATATATATATAGGATGTCTGTTGAACAAGTTCAGATCCTTTGGCGAATGAATTAGCTGAGATATCTCTAAACAAGACGCTCGTGCCAGTCGGAACGTCGGCGGCCACGAGATTAGCGCTTCTGCCTCGTCTCATATTCTCGAGTTGGTGACGATGATCGATGTCATCACGATGTTAATCTTCGATTTCATTTTCTGCTGGTAAGGGCAACGGTGATGCAGTCTAAGATTGACTATCCACTTGAATCATCTGTGATGCGCGCTGGATAATGGTAAACGAGGAATACGACATTTAGTCATGTATTGTAGTCAGCATACGATCTTATCTGACTTGATTTCCGCCGAAAAAAAATGACAGGTGTGGCATAATCGAAATGTTCCATGTTTCGTTCCAACTAATTTTCGAGTTTTCCTAAGCAATAGTACTGTACAAGGCGGACCTTTCTGAAAACTAAAGGAGCTTTTGGTTTGAGATGTAGTGATGTTGTACCAAATAAGTAAGTTCAGTTGTCCAACGTCTCTATCCATCAGAAAAAAAAACAGTTGAAAATAACTTTCCTTCTTCATCAGAGTGGTGTCTACTTTTTTTTAGTTCAGAGGAAGCAGGATTCTTTGTTATAGAACCACAAAGAGCCGGTTTCCGACGTTCTTTGTTCTCTTTTACCCGTGCCGTACCTACAAGAGTGATAGTATCTCGGGTTACGTAGCATCTTCGTTCGTGACAGTTGCCACCCAGTTCGAATAAGCGATCCGTTTGCCGGCAAGATTGCGTTCGTCTGGGTCTAGTTTGCCTAATATTTCCCAGTTATTCACACTACTTATATCAGGTATGTTGCGAAATCAAGTCTCAACATAGAGTTGTTGATGCTGCGAAAATGTATTATTGTTGTTATTATTATTATATTAATGAACAATAATTAGAGAATTAGTTGGGGACAGTTGGGTGTCAGGCCGAGGCCGTCATGGTCACCCCCGAGGGAGGCGATGGCATTGCCATTCTCTGCCTCTGCACAGCGAGGGAAAGGCTTTGCAGAAGAAAAGATCCCCTGTGGCGCAGATCAGATTATGGTAGACCCCTTCGAGGAAGTTCGCACCCTTTTGAGGTGCCCTCGTCCTCCTAAGGTTTCAGAGGCAAGGGGGGGAAAGACGTGGGTTGCCTGGAGTTGTCGAGTGGAACTTGGCGATATGTATTGAGATTTGGTGTCGATGTAGTTTGCACATTTACAACACGGACACTCAGTTTCGTTGACTTTCCATTCTTTTTGGGTTTGTCGTCTTTTCCAACGAATGCCTTCTTTATGGCCTCGTTTATGGCAAACTGAAGCATTTATGTTCCCTTTGAGTACAGTTAAGTTGCCAATGTGATCTACCACATCGTGGATATATTTTTCCTATTGGTTTGCTTATCTGTTGGTTAGTTCCGTCAAACGAGACGGCGGGTGGGTGGCGCCGAACGCTTGGAACCCTGCGGTCTCCGGTTTGAACCCCAAGCGACATATATGGTTTGATGTAATGCGGGAGCGGTTCCGAACCTTGGTCCGGTGTAACGACACCTCCGGGGTCAATAATAATAATAATAATAATAGAAAATAGGTCCTTTCGTTGTGCCTCAGTCCATAGCGGGAATTTTCTAGATACATCATTGCAACCCTGCGTATATATTATATCATGTTCAAGATGACGTAGCACACCTAGCCATATTTAACACGATAGCTGATCAGCAGTCATGCTTGTCCATTCGGTTAGCTCTTGTTCTTAGTCACTAAGTCTGTATAGTCATCAAAAGTTACACCGCAAGTGCATCGTTACGACGAATTTGAAGGTAGCGGTATCTACGAAGAAACAGATAAGCCGGGTGTCCAAAGGGTTAAGACAACGTACCTTTGACTTCTGCAGGCGTTAGTATGGGTAGTTTTCAGTAGTATGTGTGATATTTGTTGTGTGTTTTAATATATACAATAATTGGTGACGCATTTGTGGAGATGGGAGGTGGGGCAGGTCTCCTCTACCCAGAGCCAATTCTAAAAACAGACGAAGGGAAGACGTGGACAGAAAGAAGTTTCAGCACAACTTGGTCGGGAGCTCAAAACTCAAGCAAGCGACAGAAATTCGCTAACATTTGAAGCCGTTTAGAATACGACGTTTTATAGTTGAGTTAGCCCTTTATCAAATATCATATAGAGTCTAATAGTATCTTTAGGCTATGCGAGAATCTGAAAAATTGATTTCCCAACAAATCTTAGAGAAAAAATGTGCCTACCGACGTTCACACAAACATATCGTTGATTTAGGGTAACTGCTCGCGATTCGAATGGTGCTGAAAGCGTTTTGCTCAAATCAAAAGATAACCAGTTTGCCTAGGCCACACTAGTCTTCTACAAAGCGTAGAATCACCATTCTCTTTAGTTTCTGATTGGATATTAGCATCAGCAGCTTATCGGCGCAAGTTAAACAGTGAGTCGTTTGTCCATGGGCGTATAGAATATAGAACCGAAATAATCGAACTCACTACCAGGCCCATAGATACCTCTACCCTATCTGTACCTAGCACATACACAAGCTATGACTAAGATCATATGTCACTTTCTCATATCATTAGAACAACACCTGTTCTCCTGCTATCACATGAATTAGTGAATTCTAGTGGTCCACGATCTCCATCATTCATTAACACGGAATAATAATAACAACAACAACAACACGCGTTTCGCGGATCCCAAATATTGGAATGTCAGCATGTAGACCCCGTGGCCCGAGCACCTTAGCAATAGAAGTCAGTGACCTTCTGTTTTGTTAGAGCCAGATTCGAGACGCTGGTCTCAGAGAAGACTGGTTCTAAAGGAGGAGTATCGTGACGGAAAAAAATCAAAGGGACCAGAACGGAGGCACGCTGTAGCAGCTCAGAAAGGGTGCCGCTTGCCTGACTGGCAGAAGTGACTGTATGTATGCGTACGTGGGAGCGTCTGTGTGTTGGGGTAGCACGGCGAGTGTTGGGCGCTCGGTGGTCATAATATATACGGCACTAGCCGGTCCATCGTCGGCCCTGGCTCCCCATCATCCACGCGCCCCCAACCCAACAGCCAACCCCAACTTGGCACAACCAACGGCCATTGGGGGACGAGTCAGACGCACTGCCGGTAGGAGGTGGTGCCGATGGTAGTTCACAGCTTTGGTACTCAGCGTACCCCGCCAGGGGGTCGGGGAACGCCGAAGGGGTGTCGGAGACGGGGCAAAGAGGTTTGGGATGGCGCGAGGGGCGCAGACATGACGACCGTCTCTTTTTCGCCGCCTTCGATCGGACGACCCTCGCGAGGGTTCTTGAGCGACGACCGTACGCAACTCAAAATATGGACAGCGCCCGGTGGAGCCCAAACCTCATGGTTGGTGTTGGGTGAACTTGCTAGAAAGTTAGTTAGCTAGTTACGCTGCTTGTGGATGGTACTTCGAGCAGAAGAACGCAATTTTCGTGAGGCGCAGAGGTGGAAAACCATATCCATTTGAAATTGCAGCCTGTCAAGTAATGTAGCTGAGCCAACATGAGAATATCAATGTTGGTTTCCGCGAACTTAGGTTATGCTTATTATATGAAGCGGTCGCAGGTGATTGCGCTGAAAATTTTTGAAACTTCGAGGCCTACAATAGAAGACGACAAATAACCTGGTAAGTTCCATTTTTTAGTTACTGGCTCCCAAATGCGTACTCCGTCGGCAGGATTTTGAATTCTCTAAATTTGTATACCAAACACGCCTTGACCTATATAGTTTCTATATGCGAAATGCCGATGTGTACACGGTGCAATTTCTAGATATGGTATAAATCATAAATTTGATGTCGTTTGTATTCGTAGATGTTTTACTGACGAAATTTCACTTTGAAACTTCCATGGGTTACTTGGGACAGGCACGGAATTTAATAAATATTACAAAAGAAAGCCACTTATTTTTAAAATAAACCGAACTTCCCTATAAATATGAGGAAGCAAATTAACAAATTCGTTTATGTCAGTTCTATTCATGTATTTGATGCTGACTATTATTATTAGAATATAATTTATAATTACCTGTATTGAATGAACGTCTGTAATCTCTTTAATGAAAGGTCTACAGAAGGAGGGCTGCAGTTGATCTCGCGTCCATCGAGTTTAGTGTTTCCTTGAATATCAAGAGATAGTCGGTGCTAGTTCGTTTAGTTCCCCGATTACTAATTAAGCTACTAATTCCTTGTACTAGTCAGAGTTTCAGACACGCTTCAGAGCACACTCCGAGAGAAAATGCGCTTTTATAAAAGTCACAAGATTGAGTTATATGATGTGATATGATCACCTTGTAAGCTATATGGGACACGATACTTAGCGGTGAACATAAAACGAGATTGGTAATTTGAGAATAGATGATACTGAAGTTTCTATGTTGGTATAACGTTACCGAAAAGCCAAAGAAGGTCAGGCCTTGGATAAAATTTTCAAACTCTGGCAGGACTGCCCGACTTTCCTTCTCGCGCCCTGTTCCGTATGTTCGCGGTTGTTTTTGAAAAGAATTATGACAATCATATTGTTACAGCATCTCATAAAGACTAAACATAATTATCAAGTGTATCAAATTTCTAAACAAGTATATCATATTTCATATATGGTTTGAAGGGCACGATTTGTCCTATTGATCAGCGCCAAATGATAGCCAATGACAGTAATCGAATAATCTTCTCATGCTCTGAAATAGAGATTTTGCTGAAAGGAGTCTCCCTGCCGAGGGTCACCGCACGGGGATCTGTTTCCTGTACCAGCGATAAATAAATATTTACCTAATGCTCTGCGACATATTATAGTGATATGTGAGCATAGGAGTCACTGCCATAGAGATATTTCATTTGTCATTTTTAGTGCTCATTTTTTCTCGTCCACGAAGCTGTGAATCACAATATTTCTGCTTAGTTCGCCCCATCTATGGCCAGAGTCCGGCTCAGATCATCACCTTGAGCAGGTCAAAGCTATCAGAGCTTAAGCGTGCTAATTTGGTTTAGTCAAAATCAAAATTGTCATAAATGTTGTTCAGTACCTGTCCACGGTCCATTATTTACCTTTTTGTAATAAACATTCTCTTGCACACTACGATCCGTCTTCTTCATGGACTCATTATTTGTCACAAAGAATCATTGGCGTTGATGACGCTCACGAATGATCGCTCCTTACACACATCGGTTTCTCTGCACGCACACACACACAATATGTTCTGATTAGGTAGTCAGTGTTAACGATTACATTACGTCCGGGCCGACGTGTTTGGTTGGCGCTGTTCGGGAAAGTTCCCCTCACTCTCCCTCCCTTTCCAGTATTCTATTGTCTCCTGGGCTTTTTTCTCTTCCGCGAGGAAGTGAGCAAGTAAAGAAGCAGCTATTATTCCTTTGTCAAAGCAGAACAGATCGCGGTATCATCGCGGAGCTGAGCCGGTACCTTTCAAGAACTCGTAAATGAGCCTGGTAGTAGGAGAATAGAGGAGGCGTGGGATGTGCGGCTGAGACCCGGGGGGGGAGGGGTTCTCAGATTGGGGGCACACTACGAGAGCTATTGCAAGCGGTATGGCATTCTGCGAGGGGTCACGACTAAGGGAAAAGCGGGGCAAGACGAGGGACATGGAAAGGGAGCCAGGGGTTGCGAGGGGTTGGTCGTCTGCTTGACAGTGATTAATGACCCTGCCTGATGACGTCACGATAAAAGGAGGAGACGAGAAAGAACAACCAACACCCGGCGGTCGACTCGACTCCGGCCCGGTCAGAGCACGATTGGCAGGCCTTGGGGGGAAGCGCAGGGACGACGAGACCAGGGCAAGATATGCCCCCATCACACAGACACACACTGCTCGCACATAGGCAAGCGCTCTCTCTCTCTCTCTCTGACGCTCTTACACATTCTCTCACATACACACAGGCAGCGAGCGAGGCAGGCCCAAACGCAGGGACAGCCTTCGGCGGCCCCTGCCGCGCACACCGCACAGGACAGGCTCACCGCAGCATGCTGGTCCGAGCTAGGGGTTACCCCACTTTCCGTCCCAGGACTTGTTCCTTGCTATCCCCGGCATCCCCGTCACTACCGCTGGTCATAGAGTCTTTACTAGGTGGCCTCAACTCCGCCCGTGAGCAGCGCCTCAATCTCCAAAAGACCACCGCCCTGGTGCCCCTGTTGTTCCCTCCGAATCGACAGCTCGTTGACAATCGGTTCCTGCGACTGGTTCTAAAGGCTGGCAGGTCGGCGACCGCCGACCGCTCCTGACGGCAGAAAGACCAACTTGCGAGGTGACTGCGATGACACCTACAACAATTTTATAGCATGGAACATCATGAGCAGCGCATGCAGCTATTTGTTTAATTGCACAACCCGGAAGATAACTAATCAACCATTAACGCTCAAGATGATGTATTAAAAGCTTGCTGTCGAAATAATTATCTAGGATTTATAATTATATATTTATTTACTATTTATGAATATAATGAAATAAATGGGTTTTTGTTTATGCATTGGTGAACATCTAGCAATACAGCAGACTCTACTATAAACGCTACGTTGCACATTAAAACATACGTGTTTATGGTAAATATTATATATTGTATATACCTCATGTTTAACTTGATCCTGTATAATATGCTTTCATATCGGTTATTGATAATTGTACTGTGGGGAAGGGTAAAAACTCTGGTATTGACTGGATTATTGGTACTGATCCAGGCTGCTCGCGAAGGCCCCCAAAAATTATGTCTTACATAAAATATGAAAAAGCTCTCCTTTATAGAGTATTCGCGTATTATAGACCTAAATAGACTATTCATGTAAGCACGCCGCGGATTTCACCAATTATTTGCTAATTGAACATAACCATGTAAGAAAATACGTACACAAGTTAATCTTGCGCGTAAATCCCATGTTCCTCTAATTAGCGTCGTGTTCTTTTGTTCCGGTGGAAGGGGAAGATATTTCAAGAGGCAGCAGTGATTCTTGACGATCAGGAGGCCCGGACAGACGTCATGAACATAGTGTTGGGGTGCACCACTGCCTGAGTTGTTAACGACCTCCACAGCCGGAAGTAACTAGGGGTTTTACGGGAATGGTATAG
This sequence comes from Stratiolaelaps scimitus, assembly GCA_019614645.1. NCBI lineage: Eukaryota > Metazoa > Arthropoda > Arachnida > Mesostigmata > Laelapidae > Stratiolaelaps > Stratiolaelaps scimitus. The sequence goes on from JABWDB010000021.1 coordinate 4,226,510, forward strand.
GGGGGACAGGCGGACAGGCGAACGACGCACTTGGGACCAACTTACAGACGCTGTCTAAGACAGTCTGAAATAGAGTTCGCCGCTGACCGCTGGCGTTTGTTGAGAGCTGAGGATACACGAACACGATTACTGCCACTGGAGTTTTTGTTGTTGTTGTTGTTGTTGTGGTTTTGAGCCGGCGGCGAATAACGAGCAGATAGAAAATGAGGAAAATTAATTCATTGTCGTCTCCTTACGGCATATCTTAAAAATGCAACAAATCAAGGTCAAGCCCACTGATTCGGAAAGTTTCCACCACTTCGGCACGCTACAAAGTAGGTCGAGTGGGAACTGCCTGTACGCGACTGGAAGATCAAGATCCGGGGATCAACAGGATAAATCACGGATAGCGTGGCTATCCCAGATTTAGACCATGGTACGTTACACGGCGGAACAATTTCTAGGAATTATCCAATCCCACTAGAGTGAACAAGACGAAAGAAATTCAAAATATAGACGACTACCCACGATATGAATTATTGTAAACTGATTAGCTATGTATATCAGCAGTTACTAATATTACTAATATCGTACATATTCGAGGTCACATACGAGTAAGCAGACGTTTACTCGATAGGTAGAACAGGCTGAGGCGCGTAGTCAATGGAGCATCAATATATATATATATATATATATATATATAAACTTGGCATTTCCCTATATATATATAGACACGGCCAGTATCAATTTGTACTGCTAAATATTGTGTTATAATTAGTGTACTAAAAAGGGCGTACGCAAAATATGTCATTTGTCATGATTCGACACCTCCCCTCACAGTAGAAATATGTGACAGCACAATATCAAAATTGACTATATATTTATCATTTATTTATGCTACAATTCATTCATCGTATCACATTTTCGGTGGATGACTAGAAAAGCAAAGGTAACATCGTGAGCGTTTCTTCTTTTTCACTCGACAATAGTAATGAGCAACAGTGGCCAAAATATCCAACCACTTCTCGCACACATACAAGAGCGTCGACAAACGGAGACCATCGGAGTTCCACAGCCAAACCCAACATTCGCTACGCAATTATCCTCCGCAAATTGTAGTGACAATGATTGGCCGTCCGTCATCTCGGCGTCAATGCGGTCACCATACAGAACAGACGGAGATTCAGAAATCTACAAAATGTCGAATCTTATAGCCGCTTTCTTCGGCAAAAACGAAGCTTATTTCGAATCTCTGCGATGCGGCCTCATCCGGACAATTTACCGTATTGGCGTCCTCATCGAGGTGATCTTCCATCTCTACGCGATGGTCCGCGAGTGCCGTAAGGCCATCTTCATTCTTGGCTGGATAGCACCACTTGACATATTCGACCACGCCGCTCTCCTCATCTACTGCCTGGCTTGCGTAACACTGCATGGAAGCTGTGCAGGTCTGGTTGTGGGTTCACATTTCAACATGGTGCCAATGACGGTGGCCGTCTTCGCAAACGATGCAGATCGTCACTATCATGCACTATTGTGCGTAGCACATTTTGTTAGCTCTGGATTTCACCTAAGCAAAGCTGTATGGCATCATTGGCGTGGTGAGTACTCATATCGCATGTGGGGTCGCCTACAGCGATGTCAGCACACGATCCTCTAAAGGATTTGTTAATTAGTAAAGGGCGACTAAAATTAGAACATCGTTTTGCGGAACCTCGTCGCTACGGTATCCACGACACCTCAGGGAAAAGGAGGCATGCCCTCGTATCGAATCGGACATTCTCCAAAGGCATATTATCATTGTAATAATAATTGATATTAATTAATCATTATTTGTTAGTTGTTTGTTAGTTAGTAGGTGGTCTGCACGACCAGATGCTGTACGATGTGTTGTATATTCATTATATGCATATATCATGTTGCGATGTATCGATCCAACAGAAACTATTGATCGTTACCTGACTGATTGGTCCACCGTCATGGATTGTAGGTAAGACGTGGACGCTCCAGCCGGTTGTGCTACCACTGCTACTTGGACTGTTGCACCGAAGTCTTCTCTCTATCTGGCAGCTCAACGAAGACAACGAGCGAAGGCACACCATTGCCCGTAAGACTACCAGACGTTCCGCAGTGGTTCCGCCCGTTACCGACTACCAGATCGTGCACGAGATCCCTCATCACCATCAGCCTGTAGTTCACGACTACGCTCATAATGAGCCTCTTCGCCGATCTCGAGCAAGAAGTTGCTATTCGTGTTGTTCCGCATCACGGAATTCACTTCACCACGCAACCTGTAAGGTTGGCTCACCGAGCTGCCTGCCGGTTGGTGGTTCGACTTGACGAACGAATGGACATTATCAAGATTTATCGAAACATCTGGACGCATTCGCATATTCGAACAATGTTCGTATGTGTGCGTGTATCTGTGTTTACACTTGAAAATGTGTACATTTGCTTGGTTAGATTAGGTTGGCTTGTTTTTGCCACCACACGACCACTCGCGTGGAGAAATGATCAAATGGCTGTTTAATATGGTGCAGGTCCATATTTGAACAATCCAGCGGAGCACGTGATATCGTAGATTCAACAAACAGGGGCAATCGCAAATTACAAGAGGTCAACAGTGGCCGCATAAGTCTGATTTGGTGCCATGTCCCAATAACGAAATGCGCGTAAGAACGTCTGCGCCGTATCGGAAGGGTATACGCCGTTAAGCAATAATAGAATGATAATCTGAGACTTGTGACCAGCGGTTCAAGCCGTCTTACCGAATAAAATAATGTTGATTTGCTCATCGATCGCTATCGCGCATGCACAAAAGCGAATCTTCGCCTATAAAAGACTGCAGTATCCGATGTTTGGCTATAATTGTTTTCTCCTGAAATCACGATTAAAGGAAAAACAGGACAACGAAGGCAACTGTCCTGTTGTAAAAATCTTTTTGTACTTTTCCTCGCGGAAGATTCTTAACCGCCACCATATACAAAATGTGAAAGCATCACGCGTCTTGAAAATATGGCAGTAGATTGATTTAGGATAGGAGGTTTTGTCGACAAAAAGGGTTTGTTTCGGCTTTGAGTTAGCCGCATTTATATACAGCGGAAGAATAAGTTCGATCTGTGCTAATTTGTCTTATTTTGAATAACCACCTGCGGCTGATTACACTGGACATCGGCAAATACGACCATAATATGACCACCACGTAACAACGTGACAAATCCATAAGTATAGCTCAGCCGGACTAATTCGCATGTCGTGATCCAGATCTAAAGATCTAGCCAAAGACGCTACGAGGTCATTCCGATACAACGTGCCATCGGCAAACAGTAGATAATGGTGATGCTGACAGAGATCACACGACTTTACAACCAAGCTCTATCTATAACAACCGCTATACATGTAAACCGCTGTTGCTGGAAGCGCCGTACTGTTCCTTTTCCACAGTGATAGGCTGATCCGAGTTGGATGGCGTTCATTGATTTTAGTCGATCCTTTTCCTCCGATCATTTAGCTCTCTCTCAAAAAGCCACCTCTTTATCCCTTTGCCTTCTCTATCGTTCTAAGTCGTGGTTATGGGTGATAGTGGTGGCGGCTGGGAATCTTAACCAGCCTTACAATTACTTCTAATTGAGAGAATGCCCCACTCCCCCCTGACACCCACCAACCAGCCCAGACAGCCATCCTTGCCTTCCCAGTCTCTATATGCCATTGCACCCTGTATTCCCCTTTTGCGCCTCTCTAGCACAGAATCCCCAGCTTGCAAGCGCTTACCCCTAACCCTCTTCCTCCACACTCCGTGTTGACCGCTACGGCCGAAGCAGCTCCGCCCTTCTTCTGCTTCGGCTTTCACTGCTGCTGTCGCTGTTATTACTACCACTACCCCCCACCACTACGGCTGCTGTTGCCGCGACCTCTAGTACCCGAGTCCTACTAGCGCTCTGCGCGTTCGAATGCTCGATTGGTGCCTCTCGGTCGTCCCGCTGGCCCACCGCTCATTAAGATCAAAGCTAGCACGCTGACCACCATCAGCGTTCCCCTAACCAGCGAGAAGCCACTAGGAGGAAAAAGAATGAGAAATGGAAATAGAAATAGAGAGAGAAAGAGGGTGGGGGGGGGGGTCGTCAACGGCAGCTACCGGCTAAAGCTGTCTGTAACAAGAGTACTCGGATGAACCCCTACCCCAAGCAACCCCTAAATAGAATGAGAGGAGACGGGAGCGGATGCGCGAAAGGTCGAACCTGCAGACTTGCAGCAAGCACCTACCAGTCAGTCCAGCTTCCAGTGTGAACGCACACAATTGTACAGCACTGAACGACTATAGGTCGTTGGAGCGTGCGAGTTGACCGTGTGCGTTACTGGTAACTGCCATAGTTGCGCTGCGGTGTGGTGTCGGGTCCAAGAGACCACGATAGGGAGAGAGAGTCTGTGTGTGGGAGAGATATAGGGAGAAAGACAGCGAGAGCTTGTTGCGCCCTGCAGAAGGGAGCAACAGACGCAGCAGGCAAGTATATTTTAATTAAAATACTTTTGCTTGTTATTAATAGTGAGTTAGTGGACTTCTGTGTTGGTGGCTAGCGCTGGTCAGTGTGCGGTGTTCTCTGTCGCTGTGTCGACCAGCCGATTAGACGCACTTCTCTGCTGCTAGCTGCTGCTGCCCTTCTAATTCTCTAATAAAGGCCAAAGGCAGTTCCTTTGATTATAAGCGTGCAGGGGAACAAGCGAGAGAAAGAGAGAGATAGGGCGAAGATGAGGAAAACGATAGGAATAGAGAGAAAGGTCTCTACAGTGGCGGCGCAGATAGAGGTCTAAGCGAAACGGTCATTGCTGGGCAGCAGCAGCGGTGGCGGCTGCGTTGGCAACTGCGACGGTCACAGCAGAAGCACCAACACGAGAGGCTGCTAACTCGCCACGAACTCAACTGGACACCGATTCAGGTCCCCCATATCCCACATCCCGTGTAGACGGACCCCGTGAGGTCGAGGCTGCCACCTGTTGTCATGCGCACCCCGTGCACAAGTTAGCTGCTTGCTCGCGAGGTCTAAAGGCGACAGGCGTGTGGATAAGGCTGGGTTGAAGATAGCCGGGAGAGGAAAGAGCGGGATCTAGAAGTTGTGTCCTGCTTTCGAGTACTGTGAGTCCGTTCATGACTTGACTCTTTGTCGGCAGCAAGCAAGCAGCTAGGTAGGTAAATAGAAAAGTGATGAACGCGTGTAGAAGTGCTGCTGCAACAAGCGTACATTTGTACCAATAAGAGCTTGCGCGGGCAAGTATCAACCTGCTGTACCTTATCACACGTTACCATTAATATTCACATTATATCATTGTGCTCTGGTTGTCCTCGACGGTAAATCGAAGACGGTATCAACGCTGTGTAAATCTGCCGAAGGTGGCACGGTGAGTGGGACACTTGCTTGTCTCGAAATAATGTTGAATTAAAGGGTCATATAATTAAAGTGTATTGGCTATCATGCGTAATAGTAGAATAACGAATAATTTGATTTTAACACCGCGGCTCGTTTATAACATCCGAGATCAACGAACCAAGCCGTGTGTATATTAGCTATCCTCTGGTAAATATTCTGGATTGACTCACAGCCAACATTTAAGGTCCCCGGTACTATTTTCGACATTGCTTCGTAAGACGGATCCTCTACCAGCGTACAACGACTACGCTAGGGTGTCTTCCCAAGGACACTACTTCGAATTAAGTGAACTGCGTCACGCACTGATTTTTCTCATAATTAACTGTTATGTTCATATGCTGATCCAACAGTCGTGCAATTGGCCTACGGCAAACAGGTCAATAAATTAGTGCGCACTTACGAACACCCCTCTCTATTTCGTGTCGTTTGAGCTAGCTACAGTGTCTTGTGAAGTCTCCAGAAAGCTATGGGCTAAGATAGAATATTTTGTAGAAATCAATGTCTACAAAACGTGGGCGAAAAGAGATTGCAGAGGGACCATTTTTGAGGGAGAGAGATCATGCTGGGGAAAAACTACATGTGAGCCCATAACGTCAGTCGTTAGCATAGAACAGTAGTGGCAAGGCCCCGATATTATATCAGCAGCCAAACTCAACCAATGCCGATGTGAGTTCCTCCGAACTTGAACGAGTTTGAGACAAGGTAGAGACGGCGGTAACGTTGACCACTTAACACTGCTCTGACGGACAGGGTTCTAGACCCTGTATTGCCAAAAGCCTTTGATAACTTATCGATGTAACATCCAGCCAATAGAACTGCCTGAGTTATAGAAAAGAATGACCAATAGAATGACCTCTGCTGATACAAGTGATACATGTCCCTGATACAGCGAAGCGAAGAATATCTGCAACCGTGCCTTAAACGGTTAAGCAAACACTTTATATATATATATATATATATATATGTATTAGTGTTTGCTTAACTGTTTAAAGAACGATTGCAGATATTCTTCGATTCGCTGTATCAGTGATATGTCTCGCTTCTGCTTCTAGCCTCATCCCTGAAACAAGATCAACCGGAAATTATGAAAGAACGGGCTTGCTTGCCTGCTGCGCTCCCATGCCGTATATTGCGAGACGACGAACTGAAAAACAACGCATACGAGGGGTGGGGTGTTTTGTTCCGGTAGGCTGGAGCATCCCCATAGACGAAAGCATAGTCGAGTTTGAAGCGTGGCATCTTTTCCGAATGTGTTCCCGGTGTTAGTGCAGTGATGTAGCTCCCCCACTCTAGGGCGAAGGGGGCCAGGCAGAGTTGCTTCAGTAGCCTCACGAGTGACACGGTCAGGAGTGACAGATGAAGGGAGGGACTAAAGAGAGAGGGAGAGAGAGGGAGAATAGTGCAAAGTGGTGAGCCCCACTGTGCGTGGGTGGTCGGGGGTGACGAACCCGGTCTACCGGGGGGTCGCTCGATCACTTTTTGTCGGCCTTCCGGCCGGAGGAAGCCCAATGTTCAATGTCGTCGTCGTCGTCGTCGTCATCATAATTGTCGTTGTGTCCATGTCGCCGTCCCAGGCGTTCGTGTGTCGTCGCAGCAGCCACGTAGGTCATCGCTGTAGGCTAAGAATCTCATATAAGACAGGGCCTATAGCCACTCCCTTTCCACTGCTCACTCCCCATAGTCTCGCCTCGGCTGCCTACGGGCTTCAGCTCTGGCCAGCCGAGTTTGTCCCCGTTGGCGGCGCCGATAGCTCCGAGACTAGCAGCAACCAACCGACCAACCAAGCGACCGCCTGCTTTCGCGGCCGCCAAAAATCCAGGACGCGGCGGGTCTCCGGTCGCGGGCCGCGAATCGTCCCTCGACGCGCCCGGAGGCTGTGTGCTCCGCAAACAACGTCAGACGGCGGCGTAGAAAGTGCCAATCGTTTTGCGCAGGCGCGAACAGCCGCCACGCTTGCGCGAGCGTGCCGCTGTCGCTGCTTCTGCCGCTGCCGCCGCCGCCGCACAAAACGGCAATCGTCTTTTTATCATTGTCCAAACAAATAGACTCGCACAGCCATGGGTAAGGACATGGGACGACTTGCCACCCCCGCAGCACGACGATGGTCTCTGCCGGAGCCCTCACCACCCGAACAGGGGATGAGTGTGGGAGTGTGCGTCGCCTGCTCGTCGTAGAAGACTGTTCTTTTTGCTTGCACCGAATCAATCCCCTCGATAGTCCCCACTCGAGGAAGCATCCGATCCTCAAGAAACGTCCTCCTGTCTAGACGTCTGCCTGATCCCACTCCATTCTCAATGAACTGCCAAACACCCGCGTTGTTCATCATTGTGTGAAGCACAATTTTTGTTGTTGACCAATAGTTTCGTGTCGTTAGCCCAATCGGGTATTAGTCATCTGTCTACAAAAGGTCTGGCAGTCTGTCGAATCCCGACGCCGGCTCAATGGAGCAAGCGTTTCATCATCGTGTCGCAAAGGTTTGCCTACCAGCTTTCAAGCAGGACTTTTAGCAGACAATGATGGTTTTAGAAGATTTTGTCCAAATTGGGGCTATTCTCTACGTACGGGGTCAAAACATGCTATAGCTGTTAAACCAAGCGAGTCCGACATTGATCAGTGAGTGGACGAAAATGACCGAGCTCTATTGATCTCGATTACTAGGTGCTAACGGGAAGCTTTTCATTGCCGCAAGAACGATTGGTTAATTTTACTATGCAACTTCTGTACAGCTCTGCAGGCTACTGGGAATAGAGCAAAAATTAAGTTTCTAGGTTTGCATTTACAAGTTCAATTTTCAATTTCATATAATAAGGTTTATTTACGGAACTGCACTTCCACCAACGTCTAAAAGTTCTAAGTTTTCGTTGTGCCGAAAATGAAGCACAATGCACCTGGAATGACTTATGAATGACTACTGGAATATTTATAACACAAATAATTAACCGGCTTCAACGGATAGTTGAGCGGCAGGTGTGTAACGAGCGTGTACATGAGTCTAGTACATAGAAATTTACATATTTATAAAACACCAGAAGAAAATTAGCAGAAATCTGCTACTCGTTCGTAGCAATTCTCCTTAACGTCATTGGCGAACTATTTTGCTGAGGTAAGTATCCAAATCTCGCGAGAAAGCGAACTCCAAGGCGGAGTGCGGCTGGACCCTGTAACGGTGAACGGCATCTCGAGCGCCGTGCCACGTCTCGTCGAACGTTTAGCGACTTCAATGGTGGGAAAGGCGATGTTATTGAGAATGATTCCTCTGTAAATCTTGAACGATGCGAGAAGGGCAAGGTTCACCGACAGTAGCTTGCCCAGCGAGCCAACAGATTGTGCAATTTACTACATATATATATATATATATATATATATATATATATTGTAGACATCTGTGTATGATACTGTAGAAACCGCAAAGGCCGACCAGATGTGGACAAACGTCAGGCTCTGACACTTGCAGACTGTACTTACTAATAATACACAACGATCTCTAGTTCCGAATTGTGCCATTGTTAATAAGTAAGGTCTTCCGGTTGCCGGTGTCGCTTCATTGACGGGTTGATTTCAAAGGATGGGGGACAGCCTCATTTGTGTGAAATCGATTTTTGACAATAAATAACATATGCTTCGGTACTGAACAATGAACCACGCTGTTGAGCATTATCTCCATATAATTCGTTACCACTTGACCGAAACTGATCATAGGCTGGACAGAACGAACGGTCACGTCTGACGCTTTGAGAAGTAGCAGAGTTTACTGATACGTTACACCAAAGTGGTATCGACCACATCAAGAAAGGGAGTAATGTTGGTGGATCGTAATTTACTATGAGTTACACCCAAATAAACATAACATCACTGGCGCCTCAAATTGCAAGCAAGTGGACCGTTTGAGGTAGGACGTTCTCCAAGTAGGGGTTGTAACTCTTTACCACGATAACGCCCATCCACGTGGATTTCGTTTTTACGTAAAAAGTTTTACTCAATTTATATATATATAGATAAATAGATAGAGAGAGAGAGTCCTTACATGATTGAATTCTCATTTATTCTGGCCTCTTAAAAATTCTTTAGCTGTAAAGAACTTTGATAATTTGGAGGATCTAAAAATGCACCTGGGTCTCTCGAAGAAAAACCTAAAGCACTTACTTGACAGAGCAAAACGCTCGACTTGATATTCGGGGAGAGAACTGAATGAACTTACTCGGGAATGCCACATTTCTTGCTTTTACTTATTTAACAATTTTTCATCAAACGAACTGTTTTTGTACATTTTCAAATGCTAAATGAAAATATATAAAAACAAGCCATCTTGTGAAATCCCGAGAAGGGTTGTCTAGGCTACAATTGCGTACAAATATATATCTCTTTTTATTCACACGAGTTGTGTAATATTATAATATACTTATACTTACTATATATATAATATATAGAGAACTTAAGCAGTGTAAAAACTGCAGTTCCTTTAATAAACAAATAAAGCTTTACCTTTACCTTTACCTATTTTACAAACAGTGTGGTGGTTTATAAATATGTTACAACGTGCTTTCGCCAGTGGCTGTGGCGAGAGTTCGGTCGTTGTTGTTGTTATTATCTACACTCAATTTCATCAAATGGTTCAGTGATCTTATTTGATTGCACTCGCCCGCATGATATTTACAACATTTAGATCCGCAGAATTTACATTTACAGCGATCATTTGCGTCGTGGTATCCCTCGGATTGACATACAAGGTGGTGGAAGCCGTGTACGGCGAACCTAGTGATATTGCGTACAAATTTAAACTCAAAATCAGAAAAAAACTGAGTGCAAATGCGGTGAATACTATCCCTCATCCAATACAATGGCACGCTAACAGCACATCCGTATGGTTATTGTATTGCACAAATCGTAGACTCATCGTTGTTAGCCGCAGCAGCGGTGGCTGGCGATGGCCGCGGCATATACACGGCGACTACACAGGGCCCCGTCGAGCGTGGTCGCGTATCGTATGGCCGCGTGGAGGTCCCGTGCGTGTAGACAAATGGTCTTGATTGTATGTTGCTTGTTGGTCGTTGCCTGTGCGCCAGCATCGTCCATGCGCTGGCCAGCTGGCTGGTGGCGCCTTCGGTGGCTTTCGTTTGTGGCCGTCACGGAACAGCCACATTCCCACCATGAATCCCCAAAGTCCGTAGCGCGCCGCCTCGGGCCGCTGGTGTCTGCTAGTCGTTGGATTCTGCTGGCCGTTGCCTCCGCTTTTCCGGACATCCATCTTTCACGGACGCCTCTCTACGTTGGGACTGGCTTGCCGGATCGCCCTGCTCCTGCTGCTCGAGTTTCTGCACACGCGCTGTAGCAGGAAGGCGGCCGGCAACGGCAGCGGGAAGCGACGGTACGGGACCATGGCAGTCGAAGGGGATCGTTCCCACCGCCGACATCGCCGCCACCGGGGCCGCGACCGCCCTGCCACGTAGCCCCACGGCTGTGGCTCATACGAGTTGTCCATAACTCGTTCAACTTTTGACAAATGCTCTGTGGCCCGCCAGTCGGTCACAAGACTGCCGGAGTTGGATTCTGTTTGTTTGCTATATGGGCAGATGTACCAGCTTTACGCTGACGTTCGCTACACGACGGCTGGGTGACTGCCTTCTCTTTGACTGTTGTTTTACTCGAACACAAAGGTGGTGCAGAGATGCTCTCCCGGTGGCCATAAGAGCTCCTTTCCAATGCCATCATCAATCGAGGCCCTTTAGCGTGAATTCGCCCAGCTATGAGCGCGGCTATCATTGTAAATTTTGTACCGAAGCGCCTCAGTCAACGAAGGAATGGAGAGCCTACGAACTATAACCCGCCTTCACAGCTGGATCCAATACACCTGCTCTATTAGGAAGCTCACATACAGTGTGAAAAGCGAATTGTGACAGATTGTGCTTCGTAAGGCGACGTATTGTTGTGCTAACGAAGACGAAGCGGAAGTGCCTACATGTTTAATGAAAACGTTATTATTTTCTATCACCAGATTTCGTTTCGTCAAAAATCCCCTGATACTCTTTATGACGAACGCTTCTTAGTTCACTTAGGTTTATATAAATTGGTTCACTGTAGCTTACTTGTTGCTGGTATCATGGACTGAGTGTCCAGATTAATAGTACAATCAATATGGTTTAAACAGCCAGTCGAAGCAAAGTGTTTTACAGTATACTGCTTCCGACACTCTCGCAGTCAGCTAGAAACATATGTTCTGACATATTGGCCAAGCGTTTCTCGCCATCGACACATATCTCGATTTGCTCCGATGTGCCCCGAGGGATCTATACCACCTACGTGTGAATGACCAGGTACGTCCAGGCTCTGCAACAGTTCCAAAGTTGACTGGATTCAACAATGCCTATGGCGAATTAATGCATATATTCAACGTTCTTCCTTCGTATATCGTTTGTGCTATACCATTGGCGATGTGATTGAAGGAGACGAGCTGACCTGGCACAACTGTAGCGAGATGGACAATTGCAGCAATGGCAACAAACGATCTGAAGTGAAAATGAGGTCGCAGGGCTCGGCCCATATGAGGCCAGCCAGCGCCCTCGAGAAAAAAGACCATGGTGCAAGCGGTTGGTGGTTTTTAAGCTCACTTGTCCTCCGTTGTCTTTCTGTCCTTACGCACCCTCCCCCTGTTGGTTGTCGACCATAGTCGTTGCCGTTCAAGAGACCAGCAGATCGTGGTGGCGTACCACCGCGATCCGAGGCCCGTCTGTAGCTTGCACTCGCTTTGTTCAAGTCTTCGCGTTGGCTCTCTCTCTCTCTCTCTCTCCCTCTCTTCTTGCTCATTGGCTCACTGCTTCTATCATTCTGTGCCTCTTCATAGACACAGTGAGTGAGTGTTCGGTGGCCTTTTGCTATAGGCGGCTTCATAGTCCCCGTCGGCCCGCAACGACGAAGTACGCAGCCAGCCTCTGTGGTCCTTCAACAGCACCGTGCACCATTGAATTTCCACTCATTGAAGAGATGAAGAAAGACTTGCGGGAAGAGACACGAGCCGCACCGCCGCGACATCGTCGCATAGTCGGCCGCTGTGGCCGGCTTCACGCCGTCCGATTCTGCCTGTATTCATTCACTGGTTCGCTCGCCTGGGCTGAGCATTAACACGTCTTCCACTCAAAACAGCAGATCGTGGTAGTAGTAGTAGTAGCCGTAGTGGTGGTGGTAGTGTTCAACGAAGCAGCGTCAGCAGAAAAAGGCCAGCAGCCGACGCAAGCTCCGGTTCCCCGACGCTTTCCATCCACTCGTTTGCCCCTGACCCTCCTCTCTCTCTCTCTCTCTCGCGCCTTACATCAGCATGCACAAAACATCACCAACATCAACACCACTAGACTAGACAAGCAACTACACTAAACTATGCGTGCCAATGAACACCATGACATTGTGTCGATGATACTGATCGTGGCATTGATGATCTCGTTCCACTGCGATTTTCGCTTTGTCCGCGGTGTGGGCCCACTTCTATCTTACTGCCATGTATAGTTTTACTATTCATCGTTAAGCGCTGTGCGTTTCGCACTCTCTTTCACCAGCAGCGATCCTCGTTCGACAACGGAACTATCTCGCGGGCCTGGCTGCTGATGCAGTGCAGAGCGGCGTCATCGGTAGAACGGCAGAGCGAGCCACGGCGAAGAACCACTCGCGCACAAAAAATGCTGCTCGTGCGTGCGTTCGAGCTCTCTCGATGGATATGTGCTCAGCCTTAGCCAGCCGGCCGGCCGGCCGCCCTCTCCGGGGGTGCTATCTGGGCAGGGCGCGGACGACGACGACGGCGGCGGCGGCGGCGACGACGCCGACTGCGGCCGAGCTGGACGAGGCCTCGGTGAGCCACGAGCCGATGTTATGGGTAGCCTGCGAGGGCTGGCCAAGACTGAGGTCTGCAACAGCAGAACACTGCTGGCAGTGGCCGTACAACGGCCCCAATGAATTGGCTCGGTCCCTCGAAGTGAAGAACGAGCTTCTGCAACGATGAGAGAACGAGGCTACACTAGATGAGACGGGAGAGGTCCCGGCCACCCCAGCAATATCCCTACGCCCCCACTGTGTTGAAACGGGCGCTTAGTCAATTAAGACGTTACATATGCATGCGATAATATTAGTGAGCTAAGAGGTAATGACAGACCACCAGAGGGCTACGGAACAGTGGAGTTGGTTGACCGTTTTGAGCTGTCCCGTTTCTCAGGGTTGGCGACTTGTTACTAATAGATCAGCGAGATTCGGTATAAATCGAAAACAAATAGCTTTGCGATGATTGAAAAAGGGGGAGGGAGAGAGAGAGTGCGCATCGGCTGACTTTAGACTATAGAAAGTTGAGCACATATTGTTGCTTGAACTCTGTCTAGCTCTATGTCTAGTTAAACCGACACTCGGACAGACCAAGTTATGCATTAAAATGATACAAGAAAATAGGCTCGCAGTAACCCAGAGCCAGATTGTGACGGAAATAGATTCCGAAAGTTAATTCATCTAAAACCAAAACTCAAGTTATCTCGTAAATCTTCTGGTATTTTGGTATTTTAAATAAAAATTCCAAATCTCTCGCAGCGAGCGAATATCACTCTTTTTATATCTAGAGGAGTGAAATACATTATGCAGACCAGTGTGCACAATGAAGGTGTTCGCCGCCTTACTGTGATTCTTCGATCCTCTCTCTCTCCATCTCTGCCACAAAAAACAAGTTCTACGACTTGAGTCCCACCACTTTTTCGGAAAAAAAAGAGGAGTACTTTTTCAGAGTCTCTGATTTTCCACTCCTTAGTCGGCTGCGTTTTTGGCATCTATAGCGTGTGTTGGATTATGGTTCTTCTGTACCACGGTTTATCGAATTGCGTGTGATTCTGAAAGTCGGGAGTGGGAGTCCTCCATGAGATGACACTCTTCATTTCTTTACAGGTAAAGACGTTGGGTGCTCGGGGGAAGCGGCCATTGTGAACGAAGAGTTGCATATCTCAAAGACGTACACCACCTTGAAGTGTATGTCACTCGACTTATACCAGCGTTCCAAGACGTTCCAGCCAAGACTTGTCTGTTTATTCGTAGTGTTAAATTATTAATCCTAGTAAACGAACGACTTTTTGCTTCCTCTGTTATGACCATCTGCTTGATGGTTCAAATTTGCCAATATCTCTTACGCTGGCATAAAGCAACTTGTTCGATCGTTGATGAAATCCACACCGCGGGCACTGTAAGGCGAAGTATAGCCGTTCCTTGCCCGTCTCGCGTCGGCTACCGCCCGCTCTCTATCCGTGTCTTATATATAATAGTATAATACAATACTTGTTCAAGAGGTGGGCATCTATGAGCGTAATCAAAGCTACTTAGACGATCCCTGTACGCGCAAACATGCCCTGCCCGCGTAGCCAGCCCACTCGTGATTAATTAAGCTGCTGCCCCCCTCCCCACCAAGCAGTTTGCCGCTCCGGCCACGTTCGTACGATTAAACGTTGCTGAGGAAAGCGGAGAGCCGGCTCATCATGTCGTTGAGCGGCTAATAGACATCACGAAAGACCTTCCCGTATCGAGATGATGTTGATCATCAAGAAGCCCCCAAGACGATCAGACCAGATCAGGCCAGACCGGCAGGTCTCATCGTTCATCGTTCACGTTCTCATGATTTCACTCTGATATAGGGTCGGAACATGAGCTAACTACTCCCGCTCCATGGCAGATCTAGATTGCCGAACGATGAAATATATAAGGCCTACCCGAAAGATATTGAATAGAGCGCCTTAGTTTATTCATTCGCTAGAAAACGCTTAAACTTCGCTTCCTCCGTTATATTCATCAGGACACCGCCCGACAAATGTATAATACCACGAACGGGATGCTTGCCACGAACGGGACAGCCTGATGTATAAGACTTCAACATTATTTGTATGCGTATGGGAATTATACAAGCAGAATGCGTGCACCCGCTGATGTCTATGGATTTAACCCGTTCCAGTGGTAGCTGGTAACAAGACTGCGTTGTTCGGCCGTGACAGTATTTTTACCGGTGATGCTAATTGGATAATTCGCCGTTGTTGTAATCGTACCGGTGGTCGAGTTGATGAGAGCTGGGCAATGTAGCTCACATCGGTTCCAAATGATAGCTCGTTGTGGCTGCACCGGCGGCACCGAGTGGTCATCATGCCGTGATGCGAATGGCGACCACGATTTGCATGGGAACCAATTGCAGCAGCTCCGGCAGAGAGATGTCGGAGAAGAGGCAAATGGGCTATAATGAATGTCGACACGTAGTCTACGGACAGCATTAGGTGTATGGATTGGTTGTCTGCTTACTCGCTTTCCCTTCCGAGATCATATATATATATATATATATATGGAGAGAGAGAGAGAGAGAGAGAGAGAGGACCATTTCGAACAAGTGTATTCCTGTATTTATGCACACGGGTGCGTCTTCTCTCTCCGTTGCTCTCTTCTGTCTAGTGTTCATCCATCACAAAACCTGTACTCGGCGCTGGCGAGAACAACGACGACGACAACAGGTTGCATTTGGTTGTGTGTCGTCGTGTGGCCCAATGTGGCCCTGTTAACTGACAGGGGGCACTGGACACCCGCGCTCAGGCAGTCTTATACGAACGAAGCTGATGTGGTAACAAGGCTAACCATCAAGTTGTATATGGCACAACGCGGTAACGAACAACAAGTGATTGTTGCCTTCTTGTCATCGGGTGTTGTTCTCTGCAGCAGGATTGTGGTTTATAATTCGACTTCGAAGACGTGGCAACGAATTAGCAATATGACGGTTTAAACTGATATATAATAGAAAAATATGGATACAATGTTTTTTGTATTTAAAGTTAGCGCATCGATAGTGACACTTTGGAAAACGAAGAATTGATTTCAATATCGCGCCGCTCCGCAAAGGGGCGATATTTTTTCCACCGGTTTTGTTTCTTTCGAAAGGTGCATCCTTGTACGATTTGCATTGGGCTAATCGGCCGCTGTGGTTTTTCGGCCACTCTCGTAAGCGGAAAGCCGATCAATTGAATGTCTGGGTGATTCTCAAGTTTGAGCTCTGCCGTGGAGGACGAACAGCAGCGACGGCTCGTTGCATCTACGCTGTGAAGGTCCCTCTCTATAAAGACCACCCAAGACAATTGGACAAAACAATTTTTTTCTATTTTAAATGAGGCTCGGGGGCGACCCCAGCCGAGGGTCGATAATCCCAGCTGAAAGCCATAGTGAAAGCCGATTAATTTCAAAGAACACGCCAGCTTGCATCCACCATTGCTGTACCTGTGTATAATCTTAAAACATTTGGATGAAATCAAAAACCCAAACAGGTTAGATAGGTACCTCATCATGACCTCTATCCAAGTACGGGTATGGCCGTAAATTTGGCCAACCAAGTTTATTAACGATATTATTCCGATTTAAATAAGAATAATTGAAAATACAATTTTCATATCTATATATTTATGGAGATTTTGCATTTATATTTATTTCTTTATAAATTTAATTATAGATAATTGTTCACATTCTAGCTATTTTTATTTATATTACTATTTCGATGTTGTGACTTTAATCACGTTTTCGATATCGATACGATGATTTTTAACATCGTTAATGCTCAAATTGGCCACTATCATTATGTGCACAGTCCAATTGCCCGTCTGGCTTTCGGCAAACGCGACAAAGGTATTACAATGAGCAATTATCCCTAATTATTCTTGACACACTTTTTTCGTACACTGTAACAGTTCATGGACAGAAATGAGCTGTCGTGAACGGTTTAAGCGCGAAACGAATTAATGAAGGTTATTAATTCGATTTAATTAAATTATCATTAATATTAAAATGGCATAGAATACTTATCCAGTGATTACAGTCGAACATGGCTCGTCGAATATCGAAAACAAACAACAAGCGGCCACAGCCGCAAACACTATAATATGATACGTACATAATAATATATAGGGCGATCGATTTCATCCGTTTATTAGATAATGCTCTGACTCGTTCGCCCCCTTTGCCGTGGCGTCTGTGTCATTGTAACAGCTGCGCTCACTCGCTCTATGACTAGGTAGAATTTTCACAATTTTGCAATGATTTTCATTTCAACGCGTTAGCATTTAGTGGCCCAAAACAAATGGCTCCTTCTCGTATTCACAGGCAATTTGTGTGTCTGCATGCTACCGTGCTTCCACAGCGGCGTCGTTTCACGACGACAATATTTCAAAGCTTCACCAGAATGCAGTTCATATTTTTCATCAACACACACACAGACACACTTCCACTTCTGTTGTCGTCGTTGTTGTTGTTGCTGTTGTTGCTGTTGTTGTGGAAGAGACGTAGGCGGGAGATGTGCTGAGTGAACGATTTCTCCAAGTGTAGCGAAAGCGTTACTGGCAGCCATACACAAGAGTCCATTTTGTGCGTCGATGTAACGGCTTGGCTCAAGAGCATGCTGAGGTGAAGCCGTGAAGCCGCACGGTGGCTGTCAGCCACTGATGAGAATTGCATGATTTGTGTGCGGGCCAGCCTAGAGAACTCGCGCTACACGTGGCACGCGGCCTGTTGGGGTGCCTTCCTCTTTCAGCGGTCTGTGGCAGCGTAGGGCAGTGGCGTGCACACGTCAAGTGCATCATGGGCTGGGTATACATATATATATAATACAAGAAGACCGAAGTGGCCGAGGCACGTTGCCACCCTGAGACCGTCCGTTGACTAGTGTGCACGGAGTAGTACGCCAACGTCAACGAAGTCTAGGCGAATAACGTAATATACGTGAAGAAAGAAGGGGAACCCTGGAAAGAAATAAGTGGGGCGTCGAATAACGTGTCGAGGGCTGCTAGCGGAAATCTGTAGTGAGGCTGGGTGCGACGAATCTGTAGTGGGACCCTCCTTCCCCGCATTAGCAGGGGACAAGTGATTGTCGAAATACCGCCACCGTCGGCAGAAGCCTGACAGTGTCTGCAACCGGCTTCCAGCGTTTGGCACCGCTTTCGCACCACACCTACACCAACCACCTGCCAAGAAAGTTAGCCTCTCCCCGCATCGCCTCCGTTTCGGCGATCAAGCAGCCAGCAAGCTGAATCTCGCCAAATATTTCCTAGCATATCCTCGACGCACCCTCTCACTGCCTCTTCTACTGTTACTGCTACTGCTGCTACTGTTGTGGGCCCCGTTTTGCTACGTTCTACACTTCCCCAGTAGACCGGTACAGCTCAGGGTTGACTGTTCAGTCGTTCAGTCGACCGTTTGTGCGTCTTTTCATCGTCGTCGCCGTCGTCATCGCAGCGGTGGTGGCGGCGGCGGCGGCGACAGGTGAGGCGGAGGTGGCTGCTTCTGGTGTTCCGCCGCGAAGTCACTTCGTAGATTTGACTGCAGCTCGTGCCGTCTCTACTGCTACTGTTGATGTGGATGGAGTGCCGTGAGACAGGCGAAGGTTGGCCGGGAGTGGAACGCGGTCCCGTAGCTGTGCCGTGGTATGGTACGCCAATCAGACATGCAGGCGGTACCAATGCAATGGAGTGTGTGTTCAAGCATGTGTGTCTATAACCTCCACAAGTTCTTTCGTGGTAGTTGGCTGTCGGACTTATCCTGGGCCGGGCTGCCGGGCCGGCTTGCTTGTGGGCCAAACACCGCGACAGCTCGGGGACGCTTCCAAGGTGAACGTAGATGGTCGTAATAATAAACAGGACGGTAGTAAACTGCCAGAATCCGTTTCCTGATGTGGGGATTCGATGGGAGACTGGGCAAAATGGTTGAGCCGGTTCCGACGAACAGAGTACGCCTTTCACATATCTAGCAGCACTATGGCTCGAAGCGCAGCCCTACTGTATATTCGCAGTGCGTTCGCATTTTATTATTATCATAATAATCACCGCTATGAGAGTTAGTCGTTGTCGTTGTCCTCGTCGTGCGTGAATGCCTAATTGTTCGGCTAATGAATTCTAACAAACGGAATAGCACTGGCATCGTGAGAAGGCATAGGGCTCCACGATGAAGGCCTTACCTGGCGCCGAGGGAGAGAGGGAGACGTCGGTATCCAAATTTACCCAGTTAAGTTTAGCACTCGACGAACGGACGATATTTTGTTTCTACTGCTCATCTTTCGGGCGCTGGCCAACTGGATGGGTGCCCCTTTTAACAGATGCACATTCACATATGAACTTATAGTGGCCGCGAGATCATCGTCTGGAAGAAAACGGCTTCAGAACATTCTGTTATGGTATCGTAACGCAAAGTGAGAGTATTATATACAGTTCCATGTGGCTACAGTTCCAATGGTAGTAGCCAGTGTGTAAACAATAAGTCAGAGAATCTATTTTCGATGTACAAAATATATCTCAACGATCCAATAGGATTGTGACATTCAGCAAAATATCGACACACGATTATCAATGTTTGCAGGATCAGTTTTTTGATCATTTATTGTAGACAATATACGTCTACTCCAGAACAAAATACGTAGCAGAGACATCCGCTGTCAATTTAGGAAAAATCTGCTGAGCAATCGTCTCCACTCACAAATCAGTATCAAATTTTGTGAAGAATCTTGAGCATAATTTTCTAATTAATACGTTTGTTCGTGTGAACTCATCTGCCTGCCCTATTTTTCTAGATTTCTTTGACACGAAATTGGACGCAGCTTGCAGTGCCCATTGTTCGTCAGAAGCAAACGATGTCTAACGAATACCATTACGTCGTTGTTGTTGTTGCTGTTCTTGTTGTTGTTGTCGCCAGCTCAATGCATTCCTCGCGACCGTGCATAGTCTCCTAGTATCCCGTCTCACTACTAGGTTCGTATCTGTGCCCGTCCAACAAACTCGTAACAGAGGCGTTCCGTTTGCCGCGATCCTTGTTAGCCTGTGCATAGCCCTGCGTGGACCATCGGGTAACGGGGCCTGGTGGTCTAACTGACCGCGCGGCTCCAGATGAGCGTGCATCTGTCATCTCGTTTTGCAAAAGGCACCTTTCCTTGCCTTCTCTCTCCTGTTGTCCGCAGGTACGCAGTATAGGACCAGCGACGTCCGAACGACCTGTGCTGCATCCCCTTCTCGTTGGTTGGCTTGACTGAAGAAGCCGTCTTAACTAGCTCAGATGGACAGAGATCTCTCGAGGCTAGCGCCAAGACGTGATGGGTGGGTGGGTGGTTACAATCGTATAGCTCCGGTAGATGGACGAATGGGCAAACGGTCGGATGGACGGACAACATGAAGGCGACATGCAGGAAGAATGAAAGACGAGAACGAGATGACCAGGAGTTGTATCAAGTAAACTTTAGTTGAGCTCAGATGTACCTATGTTTTCATATGGATGCATGACCGGCCGGCTGCGACCTGTCCCGACTTCCCTGACCTCAGGCCCCCGAGCCTCCGCTCCAAGTTTCTATGAGTAGCCATACTGCAGCACTTAGAAGTCTGTCCGATCTGTAACACGGAGTTACATGGACATGTTGTTCGTATCCTTCATTCTCGCGTTACGCTTACCTTATGGTCCCGTGTATTTCACCGTGCCTATCAACTCGGATGGCCAACCCTCAAGGGCCAAACCTCTGGCGTGCTGTAGCTTCCTTGCTGGAATATTTGGGATAGCCTCTGAAGTTACTGAATGATAGATACTGTGTTATTGGAAAGGTGAGCTAATCTCTAATTCAACGCCATTGTTTAATTTAACTACAGGTCGGCAATTCAAACAGAACCGTTTATTTTTAGGGCTATATTTCTGGCTCAGTGCAAGGTATACTCATCGACTCGTTGGGAGTCTATCACCGGAACCACTGAACAGGATTTTTCGTGATGTGTGAGCGGAGTATGGATTAACAGCACAGATTATTGTATATTACACGGATTTAGCGGTGTAACAGACGGAGAGTTTGTCGAACATATGAAACACGTGGATTCGAATTTGGCGCTATTATTATTATTATGCATGAACATTATCTTCTCAATGATGTCATTATATAAACCTAAATATATATATATATATATACTCAACATCGCTATATTATCATTATAGGTATAATGCGCTTTATTATGCTGTATTATGAATAATTGGCAAAGGACGAGAATGTCCATCGAACAACTCTCAACAAGTTACTACTTATTTTCACTCTATTCAATTTGCGAGTCAGTCATACAACGGATTGGTCCTCATTTTAAAGTCACCCTGTGGGGTTGTCTGATGATCTCGCCTTTACAGCCGTTTGTTGTTGTGCTTTTTTGCTGCTGTTCCGTCAAGGATTCAGCAGAAATGCTCGCTCTGCGAAGCAAGAGCGTACGAGCACAATTCAATATGAAGAGTCAAGAACTTCGGAAGTTCACGTCATGGTCATTCCCGTCATCAGAAACACTGCTCATAGTAATGAGTACGAAGCGAACTAAAACGACTAGAAGAGGAAATAGTTAGGATCGAGCACGGCATCAAACCGATGATCGAGGAAGAGAGACGAAAGGCCATCTCTCACGAGCTGGCAAGTCAAAAGACATTCAATGACGCTGCGAAGCAGATCATGACCCTCATTAACCAATTTGCAGCACAAACTGAAAGCAATATGAATGGTCGGGGCAGACTCGTTCAATTGCTCAGCCCAATCCGATAGCATCGGCACCACAGTCCTCTTCAGCGCCACTTCAACATCACACAGAACGGCCGTCGACGCGGTAAAAACTATAAAATATTTTATGACTCAACAGCTACAGGAGTAACGGGAGTTCATATGCAGTATGACCAAGCTATTGGAAACGTTGGCATTGCTGCAAGACTACAACGTATTATCCATTAATGCATAGCGTATATTTTTTATTTGTAGGAGTTTTACGACATTTATTGAACCCCGTGAAACAGGTGCATGTGGTATAAAGTTGATAAGATAGCAAGAAGGAAAGAAAAGTATCTTGACATCATCACTGGCTCGGGTCCGTCGTACCATAACGGAGCACATTCGTAAAAGTAACTCGTCCACACGTCCCACACTGCATCTGGTATGAAGATAGAGATAAGTGTTGTTAGTTTGACGGTGATATTTTTTGCCAAAGCTGAAATCCTCTGATATACAAAAGTTATAACGAGTACTATACTGGGCGAATGAGCGTTTGGTAGATGGCCAGTGGGAAATGCAATGGAAATAGCAGTTACGCAGAAAAAACCAAACAACGTATTGAGGCACATTGATTAAACTGTCAACGTACTTTCAAATATTACTAAACGTCAGTCGGCGATTGTTATGATTCACGTATCGACAAGGTATTATATATTGTATAATAAATATCAGCCAGTGCATTTCGTAAATGGCAGGCTAGGGACGCCGTGTCATTGTTTCACTACAGCACAATATATAATTTCAGATGTTATCTTGGACAGAATTTCATATTCCATAGAAACATAGAAAGCACAAAGTGAAGCGGTAGTCTGCTCGCCAAATAGTTGGCAAAGCACCTGCATTTTCTTCATGAAGATCCGATCACTCAGGCCCTAAGTATATCTGAGGTCACCTCTTTAATTGGCAATGCCTTGTCAAATGTTGGTATGAGCAACTCGCGTAGTCTGTTGTGCTATCAGAATTATTGGTCTAATTTAGATTCTCTTTGCCCTTCACTATACGCAATTTCGCCTTTGTTATCTCTATTTTGCTTGAAAATTTCTCTGGGTGAGATAGAGTCGAGCCGAAAACCGGTTGGCGATCATCGGAGCGTCGTGAGACGCCTGTCAACTGGCGACCTCAGTACTATCCCCTACTTCCCGGTCATTGTGCTCCCAGCTCTCGGAGTGTGCAATGCCGGTGGACCTCTCATAGTCCTGGTAGTCATGCAGGCTTGTAGTAGTAGATATCTTACCAGGGCCATGCATCTCTTGGGAGGAGCCTTGCATCCACTGTGCAGGCCGGTCCTGTCGGGTGCACCCGGTACACTCTCTGGAGCTCAGTTGCTGGTTGCCTGGCGGCGTTGGCTGTGAACGGGGCGCAGTGTGTGTCGCGTACGAGCAAGGCGAATATGTTCTCATCGTTGTCGTCATCGTGGTCGGGGATCACACTGGTGTAGATACAGTCTGTGTATATGTCCCACGACCCTAGAACACTCACCGTCCGAAGGAGTTGTCGACCTGGGGAAAACGCCAGTGGGAGGCCACCATAGATGGGGGTGAAGGAACCGCCTGTATGTCATAGGAGCATAGCGCGGGAGCGGGGCGCGGGGGCAACATATGGGACAGCTTGAGGTAAGATAGTTGAAGTCCAGTTGCCTTCATTCCTGTGAATTAAATATGGGCTAGCGGAGATGACGGCTCAGTGCGGTCGAGAACAGCCGTGCCGTCACTGATGCCCGACCAAGGACCGTCCCATAATTCCCCTCAGAGTGGGCAGGGAGAGAGAGACAAGGAGTGGACAGTATATACAACTACCTTCAAGACCACCACCACCATTGGCACAAGCTCCCATAGACAGAAATGTTGGGACAAGGTAAGCGGCGGTGGAAAACGCTTCGTGGGGAAGTCATGCCCAGGCGGTACGGGCCTTCAGGGATTACTAGGCCAGATGCTATGATGCCTGAAGAGTAGTGTGTGCGATGGATAGAAAAACAGAGATTGCGAGAGGGAGAGAGAGAGAGAGACGTGCGGCTCATGTTTGCGAAGACCTCGTTATTGTGAACCAATTTTAGTATTATCAAATTTGACCACCCTGTAAATCACATTAATCGATGTTTAACAGCATGGGACGTATCGGATTCTGGAATTAAAAGTAATAATAATAATAATTAGAAAAGGAGTGACGCACAATGATGAGCACAAAGGTTATCATAGGTCCTCACGGGGGTCAACATAAGATCTCGTTCGATCGAGTTAGTTTTATTAATTGCATGAATTAGCGACTATATTACTAATTAATATAACTGGATGTGTGGCATAGGGACAAAAAAAGATGGAAAAAAAACAGTCACCCGAACGACCCTTTGGTTATCTTGTGTTTCCCAACGCAAAAGCCTCGGCCTTTCGTTTGCTCAGTTCGCATCGAAGAGATCGACGACCAGACGACTCGTCTAAAACCAGCCCCCACTTGGCCTCCAGTCGATCCACGTTGACATCGCCTGACGTTAGCGGATGTCGCAAAAAGTCGATAACGGAAAGGGAGGCGGCGAGCTCCAAACTGGTAAGGAACCAAAGAGTACGCCAGGGGGCAGTAAGGAAAGCTTGTTTGATCAGGCTGCTACCCGAAACGAAATGAGGCTGCGAAGCGAAATGCTACACGCGGCTATGGGAGGCCTACTGCACTGCAGCGGCGGCGGCGGCGGCGGCATAGACAAACGTATGAGATGCAGTGCGGGCCATAAGTCCTTGTGTTCTTGCTCTTTTCGGCGAGCGTCGTTCTCACTGGATTACCATAGTGTCGTGCAGCTGACTCGTGTAGCTGTTGTTTGTCTGTCGTCTGTCTGTTCGCGCGCCCGACAGCCCGCCCGCTTGCCCGTATTGGAGAAGGAATCACTTCCGTGCTGGCTCCCGGCTGGTGGCAGCGGCAAAAGCACCAGCAGCAGCAGTAGCAGCATCCCACCAACAGCATCACACATAGCACCAACGCGGTGGCGGATGAAAGGGAAATTTGCTTTTTAATTACAACCCCCCCTTCCTCCCCCCGCAAATCCCTCCCATCCCTGAAGTTGCCGATGTCAGTGTCTCGCACTACCCTTCTCGCACCTCTTCGTTTTACATCGAGCGCCTGCGGAGAGAGACCTCCCATCCGATGTTCGACTGAGTGCCGGCACCGCCGCTGCTCCCGTTGCCACTGAGACTCCGTCGTTGTCATCAGTGAGCTCAAAACCCTTCCAGGAGAAGCAACCGGGGCTTGGTGGGCAAGCCTCCGGCAGTTGGGGTCCGCTGGGGGGTGCGAAAAGGGGTCAGAATAGGGGACGAGAATGAGACAGATGAGAACGAGTCGAGTCAAATGAAAACGAGAGAGAGAGAGAGAGAAAGAGAGTGTTAGTGAGTGATAGAGAGAGCTAGATAGAGTTGCAGCGAGTCAGGGTATCGAATGAGGTTCGAGTGGTGAGAGAGAGAGAGAGAGAGAGAGAAGCAAGGAAGGAGAGAAACTGCGGCAATGGAATAAGATGATGACGACGAACAGCCGCCGCCCCCCCCTGATTCGGCGTGTTTCCCATGTCCCCGACTCGGGCCCCACGGTATTCTCTGACGCCGTGCATCCCTCAAAAAGGAATTGTCAGCATGAGAAGCGGGGGCGTTGGCAGTGCGCGGCGGGGCGGGAGCGATTGGTGGTGATGCAAAGGAATAGCTACGCCCAGTTGGGGCCTGGGACTGTGCAGGCGGCTCCGAAAGTGGCAAATAGTGTAAAACACATCCTCCGATTGACGACAGCGTGCTGATTGCCCCCCCCCATGGTAGTGCAGCCTTTGCCACTGTGGCAACAGCGGAATCCGGACGCTCCGGTGTTTCCCGCTCGCCTTGCAGAGACAAGACTGAGCTAGTTTTTTTTAGAGGGAAAGAGAGCCAGAGGTCGGTTTAAGGGTTGAAGCGGGAATAGAAATCAATGCTGGCGCAAGCTCCGAAATATATCAGTGGTGTAGCTGATGGGTATGTCCAATGATTCTATGATGAATGCGAGCATCGAGCCCGTGCGGCGGCGACCCGCTCTCCTATCAAGTGATACGGCCGCTTCTTGTGGGCTCGGACGCAGCAAATAGCTAAACGTAATAATTCACTACTCTATTGACTAGAAGAAAGGAGTTTATAGCTGAGTATGTAGTAATGCGTTTGTGACTGGAAACTCGACCGATTTATAATCTGCGCGTACCATTTTCATGGATCTTTATATCGGTTTTCAACGATTTCACATTGTTTATTGAACCGGGTATGGTCAAGACTCAAGCGCCCTTAACTATTCCGACGAGCTGCGGTCTAACGTTACTCAATCACTTCCGGGTTGTCGTGTCTCGTGAACTAATCGGCAATTAGTCCTCCCTTGTTCGCCTTTCGATTCTTTCGGATGTGCAACGATCGACGTGTCAATAAGACGCAGAGGAGGCTAGGGTTTATCGGGCCAGTATGACAGTGTTTACGTACGTTCACCACAGTTTACAACCTATCCCATTCTTTTCGCTATCTCTTGCACGAAACTCAGTTGTCTCTTTCCATCGATCGTTCGATATAAGGCACTAACGATGGAATCGACAAAGAGACCCTGCCTGGCCCATATGGATCACATGGATGGACAAGCGATGCATGTATGGAGGAGTGTTATATCTCAGGATGACGGCGGTGTTAGGGGGGGGGCAGCTGAAGCAGAGATCAGGACACCCCATGTTGCACCTATGGGGAAGTTCTCCCTTTCACACTCGTCTACTGCTCACTCTGACCATCACTAGCGCTGCTATTACTGCTGCTGCAACTGCCGCGACGCCCACTCGACGACTGTTCGGATGGCTACTGACATCTCAATCGACACTCACGTTTATGACCACCCCCCCCCCCGCGAGCTTCGTACATCTGACAGCCGCCAGGTTTGTTCTATTGGTGGAGGTGTGGCGTTGGCGTCAATGTGGCAAAGCCTGCCTGACCGACCGCTTCTAACGGCTTCGGCTAGCGTGCGTTAGCTGAGGATGACCCTAGCTACTCACCGGCTTCAAGCGGCAAGTGACTCCGCGGATGCGGACCATCCACACAGTTCGTAAGCGACCCACCGGCGACGACGTCGCCAATGGTCGTCATTGGTGGTAGCACTAGCGAGCTCTACTCGATGAACAGGCTCTCTTTCTCGCACAACCGAAAGCTGGTCGGGCAGCTGTCGAGAATCGAGTCTAGACTCTCTCTCTCTCTATCGCTTCACCGTTCGTCGTATGAGCAGGTTATTGTTCAGAAGGGACATATATGGCCCCTCAAGGGGCCCGGCCCGTCCGCCAGCTCGTCGGCCAGCCGGCCGGCCGACAGCCAAACAGCCGACACGGTACATGCTAGTATACACACACGCGCGCACACACCCACACTCGCTCAACACAGAGAAACCATATTGCTGCCAATTGCCTTCGTCAGCCCATTTTGGTGATCGACCAGCAGGCGTCGGCGGCAACAGTAGCAGCAGCAGCAGCAACGCCAGCTCGTTCACTAGCTTCGGACTGCTTCTATGTACGGCGCCGTTGTGGGGCCACGGTGTGCGCCGACGGTCATTCAGCAGGAGAGAACAAGTGAACACCACAGCAGCAGCAGCACATTGAGATATGGTCCACCTCAGGGAGTTGTTAGATATCTACAGGAGGTGCAAAAAGAGCAGAAAATCGAGCCGTGTCCTTAAATGTCTCCCTCAACATGGGCTGGACTCGTCTATAGCAATGGAACGATCGCCGGTGGCGCATATAGATATGAACGGGCCGTAGATGAAAATGGCCACCACGACCACCATCACTGAGCAGCAGACACCGAAGGGCGGCCAACGATGAGGTGGACGACCGAATTCACATATGAACGCATGTTCACAAGAGCAACAACCGTGGAATGAACGTTCTGCTCCACAGCAGCAGAATGACGGTACAGTGTGCGCTGTGAGCGGCGGCGGCGGCGAGACAGGACTTCTACGAATTGCGTTTCGTCCTCCTTGTCGCTAGTGAAGTAGTAGTACTTGGCTAAATGGAAACTAGCTACAACGACATGGACAGCTGAATATGACGAATTGAAGGAATGCAACATAAAATAGCTGCACAAAAATAATCCTTGAGTCAAAATTGGACACATTCTTGTAGTTGCGAAATTTAGCTAGAGGTCGTAGTAGAATTGCGTGGTAATAATTGGTAGGCTGACCAGGATAAAAGTTTCTTTTTGTAAACTAGGCCGAATAACACACGTAGCCAAATAAGAAATACTCATGACATTATGACCTTTGTAATGAAGGTGCAGCTTAGAGCTGCTATTCTTATTTTGTCGTGCAGATAAACCTTCTGCTTCGAAATTCAACATTTTAAAAAAATGCACGAAGTAGCTTCAAGGTCCATAATGAACTTCTTGTGTGAAATGGTTGTCCGATTCAGCTCATTGCGTAATCTGGTTCGATCAGAGCGACTACCTCGGGGATACCACCAAGTAATGTGCTTGACTTTGTGTCTAATTGGTTCATGACAATAGGTGCATTGAGGTGCTCCTCATGTTAGATATTTCCACATTCACGGACAGCTCTCAAGTTTCGTCTGGCGTCATCAATAACTTATGGTGCTGACCAGCTCCACTGTTCATCTCCTTGTAAAATATCGTAGAGATATTCCAAAAAGGGTTTCACCAAATGTGTTTTATGAATCTTTTCACATACCTTAGGTCGCCCGAAACGGTTTCGCCCAAGAAATTAAGCTGTTGCTACATCAGAACAAGCACTTGTTAACAAATTTTCCAGCAGGAACGAAATAATGAGCTTAATCAGTAGCGTTTTACTCCTGTGGCATCGCATGCGTAAAGGATGAAAATCCATAGTTGGTCTCTTCTGAGCACTTGCATTGCACCCAGCGTGAACGTTCTGGGATATCCAAGGTAAACGTGACCCGTTGTGATGAACTTCTACCAAGCACTAGATGTTCACCAGTTCAGAAATAAAAACCGATGTTATTAAAATACAAACATTCTTGTTCATTCTATTTTTACTGAAGATTTTCATTTTCTCGAGTTTTCTACATCCACATGTGCCTTCTTCTAGCTTGTACATGTACAAGGTTGGCGATTATTTTATCCGTATTTTATCCTCATCGTAAAATTGTGTATACCACTATTATTATCTCCCAGTCATGGTGACCTGTTAGTGTTATTTCACTGTCGAAGCTGACCCTCAGCAAATTACTGGCGGGTGCTAGCCTGTGCGCACAGGAAGACTGAGAAAGAGGAGACTGCGCAAGTTCATCGGGAGGTCCTCAGGGGAACGCACGGCTCGTTGAACCAAGTAAACATGTGCGAATCAGGTAGAAGTATACATCAACTCGGTAGAATCAATGTTGTCTGTTCCTTTGGCGCTTCATAACGCGACGGGGTATCTTTGTCTCGCAACGACCGATATTTATATTCCTTACTGACAGTTGGGTAAGCGCAATTCACATAGTGTTCGCCCTGTGATATCTCCATGCCCCGTAGCGCGTACGTGGAAAACGCTGCACGGTGTTGTCGTCGTTCTGATTTCCTTACACTTACTACTATAGAGAGAGTGACAATCAGTCACCTATTACAAAAATCGATAAGCAATCTTTATCTGATACGTTTTTTCTTGTAGTGTAAAACATCAATTTACACTATGTATGAAGAGGGCCAATAGAGTATATGAGTTTGCTCCAGAATATAATTACCATAGGAAAAATTTATTCATATAAGGATTGTGCATTTCGAGTGAAATCAACATTCAAATGGAAATCAAAACTAGCCTCGTAGCTTAGAATGGCTAGGATTTATAAATCTACAAAATGGAATACTGACATAAATTTAAGCCCGTTTTTTTGCGAACTTTCACCTTAATTTCAAGAGTTGGTTTCCTGGCACATTGGCTCTCCACAGCTGGCACATTGGCTCTCCACCGCATTGCGATGGCACGCAATCGCAATTGTTACATCGGTTTGTCGATCAACGGAACAGCACATTTCTGTATGCAATACAAAAAAATATGAATGCCATTTCATATTTCGATGTTTTTGGGAACATGACATTATATCAATTCAATCATCGACTTAATTAAACATTGCGGCTAACTTGTTTCAATATAATACGCCATACGCTGAGCATTTTGTTTGGTTATGATTATTTCGCTTTGATTCGAATTGATTATGCTCTCTATTTGGAATTGCAACATATTTGTAAAAAACAAACTCTATTAAAACAAGATGCAAAGAATGAGCTTTGCGTGTATGCTTACCAAGATAATTTTAGAAAATTTGTGAGTATTTGTTAGCGTTGAACGAAGTGAAGAAAATTGAGGAAAAAGCGAGGCCGTTGAACCTTAAAATTAATGAATTGTTGTCTATTAATAAAATAGATTAGTAATTTCCATTGTGATTTCATAATATTTCAAACTTAATATTGAACAGGAGTTGATTATTGCGGATTGAATTGCTTTCATCCACACGAGACGAAAGGAAATGCCATCTCTGCTTCACTTTTTTTTTATTCTTAAACGTCAACATATTTTGTTTTGTTTTGTTGCTTTCGACACACTAAACACATCTCTCTCCTCATACCAATATATAAAGCTGGCACTGAGTCGGTTGCTAATAATTCTAACAATTGCTAACAATTTCTCTTTTGTGTTCAAAGTGTAGGAAATACACCATTGCAATATTTACTCACGTTTCTTTCACAGATTCATGTATATTGTTTGAAAGGGCTTCAGACTGTATGATCCTATTAAAATGGACAGCCATAACTGGCTAGTATTGAATCAGCCGAAACAAATTGTATGGCGTTCTGTGAAGGGCCAACATGGTGATTTCTTAAGTACTCAGATCAATCTCTATTTGCGCAACTAAACATAGCGTCAATGCTTCTTGACGGCTTTAAGGCAGGTATCTTTTGAAGAATATTTGTCGCTCACTATTGTTGGAAACTAGAAGTAATCACTAGCAACATTTGCTAATTTGTTTAACTCTATTTCATTGGATATTAACTAATTGGTATTGAACATCCATTTGTCGTCGTCTAGCCGTCCTTAATATCATCAATTAACTGTCTGGCAAGCAAATGCGATTATCATGACACTATGTTCAAATTAAACCACCATGGTCCCGCATGATTGGAACCACCTCAACGTCTGTTGATGCGTTTACATATCTTTGTTAGCATAGTTTACTCAACTTCCACATTAAGAACGATATTTGGTTTTTCTCTGTGGTGCCTAAGTTATCGTGCCGCACTACCCACCTGACGATTGTTTGTGAAAAGTTATGTATTTTTTATGAAATCTATTGAAAATTATTGAATTAATATGCATTACACTTTGGTGAAAAATGTAATTATAAGTATTCGCCGTCTCGGGGGTAATAAGTGTCCGCTGCAACGAACAAGAAAATATTCAGCAAATATATTCCTACATCGGTGTTTACAGTTAACTGCAGTCTGAGGTATTTTTTAATCCAAAACATGCTCAGCATGCAGTCATCCACAGTTGAACGCATTGTGTTGAAAATCCTCCAACGTCTCGGCTGTACGCTCAGCGAGATGCCCTGCGCAGTCCGGCACTAGGGCAACTCGCCGCATCCCCTTACGAGCAAACGCCCTCGCTCATCCGCCCTCGCGTCCCGTTCAGATGTTTGGTTAGGGGGGTAGTGTTCTCCTGTGCTTTGTGTGAGAGAGTGCCGAATCTCTCTTGCGACCTCCTCAGAGTCTCGTCGCCAGCCGGAGCTCGGCGGGCATGCACGCAGCCTGATAGAGAGCCTGCCTGCTCTTAGGCCTGCTGCGGCTCCGTAGCCTACGGGGCTTCTCTTCGTCTCAGCGGCGGCGCGCTGGACGCTGCTGCTGCCGCCGCCGCCGCCGCCGTCGCATGCAAAAAATGCTGTTCACACCCAGCCAACCATCTTACTCCCCCCGAAAGCTTCGCAAGCGAGCTCCGTCGCTCGCTCTGACTTACGCAGAGCAAGCGAGCAGTTCTTCTTTCGGCTGCGGGGCGCTGGTGCCAGCCGCTCCCACCACCACCGGCAACACCGGGTGCCCCCCCCGTGCGCACCGTGTTTGAATTTTGGCGCCAATATTGACGGGGCGGAGCCATTGGGCGCACGTGGCTGCGGCCCGCCCGAGCTATTGGCCACAGTCGAGTGTGGCAGTGAGCGCCACAGCACGCTACAGCGCTATGGCGTGCTACAAGGGAGGCTGGCGGAGACGGGGGGGGGGGGGGTTCAAGGGGGGTCGGCGCAGCGGGTCACAGGGTCTGGGGGGATATCGCGGTTGGCGCGGAGACGAATACGTTTCATCTATGACTGCTGCTTAACATATTTAGGGTAGAGAGAGAGGCAGGGGCGAGGCTAGAGCCTGGTAGAGGTGAGGAGGGCCAACGGTGGCCGCGGCAGCAGATGCCGTTGCCGTCGTCAACGGGACTTACTTGTCGGTCTGTCGGTTGGTCCGTCAGTCGGTAAAGCGAACAGTCGTCTAAATGAAGGACGTAGTGCACTGTCGACTGACGACTGGTGCATTTCGACCGATGGAAGAACTGGCCACAAAACGAGATACGGTGGCAGGAAGAGGCAGCAATAGATAGGGTGGAAGTTGCTTTCTTCTCTTTAGCTCTAGAATTCGTCACATGACATTCTAATGTCTTTGGGTGCTAAACGTTAGAGAAGAAATTATCCTCACAATAATATATCATCCAGTTCGTCCTGTATGTGTGCACCATTCGTAGTTAGACACCGGTGACACCTGAGTCAGCTGCCACTAATCTACCTCGACATAACCAGTTACGTAATACCTTTTTATCTTCTCTCTATTCCCCTGTTCTGACAAGTGGGACCCATCGTACGCCATCTGTCGCTAGACAGGTCTGCTGAAACTGAAGAATTTAGATAGGCGGTTGTGGTACGTAGGTAGGTGAGTAGGTTCCAGACGAACCTTCTCCCACATTCGCCTGCCCATAGCAGCCCCTTTTCTTTTCTTGCTTGCCTGTCTGCCTTTGCTTTGGCCTTCCTCTGCTCCCTGATGTCTACTCTTTCTCGCATGACGGTGTATCAAAACTTCATTAATCTTCTTTCTCGCCGGGGTGCACGTGTTCCTTGCCCGGTGTTGGCTGGCGGTCTCTCTCTCTCTCTCTCTCTCTCTCTCTCTGGCTACTCTATATAGGCTGGGAGGCAGCACGTTGCCACGACCTTTTTCGCTTGGTTGTGCCCCAAACAACCGCGGCCGCCACCGCTCTCTGGGACAACAAGAATGACGACCTTGGTCCATCAGGGCCCTTGTAGAGGTCGGGCAAACTCCCGACACCGGGGGACAGGCTCATGGGGCAAGGGATAGGGGTAACATTCAGGCCATCCGTCGACCGGACTTCGACAGCGACACGAACAAGGACGACTCTTCTTAGTTGACACCTTCAGAGGGCGAAGGGGTCTTCTCTACCTAACTGAAAGTAGCGTCATCAGAAGCAAACGCTGAAGAAAACGAACGAATGCCAGCAGCAGCAGCAACAGCAACAACAACAACAACAACAGCTGAATATCGTAATAGCGAGAGCGACGCAAGTATCGATGACACCGGAGCAGCGTCCGGCGTAAACACGGACAGCAACAACAGCAATGACAGCAGCAAGATCCACAACGACAGTGGCAACACTAACAATAACAAGTGCAACACCAGCTCACTGCACCAGTGTCACGCTGCTGTGGGGGCTGTCACTACTTTCACCTCGCGCTGCTGTCGCAGTGGGGGGGTACGCTTCGCTCTCGGTTGCTCCTGCTGCTGCTGCTGCTGGTGGTGGCGCTTCTGCTGTTGCTACTCCCGCTACTGCCACCCTGCCTGGGCTCGCCGCCGCCACCGCCACCACCACCGTCTGCCGATCAGGCGGACTGTGTGTGAGGGGACCTCGCCGCTCTGTGAGCGGTCCTTCGTCCTGCAGCAGCAGCAGGAGCGGTGCTCCCACATAGCGGTGCAGAGCGCACGGCAAGGCACACTACACTACGGCGCCACCACCGCCACTGGCACCAACAGCACGCAGGATGGCTGGCTGCGAGAGGGGCACGAGAGTGAGTGAGGAAGGACGAAAATGGCGGGATAGATGCAGGGGAGCTACGAGACAGCCGAGGCAACCGAGCGAGAGTGGAGGAGAGATCGCAGGATGGGGGGAGTCTAATTGGTGACGTCACGAGCGAGGCTCCGCCCCCGCGCCTCAGGAGGATGGCCCTGGTCGTCGAGGGTTCAGGAGCCGCCGACGACTAGGAGCAGGAGCGCTCATTCGGGCCCGCACCGCCGACCGGAGAGAACGCCGTCGGATCGAAGTCTGCAGGGCAACTAGAGAGAACAGATCGAAACGCGACGAAAAGAAAGAATAATACAGCCAGCCAACGGTAGAGGAACAACCACAATACGACAGTGTTGTTGGTGTTGTCGTTGTTGTTATCGTTGGTATATATAGAGTGCGTCTGTACAGTAGAGAGAGCCTGTAGCCGCCGGCTTCAGCCAGCGTAGTTGTGCGTATGTGTATATTTGGCAGACAACAACGGTGACAGCCAGACCGACAAGTGCGACAGCGGCCACCGGCAGCGCATGAGAGCGTATAGTAGAGAGCGAGTGTGACAAACCTGGACGGACCTCTTCTCTTGAACGAATTTTTGCTGACCTGCTGGACGACCCGTGTGAGCCGCTGCCGCCGGCAAGACCCCTATCGGCGTACGGGCGGCAGCAACAACGGCAGATAAACAAGCTGACAAACCATGTAATGGCATGATTAGTGAGTGTCGATGCAAATTAGTTGGTGGTGGAAGCAATAGATGAAGATCAATCAGTGGACAACGAAACACAGCACCGCAGAAGATAGTGTTACAGCAAATAAAAAGTGGCCGGTGAAATAGTTTTTGTGTTCGGTGGGCTCAAAGGAGAGACAATTCAACTAGCTCTGAAAAAGGTATGTAGACTCACCTGTGCAATATATAACACATGCCGGTCTGAGTGAAAGGGGCCGTGGGGGTGTCAACACCCCCATGACTTCATCTGGTGGGTGTGAATGAAGTGAGGGCGAGAAACTCGAGGACGTGGTAAACGTAACGTGTCAACACGCCCCGTCCTCAAACCTCTTCGGCTACAAGGAGTCATTACATCATAGTAGAGATACAAGTATGTATATCATATGTAGTTCTCCCGTATATTGTGCTTTGCATTGATTTGAGGGTTCATTGATGTGTGGCACATGATTCTCACGAACCCTCTGCCCCAGACTATGACCGGTCCCCCGCCCCCTGTCTTCCCAAGGTTATGCGGACACTATCAATCTGCTGTTGTCAATACTCGTACGTTGCATATTTCTTGATTGGTGAACATGGAAAAGGGGAAGTCTGAATTTATGGGGGTCTCTGCTAAACGTGATAACATGATCACTGCATTATTACCGTGATCTTGGTCGGGCGTCATACTACAGATGTGTATGTTTGTCGGTACTTCCGTGATCGTATTCGTACCTGTATTAGTAACACCCATCCAAATGCGAGTATCAAGGATGTCTAAAGCAGGCAGCTGGATGGCCGGAGGGGGCCCAGGATGGTTGCTCCGGGGCCCTCCTCCGAGCATTATGCAGACCCGGCCCCTTGGCAATATCCGCGCGGAGGACGGGCCACCACCGTATGGTCCGCGCTCGCTGCCGTGGGTGTGTTCTGTTCAACATCTGCGGAACAACGGGTGGCCATTCCGATCGGCATCGTCCGAAAACATCGCCCACCGACAACCGAACGATAACAGGCGAACAGGGAACATTGATACTACTACAAAATTTCGAGCAAACAACACACACACACACACACAGCGTGACGAGATAACAACTCCGGAAAATTATGTGAACTACTACCGAAGGACTGACGGCAGAATAAAGCTATAAGACGTAATTTGGCGCACTCCGACACCCCGAATGTCTTAGTCGATCTGCACGATTCCCGAATATCGGCAAGATCGTACAGCTGGCGTGGCGAACGTCGCAATCGTACGACTTGAAAGGCCTCCTTGGATAGAAGCTCTTGTCGTCGGCCTCGACGAAATTATGCCGTATTGTCCTGGATGAACTGTTGTTCGCGTCGATCCTTGGGTAGATACACCTTCATCAAAACCTGTAGGCCCTTTGCGAGTCGCTGTCCCAGTGAAACAGGCGGTAGGAGGTAGGCATTCGGGCTCAGCCACAGTGGTTTCAGTCAGTGCGAAACAGTGCCAGCGTCGTCATACCACCATCGAGGATGAAATTCGGCCCGACTCGAGCGGAGTCGTAATTGGGCGGTGGTGAAAACTTTTGATGAGGCTGAGCCAGCCGTCTGTGCAGGACTCAACGAGGGCTCAACGATGGGGTCGCGTTGCCTGTCGACTAAAGTGAGTTCGCTACAAAAGCTTTCCGCAGGAATATACACCACACGGTAGAGACGCTGGATCTCTGCTGCTTTGAAGCAGACTCGCTTACGGCGAGAATACACCGACCAACCGCCACAGTGAGAAGTCACACACACACACACACACAAGCACATAGTCGTCGACACAGCAACGTTGCGTCTAAATCTCGAACAGAGCGTCATAGTGGAGCAGCAGCAGCAGCTTGCACCTTTCGGGGTACTGTATAACATACCAGAATGCTGCGATGATTATAAGAACCTTCATAGTTTCACTCAAACGCTCATGGTATTGGCATATGCAGAGAAGGGACAATGCCGTATCATGCACAGAACTCTCGGTGCAACAAATGGGACCAGTACCAATGAATTGCTAGTATTCTCATGAAAGTGGTATGGTCGCTGAAGTTGTTGGCTCATGACGACAACTCTGCCTACTTAAGTCGAAATGACACGATTATTAAATTTCATTATTGGATAAGTTAAGCAGCCTTTTGAAACGCGCAACTGAAAATACAAGAATTCCATCAAAATACCTAGATTTTGATGATGATCTGCGGGATAGAACGAGCATGCCATATGTATGGTTCATGCGTCATAAAATAATCTGAACTGCAAAAATTATTGCAGTCTGGTATGAGACAATTAACATAATTACTTGACACAGTCCATAAAAAGTCAAGTACTGCAGTCAACCTGCAGACGAATTCTACAGGCACTGTCTACATGTCGCCACCACGGGCCAAGTACATTGAGCGTGCAATACATGAAGTTGAGAGACGTCATCCTCAGAGTGAAAAAATAACTACGGACAATGTGGGGCACAGGACAGTTTACGGCGACTTTCGACGGGAACGATAGTTGAACTCACCCCAGCGATAGCAGAAAAGGAACAATACGGGTAGGTACCGATCGATATCGTCGGCATCGACGGCCACCTTCCGATCATATTGGCACGCCGGCAGTGGCCAACGTGAAATCTGCTGGGAGTTAGTTGTTGTAGCAATTGTCCCGTTGGTTTAGGTGACATCCAATCGGGAAGACCACTGATATCTGGCAGCTAGAAGAGGAGATTGTTGCGTTAGGATCTCTATCGAAAAACGGCACAATTTATGGCAAGCATATTTGGCAGTGTTGACAACTTGTTATTCCCTATTCATTTGTCATGTACAATAGAAATATTTTCCAAATAAGAATCCACTATGCGTATTATGGTAAAAAACTTTCCAAAGGCAAGCGCTTGTCAAGTATATATATATATATATATATATTGGCTGGAGCTTCTTTCCCCTAGATAAATACTGTCATGTCAATGGGTATGTAAATTTTGTCCACGTTGTCAAAATTTTCTGCTTCTTTTGGGCGGCCTTAAACTCGAACCTGTCCCGTGGGCCGTTTTCCGCCACCGCCCATCATCTATCCGCTGTGTGTGTCGCATTGATGAGGCGGTCCATTAATCATCCCACGCTGCGTACTCCTCTTCGCGTGTGGCGGGCCTTAGGGGTGACGGGGGTGGGGTTTAGGGGGCTGGTAAGCATGGTGCTTGCTTACGTTTGGGTCTTTCGCTTCCGCCGCAACCGCCGCCGCTGCTGCTGATGGTGGTGGTAGTGGTAGCCCGGTGCCGATCGCGGTCAGCCACCACCCCCACACCACTACCGAGCTCATCCACCTTCGAACTCCGGTTTCCGCTACCTATCAATTCGCTCGTTCATATATCAATTAGTGCGCCCTGGCTCTTGTGTGTGTACCATGGAAACGGCTGGGCAAGCGGCCCCCCCCCCCATACTGTGTGTTAGTGTGACCCGGTGAAAATCCGCGCCGAAGCGGTGTCCAACGACGAGTTCTGTGAACCCAATAAGCGCCGAGCGGGCGGTGTGCAGTATCGCCATCGCTACGAAGGAAAAAACCGCAAGACGCTTTTAGGCTCTTCTATCTTCGTAACGACAGTATCCTGATGGGATCTCTTCGTAATCTATTATTGGAGGACATCGTGTGTACTCCTGTGTATATATATATATGTTTATATAAATGGTTTATTTCGGTGTCTCTGTCCATCTGCGTGTGTACGCCGAGTGTGCCATAGTGTTTTATGTGTTTTTGATTATAACCTTATGGCAGCACATGGCTGGGACGCCGTCGGAGGCCGCAGTAGCAGAAGCGGTAGTGGTAGTACTCTAGTTGAGGCTTTCGTGCTTCCCTTCGCCGGCTAGCCCACTGGCGGCGGCGGCGAGAGCCGATGCGGCAGCAGCAGAGTCGTCGTCGTCGTCACGGGGCCACTCAGGATTTTATGACCATTTTATGACTGTTATATGACCAATTATACGGTGGCAAGAGAAGACGATGGTGACCCAGCCCGCAATGATCGTGTAGCTCCCGCCCACAAGACTTACACTTGATAGATGTACTCAGGGACCGAGGAAAATACTAAGAGATCTGTGGGAGAACGAGAGAAACAGAGAGAGAGAGAGAGAGAGCGGACAGTCAGCGAGAGCTAGACGGAGTTAGTGCAAGTAGGATATATCGATGCCGGTGTTTGATCAATTGTAAGATCGAAGGTGCTATAGAGTTATATACGAAATGAAGGTGAAACACATAAACGGGCGGGGGGGGGGGAGGAACGGGATCAAAATTAGGCTTTCAGCAAAGTAAGACGTACGTCTACTGTTAATGAAAAACAGGTTCCTAATTAAGAAAAAAATTCGGCAGATACGAGTTGAATTAGCATCGTTTGTGCTTCTAACTGTATATGTGTACATACGTCTTGTTTACCTATGCCCCTGTTTATACATGACAATAGACAAGGAGGAAAATCATCCGAAATCTGTAGTTCACTGACTACCTCCGTTGGCGGACTAATCGATCACATAACTTGGCTCCACTGTGTGCACAATCGTGGCAATGAAAAATTAAGACTAATTCATGCAAAACGAGTTCAAAGAATCGAGAAAAAGTGTTTGCACGAATGGGTCATACGCCACTACGTTTCAATGTGTTTAAAGCAACGACAGATGAGCGTTGAAGTGTGTAATTCCCTACGTTGAGCTCTATGGTAATGCACAGAGTAAAGCACAATTGTGAAGGACAATAACTAACAACAGTTCACATGCGGCCTTAGTACGGAGGTAATAAAATCTGCTCGGCTGTCAGCTTGCTTCTACTGTTATAAAATAAGATGCTTCACCCTTGTCAACATTTCTTTTTCCGAGAGACATATTCCCTCCATTCTCAATTGTTTAATTAATTATACTATTATATAATATATTGTAAAGTGTGAATATTATCTATTGGACGCTGTTGGTTAATGTGCCACATGGTGAGCGTCGTATTGTGCAAGCTGAAGTTTCAAAGAACGAAAATATGAGTGGTAGTAATATATTTTTACATCACGAGGTTGCCTGCCTATAAGTATTTTCGAACTTTAGACCCTTTACAAAGCTTGTTGGAGAGATGCCTATTCATGATTGATATCAAATCGGTTCCAAAAACATTGCCGTACCACTAGATCGGGGATCACAATCGACCTTAATTATCGGACACTGACAAACGAAACAACCAATTACTGGAAATTAGACCGTTCAAAGGTTCATTACGCAATTTCCTTTCAGCGTCAATAAGACCACCTTATTTATACACCCGGCAGAACTTTTTGTCTCAAAGATTAAGCTAAGATGTCTCGTTGTCGTGGACCAGTATTTGTCAGTATACGGTAGGTACCTTGAGAATCAGCCAGCCAGCCTGTACGCCAGCGATCATCGTACGCGCTATGGGAAAGACGAATCACGTGCGGTCGGAAAGGCACTCCAGCTTTAGGTAGGAGTGTTTCAACGGAGGCGCGATCCTTCTCAGCTAATCGTAAACCCACTGGCTAGTCCATGCGAGCTAAAACTACATACCCCTACTGGCGTCTATGCACGCCAGACGGCTCCTCGTTCGTTGTGCACAGTTACATTTTAAACGTAACGTCTAAATTTGCAGCCGCTTCACTCACTCGGTAGTGGTGAGCTACTTTCGTGCGGTATATGTATATACAAAGTGCGAACGCATTTGTTTTAGTTAGTTGGGGGTTGCAGGGACCACGAAAGCAGAAACGGGGACCCTGCTGGGGGTGGTGGTGGTGTTGTTGTTGTTGTCGCCGCCGCCGGGCCGCCGCCGCCGCCCGCAGCAGCCATCACCACAGCAGCCTCTTGTGGGGCGTCCCCACACCCTGCAGTGGCCGCAGGTTGTAGACAAATGCGGTAAGGGGGACGTATGAGCGGAAGGCATTTGCGGGATGCAGTATCCTTCCCGTGTTCTATGCCTTACCCACAGCCCCCCACTATGCCGGCCGTCTCACAACAAGCATACGTTTGTTCGTTGGCCGCTCATCTTCCCGCCAGCCGTCGAGTTTAGTGGACCAGACACATCGTCGAGCAGTGGTAAACGTGGGCAGTACCCAAAACGCATAGACCCGCCACCCTATATCCACCTACCGTAGCCTAACCTAACCCTCCAAACAGTAGGAGCACCCCCTTCCCACGACAGCTGAGTAGTATATTCTCTCTTCTCTCTCTCTCTCTCTCACTCTCTCTGTGTACGCCTCAGTCTGCCCCTCTGTGTACACCCCAGCTCGACCATTCGGGATCGCTTGCGCTCGCATGTCCACTCGTCTTCTCCCCCTTAAACTCAGATGTGCGGAAGCCTGAATCCCGGTCTACTACTACTACTAGTATCACTACGGCTGGCCAGTGGTGTAGGTAGGACGAAGACGGGGTGGGCGGGGGTGGCAGCAGCAGCTGTCCATTTTAAACTCAAATCTACCTCTCCCGTTGCCTCTTGCAAGGCTCTGCCGACATCTCCCCCATTCGCTTGTCCAGACTCAGCCCCTATGTACGCGTCGCTACTAGGCCGCCCAAACCCCTAATCAGATCACCATATCATTCACCCCTCTGAGCCCTGTCCAGCCGATTACTACCCCACCCACATGAAGACTAGAGTGGCAAGGCTAGCGGAGCACACAGACAGGATGGTGTACATAGGCAGAAAGCGGCGGCAGCATCAGTAGCAGCACTCACCGCGTAGTCATCCTCGTCTCCGAAGGGAGTAATGCTGAAAAATAAAAATTCACCCCCACGTTCCCCTGTTGCAAGCTGCTAGACAGCGGACACTAGTCGTCTTCTGATCGAATACATCTAAACACACACACACACATATATATATATATATATATGCATTTACACCGTCCATTGCCTTCCCCCTTTAACTCCAAGTTTCATCTACGTCGGGCCGCCTCTATGTTGATAGATGTATAGGTAGATATATGGTCAGCAGTTCAGCGGCAGATTGGCGGGAGATTTCCCTACATTCAACGTGATGGCAACGCTCATAGTCGACCACTCGTTGGTGATGATGAGTAGAAGGACGAAACCTCGAACCGGTCGGTCAGAGACGAGCAGAGCGACCTTACACGGACAGCAACATTGCGGCATCATCCGTCGTGGCCAGCACCGGGCATCCAGCGGCAGGCTCCACTGTTGTATGCTGCTAGTTTAGTTGTCGCCTTCGTGACGGTTTGCTCTCTCTCTCTCTCTCTCTGGGTTCTGAGCGCGTCCCTTTTCTTCGGCAGTCGGCTATGTGTGATCATTCGACGAAAGCAGGAGCACCTATACCCCTTTTGCTTCGCTATATCACCCCTAGTTCTTCCTGAGGTGGCATCCGGGGGGCTGCGGGGGTTTAGCGTGTAGAAAGAAGGGAAGGGACATTCTGCCATCATCCAATGTAGCTTGCTAGCTAGCTAGGTAGCCTGTCCCCGAATAGGCTCTAACCGCCAACGAATCCCTTTACCTCGTGGGAGTTACATTGCGAACGAAGAAGTGGTGGTGGTGGTGGTCGTGATGGAGAAACCGGTAGCTTAGAGAGAGAGAGAGAAAGGATACGAGAGGTTGGTTTAGAAACGAATGAAGGAGGTACCGCTGGGGGAGAAGCTGACGGTGGAATGACGCTGGTCTTGGGGTGGGCAGCAGCTGGCCCGCGGTCATTCGGATGGTATGCCCCACACCCCATAGATCCGTTCCCCCATCAGAGCTACCATCTAGCCACCTCCAACGAACGGTCGAGAGTACGCCCCCCCTCCCCCCCCAACAGCCCGTTACCCGACCACCGCTACCGGCCGCAAATCCAACCGACCAACCTCTCGGCAGTGCACACGCCGCATGGCTTTGAGCGGCCGCGCACGGCCCCGAAGCCCATCTAACCGCAGAACCGCAGCCATTTTCCTCAGTCACCTTCGTTCTATACAAATGCAATCCTTGAGTGAGCCATGCACCGCAAAGAGTATTGTCTCAGCCGGATTCACTGTCACATGTTGTGGCTCTGTCCCTTGTTCAGGTCGACTTCATGTCCATGAAGAGCAAATTTACAATTGCGTAGAAAGTGTAGAAGCGAGTGTTTCTCTCGGTCGTGGCTGTGACACAGCATTTACACTCCGATGCACAAAATACGCAATGCTAAACATAAAGCATCTGTAATTTATTTCCATTCTTTGACATGATTTTTTCCAACCTCCAATTGGTATGAACTGAAAATTTCATCAAAATGATTAAATACCTTTCGTACCATGTATGGTCTGAGTTATCAGGTGACATCAAGGCAGCTTTTTAAACAGAACTCAGTCCCTACTGATTACAATCATATGTATGCACGTGTCTCCGTATGCGTCAATGCCAATGAACGAGCAGTATAACAATGTATTGATGAAGATCGACTTAAACATTAATTCAGGCAGACAAAAATGTGTTCTCGTGATTGAAAATAGTACACAACCGCTTTTGCAATTTAGTATGAGTATTAAATTAACTACGCGTAGCTTAATTGATAATAGTATTGGTAGATTCGATACAAATGCATTATGTTATGTACCCGTGACTCATGGTACGAACAGAGTAGGTGTCGAAACAGGGAGAGGGGACCGATTGGTGGGGCGATTACAAAGGTTATACGTTCATACTTCTCGATTATAATTTCCAAAACATTTTGGTAATGTTAAAGTACAAACGATTGTAATATATAACAAATTGTGCACGGAAATATTGCCTTCTAGTATTAGTCGTCTCAAATCAACCATCAACGTGATTAATTTAAACGCGCTTCCACCTGAAACAAAATCATTCTACAATATTTTCTTATATATATATACATATAAATAAAAGTCTCGGATATTAAAATGAATATTTTCAACAATAACATTGGCTGCTTCTGGTGACGGGAATACGCTGCAGTGAACCAACTTCCCTAAGAGTCTAGTGATAGACCGTTATCAACCTTGCACGACGTCAGCTCCCATCGGGTAACCTCACACCTTCAATATCTGCCGATCGAAATACAATGACCCTTTTGGAGCCCCCTCTCGAAGTGGCCTAGTCTTCTACACCTTATTTCAGTTAGTTCGGTCGACGAGATAATCGATACGACTGGGATTCGCGATTACAGTTTCCGCTAAGCTCACAGGTGCTAGGATGGCTTTTGGATGGGCGACGGCAGGATTTGTTCTCCTTGGCAGTTCCCCTCCGTCGCGGAGTTGGGAGCTGAAGCTACTCAGGAATTCACAGTGGCCATGTCTTAAAGAAGCTGTACAGATAGATACCTCCTCTAACGTGGCTTGTAGCTCTTCGAGCTTGACTACGGTCGCACCGATTTAAAGACGCCCCTGCTGGTCCTTCCCCACACGGTCAGGACCCGCCGATCTGTGGGCGCTGTCTGAT
The DNA here is from genome assembly GCA_019614645.1 of Stratiolaelaps scimitus. Lineage (NCBI taxonomy): Eukaryota > Metazoa > Arthropoda > Arachnida > Mesostigmata > Laelapidae > Stratiolaelaps > Stratiolaelaps scimitus. Next base: position 4,270,616 of record JABWDB010000021.1, read on the forward strand.
ACAACGGCGTGAGGCTTCCCCCCTCTTCGATGGTTGTTCCGTTCACCCAGTGGAGTACTACAGGCAATAGTATAGTCAAGTCCCCTGCCGCCCCCTTCCGATATCTGAGTCGGAGAGAGACTACACCTACAGGGGACGGAGGGGGATACGCTTGCGGGACGATAACTATGCCTCTCCCTTTACCTTCGATTCTGCTTGAGACGACAAGATCCCTTCGCACGAAGGCAAGAAACAGGTTTATCGTGACTCGGCTCACCTGACTTCGAGAGACCCAGACAATCTGTGCCGCCTCTTCAGCAAAGGAACAATAATAATGAACGAACCACCGTAAACTAAGAGGGCGAACCAACAGTAGTTAAAACCGCTAGCGAGCTGGCCTCGTTTGTTGATCGCTGCCACTCCTTCTATGATGAACACACCGAAATATCAACCATCCAGCCAACCGACCTAGAGACAGACAAACATATGATAAAATGAGCATCTGTCCGAGGAAAGCGCCTGCTTTGATAGTCCCGAAGCCTGCAGAGGCTGAGATGGCGAAAGATGGGAGGGATCGCTTCCACGAAAATCCAACCGGTGGCCGATTTAAAAAACGACGCTGGTCTGCCCGTAGCGTCGCTTCTTCCGCTACCGCTGCTTTCTCAAGCGTATTTCTGCTTCTCTTTTTCATCACATTTCTATGTGTTTCTCCAACCGGCTGCTGACTCGGAGCCCAGTTTTGGCATGATCCACTCTGCGAGGCGCGTCGTTGAGCGACAGCCTTTTTCGCCTGTTAGGGAGGGCGGCGCGACCATGCAACACTTTAGGGCTTCGAGTCCCCCGCCCCCTGCGGGAACCCAAGCGCAGTCATGGCGTTTCATACCCAAGCACGCCGCCATTCCTCCGCTGGTGCTTGGGCAGCAACGATGGGCGGCGGGGGGAGGGGGGGGGAACGGGGGTTTAATCAGTCTAACTATTCCTCCTCACCCTTTCCTTATACACTGTTATTATAGATTTCCTGCTTTCTCTTCGGGTACCATGCGCAGTCAGTCTGGTCTCGCGTTCACCCTCTGGCGGGCACGTAGTCGGGTCGTTTCTGTTGTGGGGTTACCCTTTTCTACTTCCTAGCCCATAAATGTGAGCTCCACTTTCAGGGATCCTTGCCTTGGGGATGGAACAAAGGCCAGCTTGCTTAGCCATATCGTTTAAAAAGCCTTTATAACATTCGCCAGAAGGGTACATACAGAAGTGCGGCAGCTTTAAGATTCCGTCGTCTATTGATTCATCATTTTTGCTGTTCCACGCAAAAGTCCACTGCGTGCAGCAAATGGACACTCAGATCAGATGACGTCGATATTTTGAAAAATACTCCCTCTGACGGTATAAGACTATACAGATACAAATGCAAGTAATCACCACCACAAACCACCATGACAACAAGATCACAACACATTTAAGTAGAATCAAGCAATTTCCACAAAATACTATGTATGCTCCAAATATATCGAAAAAGTTTCTCCTATGCGAATTGAAGTACTTGAACGTTAAGTTAGGTAGGCCGTGTCCCCATTACATTGTTATGTAATATACATATATGTTTGGTCTGCCTAGCTTTTGGGAGGCTGTCGTCGACATCGTTGCCGCTTGTTTCCGACCCGGCATTCCCTCAGCCTGGCTGGCACTATTCGTCTCCGCGACGACATCATCGGTCATCACACACAAGCGGCGGTGGCAGGGGACGATACGCGAATGCCGACCGTCATCACCACCGACAGAAGGAGAGAGTGAGCGAGAGAGAGAGAGAGGGAGGGGACACCACCAGAGTGCGACCCGAGATCGACGCTTGCCTCGGCCGTACGGCTGCTCGGCCAGTCGGTCCGCGATCGCCCACACCGATCCCCTGTTTCGCTTCTCTCCACTTCTCCCCTCTACCCTCTTAGTGTCGTCCTGGTTAAGGGCGGCTGGCTTGGCCGCTGTAAGCCCTAGTTTACCCGGGGCACACTTTGCCAGCAGTAGCCAGCCGTGGTGGTCTTCTCTCTTCTCCCCAGAGGAGTTACTAGGAGCAGCCCGAGAGGCGAGGCCGACTGCAGCAGCAGTAGCAACCTCCCTAGTGATTCCTTCCTACTCGCTGCGACTCGAAGAGTCCGATATTCTCCTTGTTCTGCCCCGGAAGCAGCAGCAGTTCAGGAGGAACCCGGGCACCCGGGGGTTCCCGGGAGCAATGACGGGATGTGCAGCAGCAGCAGCAGCGGTTTGAGGCGGCTGCTGAGCATAGTGAGTGCCTGCCTGAGAGGGGCTTGCGTTCGGTCGGGGCAAGGGGAATCGGTCTCAACCAAGGGGTATGCTGCAGCGTGGGTGACTCACCCTGCAAAGAACGACGGGGGGGAAAGGGCCAGCGGGGTATATCTCTCTAATAGTTAACGAAGCGCTTTAAATTCTATTGCAATTTTGCAACGAACTCCTCTGCAACGATGCGAACGCTGCTTCGAACGGTCGCCAGCTCTCGCTTGCTAGCCAATTGCTGCGAGCAACGCGGGACAGGGTAGGGCAAAGCAAGGCAGGCAAGCGGCGACGAGCTCTGCTAGTAAAGGCAATAGCAGCAGCACGAGAACAGCAGGGGATGAGGTAAAGAGGAGGATATATCGGTCTCTCTCGCTCATGTCGGCCGTTCAGTTGATACGAAGACGGCACGAGCTTGTCTGCTGATTTAGGAGGGGAAACCATCCCTTGTTGGCCATCGCCGCCGATAGGGGGTGGTCGCTTCACTCCCCCAATCCTCTTCGCATGTTTCGGCGTCGACGCTTTCGGTTGGGCTGCATTGGGACCACTCGCTTCTACCCTGGCTGGTTTGTGGTCGCTGTCCCCGACGATGCCGTACTCCCCGGAGGGACGAATGCGGGGGCGGATGTTGCTGAGCCGCTGAGTGTTGCTGAGTGAGTGTTGAATGCGCCGACGAATCTGCTCTGCACGGATCAAGGGAACTGAGTCGAGACTTAAAACGCGCGGAGCCGGCTAAGGTGGTAAAGAGATGGTAAGGGGGCCGGCGAGTTTAAGGTGAAACTAGTTACGAGGCTCACATGAGGCAAACGAGAGATCTAGCGCAGACAGCTCCACATCATCATCGCGGCCAAGGAGAACCAGTACATGGGTTTCAGCTTACAACTCGCCTTAGTTGGAGCGGGCAGGGAACGATAACTACCTGGCAAGAAAGAGGGCTCCGTAATAGGGACTTCTCTTCGGTACTATTGAAATTTATTAAGGCCTTCCTCGGCAAACAACTTATTTCGTAGGTGGACAGGATCACGAAAAACGCAGCACCACATGTGTTCGAACTTAAAATACGAATAGTTCTTATTCTTACATTTAATTAACCCGTATGCCAATGAATTCGCGTAAGATGGAAGAACGTCCAATTTGACCAGTATTCGGTGTGTTTCCGCCCTTCAGTCGGCAATAACACCAGACGTTCGATATGCAATCTACAGTAATAGTGTATAGGCCGCAGCCGCCACCACCTCTAAGTGGAGTAAGCACTTGATCCAGCCACGTGAGTGTGGCCGATCTGTATGGACGCATGTGTAAGTCTGTTTGGGTGCTCAACGTCTTGGAAATGGTACATCATCAATGCAATAGCAATGGCGAGTAGTGGCCATCGCCCAATCGGACTTCAGTGCTCGATGTCCGTCCGAATCTGTCGCCCGTTGATGCCCCCTGTACATTTGCAAACGGGTTGGACGCAGGATGCATGGCCGTCTATGAGGCGTGGGCAGATCGTATGCGCGTCAAGCAGCAACCTGCTCTGGTCGGGTTTGAGAGGTCGTCTTTGCTTGCTCGTTGCCGCCATCTTCCCTCTACTTGCGGAGTCTCTTCACTCTTCCGTTTCCTGTTTGCTCTCCTCTTAGCTCGACCTCGAGGGCAAATACCGTAGTGTATGAGAGACGCACGGGGCCAGCGGGACACAACATCGGCCTACGGTCGTCCTCTTACCGCTCTTGAGTCCTGCGTTGCCCGGTCGGTTGCCTCGATTTCCTTGAACGAGCTGCATGCAGAAGGGTCTACGGCTGGCGACCGGTCTACGCGACTGACTTTTGCGACTGACGGTGCGAGAATGCGGCGAGGACCCGGACAGTGGACCGAGAGAGGACCTTCTTCGGTAGCATTGCCATCTAGCAGCATTAGAACAGCTAACTGAAACAACTCCCAAGTAACCGATTGTAAAGGCGTCGTGCGACTAACATATCTTTCTCATTGTCCAGCATTCGTGGAGCCGGGTATATGAGTGGTGTGCCGTGTCGTAGGCCCGATTCGTACCTAACTAAGACAGTTTGAACAGGGTCTTTGTTCCGTCGCAAGCATACACAGGTCGACGATACACAGTCAATTGTCATCTCTCGCAGAGAACCACGTAGTTCTGTCATGTTCGGCACGGCACGATTCGACAAAAAGAACCGCGAATCGCGAACTTTGCGGCCGACCAAAAGGGATTATATTTAACCTTAACATTGATTTGATCTAACATACTAAGCTATCACGAAGAAATGTCAGCATTTAGCAGCTTGTTCAAGCTGCTCATGTGCGTTATATTTAAATAATTTCTGGAAACCCTATGGTTTTAGAAGTTCTTTATTGCTTAACAATTGCTGGTTTCAACAACAAGGGTCGCGGTAAATAGAATTTTCAAAAGGCGCGGAAATATATTGCCTGTCTTGATCGGGGCAAACTAATAGAGAACGCGTAGAGTATCAGCACTTCCCTTCACGAACGACCAATCTGTCTTGGCAAAATAGGGGATCTATTTAGGATCAAGCGTTGATGTGGCGGAAAAGAGGACGCCTGCCTATCTATGAACAGGGAGTGAGGCGATCGATTCTGAATCGCGTTACCTTCCTCGCCGGCTGCTGAAGTATATCAACTGGTCACAGTTGGCCTGCCATCGCAGTGGCAACAAAGTCCCCGATGTTTGTTGCGTTGTCCACGAGACCTGTCCAATAACAGTGTCTCCGCCTCATACTGCCTTTTTTGCAATCGAGCGACAAAGGTCAAGGCTCATTTCTCGTCAGCTTTCGGCTCACACGGAGAAATCATATAAGAGCAAATCTGTAGCACGAAGGTGTAGTCAACAAGCCGGCGGCCATTGAGAACGGATGGGTGGGTGTTTGGGAATCCGTTCACACGGCTGAGAGCCGAGGCCGTTGTGGCCGACAAGGGGCCAAAAGAAGGCTACGATAAATGAAGCTCATTAAGAGAACCCACACGATCACCAACAGCAGTTGCGGCACCAGCAAGTAGCCGTCGACGATTTCGTCCTCGTTCATCCGATCTATTTGGCGACTCTTGTTATTTGCCAATCTTCTGAGTGACTTTGTGGCTATGGTAAGACAAGGGAAAAAGGCCGAACGATCTCTAAAGGAATCACCCTGAACACAATGCGACGCCCCGCCTTTGAAGGCATAGTATAATACATTGGGCTTCTTACCATCGGATCTGCGCTCATTCGAGGCCCAACATCTATCCCTGTTGTTCCGTAGCGTCGATTCGAGTGTGGCGGGCACAAGCTGGTACGAGCTTGTTGTCGAAATGGAATACGATAGTGGGCGGCCCTGAAGACGCCGGGGTCGTTATATCGGTAACGGATTGAGAGTACAAGCAAGTATTATTATTGCTATTACTGAAACAAAATAAATGAACTCAACCGATATACACCTTTGGCTTTAGCTTGGCTTTTCGAGGGTACCGGTATTGTTTCCGGCAGGCCGGCGTCCCGACGACGGCAGCCCAAAAGTATTATTGGGTCAATGTGTTGGGATGTTCCTGGGAGAAGGGGGATACTGTTACCGAAGACCCGAAGGCCGGTCAGGGAAGCGATGGAGTGAGACTTGCTTGAACCGAGCGTGCCCGGGAGAGGGCGGGCTGAGGCAAATGAAGAATCAGCTCAATGGTGTGTGACAGAGTAACTCATTATGGCGCCTTGCACACGACAAGCAGTCTGGTAAGCACCCGAAGGAGCGGTCGGACGGAGAGAGAAAGAGGAGGGGGGGTCCTCGGAAGAGATGGCTGGCCATGCCGCAGCCGGTAGTGGACCCCTAAACAGAAGCGACAGGACGTCGTGCCGTGGGGGTGAATCGTCCTACTGGATCCCTTGGGAACGGGTTCCGAGCCAGCTCAATACGGGACAAGCACGCGGCTATGCTGCTGCTGTTGGAGCGCAAACGATAGCTCACCGATGGGTAACAATAGACTGTCGTGACCAGGCACTGATCGCTCCAGCCTAAAACTATGTGAGTTTATATTTTGTCATTCGCTATAGTTCGAAAGAGGACACATCACAGTGGAAACAACATCCCATTCTGCCGATTTATATTGTATTACATATAATATATACAGGGTATCTTAGAGAACATCAGACTTTGGTGAAAATATTGAAGCTCTTATGGGATTTTAAGAAAATAAGCTTAAATCCGTTCCTGATTTTTTTTTCTTTGTCTCTCTTTATTTTAGATGTTTTAGGTTGCCTCCATCAGAGTTTTGAGTTTTGAAACTTTGATCACTTCGGGAGTACACACTACTAGCTTCGGCAGGCCGATAATGCAAACAATTCTATGTATGGGCTCCTCCTACGACACGATTTTATATAATGAACTGTATATTCTGTCGCGGTGGCATAAACCCATAATAATAATATATAATATGTCCTCATAAATTTAGACTACGTTTAGTGAGACGATAGACTAATAACGGGAGACTTCATATGGTGAGACTTGCAGGCTACCTCGGCTATCCCATTCTGCCTTTCAGCTGGAGAAGTCAACAGATGAATGAACACGTGCGGCTATGGCGAACGGCTCTAGGGTAGGATGTAGGCGGTAAAATGAAACCGTACTCCTCGAGGATAGAGCGTCTCTAGGTCGAATAGGCAGCACGGGGGGGACTACGGAGTCTCAGGCAACGGGGCAAGCGCCTCTCAGCCGGACGGTCGAACCAAAGAGATGATGGGGATGGCCCTATGGCGGTCTACTCCGCCAGGGATTGACTTGCTTGCTTCTGGGCTTCGGGGTTAGTCTGCACCGTCGTCGCTTGTAAAGACGCCTCTTCTGTAGATCCTAGCGCCCACCACGCGCGGCCTCCGGTGGTCGAATTTCTGAGGTGTCGGCTGTCCTCCTATTACCAGCGCCAAAAGCCGACGTGCAGCAGAGGCGCATTGCCACGGTGCGTTTGTATTAGACGCATCCGCTGTTCCATCATCAGCGTCGTGTCGATCGGGGCTCATGGTACGTTCGGGAGACGCACTGCAGCACTGCTCTCCTCTATCAATTGTGGCATACTGGGGAGGCTTGAGGTCTTGGCGTGTAGAAATAGCCGACGGGCGTAAGTCGGCTAGAGACCACGTTTCAGACCGCGCGGGTGATACCAAGCGATAGGTATAAAGGCAGGGACAGAGAGACATGGAGAAAGACGTCGCTGGTGTGGGCAGCCGGCAGCCAATACAAGAGAAGAGATACTTGGCACTAATTCTTCCATGGTTTCATTCTTTCCCTTTTCGTTCACATATTTTTCTGGGCGGCCTCCCCGTTCGTTGTTTCGTTCAGTTTTCGTTTCGTTTATATATCGTCTGGACTGAGACAGCAGCGGGCGGGCGGGGCGCGGCTGCACTGTTCCGCCGGTGCTGGTAGCTAGGGCCCCCAGCGGCAGCATTCCAACAACAGAATTATTGTCGTCGCAGAGTGGAGAGGCTATCGCACAGAAGAGAAGACCGGCAGGCGGTGGTGAAATGAGTGGCCCAGTTCAGCCTGCCTCAGTCGAAGGCTGGCAGAAGCGAGAAGGCCAAAGCTGGCAACGCCAAGCAGCAGGCGGTCGTCATTGCTATAGCAGCCACGTTACCGAACCGAACACCTAACGCCGACCGCTACACCCCTTCCCCCGATATCGCTTCCTCGTAGCAGCGAATTGATCCTCCGGGATCCTGGATAGCGGCCCGTTAGCTGCATCCGGCTGTTGGCGGCCTCTCGCTGTCTAGCGAGCCACCCCCCCCCCTTGGACGGTTTTGCCGCGGCTATTTATTAGTTGCGATGGAATTCGCGGTTTGACACTATCTCGCTATCGCACGAGTACTTCTATCACCGGGCCTGCTTTGCCGGTGTATCCCTCCTCTCTCTCTCTTCACATTTTCTCTAGCGTTGTCTCGCGTGTTTCGTCCGTGTCGTCCATGACTTCGCGGGCTTGATTTGTCGGCCGTTCCATCCTTCGTAGGGCAGCCCGTCCCGGCAAACCGACAAAGAAGGACCGACAACGACAAATAGAAATAGTATTGGGGAGTATCACCCACCGCGTCGGCAGAGCGGGCTCCTTCGTCCAACCGTTCGCCCGGCAGCGCTGGCTTTTGCAGAGGCGTAACGCTGCTATCGAGCCACCCAAAAGAGAAGCGGCAGAATAGAGGGGAGACGGACGCAAAACCACGCAGCTGACGAAGTTGGAGAAGGACAGAGGGCGAGTGAGAGATAGGGAGAAACATGGCCCGGATCTCCAATTCCTTATGGTACTTGTTGTACTTTTAACATCCATATGGATGGCCTCTGCTGTCATGTGTGGCCGTGGCCGACGACCAGATGATCGCAGTATATGCTGCTGTAACATGTTTCTCCTGTTTCGTTTGAAACGCAGGCTCACTAGACGACGCTGATGACCAGAACGGAGGAATCCGCTCGCATCTGCCTCAACTGAGTCAAGCCACAGTCAACGTGGCCACCGTCATCACCGGGGTCGTCTAGGCTTGCCTGTAGAATTGGCTAGGGACTTGGCAAGCAAGGAACTTGGGGAAAGCATAGGCGGGCGTAGAGGACTCAGGGAGGATACAGTAGCGGCAGCTTCTCTTTTATAAAGTGTCGTCTTCATGGGGAGGAGGGTCTTAACGTGCGGCCAGATACGAACACACAATAATAGATTTCCGTTTTTGAACTCACTAGCAGCAGTATAGCAGTCGGTACTGTTTGACTCACCAGCGCACTTCAACACAAGCGGTCGACCAATGGATGGAGATATTTCAGAGCGGGAGTGAGAAGCCAACGCAATACGCTGAGAGGCTTCGAAAATCGGCGAGAGATCTGCAGAGCACAAGCGGAGTCGGGAGGGCGCTGAGAATGGCAAAGAGAGAGCCATTGGTCATTTGGAGCCTATTGAAATGTGAGAACAGACCGTGCTGTCCGAGTTCCCCGTCCAACCACTGTCTGCAACCCGGAGAGATCACTTGCGTCGATGAGGCCTTGATGGTCGGATCATCACATCCCTCCTCCCTAGCTGGCATGATCATAGGACCCTTCAATGGAGGGGAACTGGATGACCAGGAGTCATCTCCGTCTACCGCCCCCTCCCCTTCCGCGACAGTTGACTGCTTGCCTGTCTGCATGCCTGACCAGCCCAAGGGACTTCGTGCAGGCAATCAGATGCCGTCTCGGCCGACAACCGATCCAACGCTTAGTCCACGGTCCACCTGCTTAGTATACAGCGGTATCGGCGCGACGAGTACCGCCGTCGAGTACCTGCTCTCAGCCCTCTATGGGCCTCAAGGGCTTCAATGCAGTGATGATCGTCTCGCGCATAGTGATTACTCTCGACGACGAGATTTGCAATCTATCTATGGACGACAAGCGGCAGGCTGTCTGCCTCACGCTGCACGCCCAACATCGAATCTAGCTCGAAGGGCGGCGAACCTCTGTGCGAGCGGTCGTGCGCTCGTACTCGAGTCGTGCGCGCGATCCAACAGAGCAACTATTTAGATAAATATCAAATATGCAAATGTTCGTAATTTACTTAAACTTTGTTACCACTAGCAGCAGCAGTAGCAGCAGCAGCAGAAGCATTGGTCGCCGCCAACGCAGCGCTTATATTGCACGCCTGCCCACAGCGGCGGCTGTGGCTGATGCATGTCGTCCATATGCCTCTATGCGTTGTATTAGATATCGTCTAGCCGCGCACTTCCACTTAGCGCTCGAGAGAAAGATAGATGCATACAGAGAGTCTGACGGGGTTTTCCCTGCCCTCGCCCTACCTAGCAGACTGCTGGATACGCTCGGTCGTGGCGCTAGTGATATTTCTTTCAACGGCAGCATTGGCACAAGTAGTAGCAGTAGTAGTGGTAGTGTCCAGCCGCGGCAGTCGAGGCAATAGGCGCAGTCGCGCGTCGTGAGCACTTGAGGCGTGGCAGTAAGCAGGACTTCCCGGACTGTTCCGATGGTGAAGAATATCGACAGGAGAGGAGGGCACGTAAGGAGACTGGAAGCCCGGCTTCGTGCCCACACGCCTCAAAGTTTGCGGTGTGCCCGCAAAGCGCCGTCGGCTCCACCGTGTCGCTTCTACAGGACGCCTGGTGTTGTCGGCGTCAGCTTCGGAATGCCGTGGGCACCTCGTCGAAGTGCGGCCTCGAGTGATTGCAGCAGTGGCAGGCTTGCTTCTGCTTCGTCAACGAGCCAGAAGAGGAAGAAGGCTTGCGAAGGCGTTGCGTTAAACTATTTCGGGCGACCAACGCCGCGGCGGTGCACGGTGATGGCGGCAACGACAAGGAACACTAGGCGAAGACGATAAGGGGAACTAGCACTGACATGCGGATGATCAGAAAAGAAGGGCAGAAGGGTGTGTGGCGGCAGTTTGAGAACATCGGTTGTGAGGCAATGACAGAGAAAACGAGGGAGAGAGAGAGTGACAAAGCTGGAGTCGGCTGAATCTGCGGGATTGGCATCAGAACGGACGAGGGAGGGAGGGAGGGAGGGAGGGAGGTAGGGGGGCAGGAAGCTTACTACATAAGAAGAAACGCTGCAGTGAAAGAACAACGGAGCTTGAAGAACGGGCAGGGATCTTTACGCTGTTATAGCGCTGAGGAAAGCTCTGGAAAGCCCTGAAACGGGGACGGCAGGCACCAACGAGTGAAACGTTGTTGCCGAGCCAGTGTTCGCCGATGACAACAACAATAAACTGCAACACATGCTCACATAGTGAGTTCAGCAGCAGGAGCAGCAATTCAGCCGATCGGAATCCCCGTTTGTATGGGCAAGCTACTTAGCAAACCGACAGCAAGTATACTATTATATATATATACATTATGGATGTGTTTGTGTATGTGAGCGTGAATGAATGTCTCTCGCTGTCCAACGCCGAGATGCATCGTCTGTCGAAGGCCGCACAACTCGACGGAGTGACCGTCGTGCAATACCGTTGATGCGTCGCACACCTCATGAATAGCTGCTAGCACGGCGGCAATCTCCCGTCTATGTATTCCCTAGACAGATAATTGAGAAAGGTGGTGGGACGGTCGAGGCCGGATGGTTCCTTCCCTGCTACCCGGTACCCTCGCATGTGAGCTAACCGAACAACGCGGCGTGGAGGAGATGACGCCTTCGAAGGCGCACACACAAACTCTATCTCCCTTGCTATTATCCCTCATGGACGAGCGTGGTCCTTTTGTGGCCTAACGACTCGGTGGCTTGGTTCGATGCGGAATGACGGGCAGATGTCGCCGATTGACCGATCACCTCACCGAGCAGATTGCCTGCGTCGTAGCCAGTATCCAGGTGGCCCTGATGGGCCCCGGTGGACAAGACATCGGTGGACCATTCCTTCCTGACCAATGAGACTCGACGGGACGGACGGTAGACAGCGTGCACAGCTGACAGAGTGCTGAGCGGGCACCACATGGGATGGACCTTGGATGACCAATGATTGTCATGCTAATCCCACGCTTTGCAACTGAACGAACGGGCGAGAGCTCAACAAGAAACTAAGCGCAACGAAGGAGGTGAAGTCCCTCCTGCTCGTTGATATAGGCAAAACGGGAGCTGTCTGTTCTGGGGTCTGGCAGTGTAGTGCCCCAGAGATCCCGGATTTCCCCACCGTTCTATCGTCGCCGTTGTGTCCTTTATTGTAGGGGTGTCTCAGAAAGGTTGGGCGCATGAACGTAACTTGCGAAACTGGTTGAGCCGGACGAGGCCGGGTCGGGTCGGCTTGAGTCGTGCCACAAGGAAGAGAAGCAATTGAATTAATTTAGCTGCACGATGGTTGCTTGAAGGCGGCTCGCCTTTACTCAGACACAAGACTAAAGGTGGACGTGGCCGCGTCCGAATAAGGCGAGGCGGAGTTCAGACTCTGTCGAGATGGTCGTTGAGTGACGTGACCGCATGCTCAACCTGCTGCACGCAACGCTAATTTGAAGAAGGGTGGTACTGAACGTGGGAGAGGTTACTGTCATGGAAAGCGCGGTCTGAGATTCCCCAAACCTCGACGAAACGCGAGCGTATTGAGCTGTATTACCCTTGTTGCTGCTAAAAAAAAGACTTAAAAAATAGCTCGAGAAAGCGAGCAGTTTTTTTTTGCTATCGGCAAGGGTAAAGAACCCTGACGAGTAATAACAGTATGTCCAGTTTGATTTTTATCCATGAATACACGAACTGTTGGAAAAGCTTCCGGTACTGCTTTATCTTCAATGATAGCAGACACATTTCTCATGACTAACTGGAGTCACTTTTTATTTGGCTTTGTTTTTCGTATACATATATATACATACACATATATTTGGTTTTATCTACCCAGAGTTGAGTATAACAATATACGTTACGCCTGCCACGGAAGAATGGAAGGGTCTTTATAGGCTGGATACTAAAGCCATGGTCCGATAAATGAAACGAAACAGAGCTGATTCAACGGCATGCGTACATACACGCATCAACACTTACTACAGACGTAAGCAAGGTTTCGATATCAGACTCATGCATTGGTCTTCGCAGGGTTCAGTCTTCCTGGCTGAAGGACTGAAAATGGTTACTGTTGTGGCCACTGCTGCGGTTCCTTAGGAAACTGGCCAAGAGATGCTGTTATGCCCTCATGGTTGAAACTGGTTCAACTGCTCCCGATGCTGCTGTTGCTGGCCACTGGAATCGCCGCCGCTACAGCCTCCGCTCCATTAGTATGCAAATCAGCTCCAAATGATCGGCCACCCACCCACGCGCACATCTCGAGGTTGCCATCCCAGACACCCCATTGGGCTGGGGTGCCGCTATTCCCCCAGCCCCAATGATTATTTAAATTAGCCAAAATAAGCACAAGCCTTCATTGCCAAAGCCTGCTGCTACTGCTAGTGCTCCTGCTACTGGCTGCTTAGTTCAAGCGCACAGCAAGCCGACGAAGCTTGGTCTAGCCCAACCCGGCGTCACACGCCGAAGCGAAAAGCCAAAACCCTGGTTGCAACCCTGCGGAGGTGGGACCGGGAACGGGGGGCAATATCACAAATTGCACTTTAAATTTTCATCCCGGTGCCAGTGACGACTCGCCGGGGGGTTGCCGCGTTCCGTTGTCGGGGGCAAAACGGCGAACGACGGAAAAGCGAGACTTGGGTAACAGGGGGGTGAACAGAAACAGTTGGTGGTGGTGGTGGTGGTCGACGAAAGACTCCCAAAGAAGCGAGGGAAGGTGGGACCGGTGTCACGGATGGGGGGTAGTCGGTTGCTTGGCCATTTTGTGACCGCCACTAACATAGGCAACGCTATCACCAGCAGCAGCAACTTGCTAAGCAACCACCCCAGTTGCACTCCCGCTCTACGGGCAACCGATGCTTGTTCTATAGAGTTGTGCTAACTTAAAGGAGGCGGCGTAAGCCGAGTGAGTGGAATCCATCGAAGGTGTCGAAGTGTTTGTTCTGCTTTGGCCGACCGGCCGCCAGCTTGGGGGCTGACATCATCGCGTCTCGATAAAACAACGACACAATTCTTGGACAAAATCAATGCATTGGCTCACAATCAAATTGTACCTGAGATACGTTATTCCCCTTTATTTTGTTCAGAGAGAGTCACTACGTTCATCCCATCATCAGCCATGTTCATCGTTCGAGGAATGCTAGATACATTCGTACATGACGAAACCGACAGTATAAAGTAACTCCAGAAGTGAATCATAAGCATTTGTTTAAGTAACTGTTGGTCCTGTGCAACTTTAGTAAGTGACGTATCGACTATTATTGTCAGGGACTGCCTGATGTTCAGCCAATCGTGACCTGACGATAATTAGCCTAAAACTAATGAGACACTGCATAATACTCATACAGACGATGATAAGAGAGAGTACGATGTGACATCACCGTTACCATTATCTGGCATCTAGGGGCTGTCAATTGTACGAGTATTCCGTTATATACATCAATGTATTTCACTTTAATGCTTTCTCATTCAGTGCCAATCATCAACGTCCATCTACGACGAGAGGTCCATCCATCCCAATTAACATCCACTGAACGGTTTTGGTTTGTACTTTATTCATTTTTACCGGTGGGGCCAACTTTCATCACCGGCATTAACAATGCCACGTTGAGAAATGATTTAAATGTGTTCCACATGAACTCTGTCATTTGGCTACGAGGACTTCTGTCTGTACGGCAACAGCAGTAGCTAAACGGGTCTGTCCCGAGCGGTGGCTCATTCGACAACTGTACTATTATTCCGCAGTGTAAAACCATTAGTGGCCAACAGAGACGCGTCGGCACAATTACTCGTATACAACACGAGATAGCCTATGCGGTAAAGAGAGTAGATGTCCGACTTAATGATATCCGGCCCTTCCGGACGATTCACTCACTGAGTCCCCGCTCGTTCCCCGTTCCACAAAATATATAACAACACTTTATCGCCTCCCAGCCGCCTCGTAGAACCCGGTTAATCGGCAGCTATGAACAACTCGCCACTTCAACAACTCGTCAGTGCTTTGTGTGCATCCCACAAGCACGTGGAAGCGAATGCGGCTCAGGTTGTTCGACTAAAACCGGCTCCACCGTCGACGCCCGTAATAACGCCTTGGGAGATACACGCAGTCTAATGAATATCTCGACTTGACAAGACTAGCAAGTCGGACTACACTTGAAGCTGGGATAGTGTCTTCATTTAGGCGGTATCCATCAATAGGGGTATACATAATAATCTCACAGTATATCGTAAGCTAAAGCCACAGTCCTACATGTACATACAGACATACATATATATATATGTATTCACATATATTATATTCTACACACGAATGTTTTTGCTACGACGTTATTTATCCGTTGTCTTATCTCTCTTTCGCTTTCTCTCTCTCTCTCTCGCGGGCTGAATTTTCTCTGGCTGGCTGGCTACCACCATCAGCACCCCATAATCCGCACGAATTGGGCCCGCGCGCTGTGCCCACGGCCCAGCAGCACGTAGGTGAGACCCGTCACGTTCTGTAGAGCTCGATCGCTCATCGCGTGGCTCCACATACAGTGAGAAAAAGAGAGGGATAGAGAGAGAGAGAGAGAGAGAACGTATGTGAGACAGAACGATCAGAACACGCGATAGAGAGATGTACGCTTCTCTGCTTCCGTAGTCATTCACCACGAGTCAGCAATCAGCTTGTTGTTCCTGGCTCTCGTCGTTCCTGCGAGACGAGAGACGGGCGAAGCCGGCGGAGTCGACGCGGGGCTTGGGTCACAGGCCGACCGACCCAACCACCATTGTGGGAATTGGCGTCGATAGAGATATATAGTGTGTGTGTGTGTTTGCGCCTCCTCAGTAGGAGCACGCGGGTTCGCGGGTATGCTTCTAATGTGTACGTTCGTATGTAAACGTCTGTCTCTATCTATACAAGTACAAGCTAACACATGCAGTAACACTCAAACATACACACATGCTACATATGTTATATGGACACGGGCGCGTTTCATCGGCAGCGGCGAGGAGCTGTTTATATATATATATATGGGCGAAATAGCTGCGGCGCCAACGGTGCTCTTCTAGCCGTTGGCCGCTCCTATGCACAGAGTGGTGCACAGTGTATTTGGGCGGAGGGCTGTCGTGTTGCCAGGCTGGCCAACTGGATGCCGCCGTGCTTCGGACGACGGAGATGGGCGTGTTTAGTGACTTAATCTCATCAGCACGAGAGTGGCAACTGCCCGCGCCATTTGCGCCGGCATCTACCGCCACTCAAGCAGCAGTAGTAGCTGCATTGGCTCCTGTGGTGGTCATGGCGGGCCGCCGCCATCTCCGGCCGCCCTAGCCACGATACAGATAACAGATAGGCACTACAGGCTTCGTCAGTCCGTCAAGAAGGGTAGGGCTCGTTAGCGGGAGGAGGCGAGTAACAACAACAATCAACAAAAACGGACAACCATCCACGACGACAGCACGAGCCGCGCCGAATAAACGCCCGCCTACGAGTCGATACAAGCCCGACTTACTGATCTGGTCATTAGTGCTACAGCGGCACGAATGGGAACGGGGGGAGATAAAGTGAGGTGATACATAAATGGCGTTTGATATTCTTGTCGGTCTCAGACAGGCAATAGATATTTTTTTGTTTGGTTCTTTCAGAAATAAGCTGATTCGAATGCAATAGGTTAACACGGGATGCTTGCGGCTTGACTATTTTTGCATTCAACGCCGCATATATCATATATAAAAGCGGATACAGCGGCCAAACCACTCACTGCACATTGCCCGTGCACGTGAATACCGTACTAACGCAAACTGATTTATTCCTATACGAAGTATTTAACATTTGATTATTACTACGCGGATCTGATGGGGGGAGGGGGCACCTTTATTTATTTTACCTTAGTCGCACCTGGTAAGAATCCAAAGATCAAGAAAGATGATAGGAAGATTCTCTGCGTTTGGCAGGATCTGATCCCAAAGCATATATCCCGTCTGTCTAACGGTCGAAGATACTCACCACCAAACTTTCTTTGTCTGTAAATGGTGGTGTTTCCAACTTTCACTTCCTTTTGTACCTGGACATTAATTGCGGCCATCTACTGTCTTCTGGCCGTCAGCCCTGATGGGCTGGTGTGGCTCTATGCGAAACAACACGGTCCACAGACATCTGCATTTCGACATCTGTAGACCTACTGACTATGAGGGCAATCCAGGTTACAACTGAATGTCCTGCGTCAGGTTGGTCTGACGCATGACATATTATACGACACAGTCAAATGGCAGTCGTCTCGGACGACGACAACGCAGTATTATTGTGAACGATTTGCGAAGACTCCAGAGGCCCGAGTCTCTGCACTCCAAAGCCCTTCGTGGGGAGGACGTCGAGAGGCCACCCTCTTTGATGGAATCTATCGCACGTCGAGAGCGATTAGGTGGCACATACCTCGCACATGACCGACACCACAACGGGCTAGCGACACGAACACGACAGACGACAAGGTGACCACGACATCAACGCGACCATCGTGTGACGCAGGAAGGAGCAGGATGGACATGCATAAAAAATAGCATTACCCATAATTACTCAACAACCAAGAGAAGCGCGCCAACACCAACTGGTGCAACTGGGCATGCAGTCACGCTGTTCCATCGGTTAGACAAGTGCCAGAGTGTGGGGTATCTGCTGGGGGGGGGGGAGCGATGGGGACCAACGATATCTATAATATACCGACAACCTATCCAACGCGGTGGTCATAGGCTCCTGGCCGTCGCTGAGGCTAGATATGAGTGAAGAGGCATAGATACCATGGGAGATGGAGCGCTCCCGCCAGGCGAACATTGGTCGTCCAGTATTTCCTGCCCTATCGGTTATGCATATCGTATCGTGATATGCTTGTACATCAGGGGAGGTGGTGGCAGTAGTTGGTGCTGGGGGGTGAGGTAGGAGTCGACAGATATGGACAAAAATGTGCACGTTTCGCGTTGAACATGTTATAGCGCATGGGAAGTGGTCAAAGTGGAACTGAATAGAGGGGATTGCTACGGCGTCTTTATGCCGTGTAATTATACTTGCTGTGTTGTCTTCTATAAAATGCCAACGTCGATAGACATCTTATTACGATTTTGGGGAATCATCCAGACCAGATACAATGCTTTTGATGGTTCAAAGGGCCCCCTATCTTCATGAAGTATACTATCTTCAGGGGACAAGGGGTGCGTCGATTTAAACAACCCCGACTGAAGAAGGCTGTAGGGTAGTTGGGTAGACACGACGTTTTGAAAATGCGCGGGCCGCCAACACCGGAAACCTTACCGGAAGTTGTCTGTTTGCAATTGTACATGGCGACAGAGAGAGAGAGCGAGAGAGCAGAGAGCAACCCCGGAGGAGGTCCAGGAAACCGAGCATCGTCTTCGTCAACTGGACCCGCCGCAGATAGCGCAGCCTATGGGAAATAGGCCGCCACAATTCCTCCCTTCTGGCCGGGTCTTCTCGTTGTTGGCAGCCTCTTGCGTGCCACATGCGCTTATGTTGACTCAACGAGAGGCCAACGTGGTTGAATTGGATCAGGCGACGACGACGACGACGAGGTGGGGAGATAATTGAGAGTGGCCTCGGGGTAGGCTTAATTGTGCGATCTCACTCGCACACGAGCACACCCAGACAGAGACACACTCGACTCGGGGTCGCTTGCTGATGGCCACCATCACCACTCGGCACCCGATTCTGTCCTCCAGCGTCACACTTCACCTTAGTGAGCATACAGGCAGCCGCCGCCGCCAGTTATCGGTGTCTACCGGCCTGCCTACCGTGGCCGGTTTTAGAGGCCAAAAACGAAAAGGGACTTTCAGGGAGAGTTAACGGGGACATGGTCGCTGCTGATCGATGCCGAACGATGGACGGCCGATATAACTATGGACCACTCGACTATAGAAGAAGACTCATCGCCACTGTCAATGTCTATCGTATCTAAAGGCTAGTGGAGCACAACAGAGAACAGACGGGGTTGGCCGCCGGATGGCCGTGAGTTATAAGCGAGCCGTATACTACGCCGGCACAGCGATGACGACGATCAGACAGAAGCAGCAGGCACAAGGAGGAGATGATGGGGCCGCAGCGCTCACAGCAGCGATGACACGACGAGATGAGAGACCAGTAGCAGCAGTCGTAAAACGATAAATTTCATTCGAAAATGAGGAAGTGCCACCTCGTAAGGGTCGTCCCGCGGAGGCTTGGCGTCTCCCTCACACGTTCATTCGTGTCTGTGTACCCCTCGCTCTCGAACGCTAGCCACGAGCAACGGGAAGCGGTACGGAGGAACGAGGGCAGCGACATGCTGTGGAAAACATCATACTAGCTTGCCATACTGGCTCTGCGTATGCCGGCACGACTGGCTGGCTGGCTGGCGAACGTTAGGGCCCTATAGAAATGCGAGGACCTGAACAGCATCGCAGTTGAAGGAGAAAACAGTTGAGGCGGCCGCCAGTCTAGCCCTTAGTCGGTTGCTTAGTCGGCACGCTCTCGGCTCAGTGGGCAGGCTTTCGTCAGCCTGTAGCTGCCATCGCTGGCATAGCTTCGCCAGCTAAGCATAGCTTCGTTTGGTAGATGGTCGACGCTAGGCGCTATGGCGAGCAGCGTCAGTCACCATTACCCTAAGCTCTTTTATGACCCGGGCCACCACCCTAGCCGTCTGGTCATGGCCAAACGGTTGGCCATCGTGTGACATCCGTCCAAATCCGGCGGGCGCGCGTCTCTCATCCCATAGCCGGTTGCAATTGCATCCGCTGCCCTCCACCGCCTGCCGATGCTGCTGTAGACAGTTGCATCAACCGCCGTCTCCGTCGTCGCTACCGGCCGCCGCCGCAGCCGCCATCTTGGGCTCGAAAACAGGAAGTGCACTATTTGAAAATTTCACAGCGGAAGTTGCAAAAGTGCTCGTCCAGCT
Source organism: Stratiolaelaps scimitus (assembly GCA_019614645.1). Taxonomy (NCBI): domain Eukaryota; kingdom Metazoa; phylum Arthropoda; class Arachnida; order Mesostigmata; family Laelapidae; genus Stratiolaelaps; species Stratiolaelaps scimitus. The sequence continues at coordinate 4,290,234 of JABWDB010000021.1, forward strand.
AGCTCGCACAGCAGTTCGCTTCGCCTAGTGCCTAGAGCGAACGAGCAACCGACGCTGTCTACAGCGTGCGGCGTTCAGCGAGCGTGCCCTGAGCCTGCGTCAGACGCGGGGGCGGTGACGGTGGCAGAAAGAGAGAGAGAGAGAGAAATTCGGAGCCGGGTGCCCGCTCGAAGCCGTCAACGCGAGTCGAGCAGCAGTTGACTTGATCGCGAGATGCGAGAGACCAGCCAGTCACCCCATCACCCATCATCTCGTCGTGTAGTAACCCCGCACAGCCACAACTAACCCTGAGCTAGGCTCGCCGAGGCTCGCTGCGGCCCCATGATCATCATTATAATATACGAGGTGTAATGAATTTTCAAGCGGGCTCTGCCCCTGCCACCGGGTCCGCTTGCAAGGGCAGCCGACGAACGGCTCCGGGTCGGGTGCCATTTTTCAGAGCGTTCACGACAACGACGACGGACGGAGACCAGAGGCGAACGGTGGTCGACTGTCGACCGGCGACATGCGGTTAGACCAAGTTGCTCAGTTCCACCGGCGTCTATCCGTAACGGACGTTGGGGTTCACCGCCGCCACTGCGGCCGCCAACAGTTGTTCCGACACCCATCCCCTATTGCACTCCCTGCCCGATTTCATCCAGGGCCCTACCATATGACAAGGCTGACGGCTTGTATAGGCGTTATCGGGCATCGCTGTCCCCTAACGAAGACAATGCGACGGTGATAATCGTTGGAACGACGAAAAGAAGGAACGTGAATGCCTGCAGCTGCTGTCCATTCGACCATTTTGCTGGAGTAGAATTTGCCGGCTAGTCGTTCGCTGACTCGTCGGCTGCAGCGTGCATTTCGCCTGAGAATCCTCCTGAAAGAAGAAACTGAATTCCACATGGGCGGTAGATAGAGGCAGCCGACGAGGTTGTTCAGCTGTGCAGGATATTTTTATGCATGGCCGACGTGTTGCACTGCGTCGACCAGACGATGCGGTTTGATGTTGGTTGAATATCTTCATAAACGCCCCGACTTCCCCGAGAACTGAGCCATGTTCAACGCGCAGGATAGTCGCTTTGCTTGCTAAAACTGCGGTCAGCATCGGACTGCAAGCTGTAGCCATTTGGCCCTCCTCGAGGCCAAGCTCGCGCTGTGTTGTGCATTGTCTGCAATGATCGCCTTCTGGTCGTGAGTTTCTTGGCAAGGAATTGTGAGGGGTTGGCCGTGTGTGTGCGGGGGGAGGGGGGGGGTGGTCGAGGGAGAGCCGGGCGGTGGTGTTATGGGAAGTGAGATGCGTAGCATAGACCTGGAGATAGAAGGTCTGTTGGGCACGTTTCGCATCATGCGTACGTGCCGTGTGTTCGCACATTGCCCCATTCCCCAAATGATGCCCAGCCCCTGTCCACAGACAGCTCAGAACTCTTCCCCTTAAAACTGCCACATGCGAGTTGCCTTCAGCACAGTCGTCTGACTGCAATACGCTGGTGAAGGCAGCCAGGTTGGCTGGTTGGTCGGCCGGTCAGAAAGGGGTAGTCGTGCTGCCGTAGCAGTAGTAGTAGTAGGTATAAGGACGAGTCATAGAAGTGCTTGGTCGCTGCCGTCGAAGTGGAATGGTGGAAGGCTGGTGCAGCAGCAGCAGTAGCGCGATGAGGACGAAGGCCGTCGAGGCTCCTTCCCACGAGCGTCGACCCAGTGACGACGACGACTCGAGAAGCTAGCTGGATATGAGAGTGTCTTGGCAGAAATGACGACGACGACCGGTCTTTTCTCAGTGGTCTCCGACACTAGGCTAGAGTGGATAGCGCGTCAGGCAATGGGATGGTAGATGGGGCGAGGGCTGGGGCCCAAGCAACGGGTGAGGAGGATTACGGGTGATCATTAAAATGCGCCTTAAAGCCGTGCAGTTCCTGCCGCCTCGTCTTCTCGTACGAGGCGGCGTCGGACGGACTGAGCAGCGCCTAGCAAAAGGGGAGCGATGGCCACGCAGCACCACCGTATCCATTGGGAACCGAGCATAGGTAGGAATAGTAGGGGAAAAGGAATATGGAAGCAAGGAGCAGGATATGGTCGTGGGTCCCTTCCCACCTGCTAATGTGGGTGTTCTGAGGAAACGAAGCAAGCCCGTAATGGTTCTGCTCCACGGCTTCATGGCTCGGAGGCGGGCCATGCCAGCGTCCGGGTAGCCAACTCTCTCCAAGGAAGAGACGCTTGCTTTCAACGATGAGAACCTAAGGAGACCGCCCGTACCAGTCTCATGACGACGACGACGGCAGCGAGAAAGCGAGAACCTAGACGGAGGGGAAGGCTACGCTTGGTGCCGGGAATCTGCGAGCGCTGAACGCAAGGCTGCTGGACGAGAACGAAATTTTGGGGTTGCGCTGATAGGGAAGAAGCCAGGCAAGCGGGCAGGCAGGCGACGGCAGCAGCAGCAAGAAGACGGGACGAATACGCCAGGAGACCAGCTGCGATGGTGTGCTCGCTGGTGATGTCGGTAGTCGTAGGAGCAGCGGGTAGTATTGGTGGCAAGAAAGGCCCAGGCGGTCTCTTTCTTTCGCTCTCTCCCTATCGCACACTCTATTTCCCTCTTTCCCGGCAAAATTTGAATCGGAAGATGACAGCGTGCGACGCCATCCATCATTCCAGAGACCAAACACATGATATCGACCCGCACGCTCTAGCTTGTGGCTTACAGCGTCACAAGCATCTATATCCTCCTCTATATCGGGATGCATCGAGGGGGCTGGTTGCTGTTCGAAGAGCAATACTATGCCGAACGATGTCTAGGGACCTAAGCAGTACGAGTATGTAGAAGAGCGAGCAAAGAAGAAGAAAACCATGCGGCAAGGCAAGCGTCATCGAGATGACTTGTCGAAGATCGCCCGTTGTCGGCCGGACCACTCCAGCTAAAGGCCAAGAAGAAGTGTCGCCAAGGAATCAACGGACGCAGCCGCGGCGAACAGTCCTAAGGAGACAGCGGCAGTCCCAACGAGAAGGTACAGGCGGGAGGCAAGGGAAAGGACTGGCCAAAAGCAAACCATTATATTCGACGTGTGCTCACAAATGAAGGACTTCCTGTCATCACCGTCCGGTGTAATGCCGTCCACTGGGAGTCGACGTCGTCCCTTGCTCCTCCCGTTAGCTCAACGGATGATTTTATGCAATCAGCCTTCTTTTATTATACTTACCACTGGTACGACCACTAGCACTACGCGTATGACGACGGTGACGACTAAGAAAGCCACCAATTCAGTTTGTGCGTCGTGCAGGCAATTTCTCTCCCTCTGTTTCGCCCCCATTCTCTATCTGGCTTTAAGCCGTTCGTCCTCTTTATGGCTAGCGACTGTCAGCCTTCAAGCACAAACGGCCTTCCAGTATGTTGTCCGTTGGTTTTGGAGGAGTGCTGTGCGATTTTTGTCGTCTGTCCATTTTGTCGTCTACACCTCCATAGATGTTCATCCTTCGGACCCATTCTTTTGCCAGTAGAGTCGTGCTTTCCTTATGACTTCCTCTACCCGTGGACCAATGCGCGCTCTACTGGGTGGGCCGCAACCCGCAGCAGGCATGACATACATATATAGATACGTTTCACACATAACGGCAGCGCACTCTCCCTTAATAATACGGGGCCGATGGGGAACAAGTTAGCTAGCTGCTAGCTGGTAACTACGGACGGGGCAATGCGCTGGATAGGTGGGTGGGGACGCTGGTTGGCTACTCGCATCATTAAAATCACGATTACGATGACGATCATATTCCGTGGAAATGGTACTGCCACCCATTCGTGGTGACTGGAGTGGAGTCTTGGAGCGGCTTTTCTCCGACATCAGCCTTAGCGGCGGAACTGTTCCCGGCTGTAGAGCCCCCAAGCTAAAGCTGACTCGGCGCAAATCGCCGTACTGCTAAAATCTCTGCTTTTGCCCTAACTCTTTACCCAAGGGGCGACCGTAGTCTCCACTGCCTGCATGGCTCACAGAAGCCCGTTGCCATAGTGGGCTGGTGAAGTATTCCTGATTTCTTAGTCTTAGCTCGTCCACAGAAGCAGGAAGCTCTGAACGACCTAGCGTGCCTGTCGTATACGACTGCCTGTATAACGGTAATTCCAGTTTATGCTATTGAGGTTCGTCCCTTTACCGCTGAAAGCTCGGAACCTCTCGCTCTCCCTGACTCAGTTTTGTGAGACAGTCTCACATACATCTGCCACGTATCTCTGTATGACTTAACGTTGGTTACTATCAAATATGTAAACAGGATGAAAACGCGACAAATGGAAGCGAAATGAATTATACAATTGCGAATCCGCTCTGCAGAGGTGTTATGCTGAGCCTGCAATGTTGCAAAATCCTTACATATCAATGTGAGGCCAAGTAGGTCTGTCTTATAAAACATTATAATGAACTATACGCATAGTACATGGCGGCTACAAGCTAACTCGTATGTCCATCGACCGGGTAAAAACAAAGCCGCCTAAAAGCGCAATTTCAAGTCATCTCTCTTTAACGTTTGCATATTATCTTGCTTATACTATCAAGATGAAACAACAACAGTTCATGAAAGAGCTCGAAGAAATAATTGTCTTTCTCTCTACAAGGCACCTTTGTCTTGAGATAGGACTATATCACTGCTTACCAGAGCGCTCGCTTCATGTCGAACACCTGTGGCGAGTAGTCTGGGTTGAACTCAGAGTCAGCGGTGAGTCCACACTGAAAACGGATAGTGTGCAACGCGCTGTTGTATTTGCGTGGGTCAAATGCTTACGGCTTTTGTATAAAGAACGCTGTCGGCCTGTTCAGGAAGGTAATAGTATGGTGGGTAGCTGTGTCTGTCTGTATTCTCTTCTCTTTCTCTCTCGGAACTAACGCAATGTAATGCAGCGGTTGCAGATAGAGAGACTCGTTCTTTGCGCGCGGATGGCTTTCAGGAGAGAGCGAAGTAGCGGCAGGCAGTACAGAGGCAACGGGAATCGGCGGGCGGCACCGAGTCGATGAGGCAACTTTTTGTGAAAGAGGAGGGTCGCTTGCCATGTTCCCGACTACTCTACCCCCCCCCCCCCCCCCGCCTCTCCAAACCATATCCGCAGCCAGCAGCCGCTCGACGTTCTCATCCGTCCCCTCATCCGCGCCCAGTGAACCCGCATCTTTCGGAACCGGGGGAAGCGCGAGGTTTGCAACTGCTTCCCATCGTGAACCGTCTGCGACTTTGTCCTACCGCCTCTCGGTCGATTCGCGGAAACCGAAAGAGAAGAGCGAGAACCAACATAGTGAGCCAACGACTGACTACAACACTGTCGCCACCATTTCCCACCATTTCTAACCATTCCAATGGTAGTCACAATAGTGGAGATCAGCATTGGGTAGTGCACAACCGCTAGTTGAGAGCCTGTTCGACAGCGGTGTGGCATCTGCTCGAAGCACGCGGGGCAGCAACCACCGACCAAGCACCGGCGGAAAGAACCCAACGCACCAAAAGCAACTCTCACCACCCACAGTTCTCCAAAGAGGGGAGCCTGTGTGTGTTGGGTAGTGAACTGTCCACAAAAGACATAAAATATGCAGTACACCCCCATGACCCCAGCATCTAAACCTCGATCATATGTAAACCCCTTTGATTGTGGCATCTGTTCACGGACGGTAGTCAGCCGCGCCTCTACCCCCAATCCCTGCTGAGGACCAACCTACATGATGCGTGTGTCCACAAAGCAGAAGATGCTGTATAGTCTCCTGGGCGTCTTAGAGCCTGTCACAGCGTAGGACCTTCTCTCGCAGAAGTCCCTCATGTCTCCGAAAGCGGTCGGCAACCGGCCACTCGTTGGATGCGTGTTGCGGGACAGAGAGAGAGCGAGAGAGAGAGAGGGGACTCGCATAAAGCAAAGCTTCCTCTCGAATCGAACCACCATCGCCACCGCTTACCAAGTAGGAATTTGGGTCGGGCACATTCCTCAACTTGTTCCCTCGCTGTCGCTGTTGCAAAGAGCGAGTCGCCGCCGACTGGGTCGCGACGCGCTCCTCGTCTCGGCTGGTGGCGCAGGCGGCGCTCGACCAAACCCTAGAGACGACGACGACGACGACCACCACTCCGTCGTCTCCCACTCGTCGGTCTGTTGGCGTCCTGTGACTGTCTTGATTGCGGTTATCCCAACAGTGCATATGTCGACATCGCACTGGCCTGCTGTCTCCACCTGCGTCGCATACAGCCGCCGGGATTCCTGAATTCTGTCAGAGATCGCTGCGGTCCGCTGTCTCAGCTGTTGTAACGTCTTCGTGTTCATGTCATCCTCCGTCTGGAAGTTGAAACGCCCACCCGAGAGTGACTTGGCAGCAGGAATTTCGTTTTGTCGCTAAGACGGTCACTGCTGGGGGTAACTCACTTGCTCACTGCTCGGTTTGCAAGCACTCCACTCAGACTGGGATCGTCTTCTGGTTGGGTCTCGTGTCGACTCTAGTTACTATATCTTGATTGGTTACTATATCACATGAGCTCTAACATCTGCCCGTTTATTTGTACGATATTATTTCAGGTAAGAACGAAAATGTCCTGTTTTCCTGCAAAAGGCCATTTCTGCAGTCGTGAGTATGCCTGTCCTTTAGGATACGAACACACGCATACTCTATCGACATATATGGTATGGCTTGCATCGGCAAACGTTATTGTCAACTTGATTCTGTTTGGGTAAACTTGCGTTGGCAACATTTTTGCTTGACATTTACACTGACATGTTTCAAAGCTACCCTTGAAAAGGCTGAACAGGAAATATATTGCTCTATATCACTCTTTTTATGCTGTTAGAATTTGTATGTAGCAGGGTTAAGCGACACTGAGGAGCGAATCTTGTTGAAGAGCGCGGCATTTAGGGGTGGAATGACAAATGCGCTTCAGGACTCAGGGTGCTTCCTCACTGTGCTGTGATTAACCTTCGACACAAAGGTTCTTTTCTCTTGAGCTGGGCGCGATTTGAGCCGTCGCAACGCTAGCGGCCGTAGTCGACTCAGGCACTCCGTTGGTGGCCCTCAAGGTGAGTAACTAGCGCTTTGAGTAGTCTGACAAATGGCAATATGCTGCTGGCAGACAGAGAGGGGCCGTTCCGCTGAAGAAGAAGAAGAAGAAGCTAAAATGGCTCTTGGCTAGAGAGAAAGAGAGAAGGTTCTCGCGGCTTCCTCGTTCGCTCATTTTGGGAGTAAAAAATGAAAATGAAGAGCGGCAGATTCGGTCTTGCCTTCGGCGGGTTGTAGGAGCCAGCCAGGCAGGCAGACGGCAGCAGCAGTCAAACCCAGCTTGAGAGAGTTTGGCACGAGACATAGCAGACACTATAGCTGCATGAAGGCAGGTACTAAGCAGCTGAGGATGAGGAAACACTGTTTCTCCCATGAAGGTAAACCTATCTGTATAGGCAGCGGGACGGCGGTAAGTGCGGGTGCCATTGAGGGGAGTAGGAGCAACAGGAGACGATTAGGACCAGCCGTCGTAAGGTCATTTGTTACTATACTCGAAAGTGCCCTCCACCGTTGCTACCGACCGCCGCCATCTCGACGGTAGCGGCCGTGACCATGAGCAGCCGCTATTATAACAGAGAGAGAAAGTTGGAGAGATGGAAAGAAAGCGAGAAGGGAATCAAGATCGGAGAATAGCAAGACGAAGCGAACCAATGGAGGCGCACCGTTCGCCAGACAAAAAAAAAGACGAGACCGAATGTAAAGAGCCGATTCAAATTGGCTGCGATAGTTGCTTGGGTCAAAGTCGAGGCGTCTGGAACGCGGGGCGAGGACACAAATGAGCGCTAGTCTGAAGGTCCTGGGGCGTACGCCCGAGGTGAGGGAGGGGGCAGAAAACGAATAGTGGAGCGAACATTCATTGATCTCCTTGAGGATGTACCAGCAACGGTGTACGAGTCAAACCAGCGATTCCAGTTGCTACTTGATGTCCACTGGCACAGGACCCCCTTTTACCCGTCGTGGTCTGCGGGATCGCCGTCGCGTACCACCAACTGGTATTCCTCTATAGAGACTGACAGTGGGCTATTGCAATTCGAGACACTTGAAGTAATATATACGGTCAGGCTGGCGTTCATGCGTCCTGCTTGCAGTGATCCTCGACACATTGGATTAATGCCTCTTCGTTATTTCGAATTCGTTCAAGGTATCCCTGGTTGTAGTAGTAGTGGTAGTAGTGGTGATAGTAGTAGCAGTTGTGAAAATAGATCTTTGCCCAGTCTTTCTACACGTTACGGTCTAAGCCATCAGGATATCGACGGTCGCTGGTAACTTCACTCTACAAACGCAGCTAACGAATCGTATGAGATCCTCTTAGCGCATTAATAAGCCTGTACGATAAGGGAAGAGCTTATGGAGAATCGAATCTCTCCGTGGCGGTAAAGCCCAACCGTAGACGAGACAAGCGTTCAGTTGAGCCTAACAGAAATTGATTACTAGAAGCCTGATTTTCTCCAAGTGTGTCCTGTGTTCGTCCGACGGCAATGGCTCACGGCGAAGCTCACGATCGTCGCCACGCACAGAATACCCATTTACATACCTACGAACACTCATTCAGGGGCATTTGAGGAAGTCCGCTACTAAGGCTCAGCGGCGGCAAAGAAAAAGTCTTCTTGCGTCTTCTTGAGAGTTGAGAACTAATGGCCACACTGCAGCACGTAGTAAGAGTTGCGACGGTCTCCTTCGGTGGCTTTGCCAGCAATAAATTGGCATACGGATAACCGGAATCGAAGGTAGATAATAGTATTATCGGCGTCACTGTCGTGGAAAGGCTTTCCGTAGTTGTCCGGAAACCGTCAGAGCAGAATGGGCTCTGACGTATCGACATCGTTATTGACTACGAAACTGCCACGTAAAGTCATAGGCTATCTTTGTCATCATTTCTCACGCAATGTTTATCCGGAATGAGCAGAATGAGCTGTGAATAATAATAATAATAATAATAATAGTAGTAATAATTTGATTCCACAAAGAATTTGCACATATTTTGTAAACGTTATAGTCAACGCCAAAAAAAGGCTTTGGTACTTCCTAATATGTTACCAGGGGACGGCGTATGGATACACCGTAAACGTGTGTAGAATGCCGCGTTATTTGTGTTCGATGCAGACGGTGATCCCGTCACGACAAGTCTTAGTTTCTGAGTAGCTCCCACAAACAGCAGTTCTACATCATACATGCGTACAGTGGACGAATTCACCCAATCGACAATTTGCTACTCTTTAGTGGGCCACAACAATGCTATGCTCTATTCCATGCTATCAAGTGCCTCTACATATCATAATATCACGCCAGCAGTGGCACACTTGGCTAGCTTACTTACTCTGCCAGAGTCGGTTATCCACCAGTGTTGTTAGAGTCGACAACACTGACTATTGCTGTTGGAAGACTGTTGGATAGGGTGCAACAAGGGTGCAGTCACAGTGTGACGAAATCAGTACTAGTCCCTTGGTCGGTCGGGCGTTTGCCCGCCCGTGTTGGCGCCCTTCGACGACGACGACGACGAGTCCGTTTATCAAACAATAACTGTGGCGGGCTCCGTGTGCAAGCGTCACTGAGTCGGTAGGGACCGCAGGTCCTGATGGGGCTAGCAGCCCTTGGCCCTTCAGGGGATAACAGCGGATGACTGGAGGTGGCTGTGGGACGCCAGCGGTGGATAGAAGGGGAGTTGGCGTGGAGGCAACAATCTCTGCTGTTCCCCATCGTCCGACCTCTTCGGTGCACGTCTCTCCCTGCCTCTCATCTTATCGCTGCTCCCCGCTTCTCCTCGAGGCCATTTTTCATTTCGCTACGGCTGCCGCCGCCACCGCCGCCTCTGCCGTTCGTCGCTGCTTGTGCTTCACCGCCACTAGCATTGCTGCCGAAGAGCAGCAGCAGCAGTCGCCGCCTCCTCCACTACCACCACCACCATCGCCGCCACCACTCCCCAGTCTGGCCGGGCTGCTCCCCTATGTGGCACCATCTTTGAGCTTGTTTGGCCCACACCCAGCCACGGCTCTCGCGCCCTTCGCAGTGCCGGCCGGCCGGCCGGCCGGTCGGCTGTAGAAACCAGCGAGCGGACGGTTCAAGGCTTTGGTTGCTTGAAGCGGTTGCGCTGTTAGGCTCCCGGATCTCCGTCGACCGTTCCGCCGGCGCCGCCGCTGCTGCTGCTGCTGTTGCCGGTCGCGTTGCCTCGAACAGCAACCGAGCAGGAGGTGGACTGGACGAGGAGACTGGGCCACTACAGCGGCCATATGGCAACAATCGGTGGTGAAGGGCCAAGGGACAGCAGTGCCAGCAAACAGAGCGCGTTAAGGGATTGGCAAAAGTGGGGTTGTTCGAGGGTAGCAGCAGCAGCCACAAGGCTTATGTACGTTAGGCGTTAGGTAGCAGTATGACAGAGGCAAGTGGTAGCAGAAGCTGCAATAGGCCAACGCGGAAAGCGACGAGTCAGTCACGGTGGCGACGACAGCAAGGAGTACAATGAGACGCTAACACGTCTCGATGACTGGGGTCATGAGGGAGAGAGAGAGAGAGATCAAGACTGAACCAAATGCGCCTTTGCTTCTTCTACAGCCGCGCGTGGCACAGGCTTGTGCAACCCGCCAGCCGCCGCCTCTTCTGATGCCTATACACATGCACGCACACAGATATGTGCACATATATACACAGACTCACTCAGTACGAACGCATCTGCAACAATAGCTGCTACCATTGCTGCTGCTGGTCGAAATACAGCCACGTTGAAGGTGAGTTGCTTAAAATAAAGCTAAACCCCCTAAGAAGTGAGAACCGAGAGGCTCTGCTCGAAAAATGCTGGTGCTGAGCCTGCGTTTGCTGGCTGTCCGTGTCTCACTGGCTGTTCCCTACATAGCCACCACCACCACCGGCGCCGCCGCCCCGGCTGAATTGGTACGATCGAAAAGAGCAGCAAGGGGGCCAAGGAGCTGTTGATTGATACGCTATAGTAGGTCGTCGCTGCGATGATGTAGATCCTCGGTCAAAAGCGAGAAGGGCGACGGCGCTGAAGCGAACTGTGTGAGCTTATTGCTATTTGGGAACGATATGCTCAGACAGACCCGCCCTGAGAGTGACGCCAACCTACCAGTACTGATATGAAGTCGGGCCGTTTATGGGCAAAGCTGTTGATTAAGCTTTGTGCGCGAAATTTTTTGCGCCACTCTACACAATCGATAGTATCTACATTGAGAATAGTTGAATATGCCGCACACTACCACTATATAAAGTAGCAACTTAGGTGGTCACTGGGTAAGTCTGGATGGGCAGAATTCGATTATATTATAAATTCGACTGCTGTATATGATGGTATGATGTGATCAAGGTATCACCATTAAGTATAACTGTGTATGTCCACGGAAAGCGCCGAATATATTTCGAATACTTGCTCTTTCATTTGTCTTACCAGCAGAGTTGATGGTATGTTTAAGATTCGCTAACGAGTTCACGAAAGTAACACAAAGAGGTTCATCTGTTACCTATTGTAGTTAAGATTAGCTCTCCACTAATTCGGTACGATAACGACAGTATTCGGGATGCGAACCTAAACATCTCGGGACGAGCCAACAATATGTTTCATATACAACGATCTCACTCATGCTTCTGCCCAAACTCTGACGCTTGTGCCGGTGTTGACTTTGCTAATCATTTCGAAGCTTCCGTCTTGCTGCCGACCTGCCCGCTACGGCCGAACAGCCTCTTTCTTCTTGCTCCGTTGGTTCCCTGCTTCCCGAGAGCTACTCACCTTCCGCTGTATAGTGTTGCCTTTTAGAGCCAGATTCTTTCGCCGGAGAAGAGATCGGACGTCCACTTTGTCGATACTGCTGCCGACTATGTTCAGACTACGCTTTTTGGAAGAGCAAGGGCTGGTGTCCTCTACGAGGGCTGGTGCCCCCGGCTACCCCCCACCCCCATCCGGTCACTTCCCCCACGCCCCTTGCTACACGCTGCCATCGTCGACAAGTGGTTGGCGGGCGTTGGTCGACGGCTTCGCCGCTCTCGGGTGTCACTTTACAGCTAGGCAGGCAGACAGGCAGTTCTCTGCCGGTAGCAGACCAGCCGGCCTTTCCGCACGATAAAGTCCGCAGAAGCGACATCACCAACACGACAGGACGCTGCCCGTTTCATCCGAGAGACTGGCAACACACCGCCGCGATCGGACGGAGCAGTTCGGCGATGTGTAGTGGCCGGGGCCGTCAACACAGCCGCCGATTTCAATTCCCCTTTGCTATCCAGACCCCTTTGTCGCTCCCCCGGAGTTGGCAACCTGATGAGTTTAATGTTGTGTGAGATATTTCAACCGCAGTGTCGAACGTCTAGCGACTACCGGCCAACCCGTCTGGCTGGCACAACTATAACGTGATAGGATTTCCTCATTTTCAGCAACAACCAATGGTACAGAGAGAGCGAGAGAAAGAGCGAGAGAGAAATGCGATATTCGACCAGGGTGATCAGAACATACGGTCCGCTGCATGGAGCCAATTCGGAGCCTAAAGGGATCTTGTTGTTATCTCTTGATTCGAAGGACGATTAATCGTGTTCTGATATTCGAGGTATGTTAAGCCAGCTATTGTAACACCAAACGTTTGCAGGCGTTGCCTGCCGATTAGTGCCATGTCTAACTGTACTACTCGTTTATATCAACATCATTATCAACGTAATCAATGTAACTACTCATTATGGTGCTTGATCTATTATATTTAGCAACAAATTTTTTTAATTCATTTGTTTTTGGGCAAAATCGAACTGATTATTTAAGCCGAACTTAAGACCTTTCTAGGCGTTTTTGATTTGTTTTTGTTTAAATTTTCCTTATGATTAAATTTCGCCTCTAGAGCTACCGAGCTCGCTTTCGAGTTCTGTCTCTCCATTTCACTATAGTGTTTGTAGCTTGATGCTAACTTTAGCGACAATTGGATTCAGCAATGATTAAATTCAGATTATGATAAAATCTATCTATTCAGCTATTCAGCTATTTCAAATAATCCGTGATATCTGCCCTGTCCATTCTAGCTGTTGTTATGATTATCTGGAAGATAAATGCGCATTTTACGTTATGCCCCCACCCTCAATACAATAGCTACATACATGTCTAGTGCAGTGGCTGCTACCCATATGTCATAACCGTCACCTTCCTACATAAACAGACTTCAATCCACGCCGCTACAGAATATCTACCAGGATATCTACATATCTGCGTGGACGCCAGCTTCCGTATTTGTCGTTTGCGACAAGTCGAATATTCATAACAATGACACGACTTGATTGGGCTGTGTTTATCTCTCTCTCTTTCTCTCTCGCTCTTCTCTGGGTCCAACTTCTATCCTCTTCATTTGGTGACCATTCGCTCACGCCACTTAGCCAATGAGGGTAGGTCACCGACATGAACAGTTAGCTTTACGTAACAACCCCGTGCCGCCTGTTCGGTTCGTCCTGGTCTGATCCGATCCTACGTGCGGTGGTCCAATCTCGAGCTGAGCAACAGCAGCAGCAGCACCACCGATGCGGCGTGCCCATCGCGTCCGGGTGTCTGTGTGCAGATGCGAGTGTGTCAATTCTTGTCGCACATGTACGTATACATATATATATACATATATATATATATATATATATATATGGACATCTCTGGGCCCTTCACCTGTCTCCAGCATTCACTTACCCCTGCTGCTTCTGTGACGCCGTCGTTGGTATGGAAATGAGAGTCATTCGGCGGTGGCAGCGAGCTCGCCCTCAGCGGCCTCTGCTCCTTGTGTTCATTATAATCCCCACTCGTCTTCTGCGTCGCTCTACGCCGCTCCTTGCTTCCTACTCGGCTGACGGTGGCAGGAGCCAACAAGTATTACATGTAGCCGAGGGGTCAGCAGTGACAACGGTTACGCCATCACCACAAGCACAGCCTCATGCACCAGCATGCGCTCTCATGAATACTTATATGCACATATCCACATCTATAGACACATCTACAAATGGCACCAGCGCCTCGAACACATCATACGACAACGTAACAGCGGACATATGATAGTCGCTGCCGACCACTGCTGAAACGACTCAGGGGTGCAAGGTACGTGGCCAACACGGGGAGAGCATCATCTCTGCTCGACGCGTGAGTGCATCTCTGCGAGAGCCGAGGTGAATGTTCGTCCCGGAGAGAGGAAGAGATATCGGCCTACCGTAGAAAGAGACACAGATCAACGGACGAACGGACGTGTTACATAGGGGTATGTTCATATCGTTATGACATCGAGGGCTGAGCGGTGGCTATTATTGACCTGTTGTCAGTGGGACGGGTCAGTCAGGTGGGAGGTTTCTCGAATCATCCATCGTGCTCTAGGTATTTATGTATTTAGATGCATTCATCTGCTCGCTGTCTCGCAATTGTCACAACGTCAGACTGTGTGATAACAATTGACTCTAACTCTGGCTTTCTATTCTTAATGTAGTGTCATAATAAAAATTTGAAAATAGTAATGATCATAAGCTTGTGTCTAAGCATCCTTGACAACGATCGATTGTTGCAGCCTTGTCGTTTGTACAATCTACACTATAATCTCTCGCCCGTGAGGCCGGAGAACGAATAAGGACCTGTGACGAGACCACAAATTATGCAATATACATATATCGAAATAGATCGATAGATTACAGCTATACGGTGCGTGCGGTAGTACCTGTGGACGTTAAATGTTGGCTGGGGTAAGCTATAATACAATAAATGAAATTGAAAATCCCTCCCCTGCGACCACGTGGGGGGCATCTACCTCGTGCTAGCCACCGACTGCGAGGTATCTTCTGTTATGCTTGATCGACAGAAGATGACTAGATCACGATATTGGCATTGTCCGATTCCAAAGTATGGATTTTGTAGTTAATTAGTGGCCCAGTTCTGCATATGTCTCTAGGTCGTTTTGATGAATAAATGAAGACATCAAAGCCGTTGTCATATGTGACTACTATGTGTGGGGTTGCTTGATACAACGATATTTGTAAATGAAAAACTGTGTATGTGCCGATTGTACACGATCAGCATTATGGCATTGTTGGCAACAGGTGACAATAAATCCGTCAACCCGGTACCGAGCACACTGTACGAGACAGTTAGGTATGAAGAACACCTGTTTATCCTGTCCCATCTCAGTGGCGAGCTCTGTTGTTTCGCGAGGTTATGAGCCCGGCCCCCTTTTATGGCCAATCTACCCGCAGGCTGTTGTACCACTTGCGGTTAGGCCCAGTCAAGGCTCGCGCGGACAGGAGCTCGTGCGCTCGTGAACGATAAACACCAACCGAAACTCGAGGGAAGCCATTTAGCCATTTAGGTGGTACGTAGGTGCCCCATTGTCAAGCAGAGGAGTCTAGCAGCCCAGGAGAACAGGGAACAGCCAGCCGCCTCCAGCGCGAGCCGAGCCCAAACCGTAGCCGCTGCTGTGAAGTGAATGGAGGCGCTACTGGTGTTGATGTCGACAATGAAGCCAACTGCTGACGAGACGGCGAAGTGCAGGTCGCGCTGTGGTAGGGCAATCATTGTGGCTCCTGTCTGGCTAGCCATAGCAGCCAAATGTGATGTGTGTATGTGTCTATATATCGGTCTATGTGTCCACGAGTGTGTCTCGCAGAGAATTACGCGATCAGCGGGATGACCCTCTCGATCATGTGACCGACGACGAGATCCTACTATGATCTGTAAAGTAGTAAGCTTGAACGGGGGCGGTGAGAGGCTACTATGATAGCTTGTCTGTCTGACGCTTGAGTCCCTTTGTGCTCGGAGCCGACAGGAGTCGACTCCAGATCGAGAGCTCGAGCTGCGCGTGCCGCGGAGTGCGGTACATGTGGGTATACGCCCGCTACTATACGACGCGTGCCAAACTCGATTGGGCCCTATTGGGAATGAACAAGAGATGGATGGATGGCCCAGTTGGAGCGAATCGAAGTGGCGCGATATTGCTCATATTTAACTGACGATAAAGCAGCCGAACAGTTGTAGCCATTCTTCATGAAGACCCCTGAATCTTCCTCTTTCTTTATAATCAAGCTCTTCACAAGGAGCGCCATAACTTTTGTTTCTGAGACGAAAAAAATATGCAAGAACAGTGGTGCAGCGAATTGACTTGTGTTACTTGCGAACGATACGTGTGGTTAGTTTAACCTGAGAATAAATCGTATGTGCAGAATGAAGTTTATATATATATATATATGCAATATGTCTTTTTTTTGCATTATCATTGAGAAGTATTATTTCAACGCTACCACTCAAATGCCTGTATGCGACTTGGGTGGAAGTCATATTAGAAACATGGTTTTGTCGAAGCGATGAATTGTGTTATAATTGAGCCGGAAATTAATGAAATTGCAGGCAAACTCGCAAATCTATAGTTCGACAAAGCAGTACGTTCGGTGACACAAAAAATAAAGTTTTCTTAAAATAATTACTTAGAGAATTATCACGACAGGCGTGTGCGGATCGCACTAGAACGATTGGAACAATAGACTAATATGTATTGAGGGCTAAGCGTCGTTGAGCACTTCTCCGTTGGACAGAAACGAACCAGTATGGACGGAGCTAAGTATACATCGTTGTCGGGTCAAAACTTTTCTAACTGCTGTGACGACAGATGATACAGACAATTTGCCTAGACGAAATTCGCAAGGTAATTTTGGAGATGTGAGTAGCACCCGCTGCTCGAGTGGTGGCCCCACTATGGCACACCAATGGCGAGTTAACTGGCTAATGCCAACGACTGTGCCTTCTGCATTTGTGTCTCAAGAACGTCATGGAAGTGACGCGTTTCGGAGGATCCTTTCGGACGACGAAAACGAAAACGAGAATGGCCCTGGGAGTCAGCGACGCGACCCTGCATCAGCGTTCACTCACCGTCCAACATCCGACCCTAGCTAGATCGGCACTTCGGCCGAGACCCGGGTATCCTTTGGGCCACTTTGGAAATTGTGCAGTCAACCGGGCCGCGGCGACGGTTCACATAGGCACACATACGCACACACATACAAAGAGAGCGAGCATCGTCGCAGCACTTACCGAGCTGTACGGCCGCAGCCACGATGGCACCGAGGCGCCAGACTTAAAGTGCGCGAAGGCGGAGCGGCATAGCCCCCCAGGGAGCTCTAAGACGCCATGATTAAGTCGCCACCCCCATCTCCACTTCGACCTCCAACCCCCACATACACACACCCCCGTACCCCCTAGGCTATCCACTACTACTACTACTATCACCGTACAACCCGCAAAATTCCATAGACACCGCAGCTGTTTTTTCCCTCGAAAAATGGAATGTACATGCCTTGACCAGAATATGCAGAAGACGGACCTGTGCTTCATCTGATGCCCCCACCTCCCGCTGTGCGCTAACTAATGCCGCCAACACCACGACAGCGTACGCCAACGAACACAATGAGTAGTTAGCAGCAGCAGCAGCAGTGGTTAACTAAAATTAGCAGTATGTAGGTGGCTTATATGCCACGGTGTGAGAGATTACGGCAGGTGCTGCAACAGACCATATGATTACATATATGACCTGTACAGTAGGCGTACCATACCGTATGCATTTTTATGGCATTGAGTTACGATCATAGAGAGTGAGTGTGGTGGCGCTTTCACTTCTGATCGGTCGTGCGTTGCATTTACGTGAGACTACGAATTTCTCCCATGCTTCTGTTCTTCTTTGCGTTAATCTAGCGGTACACAGAAGAACACAAAGATTTGGCGGGAGTGGGGCTTAGTCAGCGGGCACAATCATGACCTATATGTATATATATATATATATATATATATATATCGAGCCCAGGGGCCTATTGAGTCGTGCTCGCATTTGACCAGAAGCAACAGTAATATCATATATTAGCACGTCATACCCCCTCACCACGGCAGGATTGCGTCAAGCCCATCGTTGACCTGTTGTTGTTGCTGTTGCTGTTGCCCAAGTACCACGGTGGATTGCCTGCCCTCTCAATTTCTCTTCACCCGCTGTGTCCACCCTATTTTCCCGTTGTTTCAGGATGTTGTTGTTACCTACTTACTGAACCTGGCTTCCTTGAACGACGTGTCTAGTTTGAGGCTAGCAGGTCTCGTACGTACTAGTTTAGGTTCAATAGGATGCTGTAGGGACGCGTATGGCGTGTCTGCATAAAAGCACCTGTCTACAGACGGCCGATGTCCGCTCGGCTACGGAAGGTAGGCGCATGTATATATATGCGAGACGTTTACGGTCCGATAGTCGATAGCCGAGACTCGACGCGCGTTGGTTGATTTTGCTGGCTGGTCGTTCCATCTCCCTATTACGCCACCCACTAACCGGCCTGCAGTAGGTAGATGGCTACGCAACGCGGCAGGTTTGTCAGGTTCGTTTGCCAGCTAAACGGCCGGTGTTGCCGAACGAAGCTAGTCGCGTGATTAAAGGCAAGATTATTAAAACCGACTGTGGTGGCAGAGGGTTAATACGCGGTCGGAAAGACCGACCCAGCGACCGACATGCGCTATCGTTATGAGTCGCCATGGGTCGACCCTTGGCGGACGCGTAATATGCCATTGGCGCATGCGGCAGCAGCAGCAACAGCGGAAAGCTTGCTCGTAGCTAGCTGTAGTGATGGTGGTCTTGGGAGCTTGGGGGGGGTCTCTTGGCTGGCTTTAGCTCCTGGAGGGGAGAGGTCGCGGGAACTGGATCGCGGCTAAAGGTGGCGAGCGAAGGTGCCACCACCGCTTCAGCTGCTGCTGCTGCTGCCGCTGGTGAAATGTGGGAGTACTATCTACTTGCTTATTGGCTCTTCGCCCCTTGCCTGCCGCTTCGCCAGTACTGACGGCGTGGGAGGACCAGCCAGCGAGCCTAGATGTGGATGCCGGGGGGGGGTCGGTTATGGGTTGTAGAGAAGGGGGTACCGGGCCAGACAGCGGCTGAACGGGTCGAAGAGAGGCCCAAGATGGGGAAGTGCAGTGCTGGGGCCTGCTGCTTCAGGCCTCCGAGAGCCCAAGAGGCCGCCGCTGCCGCCAACAGCGACGACCAGTAGAATCGACAGCGGCGAACTGGCAAAGCGACGAGCGGCTGAGCAGGGACAATTCCTAAAGCAATAAGGTCGATGTTATCGAGCAACCCTCCCCACCAGCACTATCGCCTGCTTTCCTGTCTTGCCAGCGCGGCGGCCTACTCGGCCTACGACCATTACCACAGTTGAGACTTCGGGAGACTTTTAGACGATGCGTATTTTCCGCTGAAGTTCAAATAAATTACTGTAAATATACAATAGTTGGTTGTGTTGGTTGCGCTGGCTCGGTTAGTTAGTCTTATTTGTCCTTTCGGTTGATGATGCCACGGTGAACGGTGGGTCGGTTATTCGGAATTGCGGACATTGAATAAAATCCAGTCCTTCTAATAAGTCAACATGTTGTCGAGATACAGGTATCTTTGCTGCACTGAGCATTGTACTTCCGTGAATGTTTAGCTCGTAAAAGAATTAACTATTACTCTTTCTTCGATGTGTATGTACCCCTATAATTCCCCTCTCTGTTTAGCTTTTTTCCTTATAAATATATATATGTATATATATATATGTGCGAGGCCAAATTTGATAATTACTAGATATTGCAGCAGGCGGTAACAAAATCAAACTGCTGGGCACCGAGTGGCGGTGACCCAGGTGTGACCTCGTCGAACCTTTGCTCCTTGCATCGACTATCGGCGGGAGAGAGACGTAGCGGGTATACGACTAGTTTTCTGTACACCGCATATTGCCTTGCCGCGCGGGCGGAGGTTAACGCCGGATTGAGTGTGAGCGTATAGCTGCTGTCAGCCGTTGGGCGCTTGCGGCGGGTGGCCCAAAACCGTAATAATGATCCATCAATTTGGGTGCGGCGACCGAAGTGAGGCCGAGGCGACAGGGCTGGCCTCGTCTTGACATCGATCCCCTCCCCTCTCGTTCCTCATCGGACGTAGCCCCTGTTGCCGTCGTGAGGGCCCACTACCCCTATTTGCGGTGTTCGATCCCTCTTAACAGCTACCACCATCACCCTGGTCAACGCCCCCGGACGCTATGGTGCAGTTCACATCGCTGTTGACAGTCGCAACCTGCTTGTGCTTCTACCACAGTCGGCGGTGCTCTTTCCCTGGCGGCGCCATCCACCAAAATACGAAGTCGAGTTTCGACTTCGACAGATCCTTGTTTGACCGCTGCCTTAGTTAAGATAAGCCGACCCGGCTGTGCTGTAGAGCCATTAAGCTACGGCTGAAACCGCGACATACTGCTGCTGCTGCTGTTGCTGCCCATACTCTTATTCATGCGTTTGATTTTTATCTGGTAGCAGAGAACGAAAGTATGCGCAGTAAATTTTAGCTAACCGGTCAGGCTCCCTCGACCAAAAGCCGCGTGGTAGCTGGTGAACCGGCCAAGCCATAGTGGAACGGGCGGGACTGCTTCAAGTGGGAATTGGTGTTAGTTCAGATGTGGTCTCGTTCATTTTGATCTAGACCTTAGGCTGCGTTGGGCTGCGCCAAGCATGGCAGGCGTGACGCAGTCTAACGGAGCGGGGGAACGGCCGAGAACGGAGGGGGACGAGACGTCTTGGGAGCCTTAAGCCCCTCCCTCCTACCAAATACACGGGAATCCACGCGTTCACTGATTGGAAAGCCTAATTCTTCAGCAGTAGTGCGTCGATGGTGGGGAGCTTTGGAAGAAGCAGAGAGAGATCGAGAAACTGTGTGAGAGAGAGAGTGGTGTTGCTAATGCGTCTCGTCCAAGGTTTTGCTCCCCTGTGTCGAGCTCCCATCGAGCAGTTCTACAGCCGACGGCTGCTGGACGTCGGATTAAGGTGTAGACTTCGTTTAGTCTCTGGTCTAGCAGAGAACTGCTGGAATTGCCCGAATCTTTATTGAGTCCCTTAGCGCGACATATACACTCTGTTCTGCCGTTGCCAAGGTTGTGAGTGGCTGTTATTGATGACCACGAGTCGCTAGGTGTAAGGGCTCTCTTATATGTGAGAGCCATGCAATCTCACTCTCCAGTACTACTGCTACTCAATGCTGTCTTCAGCGGCGTCGGCAGCAGCTGACACAATTTTTCCTGCACTGCTATGGACCTTTTCAGGTCGGATGCAACGTTTCTATAACCACATCCGCTGAGCTGGCCGGCCTAAAAACTGGCTAACCTAAAATCCGCCAGGAGACCTGCCAAGCTCTGCTTCAAGTTCTGTAAGCTGAAGTTACCGTCCGCGTGTCCACACCTAGCGTATACGAGGTGTGTCTAGGGACTAAGACGTGACACTCTCCCATCGTCTCTGTGTGATTCGGTGGCCATTCGTCCTGCGGAGGTGACGATGTGACGTCCTGTCCCGTGGCGATGTTCCCGTTTGCTGATGGGTTCGTGATGACTGCTCGCGCCCACGTCCTCTTCCGAGGCAATGCTGCTGGCAGCGTATTCACGCTGCTCCAATCTGTCTTCATCGCTGCCAGCGGCCATCGGTCTGCCTGTTTCATCCCTGTAGAAGGTCAGCTTGCTGGCTTGGCCCAACTATCGTACGCATGACTTTGTGGACTCGTCGCCTGCTCGGGATATTTTGGTAAAATGCCCACGCCCTCGTGGCCCATTGCTACACACCTGAGTTCATATCGCAGCTCTCGGCCACCGCGTAGATCTCCATTTCGTACGTCACTGTCGACGAGAGTAGACGTGATAGACAATAGGCGTTCGCGTGAAGAGCCTCCGGATGGGAGTTCTGAACTGATAGAATGAAGCGGTCTGACGGCTGAGGCCTACCGACGCCAACGCCGTTGCTACCATGGCCGGTGAATTGGTACTTTGTAATGAGAAAGGCTTGTCGGATGTCCCGTGTCGTTCTTGCCAACGAGCTACATATGGTGAACAGCCGAGAGCGGATCACGACAGCGAACGGAGAAGAGCTACGGAAAAGGCTCTGCCTTTCGGAAGGGCTGACACAAAGAGCGTCAGCGGCAGCAGAATAGAGGAGTCTGGAGTCTGTGCTTGTGCGACATCAGCCAGTTAGGCAGGAGTCGTTTGAACGCTCGAAGCAAGCCCCATGCCAACGCCGTGAAGCTTTAGCAACGTAGTATTGTAGAGAACTGGAGAACTGAAGGCAGTTTGGGGACAGCGGTTTGGGCCGGATCTGACACGGAGTGCTCCCGCACGGCCCCTATCGTCTTCTCTTGACCCCGTTGGCGGGTTGTCGACCGACGGGACAACGCCAGCCAAGCTAGTGAGTGCCTAGCCACCACAGTGCAACTCCTGCTACACAGGCAGACCCTGCTAGCTCTCCGTTCGCGTCTCTCTCTCTCTCTCGCGCCCTCACACACTATCTTTCTCGCTCTCGCACTTCGTTCCTGCCGCTGGCATACTAGTACTGCCACCGTGTGGTGGCAGTGCTAGTAGTAGTAGAAGCAGTGAGGGTAGGATGCTTACGCCTTGCTGCCAGGGTGGCTGGAAGCGAGAACTACGAAGGGTAGCGAAGCAAGCAGCAGGGAACATGGCCGGTGATCAATCACTGTACTCCAAGTCGGAAGCCAGCCAGCAAGCCCCCCCCCCCCCCCCGACTCCTCGCCCCCCCCCCTTGACCCCACTGCCATGTCCCCCTAAAATCCCTGCTAGCCACTCTTCCCGCAAACCCACCGGCCTTCGTTCACGGGGGGGGGGGGGCTCTTCTCCCTTCGGCTGTGCCCTGTGCGTTCGTTCGTTCGTTCGTCCTTCCTTCCGTCCGTCCGTTTTCGTCCCTCTTGGAACCGCCACTACTCCACCGTATCCCAACCCTATGGGTCTTCCGCGTTCGTTCGTTGGTCTCGTAGAGTGTCGGCGAGCGCCCAGCCATCGAAATTGGAAGCTGCTCTAAAAGCCGCTAGTAGTGTACCGCACCAGTGTACAGCTAACCCCCTGCGCAGCTCGGAACTCCCTCGTCATCCCATTCCATTCCCTGAAAGCCAACCAGGAATCAAGGCAAGGTCTCCCCTTCAAAAGACCAACAACGCAGTAGTCTTCTTGAAGACTCATACAGACCGAGCAGAAGCTGACTATATACAGCAGGGTCTCGGTACAATTGTAACTAGTTATAATAAATACAAAGCAGTGTCGATGAACAAGTCCGTTCTATTTTATGAACAAAACGTGTTTGACCTTTTGAAATGTGCGCACTGTCGAAACAAAGTATTTTTTTAGAAATGAATACGTGAAGGCCTTAGTGACATCACCATTGCGTTGTATTTCTCATTAGAGAAATAACAATACAAACGACGTACGTGCGGCATAGACGTTTACTAAAAACCTTACACAATTGACCATTTTATTGTTACCTGTTACCTATCAGTTATTATTATTATTATTATCATCATTATCCGCTTGTTTGTCGCTAATCGAGCTAGAAGCAATCTCAACCTCGCCGTCTCGATAACTTTCTGGAAGCGCGTAATGGTTTCAGTCGAAAACACGAAATTCGGGTGCGTAAACGGACGTCCAGTGAAAGAAGCTTCATGAGGGCGAAGGCGCGTCGTTGAGGTTGTGTGATACGAGTTGCGGTATAGAGACTCGATGGTTGGTTGCAGGAAATGGCTGACCGAGGTCAGTGGTCGTCGGCGACTGTGGGAGTCCACGGGCCGCCGGGTGTCTTTCTTGGTGTCGCCGTCCATTATTGATAAGGCTTCGATTCCCCTCACTGTCGGACGCTCTTTCTCTAGACGATCCTATCCTTCGACCTCGATGAGGGACTGCGGGATGGGAGACAAGGGGATGTGAGGAGGGCAAGGCAGACGCAGTGAACGACACTGTACAATATCGCCTTTTCATTGTGCTGCGACTTAACAGGGATATCCCCTCCGCAATTGTCCCGTCCTCGGTCTTCGTCGCTTTAATGTATTTCGTTGCCTCGACGCTGCCTCCTCGTCGGCGTTCACCCACGCGTTCGTCGCATTGCCTGCACCCCAAACCCCCCGATCTCCATCACTACCAGCCTGCGCTGCGTCTAAGCTGCTATGGCCTGGGCCATTCTCTTCTTCATCCTTTTGCGTCGGCGACCAGCGAGAAACAGGCTCGATGGACCGGCCGGTTCCACAACTCAGTTCGACTGAACCAACTTGGTCTATCTATCCATGTGCTGTATCTCGAATGCGCTGTAATCGAAGAGAATCCAGGCGGGCAGGGCGGGAGGCTGGCTGGCTGGCTCTAAGTGTGAAAGATTGTGCCACTCTTGTACACTAACTATTCGCTTCGCTCGTAGTTCTTCCTGCTGTTTGTACTGGCGACAACATACTGAACAACAACAGCAACAGTAGCAGCAGCTGCTCCTGTGTAGGTGATCGAGATGCTCTCAATCATTGCGTTAGTTAGCCACGATCGAACCTCGCTCATCATCGAAGTCAGGTCTTGTAGGGCTAAGGAATCATAGTCTAAACCGGTTGTTGTCACTCAACGTGTTTGACGCAATGCATTTTCGCAGATTTGTTTCTGCAGCTCCGTAGCTATATAATGAGGCAATCGCTTAATTGTCTCGGTGTCTAGTCCCTTGAGACGATCGTTTTCTTCCTCTCTCTCGCTCTCTCTCTCTCTCCCCTTTCTATCTCACACCATTTTGCCACGTCTCAGCGAACGGGCCTGTTTCTTGCCCTCAGACCGGTTGGGCAAGGCACAGCTCGGGCAATCTCTTGTCGGTTGGCAGGGAACAACGTGCCTCATCCTGTGTACGATGGTCTGCTTGCCTGACTCGGCAGCTGGCTGGCGAACTCATCATGCGGAGATCATACGAATAGTGCTCCGGCAGCGCAGTGGCCCGAGCAGAGCACGCGCTGTGACCGACGCATGTTCTGGTCGTCACCGCTGTACGCGTGCGTTGCAGCGCAGTTCGCACGAACCGGGGCAAACCAGCGCCCCCCCCGCCCGTCCCCGCAGTCCCAAATGCCGCCGGCGCCCGCTCAGTGTCGAACACTAAGTGGCTTCGCATCTTGAGATTGCACCGAGACTTCTACTAGCCCTTTCGTTTTGCGCTATCCCCGGGTCCGGCCCAACGCGGGCCGCGTCGTTTCTTTCATCCTGGTGTTTTGCTCCGTTGTCTCGTTCTACGCAATGACAGCAGCGAACGCGATGCACGCGGACTTCTGTATGCCTGCGAGTGTATGCGTGTACAGGCAGCAGGCACTCGCCGGAATGCCCGTCGTGCTTTCAGTTTGCTTGCAGGCGTCCTCCAGGAGCTGCTGGCGGGCAGGGCTCCACGATGCATTAACTGATTGAAATGGCGTGTTTCGTAATTCGCTTCTCGTGTCTCCACCACCACCACTACCAGCAGCAGCAGCAGTAGCAACAGCACAGCCGCCTGTGTCCGTGCGCGAGCTTGGATGGCTGCTCACCCTCGTCCTCGACTGTTGGTTCACTTCTGCTGCTGCTGCTGCTGCTGTCGCGGCGGCTGCATTACTCGTCTTCGCCTCCTGGTGTCACCTTCATCGCGCCACCTTCAGCATATGCCTACGAGCTGTTGCATGCATACATACATATACGCCTGACTGTCTGGTTGTTTGCGCTCATGCATCGTTGTCAACCCGACATTGTCGGTGTACGTCCAAGGCGTCACGACACACGCACACATTCACTGGAGCGCCGCATATGACATGTTGCACTTTTCCCACAGCGATCGTGTCGACATCCGCCGCTGTGGACGCTACCAGGCTCGGGCCCTCGTCCTAACCCCCCGCCCTTCAATACCTACCATTGGTGATAGTAGCCCCTGTGTGCTGTCGATGGATTCCCCCTTTGAGCAGCCCGGCGGCAGTAGCAGAGTCGGTCGTCATCAGCCTGTCTCTCCGAAAGCCTATGGTTCGAGGAGCGAGGAGTGATGATAGAGGCAAGAGTGGCTGCCTCCAGAAGTGGCTGGCTAGCTGCCTGGCTTCGCCTCGACTCCCCTCTCATCTCCTCCCAGTGCTGCTCGAGCAATAGCACTAGTAGCAGATCTGCTTTCAGCTCTTTTGCCCATTGGGGAAGGATGATAGTCCGAGGCGTAATCTCGACGGCGATCAACACGTCCCGCGTGGCGTCACGTAGCAAAGTGCTTCCCCCGGCCTCGTTCCATAGCAGTCGGAGTTCCCCTCGGTCATCCCTTTCTCTCTCGCTCTCTCTCTTTCCGCTCTGATCAAATCACAATTAGACCAACAACGAGCAGTAGTGACCGGTAATAGCAACGGCTCTACGCCCCCGCCGCCCAAGTGGTGTCCTGGTGGAGGTAGTATCTCTTGGGCTAGCCACGCACTGTCTCGTAGAGCTGCTCTTGCCGCTGCCACTTCTACCAGTTGGATGTGAACGGCTCTGCAGTCGACTCGGCAGCAGCGTACAGCAATGAGCGGTGACCCCCGCTCGTCGTCGTCGTCCGACGATTCGTTGTCTTTCGAGCCGTTCAACCGCAACGCATTAGTCATAATTAAATTTAAATTCCACAGCCGCTGAGTGGCTGTTGAGTGGAGCAGGTGGTGTGTGAAGATCAACATCACGCTGCTGTCCGCCTATCGTTCACTGCCGACCGACCATCACTGGGCCCATTGCCGAAGCTTGACGGGTTGCGATCTACAGTTCGTATCGCTGTGACAACTGCTGGCGCAACTGCTGGACGAGCCGCCCGCCGCTAGCCGTAACCGTCCGAGCGCATCGCTTGCTGGCAATTGTCGAACCGGAAGATTTGCTACAGTGGCCGCTTGGTTGACGATGCGGTGCGCATCAGGTCGGCGGTCGACGGGGGCGACCCGGGTGATCAACTCGAAATCGCGCTCGTTGTTGCCACCGCCGCCGCCGCTACAGCTACCTTCATCACGGTCATGCCTTATCGTTTTGCCGCAGCTGGTGGATGACTGCTGACGGCAGCGTTCGAAAACAGCGGTGGTTGCCTTCCCTGGTCATTTCACTCAGCTCCCGTCCTACTGACGGTTCGCGCTTGCCAGGTTTCACCTTCCATCCGCCTAGGACGAAGCCATAGCCGTTCGGATGTTGTCAGACCCTCTCCACTGCAACGTTGTCAGAGGCGATGAGGCACGCAAGGTCGACGTGACTGCGGCCCCCGTTCATCCGAAACCTTCGACGAACGAACGAATGGAACGGCTGCGGCTGCTGCTGCTGCTGCTAGCGGCTCCCGCGATTTGACCGGCCCTGGAGGCATCTTGCAGCAGGCTCTAGGGGCTCTTCTCCAGCGGTGACGCACAGCATCACCAAATCGACTGGAAGCAGGAAGCAGCAGAAGGGTGGGCATGCCTTGTAGCACTACTACCACTACCACTACTACAACTACTCTTGCGACGACGAAAGCTGAGTATCATCACGATTACTAACCAGAACCGGTAGCAGCATGGCGCTGGATAGAGCCGCCGGCACGACCAGATCGTTCCCGCTTCTGCGGCATTGGCAGGGCAGCAGCCAGCGAGTGAGATCGAGGCAGTGATCGCGACGCTCGACTTGCGTTCGAGTTATAATACACCGTGGATTTGAGCAACAGGAACAGGCTCGCTACTGGTTCCCGATTCTGCAGCGGAACGACCAACGAAACTGAGAGATGGTCGTCGAGCAGCCGATGACATAAAATTTTGATTAGCGCGCGCGACGCCGTCTGTCACGTTAGAATTCTTGGGGTAATTCTGAAATGGAGGACGAACGAGCGAGCGAGCGAGTCCGCCAGCGGATCGCGCAGGATCGCGCTCGTAAACCCTCTCGTCTCTAAGGCCTAGAACTAAGACTCTATGGCTGGCTGGCTGGCGACACCAACGACCGTCCGCACACCCGTCCAACGTCCGATCATCGCCAACCATGCGACGCGCTGCGCGGGCGACTCCCTCTGCGATAAAATTTATAACTACAAACTATACACAAAGTTATCGGGAGCCAGCTGTAAACTGTATCCGGGAGGCGTTCATGGCACGAGCTTCAGTTGCAGTCCTCTATAGCGGTTTCCATACGGAAGCAGCGAGTTCTTCGCTCCGCTCCGTACGGCTCGATCGGGCAGCAGGCGATGGCCTCGGGGGGCGACCGCTTCGGGTTCAAGGCGTGGCAGAGAGATCGAGGAGACGACAACTTTGTGATGTTTGCAAGCAGTATTCCTTCGTTGCACGCCCTCATCCGATTAAACTCTAGTCATCTCATATGATATCGCCTCACAGTTCTCTCGACTCTGTATGTCGAAGAACTCACGAAGTTGTCGTTTGTCAGAAGGAGAGCGCATATATTCTCGTGCAACAACGCCTCCTCGTAGTGGAATACGCTCATTCGTATCCGACAATATTCCTTGCGTGTAGAATCCTAGCTATTTGTAAAACTATATTTAGTTCATTTTCACTATTTTTTTTTATTAAGCGGCAGTGCAGAGCGGTGGTATATATGCGGCTTTAGTCTGCACTTATCTGCTATTGGCTTGTACGGATGCCGAATACTTTCCCGAAATCGATCAGATTCGGTTCAACGGACACACTTTACAGTTCAGTTCGGTTTCGTCGCAATCTCAAGGAGAGAACGTCAAGCCTCAACCCGCAAACCTCGTGGACATTTTCAGCTTTGCTGTGGACCTCAAAGCCCCCACCATTCGTCGTCATCCAGTGTCCGTCGTTCGTCTCGTTTTTCCTCCCGGCTCTCATAGAACCACTTTTTCCTCTATATCCAGCTATTGCAGCATATCACAGGACGCGCGGAGCTGCTCGTCGCTCCACTGCAAGCTGCTCGCTCGCGCGATCGTTGGCTAGTGCCGTCGGATGTGAACTGTTGAAGGCATGGTCACTGCGGCACCCTTTCGCTGCTGCTGCAGCTGCTGCTGTTTCCCAGCTCTGAGTGCTGATAGGCAGGCATACAGGGAGGCAAGCAGACAGATGCCGGCCGTTCTAGCAGGCAGCCAGTACCCAACGCAGTCAACTCAGGGACGTCATCTTGCGTAGACTTGCTCGCTCGCCTTCTCGCTAGTCAGCCAGCTAGCCATTCTTGTCCGCTGTCGGGCAGGGTCCCGAGAAGATGATAAATGGCCGTCTCTGCCCTGTGGGGTTAGTGGGCTGTGGCTCTGCGGCCGGGTACCGCCGCCTCGACCGGCCACCGCTACCGTCTGCTCCGAAGCTGCACCGCTGCCGTCATCTGACGGCGCAAAGAGGGGGCAAAGCGGAAGGACAAGTATAATCCGGTGGTGGCGGTGGTGCCTCCGCCGCCGCCACCGCTGCCGCCGCTGCTCTATGTACGCTGCACTGCGTAGGGTCATCACGCGTCTTTGTCCTCTGCTGGCGCAAAGAGCCTCGCAAAGAGGGGATCCTTTGCGGCACATGCACACGGCCTGCCGGGCCATGGATGGCTGGCGAGCAGGCCAGCAGAGAGATCTGCAGCGGTGGCTGTGGCCGTTGTGGAGGCAGTAACGGCGTGCTCCTATGGACGACTGAATTCCTCTGGATGGACCGGCGGCATCTCAGCATGGGTAGAAGCTGTACGAACAGCAGACGGCTAAGCAGCAGCCCACTGAATCTCTCCCTCTGTCTCTCTCCCTCTGTCTCTCTCTCTGTCTCTAGCCGGTTTCGCCCAGCTTCGACATGAACGAGCAATGAGTTAGATGCTTAGAGTAAAATGGTGCTGGGGGACCGATCATGCAAAGGATGATCGACTCGCGACTGCGTCCAGCTCGTTTGATAGTGGCATCGCTTTGAGCGGGCGTCAGCTCCGGCTGTCAGGGCATCAGCAGCCAGCCGGCAGCCGTAGCCTGCACAGTGAGCATCTTGGCATTTCTTCCAATGAATGGATGAATGAATGAATGAGCACTGAATTTGCTCGACGCACGGTTTCATGCTGCTGCTGCTGCTGTTACTACCGATGCTTTATCCCTGCTGCGGACGACGGTGGAACGGGTTTTCTTAAATCAATCAAAGGAATCCGAACAAATCTCTATCCCGGTCAAGATATATATATATATATATATAAATATATATATATATATATATATATATATATATATATATATATATATATATATATATATATATATATATATATATATATAAAGCTCTCCATCTATCGTGTCCACTGTATATGGTAGCTCTACGAGTATTTTCGTGATTTTCTCCCGGCACGGTCCACTTTGTCAAGGATGCACAAACACGCAAACGGATCGAGGATAATTGAAGCGATACGGAGAGAAACTAATGGTTCGTTAACACTATCGACCTCGTTAATTGGATCTAAGCAAAAATAATTGATCGAATTGACAACGTAATCTATCATACACCTCTTACGCCGTTTAGTTTCCATATGCACAATGTCTCAAGGTGTTGGTCACAACTATATTCCAATTGCATTCATTATTAGTGATAACAGATACGATATTAGCGAAATTCATAATTTCTAATTTCTAACACAATTATATATATGTGCACGGCTGTGTACGCTCACTGTGCTACATAGTAACCAAAACACGGATCGACGTGTTTCGCCACGATAGCGAGTTGAGTACTGTCGCAGTGCATATTTCACCTGTAATGTCCAGTGGGTCCTGTCACTGCCGCTGTTGTTGTCGTTGTTGTTCGTTCGAGTGTGCATTGTGTTAAAACACTCTGCCTATAGCGGGACACCGATTTTAGCAGCAAACCGGAGAGTATCACAGGCAGTAATCACAAAAGCGTGCTGCGTTGCTCACTGTTGCTGCTACGCACCAACCGTGGTAAAAAGTGCCAATTGAAGCATTCAGTGGTAGTGGCCGTTTTTCTTTCACGGCCCACAAACGCTCCAATTAGCCAGTCATTAAAAGCGGGGGAGAGAAGGCCGACGCGGGTCCGAGTACAAAAACCACTCCTCACAACAGGGCATCTCTCTCTCTCTGTCTGTCTCTCTGAGGGGCTAGGGTGGCGGTAAGCTGCCAACAGTTGCTGCTCCTTCTCTGCCAGCATCGCTCCCAGCCATGGCCCTAACCGCTGCAGTTCACAGCTGCTTCAAAGAAAGCACTGCTGCCTCTCTTTTGCATTCTTCTCCTCGGTTCTTGCCCTATGAGCTCATCTCTCTCTCTTTCTCTCTCTCGCTTTATGCCATTGTATTATATACGGGTGGCGTGTGCATGTGCAAGTGGCGTAGAGTGGTGGTGGTGGTGCTGCTGCTGGTTGAGGAGGATGACTGCGTAACCGCCGCGCGACTAACAGCGTAAGTGCGGGATGGTCTCGATATGAGAAGGGGACAGCAGCTTGGAGGGGAGGAGATAGCGAAACTGGCCCAGCCGAGGCACACACGAATTTCGATGATAAAAAGAGGAATTCATCTAATTTGAACGGCAACGCCGCCCATTTGGTAGCTGTACAAATCTCTATGTTTGCCCCCCGCCCCATCTGCCCGGGTTGCGGAAATCATGACCGTCGAACAAGAGGTGAATATCGAGCGATACGTGTGAGCTTATAGCGGAGAAGTTGCCGTGGTGGGAAAACCACTGCCTCTGCCTCCACTTCGGCCGCCATCGAAGGCCACCCGGCGAATTAACCTCCGAGGGTTTGGTACCATGAGCCCGCTTCTCGCGAGCCAGTGCGACCGCGGATGGAGGGCGCTCCGCACCGCATAGCCAGTGCAGGCTGAGGCGATGGGTCTTATCACTTTTTATGCGCGGCGGCGGCGGCGGGCCGCAAAAGCATAGCAAAGCTTGCGGGCACCTTTTCAGGGGTGAGTCTGAGTCGGCCTCGACTCTGAACAGAAAGAGAACATCCCCACACGACCATTTTTCAACCGACTCTCTCTCTCTCTCTATCGCGTTCTTTATACCACCGCGACACAGCCGCAGCCTCGGCGCCGACGGCCCCATACTTGCCCAATGGAGGCGCTCGTTCTGCATGTAGACCGCTACCGCGAAACACAATGCGCATTAGACACAGCACGTCCTTATCGCTCTTAGCAGGCATCAATAAGTCAAGGGGGAGCACATCGGCACCGTACAATGATATTGTGCATGCGTTATCTAAAGAAGCAGGTTAACAATGATGTTATCTGCAAGGATCTGTTATTCTTCAGAAGTACAAAATTGTTTGGTTATTCAAGGAACATATAGTGTCCCCTCCCCATGTCATCAGTTGCTTGAGCATTCGTCACGAGCAACGAACGAGGCAGTTCTGCTAGCCAAATAGCGACAAACCACAACCAGTTATCATCACCCAGTGGTCGGTGCTATCTCCGTCATCGTAGCTTCGACGACGATTGCTCCGTCTCGCGCAGCCCCACAATCGTTATAACCGCCTAAGTATTGCAGACTGCCGAGTGCCCGTTGCAGTTCGTCTATCGTACCACTGGTCGCATCAGCTGGCAGGGCCTAGCAGGCAGGGTAGGCAGGCACCACAAACGGACCCGAGAAGACAGACGACAGCAGTCACGTAATCGAATCAGGACATTCAGCATCTCGTTCGTCTCCTGCGAGCGGTGTGTGGTGTCTCGGTCTGTGGTGGCGAGGCGGGCGACACTCCGCAGACATCGGAAGCTGAAGGGTGGCCCCGTAGTGGACACGGAGGCAAGAGCTGCTGTTCATAAGGGTTCGATGTACGATCGAACAAAAGGAACAAACAGACGAATCAGCACGACCGCAACCTGCCCATTTCGCTCAATTGCAGAAAGCCAAAGAGAGAGGGAGCAGTAGCAGCACCAGCTAATATAGGGCAATTGGGGATTTATATTCGCCCTCTGGTGGCCTTTTCCTAACCAACTAAACTAACCCACGACCCAATCCGCTGTGGCCAGTGGACGTTCAGCAACAGTATGGTCGTCTGCTGAGAGCACCGCACAGCGAGCGCCAACTGTGGGAAGGTGATCAACGTCCGTTGCAAAAAAAACACCGCTAATGCGCGGTTTCGATTCCAAAAACTTGTTGGTGCCATGAGCGTTAGTGATGCATGGACCGCCGATTGCCACCGCCCCTTTGTGAAAGTTCACAAATCACAAAAATAAGACGAATTATTAATATCAGTTTGTCACGAAGCTCACCGATACTTTACGTAATCGATATTTATTTGTGATTCAATTCAATTGTTTCTAAAGCTATACTTACGTTAGCATATCTGCATTCGGTTAGTTTTTTCGCTTTGGATTTAGATATTTCTCCTAGAGCTGTTTTGATGTGGATTTCCGATGAGAACCACTGTTGGCTGGCTGCATCCTAGGTAAGTCTCTGTATCGCCAGGGGTGAAGACCCCCAAGGTGCAGAGTGGAGCGAATGTAGGGTGTTGGAGGGGGCCAAGGATGGCCTTAAGTTGTGTGTGTCCATAGCCAGAGACAAACGTGGAACTTATGTGGCGTGCAGCGTGGCACTCTGGTCAGGCCGAGGCGGGCTCCCAGACCATTTGATAGGGACCGTACGCCCCGCTTCTGGACAACAGCAGTAGTAGCGAATAGCTTGAGGACAAAGAAGCGAAGAAGTGTTGGCCAGTCAACTGGGCCCAGTGTCGGACGACAGCGGCTGACGTATGGAGCCGGTGACCAGTCGAGGAGAACTTGGGGTTGGTATGGCAGACATGGCATTGCTAGGTCACAGCGGTGCGCAGTTGAGACGGACCTTGGCAGAATAGTGTATGTCGGTAGACTGAGCAGCCAACGATGATCAGAACCAACCCAGGAGGCTAGTACCAAGGCAAGTGAGGAGTAGAC
This sequence comes from Stratiolaelaps scimitus, assembly GCA_019614645.1. Classification (NCBI taxonomy): domain Eukaryota; kingdom Metazoa; phylum Arthropoda; class Arachnida; order Mesostigmata; family Laelapidae; genus Stratiolaelaps; species Stratiolaelaps scimitus. The sequence continues at coordinate 4,323,776 of JABWDB010000021.1, forward strand.
ACCCAGGCCGCTACCCGGGAATTGCCAACTGACGCTCAGTTCGTCTCCTACACTGACACGGGCTGGTTGCTTCTCGGCGAATGCAACAAACGCAATTACCTTGAGGCATCCGTTCACATTAGGATCCACCAGCGGGGGCCGGCGGTGGCTGACTGGTTGGTCACCGACCAACGTCGACAAAACGAGAGATGAGGGTAGACGCAGAGAGAGAGATAGATATAGGGAGAGGGTGAGACCCGACAGAGAAAGAGAGAGAGAACAGAGACAGGGAAATGCGTAGGAGATGTCGCGTACAGTGGTGGCGGGTGTGGAGTGGCTAGCTCGCTCACTCTTATTCTTGTGAGAGCAAGCCACGATGGAAACTGGAGAGGCAATACAATGGTAGGCAACAAAGCGGAGGTGTCGCTAGGCTGGCGAGGCGCTAGCCGCTCGTCCAGTTATGCGTTCTGCTGGCCTGGGCCTTCTCCTCGTCCTCATCCTACGACAGTGCGAGGAGGCTCGACTGGACTCTACCGGGTGTTCGGGTCCTGTGTAGTTGGATAGCAGGAGCGGCACTTGCTGGCTTTGCTGCCGCCTGTTGCCTACCGCCTGCCACTGGAGATGGCGGGAGATTTATGCTGAAAAGAAGCCACCACGACACTTATGTAACCCAGACCAACAAACGAACCACAGACCGTCGGAGGAGGAAGCTTGAAGGCTCCGAGACGCGATAGCGCGACACCAGCATTCTGCCACGCTCATGACTTCTACATTGCCCGTTCCCCCTTTTTCCGTCGGTAAGCGATGGTGAGTGTACGCGTATACACGATGGGTGCATGGACCAAAGGACAACTCAGCGAAAAGCAGAGACCACCAAAGTCTGTGCGATGCTGAACAGTTGGAAGACAGAGTAAACGACAAACCGAACCCACAAGAGTAAAGTGGGGGAATGATGCGAGGTGGTGGATGACCAGTCGCAATTGAATCATATATCTCGGCTAGCCAACAAGTAGAAAACTGTAGTTGAAATATCTTTTCAACGAGACTGTATAGGTGCGCGCAACTTCGGTAGTCGTTGGCAGTGGTTTTGGAACAAAAAAACAACGCTTGGAACCGTTTCTCGTCTCGTATTGGACGGAGGGTAGAAATAGGACAGGTAGACAAGGAACAGGTGCCTTGAAATTATTATTATTATTGACTAATTATTATTATTATATTATTATCATTATTATTATTATTATTATTGTGTTTAGCATTGTTATTATAGGTAATAATGATATGATTGCTAATATGGGTTCGCTGGTTAATAGTGTTATACTTTTATTATTTTCACCCTTTGTCCTCTCTTTTTACGAATCATCTACTAGTAAGCTCAACTACCTAGAACGTCGCTGCGTGCGGAGCATCTACATACATTTGAGAGAAAGACGGAGTGATGTAAAATCTGACTTCATTAGTAAGCATGCTTATTAGGCTAAGTAAACGGGGCCATCCCAGAAGAAGCACTCTATATTATACACTATTATTGAGCTGCAGCTGCGACAGATACTATGCATGCTTCACTGCTTCCTCTGCCTCTTCACTCATGGAAGCCATTATTAACACGTGTCCTGAGATGGAAGCCATGAATTGTCTGCCGTAGAATCAATTGTGGTTTTTTGAAGGCAGCTTTGATACGACCTAGAAGCGGCACTGTTTGCCTGTCGGTAAGATTGCCAATCCTACTGATATGTTATAACAGTCTTACTTAAAGACGTCGTGGAAATACGTGCTGCAAATTGGTACCAAACGTCTTCACGGTGTACAGCAGAAACACGTTCCACCCACGGAATCGTATGCGTTATCTGGCAAATGTCAACTGCAACAATGGTCTTCTCACGTCTAACGTCTTCAAATTCTATAGAATCCATCAGGCGGAAACGACGGAGGCAAACAGCGAACGACTCGTTTGCAAGCAAAAATGCTCGACTCGCATTCTTCACTGAGTGGCATGGCTACTGAATGGATGGGGTGTCATAGAGGGCTCGTTAGGGACGCGCGTGTTCATGTTTCTCAATTTCACACCGGTGTTGTCTTTGTTCATTGTTGCTACGAGCTGTTATCTTGTCAATTTCCCACTTGTATCATCGCGACTGTGTGAAGTGTACATCTTTGGCATTACGAACCGCTTGGATACGAATCTGCCTGCGGTCAGTAGCATCACCACCTCAATAGGCGATGATGATGATGATGATGAGGATGACGGTGTAGGTGATGCCAGTTGATGCTGATAGGGGGACGATTGTGTGATGCTGGACACAAAGCGCATGTACAATGTATCCCCCGCTCTGTCCCTTCTCTCACCAACGGACGTACTCCTGCTCGATACATACCGCTAGTCCATAGTGCGCCTGCCTATGTGAGAACGCGAGGCTTCAACTCAGCCTAGGAAACTATAGCTAGCTGTATCACTTCAAGTGGCAAACGCCTATTGGGTGGTGGCGGAGAAGAAGTCGACTCAGTGTGGTTGTATCGAAGACTGTCAGTCTGCCTGCACAGTGATCGTCCCTTGCATTCTCCGCCTGCTGCCCCGCCGCAACCGACTCCCAGCATCCCGAGCGCTAGTAGATCCGGCACCGGTGCCGGCCTCGCTTGGCAGCGTACTCCACCGTCGGCGACCCCATCAGTCCCGAAGCTTCGACAACCCCACAACCCTAGTACATCCCCTACACTCCTTACCCCACATTGGCACGCTGTCTGTGGCGTTTTATCGAAGCGGAGAGGCGCTGCTTGACTGGATCTGGGAAAGAGCTCTTCGGAGCGCTTCCACCCCCGCCGTTGCTGCCCTGCTTCCTCGTCCACCGTCGACGATGGGGGGAGGTCATGGAGCGTGGAGTGGTACGGGCGAGCCGACGATGACGACGACGAAGGCATCCTTCATCATCGTCGGTTCCGCTACTCATACATAACGCACCAAAGCACGGCCCAACCGTACGCAGTCATTCACACACAACTACCGCTAAGAATCCCTAGCAACATATATGTTGCCACACCGACACACATTCTACTAATGTGTAGCATAAGAAAAACCACAACTGTATTGTGTATCCGGTGAGAAACAGGAATAGTACGAACTTCAAATGAGTTGAGTGTGTTTCTTTCATATTTTCTAACTTTCGGAATAGGGTGCGACATGATTTCTGTACCTTGAGTTGCCTCCGCTTAGCCAGTTAGTATCGTCAGCAATTTGCGTGGAATTGGTCGAAATGATGTTATTACGAAACATATAACTTGATTAGTATCACGAAGAAAAATTATTGCTGGTTGACAGATTGAAAATATACTCACCGTAGACATTACACAAGAATGGAATATTACACAAGAAGCTTTCTTATGGCATCTACCTCACTGATTATGGCCGCCATAGGTCACAGGTGGGCGTTCTAACGGTCAGATCCGAGTTTTATCAGGATTGACCCCTCGATGGCGACTGTCAGCAATTTCTTGAACATTATTGTACTTGTAAATAAAATGTGTTTAGAACGCGCCGCGATTAAATAGAGTGAATTCTATAGCATACGTGGCCCTACAGCTTGTAAAGGTTATCAACGCCGAGAGCTTTCAGTCTTTGCGAAAAAATTGATCAATAATGTGTACATACAATCTATGTGTTCAGCGGCCACATTGAATATCCTGGATTGAAATGTGGTGACCCGATTCAACTGAGACCACAGTTTCTGATGATCAGTTGAATTTTTGCGTTGCGCAGAGTTGCCTTTGCGCCTCAATTTGCTGCCAGTGCAAATGAATCGAATCACACTCCTCTGAGAGCTAAGCGGGTCCCGTATGTCTGAAGCGCGCGCCAAACGAGAGCGAGCTCGTAAGCAGCAATAAATGGAATGTTTGACAGGCGTTGAACACCGCAACCCTTGATGGTCCCGAATCCCCCTGTGGCAGGAGCGATGCAGATGAGTCGATGAGGAGTCCGATCAGAATGCCAAAGGGTTGTCGGCAGACAACATATCGAACGTGCGTCTGCTTGACAGGAACGGAGACCCAGACACTCAGAGCCACCACTGAATTTCTCTCGTCTCGACACTTCGCTTTTACGAGGTTACTACGAGGCGGCTTCAGAAGTCAAGTCCTCTTCCCCCGTGGCCTCTTTTGCCTCAACCGACTTAGCTGCGCTGTATGCTGGCGGCTGGTCTTACGCGTCTGGCGAGTGGGTACCTATACCCTAGACGTGTGTGGCACAAGTTCACGTCACTACAGCGGCAGCGACGAGCCGTTATGCGACAACGATCCGACTACGAACGAGCGTGATGCAGTCGCCCGTTTAACCGACGTCCAAGAGGCCGACACCGACCGAACGACAGAGCCAGCCAGCTCCCTCGCGCGGGTGCGTGCTCGCTACCGACCGCTGTCGCGCGCTGTCAAGCTGCCGTGCCGCATTGCCGCTTGCCCTGGACGCTTGGCAACCTCGATGCGACCTCATGAATAAATTTTGCCTTCATCGTGTCATTCGCTCTCGTTTTTCTCTCTCTCTCTCGCTCCCTCTCTCTCTCTCTCTCCTATTATATCCATCGCTTTTGCGCTATTTCTCACAGTTGGTGCGTTTGCCTCGTTCTCTTCTATCTTTCGGCTTCTTCGCACATCGCCTCCCGTCTGGTGAGTTACCCCCCACCCCCTCTCCGTACTCCCTGGTGTGCCCTATGTGTGTCTTGGCCAGGAGCTGAGGCGAGTCGGCGTGCGTCGGTTGTCCTCTTGGGCGCCAGCCGACTGAGTGAGGCGTAATGATTCGACTTTCTCCATTTTATGTCTCGCCCGTTTCCCATTCCGTCGCAGGCTGCAGGCTGCTACTGCCTCCTTGCCACCAAGGAGGAATGGAGACTGGTGCCACAACTGCTGGTACCGCTGCTGCTGCTGCTGTGACTGCGGACTAGCTCAAGGTTCAGTCTGCGGACTTGAGGCTTCAGGTCCCCACGCCCCCGCTCTCTTATTCTGTGGGCTGCCGCTGCGGCTTCTGCTGTTACCCCAGAGGACTACGCGCACCGCAACCATCGAAACGAGAGCGACGGCGGCTACAGCGGCGGCGGCGGCGGTGACGACGACGACGACGCCGTCTTCGTTGACGAGGATAGGGAAAGCAGTCGAACCATTAACACCCTCGCGGCACCCACAACCCCACTGCTCGCACTATTCCTACCACCAGTACCACTACTGCTGCTGCTGCTGCTGTACTAGTGTTACTGCTGCTACGCGACCCAGCCATCTCTTGTTGACGGCCGCGGCCCTGAACACGATCCCAGTGCTTATGAGCATGGTGCCTCGATGGCCAGTTGCGCCTATGGCTGTGTCGTTCACTGCTACCATTTCTGTATACTGGCTCTAGTTGCACCAGCACCATCACAAACACCATGAGAGAGACGCCATGACGATCACAGTGTAGGAGGGTTGGTCCCAAAAGCAGCAGTGTCAGTCGCATGGTCGCGATGTGGCGACGGTGGATTGAGGGAGTCTGAATGTTCCGATGAGTTCACAGGCGACGACAACAACAACAACTAGGGGCCGCTATTGGGAACACGGTTCAGGAAACGTTCGGCTCTCCTCTTTCTCTTTCTCCCGCTCTCTCTCTCTCTCTCTCGTTCGTTCGTTTGGGATACACAATCAAAATAGCACATTTGCATCTGCCTCCGCTACTGTTTCGATTCCTGGGCCCTATCCCCAAACCTCTTCGCAGCCACCTTCTCCCAACTTATACATCCCTTTTACCCACGTCCCGTTGGGTGGGCTCCCCGGAGGATGCGTCGTGTTTAAGATACTAATGCATTTCAATGTAGTGGATTACGGTTGGATGGGGAAAACCGAAGGGGTTGCCGATGATGCGCGGATCGTCACCCCCCCCTTCGCCCCACAACAGATCCCTCTCGCTTTTCGCGTTGTATCATCGGTGGTTGGTTGCTACTGCAGTAACAGCAAGCTCTCCTACAGCTGGCTCGTGTCATTCGTGCGTCTCATTCGCTCACTGCAGCTGAACGTGTGTATTTCTCGTTTGGGGGCTGGCCATTGATGAGGGTGAAAGCATGTCCCTCATCACATCGCTTGTGGAGACGCGGTTGCTTCTCGAAGGCGGATAGAGCAGATCTTCTGCATTTGCGTTCAACGCATTTGTGCGACAAGCTTACTCGCACGCCAGCTGAAATTGCTAGACTTTGGTCTCATAGTGGTTCGGTTTTATGCGCGATCTGGAATGATTCAAGAAGCTGGCAATCTAAAACGATTGAGTGACTGGGTATTCCTTTCATAAAGGCATAGGCTCAAAGGGACCCAATGTAAAAATCCCCACCAGTGCTGTTAATTGAAGTAGAACTACATTATTTGAATCGTACGTATATATAATGTTATAAATAGCACTATGAAGTACAGAAATCTATGAAAACTTACACTAAATAGCCTACGGGAATCATTGGCAGTCAAAGGGGAAGTAAGGATAGCCCAACCGTTCACCTCTATCTCCCCTCCCTCTAAGAAAGCCACCACCCTCTGTATCCTAAAGCGTCGCGAGATCTGGTCGTTGTTCGATCACATCCTGATCCGCGTTGTCGGATCACAGTGGACTGCGTGGGGGAAGTGTAAGGGGATGATAGCCCATATAACCAACCAATCGCACAGAGCTACTTCTCTTACATAGCCAGACCTTGCGAACATAGAACACAACTGTCGAACACGACCGATACCTCTCCATATGGCAACACCCTCTAACAAGGAGTTTCGTCCCTCTCTCTCTCTCTCTCTTACAGAAGAAGAAGCTACAAGGATCGCATTCAGCTGCGGCTACGCGAGAAAGGTAAGCAGCTATATTCCTCCCAGGACCTTATCATAATGTATATTGTTATCTGTACAGAATCGCCGGAAGCCGCAGACATCCTCTTCCCTCTTTTCTCTGAGCGAGAAGAAGGCATTTCTGCAGCTGCTGGTGGGTCGGCGGAGTCTGCCGGCGGCCGCATAGTAGTCGCAGTCTTCCGCGAGTCCTCCTTACATGGAAGATCACAGCAGCAGCAGCAGCAGCAATGAAGAAAGAACGGTCGTACTCCGATCCTCAATACAACCAACCCACTGCGGCCACCTCGCCAGGACCACATTCGCCTCATGGCTGTGGCTGCTGCGGTTTCTCTGCCTTTTTGCGGGTTCTAGAGGGGGGCAGGTGTAGTGTCCAAGGGGTAGGGGGCTCATACAGTGTGTTCTGCTGCTGCTGCTGCCGGCCCTGCCCGGGCCAGACTCCTTATTTCCACCAGCTCTCCCGTCCCTCTTTGGTTCTATTCCGACCAATACGACGCACTGCCGGGTCTTTTGGTCTTCCGCAACCCCCTAGTGACTCCCTTTCTCGCTTAACGTTGCTACCAACGACTGCAGGAGAGGCGGTAGGCAGCCATCTAGGCTGAGGCAAGTGACGGCTGCGGCGACTACTGCTGGAACCACGGCACCGCTGCACTTATAAAACCACCGGAACTTGCTCTCTATTCTTCTCTTCCCGCTCTGGTCTGTTCCTCATTCTCATCTTCGTCCTCGTGTGCCACTCTGTTCGTCCTGCCGTCGCTAATTCAGCACGGGACAGCCCGGCAGCAGGAGCACCTCACGAGTGCCGAGTTCAACGGTGCTCGTTGATGTCGGTTTCTTCAACGGGGATGATCTCATCCGGTTGGGACAGCAAGCAGACAACAAAAGGCAAATATGGACACGTTACAATAGCGTATGAAGACATTTGTGTGAGACACCCTCCACGTTGCCTAGGTGGTTTCATGGAAAGGGGGGGTAGCAGATGTAGTTATGTATCGAGCATTCGGATTTTCGTCTGCCCGCCACTCGACACCAAAATATATCGAATCCGAAGTTGACATTACTCAGACGATACCATAGCCGCTCGAATGGTTAACCTGATCGTATCTGACGTATCTCGCCAGCAGGGACTGTGAGCTTAAGGTGTGCACACGCTCGAGTTTATACTATAGTACAACTAAATTTAACGGAATAGCAGCGTTGTAAAAACTGCGGTTTCGTTAATAAACAAGACTTTGTATTATTACTGAAAATGGGTGCAGCGCAAACTCGATACATGCTCGGGTTCTTTAGCTTGCCTAACTGCGTGCTTATATACATATAATATATATAATATATATTAGGCTAAGCGAAAAGAAATGACACTCTTATCGTCTTGCGCCGCTCTTATTATTGGCCGGTTTGAATTCTAATTTGGCGGGTAGTGAGACACAACAATGAGCAATCAGCGGCGCAAAAGCCGCTAGCATTTTGCTTTCCTCGGGCTTTCGAAATAGCAACCGGCAGAACCGGCAACAAAATTTGCTACAACGAGATTTTGGGCCCAAAAGAAAAAGTGGACTCGGGTCGATATTTCGAGTCCTTGAAGGGACTCATGGTATGGCAATAGGAAGCATCGAGTGTGGCTGCTCGATGACAATGCTAGGGCACATCGTAGCGATGAAAGTATGTCCTGGCTTAAGGCCAACAAGATTGAGCGGTGGCGTCACCCCCCCCCCCCCTATTCTCCCAATTTAAGCCCGTGTGAATAAGGTTGTTTCCATCAATTAAAGAGGGCTATAGGTGGCCAAAGGTATGCAAACATAAATTTGCTCCGAGAGGCCTTAAATAACGAAGTTATAAAGGGTAATAGAAATGGTGCATACGTAGCCACCAGAAGGCTACCATTTGTACTCTGGGACCAGTGTACAAATAAAATTGGTGCATACATCTAACTCACACTAAAAAATATTTCTCTAAACTTACTTAGTTTTGCCGATATTGAGATTTATGTGTCTCATTTTTACATATATCCGAGAATGAACGAACATGGAGTATGGTGCGGTGATTCAGAAGGTCCGTTACATGAGTACCTCGGCAAAGACCAAAAACCAGCGGTTCTAGTCCCGGTCATGGTGCATCTATAATATTTTCAGTTCTTTATAATCCTCAAAACAGTATATGCCTTATCCTATCAACGTCCACATGACCTGATCGCTCTTCCACCAGTACATAACATTAATGTGTATCATATATATACATATGTATATATATATATATATATATATATATCTGCTACCACTTCTGGCAGTTCGAATAGATATGCCACGCGACGGCTTTCGATGCGCGACGTCAGTGTACTGCAGCAGAGTTGTTCGCGAGTTGATGGCGAAAAAGTTCGCCACGCTGTTCTTACAAAGTCTTGCGTCTGTCGTTGGGCCTCTGCTATTGGGCTTTCCGCGAACCCCCGCCCACAACCGCGTGCCCACTCTGTGTGTGAGTATTATGGGGGGTCATGGAACAGGCCTGGTTCGTCGGCTTCGCCGGCAGCAGCGGCCGCAGCGTCGTCGAACCATCCAATTCGTAATTCGCGGTTGCTCGCTGCAGTGCGGTGCGCCGCGCCCCGCCAGCGACCGAGCGAACGGTGCGGTGTCGGCTGCGTCGTCGCTGCATCGTCGTGTGTTGAAGGAGCGCCTCTCAAAGAATTGAAGAATGGATTCTCCCGAGCGGAACTGTACTACTACTACCACTGCTGCCACCACTGCGACTACCACTACTTGGTACTATTTGGTGGTAAAACTCTTTCGCGGTAACGACAGCGGCAGCAACGAGCGGTTCTGCGGGCAGGCGAGGCAAGGCATTGCTTCCTACTGGCGCTGCGGGAGGAACTCTTTTCCCTGCGGCAGCCAGCGCAGCGGCAGAGCCGGCGGCGGTCGGCGACGAAGAAGAGGAGTCGCCTTTGATTTGTTCGTCACCGTTCTTTCTCTTCTACGACTACTACTACTACAACAACCCGCCCCCTCCTTTCGAGACGAAGGGTTAAGTCTTCTCTGTTCCTTCTTGTCAGGATTCGTGTCCTCCCGCTCGGTTGTTGCCACCGGTCTCAGGTCCGCCACCGCTAGGCGACTCTATTTGCTGCCGCGCATGCTGTCCTGTCATGTGTAACCCTTTTGTCAGGCGTGTCGTTGTCGCGCTACGCCACCACGACTCGACGGCTCGGCGGCTGCGAGCATTACCGCTTGCGTACACTGCCGGCACCAGCACAGCTACCGAACACAAAGTCAATCCGAAGTTCGTTTCGGAAGAACGGATCGACCAGCCGCCGGCGCCATCACTTTTTCAGAATGCATCCCATACGTTGCTACGTGTATGCTCCCGGCCATAGGTCTTAAACAGAAGTTCGCCCTGTATACGTATTCATATAGTATAATAGTTATGGGCGGAATGTCGATCTACCTCACTATTCTCGAATTGAATATCTGTAGATATTCAGTTCACTACGTTTGCTATAGATCTAAACGACCGCCGGACTCCGGCGGTCGTTTCGATTTAGCCCCGAATGGTGGTTTCCATTTCGCATAGAGAGGGTGAGTGTTCTCTTTCCATCGGTTGGCGGTTGTCCCGCATACCGCCAATCCTAAGTTGTCTCGAGCTCTCTTCGGCACACACAAGCCGTGGTGGTCCACTGCAGGGTGAACTGCGGGGCTTCTCTCGAAGACCCGCGTCCAGCTGCGCCGTTGGATCGAGAATTTACCTTGAATTGGCGTTGCCAATAGCCGAGCGCTCGACAGCAGCGGAAGAGTCGGAGAGGGGGTAACTCTCGGGCCGTGAGACTCCCGGTCCGCTGTCACTAACCGTCCAGTTCTCGACCCCGTCTATCCCCTAGTGGTTGCGATGGGCCCTGTGGGCGGCTCCACTTGCTTCGGTCTCCGCTGTAGGTACCCAACGCACCAGCGAGGGAAACGTCCCATCTCAGGACACACGGCCGGGCTTTTCAGTTAGCAAGGTACGCAGCAAGGACCTGCCCAACGCTGGTCGTCGAGCTAGCCTTGAGCGGCTGGCTTTCCTCATATACGGCCTGTCCCCTACCGCCTTCCGGCTGTGTCCCCGGGGACGTTCTATTTCGTCCCAAACACGAGCATGACCAAGCTAGCCCACAACCGACCGTGGCCAAGCCAGCTCACCAGGTTGGCTTCACTTAGACTACGTTCGCCTGTTCCGTCCTTTGCTTCGTGTTCGTCTCTTCGGCCATTCGTGACGACTAGAGGGAAAAGCCGCCAAGACGAGACAACAGTTGGCCTGCAGGCGGCCTGGGCCGATAGAGTAGCGTCGGACGACGACCGGAAGTGAGGAGGAGGCCGGTGAGAAGTGTCCAGCCACTGTTCGCGTGTCCGCCGCATACGGCCAACCAACGAACGGCGGCCAACCGGGCACATGTCCCGCAAACGGAGTACCGAGGGAAGGCGAGTCAGGACAACGAGCGGGCCAGCCCGAAGGAGGTGGCGATGTATGTCGACGCCGCTGGAATGGAATCTTATCGGTACTATCGCGCTTGGCCACACTGCCCTGGTCCATACAGCCGGCAATGCGCCTTCTGCATGAGGTACGAAGATTTCGACTGAGAGAGGACGTTCCACCGCCAGTGAGATGACGAGACTGTCGAGGAGTGGGATATGTGATCCGGGGGGCCAGGCAAGACATTTCGTCGCCTGGGCAATCTAGAGGCCCTGCGTTTCGATGTGCAGACCCCGTGATTGGTTGGCGTCGGACATAGACTGAATGCTATAGTCCGACTGAAACTGACTGTTCGTTTAGCAAACTAGAAGTAGCAGTAGTGGAAGTAGGCGCACTATAGACCAACTGTTTGTTTCTTTTTCCATGTTCCGAGTAACCTACCATCCTAATGCCTTCGTGTCCTTGTTACACCGCTCATACAATATTCCGCTGCGACCACTCGCGAACTGCTTTTACACCCGTTTGCGAGAACTGCAACCATGCCAATGGCTCGCTGTCCGAGTTCATGCACCGCAGTACGCTACCCGCCTGCTTGTAGAGTGCCTTGCCATTCTGCCACTCAGATGGTGCGGAGGCCAGGCCGTAGGGCCTGGGGTTCGGACGGTCCCTCGACGCGTTCACGGAGGAGCGACTAGAGCCGAGATAGCAGTCTTGCCTTTTCATAATTAAAGCCATTCATTAATCGGGAATAGAACGAACGAAGATTAGACTAAGGCCTGAGCGCGCTTTGGCTTGCCGTAATGATGCTTATCGCTCGGCTTCGGCCGGCCGCCCAAACGGACGCACGAACGGGAGATGCCGCTAAGGCCTGCACCGTAGCCCGCCTCGTTGTCGCCGACTGTCCCACAGCCGTCCCGAGGCCAGCCAGCACACCCTCCCTGTTCCACCAACCGTCACATCACATCACAGCGGCACCAACCATCAGTCAGCACTGACTGTCGAGCAGCAAGAGCCGTGGGGACCGGTGAGCGTATGGGGCAGGGGGACGGGGGTTCAAGGGGGTGCAAAGAATGAAAGGCACGACAAATTCAAGTCAAAAATGACATTATCTCGCCGATAGCGGCACCGCGTCTCCTTGTTGCCTACTCATTATGGAAGGACGAAAGGATTAACGCGCGGCCCGAGGGTGGCCCAGCTCGGACAAGAGAACGGGAACCTCCATGGACGCGGGCTGTAGCTTCACTAGAGCAGGATTATGCCCGATGTTCGCCGGCGGTGGCTCAACTGGCTGCTGTTGGTGCCCCCGGTAACATTGTCGCCATCGACCACGACGACAGGGCGAAGCTTCTCAACTCGCAATCCGCCCGAGCAGTTAGCAAGGAGCTACGTTGAACTCCTGATGACCCTCTCGTCCAATGGCAAATTAATGAAAAGAGACGCCAGTGATGTATTTCTTCTTCCGGGATTGCGATTTGAGAAGTGTGAGATTTCCATCTATGTGCTGCGCTAGCAGTTAGCGCGCTTTTGCTAATGAGCGAATTCTCAAGTTTAGAGCTCTGTCTGGGAACTCGGAGCCTTAGAAAGTTCCATCGATTATTGTTCTCTACAGACACACCTATATGGGTACATATATGCGCGTATATCCAATTGTAGACTCCTGAGATGTTAACCGACATGGCTGCTAAAACATAGGGTGCTCTCCACATAACGCTCAGTGCCGTACTAGGAGATATGTCTGCATATACTCTTATCTGCAGCAGTACAGAAAATACGTAATTCCTATCTTATGTGCAACGGGACCTACATTTATTCCAATTACCTATTCATCCAAACATCGTCATCTGCCGAAGCCAGAATAAAGTCTGATTGTATGTCGTTAGTTATGATAATTAGCTGGTATATGATTGGCAAGTAAGACATGATTAATGAATTCTTTTTCAAACTCTCAACGTGGAAAATACCTAAATTAAATTCATGAAAAGTCTTCAACAACTTCGGAGTTTCACGATTGCTTTCGTGTAGTAGTTGTCTAGATTATAGCTTGAAGGGATAGAAAACTAATCGATCAGATTAACCTACACTAATTGAGCTATCATACAGTCACCATAAGAAAACGACATACATGTATTGTAGCCGAAGCCTGAGAGCGTTAGAAATGATCAGCCGTGTCGAAATGATTAGTAATTACTACCACCTTATCGCCGAAGATTGATCTGATGCCTATTATGTGTTCAGTTGTCTACCAAGAAGCTGCTAACCAAGAAGGCTGCCCAAATCGGTTTCACTGCGATCGAGCCTAGTTGTGGTACCTAGCAGTTGCGGTAGTAGTAGATTATTTAGCCTTTTGTTAGCAGCCCGTTAGCTGCACACTACTTAAACAGCTATCTGCGAATTCTGCCTCGTTTCACCACCGGTTCGTTTATCCCCTCAGCGAAGTCCGCCGCTCCGGTGTAAGTCCGCTCTCGGTTCGTCCTGCTCTAATCCAGCAATTAAGGGCTCCATTAGTTGTGATCTATCGACGTCGATGGGTGGACATCGGTTGAGTCGGTGTGAGTGTGTTTGTGTGTTAAGGAAAATGTGTGTATCTGACCCCTACATCCCACCTCCCCCCCCTCTACGCGTTCCGCTGATGAATGTGTCAGTGACCAACACCATGCGACCTCTTCTTCTCCTCTCCAAATACCCGTTGCTGCCGGCTGAAACCCGCCGGCTGTCCACCGGCCGCCGGTCGTGAGGGGTTGACTCTGCCTTTTCGCCCGCTTCCCGCTCTGACCGCGCTGTCTCTGGCTATCCGCGCTGTCCACTCCGGAAACTGGAGACGGAAGCTCAGCCTTGCCACTTCGGATCCTTCGAAGAGCCTTCATCGATGACCCGACCGAGCTCAGCTCAGCCTAGCTCAACTCAACTCAGTCCCGTCAGCTCGTCGTCCCCATCTCTCTCTCTCTCTCTCTTAGTCTCCCTTTTTCTGTCCGGCGGGCCGACCCGCGAGCCTTTCCATTCCTTGCCCTAACAGCTATCCGTCGCCTTCCATGGAGCATCAGCACCCGATGCTGCTGGCGCTTCGGTTAGGTTTTGGGGGAGTTGGGAGATGACGACCGAACGAATGGCGGTGAGAACGGAGAAATGAAAGAAAGGAGCGATCGAAGGGAACCAACGAACCAATCAACCTTTCCGGATGATGGAAACGCAACGACGAGGGCTCAATCATCATTAACCATCAATCAGACCGCAATATCTTCGCGTTCATGGTTCGCCACTCGTGGTCACCACCACCACCACCACCAAGCCCTGCCGGCCCCCATAAGGCTAAGGGCCCAGCCTCGCGCTACGAACCGACATCCCCCATGACCTAACCCGATCACCGCATGTCTGCGATGAAGCCTTCCACACCCCAGCCCAGACTATATAGATCCTCGATCTTCGTTGTACTGCTTCGTTCGTGCTATACGGCTAGCGTCGTGGTGCACCTCCCCCCATATACACAATATATCCGGCAGGGCAATGGCGCACGCCTGTCTGACTGTCTGTCTATCTTGTAGAACTGGCAGGAACTGATTGGTTTACCGCGGGAAGTGGGAACCGGTGGCAGACGAAGGCACAGCCAGTAGGTTAACGGGCTAGGGAGAATGGTGAGAGCGGTTAGCACGGTGGTGGTGGTGGTGGTGTGGTGTGTGGTCTGGTGCGCGAGTAGTGCGAAAACGAACGGCAGGAAGCAGATGGGAGGCTGCTTGATCCCATCCTCTTCTCGCCTAGTGGAGAAGACTCGAGAGGATACACGATCGAGTAAGCGAGATCTTCTGCTGTTCCTACCCCGGCAGCAGCTGCTACTGTTCCTGTCGATCCGCTAGCATATCTATCACCTGAGCATTTACGTAGGCCGACTCTGCTGTGAATGAAAGTCGACTCGTTTAAGCAAAAGGGTTAGGTAAGCGAACCCGAGGGGAACGGCTGCACCCACCAT
The DNA here is from genome assembly GCA_019614645.1 of Stratiolaelaps scimitus. Lineage (NCBI taxonomy): Eukaryota > Metazoa > Arthropoda > Arachnida > Mesostigmata > Laelapidae > Stratiolaelaps > Stratiolaelaps scimitus. Next base: position 4,338,966 of record JABWDB010000021.1, read on the forward strand.
GATACTTGGGTACATGATACACGCCTGTAACAGACTTTATATATGCTGTAAATATCGCATATGTAACCGAATTTCTATAGACGATACTAGAAGGAAAGAAAAACGAGTGGTCGTTGAAACAACAACCAGTGTTTCGCTATTACTATTTAACGGTTCGTAGATCGTTTGTCGTTTAAGTGTTCTGAAAGTGTGCCCAAGTGCGAAACGCAATACACGACGGCCCGCGAGGACAAGGGCCGCGTTCATGATTCTCTTGCGGGCTGCGTTAGCCACGTGGTACATATTAAGGCGATGATTAATATGTTCTCTGGAGGGTGCTCAAAAGGCCATTTAGAGGCCCTCGGGGCGATTCGTAGGGCTCACATGCACACGCAACCGAAGCGAGATGTGAAGCACTTAGCAGCCTTGCATATATATATATATATATATCTGTGCTACTCGCGTCTTCAACCTCGGCTTTGCCACACCGATTTTAGCTTAGGAGAGGTGGGGTCAATTTTGAGCTGAACTCAGGTATATTCGAACTGATAGGGAACCTAACTCCTAACCTACTGAGCCTTTCCCAGATAATTCCTTCTACAACACTGCTCACCGGCTGATATATATATACATATATATATATATGTAGATAGATAGATAGATAGATAGATATACCTAATTATTAATGTATTCTGTATATCGCAGCAAGTCGAATACCTCGATAAATGAAATCTACATGGTGGGGAATTCTATGCGCGTTGCCGACCGATGAGTCTGCGAACCGCAAGTGGCCGAATCACTGTCTTCGTCCGTGCATAGGATGCCTCTAGCACAGCGGAAGCCGATCGGAAACGCCGGTCTGATAGGGACGATAAGCATATCTCTGAGGCAGCTGGTCGGCCAGTGAAGTTGTGGCCCAAAGGACTTCAGGATGTCTTGCACGATATGTTGGTGCACAAGTGTGACCTGGTCGCTCTCTTGACTGCTTGCTGTTCTTCCTGCCTCTTCCACTTGCTCGTCATGACTCTTCGATGGTACCGGCGGTGCCATCCTTGATGTACGCCCGATGAGAGGTCGCTTTCCTAAAGTGCCGCCGCCGCCGCAACAGTAGCAAGAAACCCGCTATGGCTGTGGTAGATGGTACGCTTTGTAGCGGTACTGCCGGCCACCCCGACGTCTTCCCGTAGGGTGCTTAAGGTGGTCCCTAATTCATCAGATTGAAGGAAGTGGAGGATTGGTCCTGCCTCTGGTCACTCATTTACTGATAGCCTTCTTTTATAGCCGCTGTCGGGACTTCTCACCGAGAAAGACGAGGAGGAGAGAAAAAGAAGGATAAGCATTATAAAAGCTTCCGTGCACCAGACACGGTGATTAGCGGCGCCTGGCGTCGCCCTTACGTTCGACGAGCGAGAGTATAAGTGCATTGAGCGCTATGCGTGATTACTATTATACTACTACTACTACTATAACTATTATACTATGCTATTACGACTACATGTGCAGATACCCACACACCGTTGTTTGATGGGGAGCCCGTTTATCTATGCACGTTTCTTATGGCCGACCTTGCATTCTGTATCAACTCAATGATGATAGCAACCGGAGCGATAATCATGGGATATGTTGATTGTTTATAGGTCAATGAAATACAGAAAATGATAGCAGTGATCCATGATCACGTTCGCATAAAGTGTCAAAAGTGTCATCAGAACTCAAATCGTGTCTTTTCTTTCGCTTGTCGTAAATCGTACTGTAAATAATTCGTATATACTATCTGATGCGTTTCAAAAGTAGCTGGATATTTCCGTATTGCTTATGTATTGTATACATAAGCAATCCGTTAAAGCTCATAACCCTTGTAGCCGAATGGGCCGAGTGGAGAAGTCCGGTTAAGCTATCAATTTGGTATTGGTTATACCCAAATTAACAAAATTGAATATGTCTAATCAGCGAAATGCATACTAATAATTGGCCTGATCCGGAGTTGATCTGTAATGAGATGAACTGCTAATCTACAGATCTACCGCTGTTGTTGCCTGAATGCGAAATACTGCAAGCGCATATACAAGCGTAGACTGGCGATTCCGCCTCCTCGTTGTCAAGCTCACCTTGTCGCCGCCGCCGCCGCCGCCTCCGTCATCGTCGCCAAGCCAATATCGCCAGCAACTAGCGAAGATCAACGATCGAAGGTGCCGGTGTGGCTGTGATGGTACTGGTCCACTTCCCTCTACTCCGTCGATCTATTATATATATCTCCCAACGATTTCTCTCGCGCGAGTCGCTTCTCCTCGTCCTCGGTGGCCGAGTGTCTGAGCTGGTCGGCCGAGCTCGTAGCCTACCTATTGTAGCTCACCGAACTCGTTCCATCGGCCCAGTCGCCAGCAGGCGTACCGCGACAACCGACCGACGGCGGCAACTGCAACTTTTAATTGAATTTCCATATATATTATATCTTCGATGTCGATGCACATTGTCTACCACATGGCTACGACGTCGGGGAGGAGGGGGGGGGACTGTATAGCGGCATAGGCTGGTGGGCTGGAGTAAGTAGCTGATGAGCGGCTGCTCCGGCAGCGACCAGATCAAGCGGTGTCGCGTGCACTCTCTCGAACTTAGAACTTGCAAGGAGGAGGACACGCTCCGAAGGTAGGCAACTAACAGCCGGCACGGATAGACTACGAGCTTCGTAGCACGGCACTAGGCGTCGAGAGACGATGAAGAAGATAGAGAGAGAGAGAGAGAGAGAGAGAGAGAAATAGGGATGGTGCTGCATAACACCTGCATCACAGGAACAGACTCGATAGAAAAGGATAGAGTAGTCTGAGGGCAGCTTGACTCTGGGCTTCATCTCGATCGAGGCTGGCGGTGAGTCGGGGAACGGGGATGTCGGAATAGTGCCAACAGTTTAAGCTTCGTATCGCAGCGTGACTTCATCTGGACTACGGTGGTGAAGGCGGCAGCGGCAGCTGAGGCTCCGATTGAGCCACTGCATAGAATTCGTATGGAAATCGAAGCTCAGAGGTTGGAGGTCGTACCGTCATTGACGACAGACGCCAGTCGGGGACCCGCTTCTGCCAGAAAGTTCGTACCAATAAGTCGTCACCTTTGTGGGGCGCCTTCATACTACAAAGACACACACAGACACGGCGCACTACGCGTTAAGTCTGGTAAAAGCCTCTTTGAGCGTGGTTACATGTATGTGTACCGTTGGCGCAAGTGAAGATCAGTCAGTCAATCAATGTGCTCTATACAACTGCAAGGGTTCCTTCCTTTGATCCGAGTGTCTGCATCTATAAATATTCTGTTTATGCGGAGTAATGATATCGCTTCAATGCTGATCCTTTGTGGTTGCAGACTCATACATTATTATTATTAGGTATTATGTAAAAAATACGCAATAGTCAGCCTATTTGTACGGGATAATTAAATATCTACCCAGTATCTCGTCGTATGTCCACAGAGGGCGCGCTTTAACATTAGCCTACTTCGAGTGACTGACAGCACTATATTATTAAACTTTTTTATCCTAGCTCGCGTCATCGAAGTTAGAATTGGTTTGGTCAGCCAGGATGTGGTATGGCTATAAGCTTAGTAATTCTGCGGGACCGCATTCACGATAAGATAGATGAAGGCTTTTTTTGGGTTATGATCAAATCACGTTCAGGCTGGTGTCGCCTGAGCCTTCCATTGAAGGCTATCTGTTAGGCATAACTGAAGACCTACACACCGAAGTGATCTCTATAGTGACATCATCAAAGTATTCTCTCTAATTGTATCTCCCAGCAGCTGGGAGCAGCTTGTTGTCTACCATAAGCGCCCTATCATCCACCTTTGGTGTGGCCACCTTGTAGTAGCCACTACAGTTTATTGAAGTCCCCTCGGTTAGTTATGCTTAATAATAATAATAATAATACAAGTACTCTACAGAGCCGACATTGGCAGGCCTGTGACAATCGGTCGTCTCTGGGAGGTCGCCGGCTGAGTTTGTAGTCGCTGCCGCCATCTCCTTTATACACATCTGTGTATGTCTGCCGGTGTCTCTCTATGGGAAATTAACATGACAAGGGCGGTGGACCACCTGCACGTTCCCACCGGCCACTACGTCGCACACACCTCGACGAAGGCGGGCTGTGGTGCTGGACGCCTTCCTGTGGAGCAATGAACAAGGCGCAGGAAGACGGTCGTGCAGATGGACGGATACTGGCAGACCGAGGGCTGACGGTCAGAGGAAGGTGGGCTTCTCTCGTTCCCTACCTTAGCTCGGCAGGTGTAAGGGTGAAGCAAGCCTCGTTCAGACAACTTCACCCCCAAACCAACTCTCCCTGTTTTCCAAGGCGGTCCGGACGGGTCGGGCCCGCCAGGCGGCAATACCAGGCTACCCCTTTGCCGGCTACTAACAGCACTCTGTCATTGATTCTTCACGCGGCTAGTCAGAGAGACAAAGAGAGAGAAAGAGAGATGAGAAACACTCAGGGAACGTTTCAATACAGGCTGCATACAGCAAAAGCAGATGAGGAGAACAGATAGTGCTCCACTCGCCACCAAGAGTTGCTCTCGGTAGCGAATCATCACTTTGGCCGTATATGCTCAAAGTGATCTGTGACCCTCGTGAGACCGGTGGCGGGAAAACTACACAACACTGCACTGCACATGTGAGCGACTTCGATAGCATCCATGAATCGATGATGAGGGTTGGAAAGGCGCAATGAGAAGAATTATTATTGCTATTAGCCTCATATAGAACAAAATTGCCATTCGACTACCGAGGTCACAGACCCCATAGTTGTCCCGATTGAGACGAGCATACAGTCGTGAATATACGAGAAGAATAAGCGCTATGCGATACCGTCACAGAATTCATGAACACAACAAAGTTCCATACTATATAATTTGCTACGTTTGCAAATTACTGGTCAGTCTGCCTTTCCGTATGCTTCCTATGTCTATTATTGCTACTTCGCATGTGCCTCTACGGGTCGAGCAGGTCATCGTGCGAACATCGTGCGTCGACCGCACGCAGTTCTACAAGAGATTTATCGATAGCGTGTTTTCGTTGTCTTCTGGTGTTATTCGCTGCTCTTTGTTGGTCCTCGGCTGTGCGTGTGTCTGTGTTGTTCAATCAGCAGCCGACGACTGCTAGACGGACCAGCGATCTCCCTTTCGAAGCGGGTTGGACACCTCCAGTTTTCTTTTGCACAGAAGAACAGAGAGGCAGAAGCGGAGAGAAAGAGAAGATGTTTCACCCTGCTCCCTATGCTTACCACTGAGACGAGCGAATGAAAGAGAGAGAGAGAGGATTCTACGCGATGGGTGAATTAGATATTACGGTACAAGGGCGGACGAAAAGTACGAGAACAAGGCGAACAGCGAAGGAAGACACAGTGAAGACATCGAGGTATAATTTGCTTGTGTGCACCGAGCATCCGGGTTTCTGCGTGTGTCTTCGGTGGGAGTATGTGTGCACATTCCCGACAGCCGCGTGCATTTATTTACCCTCCTTTGCCTGTTTGGACGACGGCCCGCGACGTCATATCGTCGGAGACGCGACGCAGCAGCCGGGGCCCACCGAGGGTTTCTCGCCACCGCGGCGGCTGCTGCTGCTGCTGAGGAGTTCGACTCTCACAGGGGCTGGAGAGACCCGCAGACGTCGACGAATCACGAACAGAATCGATCACTCATCGTCTCCACCGGTCGTGATTCCTGCCCGCAGCGCACTGACAATGTCCGTGCATCGGACCGGATCGCGATTTACCTCCTCACAGAGAAGGGAGAGTGTGTTCCGTCGTGTTTTGTTGCTTGCTCGGTTGTGTCGCTCTGTTCAGCCGACGAATCGTCAAACGGACGAAACTGGACAGAAACTCCTCCCTGTCGAGGAAGCGTTTGCCTGCAGGTGACTTCACTTAGACAGAGACATCGGTTGTACGTCAGAGTGGAACGTTGACATTAAAGGCTATACGTGCTATAATAATAATAATAAACTCGATTTCAGTTGAATTTTCGGGGGATGCCGACTTTGCGTCCAGGTGTTCCAAATGGTTTGATCTCATATATAATATTTGGCGATACTCTCAGTATATGATCGGTAAGCATCGGTTATAAGGGATTTCGACAATCTTTGGCGGTCGTAGAGATATTGCTTAATATAGTCAAGCGGAATTGTGGTTTAGTTAATCTGCCTTTACGGGTCGCTTTAGATTTATTTTGTAAAGCCAATAAAACAAGTAAGCTTTTCTACAGTTATTTTCATTCAAATGTATAGGAAGTGTCTGCCATCACGGGTCCAGCAAGGATGATTTTCGAAAAAGTCCTATCTCAAACCCCTATAGCGTACGCAAGTAACGGATTCCGAAGATATTTATCAATAAAGGTACAGACAAGCGTGTTCGGAAAAAAGACTCAGATCGAAGGCGTACCAACATAGCAATGCAAGCATAGCATTTTTGACGTACTTTGAGGGAGTGACCGGCCCAAGCCAACCTCTCTCCACAAATGTCAGCTCACGATACCTTGTTGATGTACTCAGTTGAACAGCTGACCCATCAAAATGTACCGATTTGATCGATAAATCGATGGAGCATTGATATTCATACATAGAAGTTACAAAAAGAGACATATTAAACAAAAAGAAACATCATTCGTATTCTCGTATCTAGCGAATAGCAGATCTCATAGCAGATCCACTTTTGGGCGTCCTCCGACCAGCTGAAAGGGTTGACGTCGGGTCGCCGTGCTCGACAGCTGAAGAACAGAGGCAGAGGCTAAAGTAGGCTTGCTTGCTTGCTGTCTGGAGACGGGGAGGAGAGGGGTTACACTGAAGGTTAGACGGAGAATTGCTGGACTCGATTGCAGAATGCAATCAGGACCGACACGCTGGTGCACACCCGCTTTCACTCGCGACTACAGTTTTCCCGGTTTGCACGGACGATATGGGACAGGCGTACGCTCCCCGGACAGACTCATCGGCGTAAACCTTCTACTCCGATGGTATCTTTCTCTCCTCCTTGGCAAGGCTGGGAAAACGGGAATCTCTATCACGAAGGGTGTCGAGTACCAGCAGCGACGACAGCAGCAGCAGCAGCAGCAGCGGTCGCAACGGAACGACGACAGCCATCGTTCCTTTTCGTCTCCTCAAGTCACTCCTTCGTCTCGACGGCGGCAGTCGACTCGACAGTCAGGCAGGCAGGCAGCCACCGACCGGTCCCATCCCACGGCAATTCACACTCTCGGACCACTACTCGAGTTAATAAGTTGTTGGTTGGCCGCCTACGCACACCCTTGCCTCCTTGCCTGCTGGTGGTGGTGGTGCTGCTGCTTCGTCGTCGTCGTCGCTTGGCTCTTGCCAGAAGCAAGCAGAACCCGAAACCCGCATATCCCCGACTTGGCAGCCCCTCGGCCCTGTTACCAACCGACTGCAATGGTAGGACCGGTCCGACTACTACACTCAACCGTTGTAGAACGATTGCTGCTGGTGTGTATAGTAGTGGCAGTGGTAGCGGAAGCAGAAGAATTGTAGATTGGCTTTACTCGACTTGGACTGCCGGGTGGCTAAGGCGAGGGGCGCCAACCACTCTGGTTGCGTCTGGTGTGCTAACCCGGGCGCAGCCCCCCGTGTTCCCCACCTATGGTAGCCGAGTCATCGTCGAGGATGGTCCCTGGTTCGTTCATTCGTTCGTTGCCTTGCTTGCTTCCCTCCTTCCACTTAGAGTAATGCTTAGGAAGCAGCTACGGTAGGAGCGAATGTACTACATAGTGATGCCTAGGAATGCCCTGCAGCAGTCGCCAGCAAGCATGGCCAACGGTTTGGCCGCCTGTGGCCTCTCCACCGACGATGAAAGAGCCTGCAGCTCCTATGGAGAGTGGTGTCCGTCCTATCCTATCCCGTTCCGTTCCGTGCATAGGAACGGGGAACGCAACGGGGTGCGAATTCGAGACAAATAATTAACGCCATGCCAACGGGGCGAGCAATTTGCTCTCTCATCGCGTTGTGTGCTCTCAACGTTCAGCAGCTTCGAGTGTCTCTCTCTCTCTCTCTCTGAATGGGAGAGGCTGCTGCTGCTTCTGCTGCCACCGCCGATGCTGGTGAGGAGACACTCTTGTTCTCTCGTACTGGAAAGAGTCGCTTTCTCTCTGCAAAGGCCATCGTAGAGAATGCACCGCAGCAATCTATTCGTGACGGAATATATTTACAGGAAAGTGACGCGCCAGCCTAATAAGCGTACCAGGGAATATCCTGTTGTCATCGAATCAAACGGCGACGTATGCTCGCCCGCGATATAAAGAGAGAGTGCGTCCGTCATTGACTTGTGGCCTTCGCCTGCCATCCTACGGGAATCAGTCAATCATTCTTCGGTGCACTCGAACAATAAGGGAAGATGATTTGTGCCACGCGCTCCAATGCGTTTTGCCCCTGAAAGACGCAGTTCACTGTCTGTGTTGCTGGCTGAGTTGCGAAGCGTTGGTCGTCTTCGAACTCAGAATCACACGCGGACTGCGGAAGAGGGCGGGAACCAGTACTCCGACAGCTGTTCCCTTCAAATCGCGGATTCGATCTCATGAGAATCTACGATCACCTAAGCGGCAAATAATTGCGACGCCGGGCGGAGATAAGGGGAAAATGAACACATGACGATTCAATCGCATGTAACACATGTTGACAAAAAAATTCTTCTAAAATTTTTAGAATGAACTGGCGGCAAATCTTTACTGAAGAGATTTTTGGGCCAATGTGGCAAATAGTCAAAGGTCAATATTATCAATATTTATTGACTAACCTTTACTGCTTTTCTCGGCTTCGATGGCTTCCGGGATCTTGGAACGTACCGTTGGAGACGTTTTGTGTCGAATGGGTCCGGATGGATGCAGGGACGGTCTGAGCCTTCAACACAGTGCGTTAGCCCCTGTTTCGCCACTACGGCAGCTGTCTCCTCGTGCGTCTCAGCGTGGCGGAAGGACCTCTTGTGGAAAAATAGCATTTTGGGCAAACCAGCGAAGGGCGGAGAGAACCGAGAAATTGTCAGCGGGTGGACTACTTGTCTTCTCGAGCAGCCGGTCCGAGCTGGCTGAGCCAATTTTTGTTCCTTTTCTGCGTTCGCCTATCTGTAAGCTGCTGCCGCCCGTCCTGATTTTCCTCCTCTGCGACTTCAGAGGTCTAGGTCTATGCCTTAGCGTCCTCTGTCCCCAGGAGGACTCCTGGGCCCCAACGATCCGGAGCGGCTAGCCCGCCTTGCCCGTCTCTTGCCTTCCATCCTCACTGGTTCCGTTGGCCGGAAGTGGCTACGATGCCTTAACATGGCTGCCTCCATGCTACGTTGCTCGCTGGGGCAGTAATTGCTAGTTGTGCTCCTTGTGTCACCAGACCCGACCTGGCGCCCAGACCACCCAGAGACTGAAGAGGAGACAGACATGAGGAAGCTGACCAAGTCTGACTCGGGTCTGCTCAATTCGATCGTCTCTGGAGAAGTGCATCCAACAGTTGTACCCGACGTATGAATTAGAATTTGTGTACATAGCTTGAATTTACAGAGGTATGCCACACTTACGTGTACTAACATAAAGCGAGACATTTTCAAAGACATTTTTATTATATTTTACAAGTATAATACCATAGCGTAAAACAGTACCAACATATTAGTTTACCTTGATAGTCCTAGCCTATTCCCCTTAGTGTTCGTTCAGCCCCAGTAGGCGTTTGGCCTCAGACATTGTCCGTTCTTTCCATCACAATGACCCCTCGACCGTCGGAGATCTCCGAATGAGACCAATTTCTCCGGTCGCCCTCCTTTTGTTTCGGTCCTCTATTTCGCATTTCCACTCTGGCCAATAACCATCGTCCCATCGCGTCTTCTGCCTACGGACTACTGTTGTGACTGCTGGTCCCATGCCTGCAAGCACCCTTCAACCACCGGTCCTTACCGCATTTGTTGCTTCAGTAGGGGGAACACCGGTTGTTGGAGACCGGTAGATGATTTTGGCTGTTGGCCTTTTTAACTCTTGGCCGACCCCATAGCAAAAGTGACGTCCACAATCAGAGACAGGACACTCCGCAGGAAAAACAGAACCAGCTGGTAATATACCTTGTTCGTTGTTTATGTTGAACTTGAGAATAGTATTATAGATATCGATAATTTTTCAAATGTCAATTATACTTAGTTTTCAACTGGCGAATTCTACGGGTATTTCGGCATACTTCGTCATTTTTTTCTACTCGAGCTGTATTCCACAAATTCGAGTCTACACGTTTCAGATTGTCCATCGCTCTGAGCTTTTTCCGCATTAACTAGCTGACAGGGCATATCGACCATGTATCTTGCTGGTGAAAATATCTGATATCGCTCTGGTTTCAGAGAGCTCTTCTCGTGTGCGACATCACCACTAACGCCAAAGCCGCCACCAGCATCACCAAAAGTAGTAACATCATTCGCCGTGTAGTAGTTGTTATTATTATTCATGAATAAATTTCTCTGATCCAGCCCAACCAGTTATCCAGCATGCCAACAGCATCAACCCAGGCAGCCAAAATTCGCGCTGTGTTCGGCACGAGGCCGGCCGGTACACACAGTCAGCGCGGAGTCGCTCGGGCCTCTCTGAGGCAAGCTAGCTAGGCTTGGGGCACTGGGGCCACGAATGGGGGCATAGTGCAACTCCAGCTTCGAGGTTCGGATGCTGCCGCATGCGGGATTGGGTGCGTTTCGGGGAGGTTTCGGAGGCTGGGCCGATGGCGACGTTCCAAGGCGCCTTGGCCCCCGCGCCTTGGCCCCCGCCTAGCAAGGAACGGGTTAAGGCGCGCACGTTTTCGGGGCTCTATGGCTCTATGGGATGGTGGCGACGGTGGAAACGGGTCGAGGGGGATTCGCCTTGAGCCGCGTCAGTCTTCTGAGGAAGGGATCGAGGCAAGGGGATGCTGAAGAGGCCGTGCATCCAATGCTACCCCCCCGACCCCGACAACGCTAGCCTCTTCGGCGCAGGACCATACTCAACGTCCTGCCTTGCCTTACTCCTCATTCGGCCCACGCCAAGCTGGCCCTTCACCCAAGCACCGAGGCAGGCCTGCCTCTCTCCTCGCTCTCAGCAGCACACAATAATTAAAAATGCAAACTCCGTAGAGTTGAGCCTTTCTCCCTGCCGAAGACCCCCGGACCCGCCAAGTTCCCCCGACACCCCTTGCCCCCGTTACCCGCTGCTCGTCTGCGGAAGGCTGCTTCTACTGCCGCTCTGCAGAGGGCAGAGGAGAACGAAGAGGCAGTGCTGGCTGACTGGCGGTGGTAGAGGCGGTAGTGCCGAGTAGAAGGGTGCTGTGGGGATGTTGATGATGCTGCTGCCTCTTCCCGAATATATTTCCCTTCTTTCCCTCCAGACCGATGGCGGTAGCGGCCGACAGTGAGTTGAGCGCTGAGGAAAGCCGGAACGCTGCTCTAGGCCTGCTACTACTGCTGCTGGTTTAGGGGCAAGAGGAGATTAGTGCCTTGGGGCTCGCCTGGGCTTCCTCGCTCGCAGCGAATGCGAGCGAGAGACAGAGAGAGAGAGCAAGCGCACAGTGGCCACGAGGGGGGATGCATCGAGCTGGCTGGTTTCCTATACTCGAGAGCCGGTTAGACCTGCAACTGGGCCTAACCGGTGGTGGTGCTGCTGCTGCTTCCGCACGTGGATTCAATGCGCGAAGCTGGATTTCCTCCAGGCAGCATCCGCATGAGTCCGTTGGGTTAAGTAATGTTAGCGCGTCTGCACCTGAGGCCATACACACACTCTCACTTACTACCCTTTCAGCTGGCCGCCTTCAGAGAAACGACGTATAACTGGGCGTGATGGCTCGTGAAGGACAGTTGCGTCGTCTCATACGGAGAAAATATCATACATATTGCGTTCCTATCGATTCGATGGACGAGTTCGTTGTGCCACCAAATACATTCGTTATCGATCAATGAATGATACATGCATAATTTATACCACGGACAAATTGATGGTTACCATTAAGCAGGATATGGTGCAAGGGTTCTTAAAGATTTAGATACATTTAGAATGTTGCTATCCTTACGTATCTTGTGTACGTAACTTGTAGGCCAAGCCGGAATGACAACAAAGACCGTGGCACTTTCTTTCTTGGTGGTAGTCTCTATGTACGACTGTTGTGCGCGACCACGAATATTTCACAACATACACTTTACTGTTCATTTCACTGTGTGTATCATGTGATTCGTGTACAGGATTTATATAGATCATACCTTAGGCTGGACTATTATCATAAGGCGACAGATAAAACAAAAGAAGGCCAGCCACAACAGCACCATACGAAGGCTGTGGACCTCTGGAATCCATCCTCGCACATCGTCGTTATAGTCGTACCCTTCGTTTTGGGTGCGCCGTGAACTGGCCGAGTGTCGAGGATGGCAGACGTAAAAAAGACGGCCGCTTGGTTGCTAGTGGGGGGGTGCGGCTGGTATCTGCGGCTTTCCTTGGCACGCTCGCCTGGCGAAATGCGCACTCCGACAGCGAGAGTGTAAGAGAAGCGTGTTCCGGTGTTCCGGCGCCCCTGAGGCGGTCCTTCTTCTTCTTCTTCTATACCTTTTCCTGCCTTGCTGTCCTGCTATCGCGATGCCTGCCGTTGCTCGGTTCCGCACCGCGTCGCTAGCTTAACTTCCTGAGTGCAAGTAGGCCGACATTTGCGGAGATGTCTAGGGGCCAGCCAGCCAGCCAGCAGCAGTCACAGACGCGCAGTTTGCCCCTTCGCCCACTCGCTCTGGTATTGTGATGGGCTTGCTGCTGCTGCCGCCGACACCACTAGCGCTGCCACCGCATCTGCAGCAGCTGTATACTCACTCGGTGCTACAACGAGCGAGCACACGACTACGTGAAGGGAAGTTGCGTTGGGTGTTGTTGCGAGCCACCTGGCTGGTTACCGTGCGGGCGGGCGTTCGGGACAGAAGTAACATCGATGGTGGCCACCAAGAAGTACCACCCAGAAGAAGTGGAAGCAGCCAGCCAGGGAGCAGGGCGGCAAAACAAGTCAGGTGCATTATTAGAAGACGTCGAGAAGAAGTGAAAGAAAGATTGGTGACGCCGATGAGGCGTGACCACTGAAAAATAGGCAAGCGATGATAGCGAGACGACAGCGCCCACCTACCACCCTACGCACCCAGCTACGATCCTACCTAGCTCGAGTGAGAACCTCGGCACTCCTACACTCCGACACTTCTTACGAATGAAACAACGAATGAAGGGAGGACGGGGTCTCTGCCGAAAGGAGAGCAAAAAACAGACAAGCAGCCCTCGGGAAGTTCATGTTGACGAGGCCGCGAACAGAGGGCAAACATTCTGGCGAGTTGCATCAGCTGCACAAGAAAATGGGGGGGGGGAAAAACTCACGAGAAAGAACCCAGCAACAACAACAACAGCATGGCTGAACCCAGCAGCAGGGACTGGGTCAAAAGCTCTCCTTATGTCTCCTAAGTGTAATGTTGGAAGCCACGAGTGGCAATAGACACGCTACATGCGATAAACGAGAGTGCGATGATACCACTCTTGATTCTCTGTCGATACTTCACCCTGATTGTCGAACGGGGCGATTTTTGTTGTCATTGACTAATTCTAGCGGTGCAGGATCCTCTGACCGAGGGAGATCCGCGAATTTCCGAAGACAGGCGTAGAACGAAGGGAATTGCTGATATCAAATTGTTCTTATTTGATTAACATTAACATTGAACAGCTAGTGGTGTTGCCGATGATGCTGCTCCGGCAGCCCTAGTTCCATGAGTCGAAAGCGTAGTGCGCGTACCTCTAGGATGGAATACAGGGTCCAGCAGACTCAATCGTTTCATCGGCTTCCGCTTGCTCCAACTCCTTTCACACCTTTTCTTCGTCCTCTCAGGAGGCTCGTGCAAGCACACTGCTTTCACTCTGGCGATGGCAGCAAGCAGCCGGCAATACAGAGCGAACAATACCTAAACTCGGAACCAAGAGGTCGCACCGTCTTTTTCTGGCCGAAGGCAGTCCACAGAAGTGGCTGGTGCGTTGTTTTATTGCAATGCGAGTGAGGTTGCTCTTTGACAGGATGCCAAGGCTCGCACTGCAATTTTCTCCTGCAAAGGATATCTGAACATCAAGTAAGGAGGCGCAATCGTTCGGGGCAGCGTGCTGCTGCTGTCCTGTACTGTTGAGTGTTGTTCTCTGTGGGCTCGCCGTCCGGCTCAGTCGCGTTGCTTGATCCAGAGGCCGCTAACCAAACCAAAGCTAGACTAACCACCTCGATATCACTAACCGTCGCAATTTAGATGGTGCTATGAGTGAGCCTTTCATGGTTGTCGGTATGATGCCTCCACTCTCCGTGTTTGCATCTTATCCTTCTCGCTCGTATTCTCAATTCACATAGCCGCTCGGCTGCATATCTAGCTTCCCCAGGGCGATCCGCAGGGGCCGCGAAGCCGCAGAAGTAAGATCCGGTTAGAAGAAAACCCCTGCCACATACAGAGGCATACACAGCCACCCCCAGCGTTGTCTGGCCATATTCGCGAGCACACGGAGCTACCGTTATCCACAAATGCTTCGTTCCCAAGGAAGCTTTTGCTGAGCTCCTCATCATGGCCTCGTCGGGCACATTGGGGGATGCTTACATGATGGGCAGTCACGAAGAGGATTAAAGTAACTCGATCAATATAAGAAGAATCCTGTTCAAGCCGTCGCCACATAATTGTGGTCTCTATTCACTTACGGTAAACGAGAGATTATATAATGAAATAAAGAAGAAGGACCATGGATAGCCGAAGGGGACCAAAACCACACATGTCATATGTGAACAAAGTTATTTATTACCAGGACGACCACGATCGTACGGTTGGTTGAGGATCCAGCAACAACGCGAAGGGAATCTTGTGTGCCTCATGTGATATACAAACACAACATTTCATTGGGACTCCGATGCCCAACTGCCGTATTTATCAAAATCAACGAACAAGTCATTATCTCTAATTGCTCATCTGATTTATATCACGGCAGGACGTTCTCCGCCGTACTGCTGAACTCAAATGTTAACACATTTGAAAGTTGAACGAGGTCTTGATATCTTAGGAGTACCCTTTTTGTCGTCGACATAGTACACTATGGGAAAATGGAACAAAGTCAGCGATTGCCACACGACCCATTTGAGGAAAGGAAAGTGGTGGCGAGAAGGCGCCATCGAAGGAAAAGCCTCCGCCGACGCCGATGTGGGTCTCTACCGGTTGGCCATTCGTTCCCGAGTAGAGAACGAATCCAAATTCGGAGCAGAAGAACGCAGCCGGAAGTCGATTTTGGCGGTCGCGTCACCATCCTAATCGTTTTCATTCTCTACCCTCGTTGCTTCTAGGCCTGCTTTGCCTTCTTCGGAGCTTTCTTATATTATTATAGAGCCTTATAAATCTTATTGCCTGGTCCATGGACACCCGCTGGTCGAATTCGAGCTTTGGGCTTTCGGGGTCAGCCGATGGCAATATTGAGGTCCGGGACCTCACTTAGCAGTCCTGGGCTTCGGGCTAGCTACCTTACCTTGCCTTGATACAGCAGCTCCAGCGACTAGCCACTGGGCATTTACAACGGGGTGTTCAGCCAAAGTGGGGAGTTGTGGACGCGGGTAGCGACGATACAGCTGCACACCTCGATGAGCCAGTGTTCTCTATGCGACCGGCAATTCAGCCATAGATGACTGCGGCTCTGCGGTATCCTCGAGGATTGCAGTCGAACGAATCGCCCGGCAACACGCGGTGCAGACGTGGCGACTACAGGGTCAACTGCTGCACCTTTTCCTGCCCTAATTGTGTTATCATCGTCGTCCTCCGCAAGATGAACGTAGAGCAATAGCAACATAGCAGCCATTGGACCGCTTGTTAGAGCAATACGTCTCAGCTAGCTGAGTACCCGTCGATATGCGGCTGCTTGGGAGAATGCGATTTGCCGTGTATGTGTTCACTTGTGAGTGAGTGTGTCTATCTGGGTAAGAATGTGCGGTGCTTACAGAGGCTCATAGAGTGAAGAAGCTCTAATTGTACCAATCATAGCCACCGTCAGCCAAAGCCCTGTACGTGGAAGACACCGCCCCCCCCCCCCCCATCATAGAGCTTGCCGCCTCGGTTTTGCTACGCTGCTACGATACATGGTACGTTGCTCGCTTTTACAACTCCCCGTCGAGGCTGACGACCTACTCATCTTCATCGACCGCTGTTTAGGTCGGGCGGTTCGTCCCGAACGGTCACCAATGGCAGCGACGGGTAGAGCCTGCTTTTAGACCGCGTCAATTATGAACGAATTGGTCAGGGCGGAAAGAAAAGGGGTTGGGGAGTGACGAACAGCGAGTCCTCCTCTTGAAGCCACACCGCTGATAAATACACTAGTACAGACGCGAGGCTTTCGCAGGTAACCGGTCTCGGTCGACCCGCGAAAGTCGGTCATCTCCTCGGCCAGCCCGTATTACGGCTACCACATATAACCAAGAACGAGAGAGAGAGAGTGAGAGGGATCTAACTCACAGCGGTAAAGTGCTATCACGAGCGATGGCTTCGCGCGCCGAATCGGAGCGTCGTATCTTTCATTGCACCGCTGCTATATAGCATCCATGGTCCAGTGGTGCAGTGTAGAAAAAACACACTGCTACCTCGCACCGCAATGAACAGATGTATCATTATACACATTGATTATTAGTTATTACAATAGAGGAAAAGGTCATTGAGCGGTTGGATCTCGCCGTTGTGCGCATGGGTCGACCGCTGATTTTCATCGTCCAGGCACAGTTTGCTGACCTTCTCTTCTAGGAGCAGAGAAGAAGGAGGAGGGATTTTTTCGATAGCGCGTTCAGCCCAAAGCCTGTAAGCCCAGTCCACTCGAACCCAGTTGCGAAACGGAGCGACGAGAGACTAGGGCAGTAGGAGGCGTAGTCGGCAGCGCGTGCAGTTAGCCAGCAAGCGGCCATCTCTGCCTGCCTACAGCCATGGACACACAAATACCCATCTACCATTCTAGCGGGCTGAGCTCGTCGAAGATTTTGTCGGCCCTCCATCAACTTGGCCGACTTGCATTCGCGTCTAGCTCACAGGACGAAGCGAAGCAGCCAATGTGAGAGCGAGATAGATAGGATAAAGGGAGAGAAACCGAGATCGAGAGATAGAGAACGTAAAACATAAAGATAAATAGAGAGAGAGAGAGAGAGAGAGAGAGAGGATGGAAGGCAAAGCGAGTTAGCGTATGACGGCGCAGGACCGCCAGATCGTTGTGCGCTGCGAAGGCTACGTGTGTCAGGCCGGTACTATATACAGCAACATACAGCTGTGCTGCACCGACGAAAGGCTCGATCTCGCTCTTCGTTGGCACCCCCGGTATAGTCCACCGGCTAGAGCCAGTGGAGAGCAGTGCACTGTATAGTGTGTGGGTGGATAGGTGGCGCCCGGAAGAATGTCCGCTCGCCAAAAAAAAAAAAGGAGCAGCTCTAATCGTAGCCGAACGGAGTGAACAGAAAGAAGACGAGAGAGAGAACCGAATGGACGAGACAGGCCCAGTAGTCTACGAGCTGAGCAGCGCGAGCACCGAGAGCGTCGACGAAGACCGAAGCAAAAGCAAGGAAAGGGAACACCAGGGAAGGGCGGGCAAATAAAGTATCGGAAGATGCATTTGGGTCTTCGTCGACGACGACGTCGCCGCCACCGCCACCACCACCACCGCCCTCGTATTCTCATCGTATATAGCCGGCAGGCAGCAGGGTTAGCGGTTGGTTGGCTGTTCTCACTGGCCTCACTTGCCTTAGCCTTAGAGAGAGAGAGAGAGAGAGAGAGAGAGCAGAAGAGCTATCCTCCCGCTTGAGGCAAGCAGGCTGAAATCAATATCAGCTGAGCCAGGCCGCCGGCTCGGAGGAGATCAGGCCCGAGCTGACGGCGCGAGCCTGCCTGCCTTCCCTTCTCTGTCTCAGAAAGAAACCGCCGTAGAGGCAGCAGCCACCGGCTGCGGCAGTCCCAACGCCAGATGAGTCGTCGGGCTATCCAGTAGACCATTTATTATTATTATTATCTGAGAGAGCTCAAATCGATCGACCGACCAAATTACTTATTATTTTCACATTATCGCAGCCGACAGTTGACGCATCGACGACGGCCGATGACGCGAGGGCATGATGGTGGAAATGAGTGGCGTAGCTGTATCACAAGGGGAGCCATGACATTTTCACTTGGGGACAAGCTCTCTCCAGATACACGCAGTGGATATGCTTACACAGTGGATATGGGTTCTCCAACGCCATATAACAATAGTTGTGAGATACACATTCACGACAGATGGGCCTCAATTTCTCAATGTAATATTATGTTGTTGATCGATCGATTCATTTATTGATACATTGCAGGCCGACATGCATATGCGATCTTTAAAGAAGGGCCCTTGTTTTGCAAAATGAATACATTCGATACCAATTACAGTGGCTAATTTGCTCCACGATCTCAAATGCTAACAATGTTAATTATAACACTTTGGACTTATAGACAAGCGGTCATTCTACTGTAAGCTCGCTTTCCGACACAGTTCCGATAATGCTTTAACCACAGTGATCATACACTGAGGGGTGTGTGGTTCGCCTTGCGTGTCTATCTAAGCGGCACGTATTTTTCGCACTAGCTTAAAGTGTAGTCACACTCTATGAGCAGGTATCTTAAAATTGTATCGAACGACGTCTTGCTTACTACCCTCTGTCGGGGTTCTTAGATCTGACTCCGACTATGTCAGCCAGGAAAGGTTGATACTGTGAAGGGCGTGTAGGGTGAAATCGGATGGCAGCAGCCCTTACGCTGATACGATAGTTGAGCTTGCCTACTTGAAGCGGGTGGTGGCGGCAGATGTTACGGCCAGCCTTTTGGACGAACTCCTCCGGTTTCAATCAAAGACAGCAAGCTGAAAGGCGGCACCGCGGTGGCGACGTTCGATATTCGCGTCAGCAGCTCGCCCCCGGGGTGCCCGCTTCGACCGCTGCCTCGCTATCAGTGGGGACACCGTAGTTGAGTCTCTTGCTTGCGTCGAGCACTCAATCAATATTCAAAGTATCCCGTTGCGAAACGGTAAACAATGGCGGAACACAACAAATAGGAACATTTGATAATTTTCCAATACTTATTTATTTTACTGCAAAGTATTGTTATATATTGCTTCTGTTTCGACCGACTCTTTGTCATTCGTTTAACGAAATCATGTTCGTGTTTCAGCCAAATATACACTGCTCTGTAGACTCAATCGTCTTAGGTACCTCTGCTAAACGTAAGTCAGATAACGGTCCCTGGGCATAAGGTGAATGTCTATGACTGTTATAGCAACCTAAATCAGTCAGCTTATTGTCATCTTATGTCATCTTCAAATGTTAGTGCCGTTCTTGTTGTTGAGCTGATCATCAGCCACAGCTCGCACACAACAAATCTTTATACTTGCTCACACATACATAATACAAAATTGGCTGCGGTAGCTTCCAAAATATAATTAGCCACCAGACGTAATAGATTCGATACAGAGAGTGTTCCCCCAAATAGTGGACCAATAATCAAATGCAATGAAAACAAAAACTTACTGTACATCAATGACGAGTGCTCTGCTTCGTCCAAGTGTTTGTCACAATATTTCAACAACTCGGTCATCCCTGCGCTGTCAAACATTGAGTTGCAGCAGTCACCTATGCTAGACCGGGTCTATATACACATGCACATACATATCAAACATCGGGATATGAGTTCGCGAAATATCGCCGTTTCGTGTTTCTATTTCAGGACCCCGCTCGAATACAGGTCAGCTATAGCAGGCCCGTATTGCCATGGAATGGCTACAGGAAGTGTCTTTTGGGGAATATCCAAGTCTCCCCCTAGCATGCCTTGAGGACGAAGAAGATGTGTAGCTAGCTACCCAGGGCAAAGAGATGCTGCTGCATCATTGCATCCATATGCTCCTTCACACCTATATCATTGGGCGTATTGCCTTGGCGTATCAGCGCATTCTGTGCCATCTCTCTCTCTCTCTCTCGTTCGTTTCCTCTCTTCGTTGCTGCCCCGGTGGCCCAAGATCTGTGTCTGTTTTGGCTGCTACGTGTGGTCGAGGTTGGTGTGCGTTGCTCTGCTGTGCCGTCTCATATCGATGTATCAGATCGTGATGAGGATGAGACGGTTTGCTCGAACCGTGTGACCCGTTTCTATCGAAGGGTACTCGGAGGCGGTAAGGGGGGGAGGGGTGTGCGTGGATGGCTTGGCCAAGTCGAGTGGGGTCAACGCGTGGGACGCCATGTGGGCTTTGCCGGGTCGACAACGGGGATTGGGGCGTTCGCGGTGATCGAGGCTCGCTAGACCGGTGGACGCACAGGAGGTCCCAGATGGCGAAAGCCAGACACTAGCGATGATTATGATCGGTCCCACCGATTGATCGGGCGACACCCCCACACCGAGAGTGGCACGCAGACACACGAAGCTGCCTCAATCAGGATCCACCAATAGCCCCCGCCAGCCTCCCTTCGATGCGCGCTGCTTCGAAGCAGCACCTTCTTTGCCTCTTGTATCGCGGCTGTCGCCCGAATAGCAGACGTCCCCACGGACACAGATATACACAGAGACGGTCGCAAGCACACCGTGTCGTCCGCATATTCGACCGACTATTGCGGAGCAATGCCGCGCGTATGACTAGACAGCATCGTCATCTCAGCATAGAGCTGGCAGGCCGACGTCATCTAGTCAGCCAGTCAGTCAGCTTGTGTGAGGGCGGGCTCGCCGCCGCCGCCACCACCACCACCCTCCTACCTGAAAGAAGAATGTGCAATCTTCAGGGAAATCTCACTTGCTTGGCTGGACTGCCCACCGAGGTCAACAACTGAACTGCATACACACACACATATATATATATATCGGTGTAAGTGAACGTCAAGCGTTTTGCTGTCTTGCTTCTCCTGTGGTTACTGAAGGGCAAATACGATAACAGACGGTCAGTGGTGGAGGCGGCAGCAGCAGGAGAAGTGGTGGTGGTTGTAGTAGTAGTAGTAGTAGTAGGACCCGGCACTCGATAAAAAGTGGCAACGTCCACTCAGAGGACACAACATCCAAATATACCCATTTACCCCCCCCCCCAGTACGAGTCTTCGCAGCTCCCTCCTGTAGAGGAAGAGACACATACGCCCCCACACAACGAAACGGCGGACACAGCGAGGACCAAGTAGAGTTCATCTCGAAGCCCAAAGGCCGATACACACAGTCCGCGCCCCCGAAAGCTGTGAGCAATGGATGGATAGAAAGGTGCGAGGGGAACGCAGCGAGCATCGCATCGATGTTGGTAGGTTGAGGTGGCAACGAGGGGTCAAACACACAACGCGAACAGTGAGAAGAACACAGGCAATAAATGTGTCAATAGTCGGTTATAACCCGAAGCTGTCGCGAATGCTGCCACTGCTAGTGAACTAGATGGGCTCGTGATGGCCACTCGCCGTCTCGACTCGTTGACATCCCTCCCGGACATTGTCCTGCGACCTATTCGCCTACCGTCTACTCGCCTATGTTGGATAAAGCTGCGGTGTAGCCGCTTGCGAAAACGGCGAAAGTAGCGCTAGTGGCCAACCTAGGCCGGAGTGGAGCCACTGTAGACGGGTCTGCGCAGAGGGTCAGGTGGCGTCGATCGGCCTCGGGGCCATCGGCAACTTGGTATTGTGGGCGCCAGAAAGCGAACCGAACGAATGAATGGATGAACGCCACCGGCTTGGTGCGCAGATGGCGCCTGTAATGCTGAACGCATACGCTGCCACATCCACGACTACTGCTAGTACCTACTATCGCCAACGCCAACACCACCACCGCCGCCGCCGTCGTCGCTGTCGCCTGCCCGAAAGAGTCCTCTACAGCGGTCGTCACAAGGGCAAAAGTTCTCGACGCAGTTCTGCGCCCGCAAAACATGGACAAACACCGCTGCTACTGTTGTTGTTGTCATTATTGTCTGAACGAGAAAGCCGAGCCAGCTGCTGTATGTTGCTGGCCATTGCGAAGAATGCTCTGTCCAAAACTCTTGCATAGAACCCACTCACATACGCGCATGCATATGAACGACTGCTCCGTTGTTCCTTATTGAGACACTCTGGACAGTCTCATCTCATCTGTATTGTATGTTACATGTACGTATTAGCTACCGACTCCTTGTTGGATCTTAAATCATTGCCTGGATGAAAGATTCGCCGAACAGCATTTACAGAGTAAAATATATAAACGTAAAATCTTATTGGTTTATTAATAGAACTGCAGTTTTTTTTTTTGCAACGCTTTAGTTCCCTATATGTCATCACCTGGTCGTGGGACTCGAATGAGCGGCTTCCAGCTTTTTACAGCCAGACACCTAGCTGTGAGTAAAACTGTTGTTGTTGTTGTTGTTGCTCTTGTTGTTGAACCCGTCGATATTTTATTTATCTGTATTTATTCACTGCAAGCCTAGGGAACTCACGGGCGGTGTGCACCATTGTCTATATCGTGACGCATCGCTTCACGCTTTCTCTGCAGGAAAAGGTACAATCGATAGGGACAGCTGCTCCTTCTATGAAATTTCATTGAGGTCGTACATATCTAAAGCAATTCGTCGAGTATTTCGTCTAGCTATGACCTATGTTACGTTTCACGTGCTTATCGTATGGTTTTGTCACCTTTTGTCCAAAACATCGCTCCAATTATTGGACCTCAGTGGCTTGTCCAGCGGCGCGCATTCCGATCAGATGTGGTATTCTCTACGTAAAAATATAATAGGTACCGCATGTGTAGGTCGGCAGGCTTGCTGGCTCCCTCGGTGGGTCGGCAATCGCACATTGACGATGGAGCTGCCGTGGGACATTGTTGATGATGGCAGAACAGTTCGTCGTAGAATAGCGCATAGCCCCATTCTAGTGGAATTCAAAGCAGCACACATAATAGAGAGAAGAAACAACGAGAGGGCTTAGTCCGCACTCCGCGGCCAGGTGGTGGCCGTGCCTTGTTCGTTCTGGGAGGCATTAGGGGAACTACGAGGCGGGGGGTGGCAGGGGTTGGATATTCAGAAGCAAAGCAGTGCACCCCTCCCGTCAGGTGGCCCGTCCTCGAGGACACTAGGGGCCCGTACCCCTTACTCGACTGTTATAGAGGCGTGTCTCTGTGCTCGTTGGCAAGTGTGAGTACGCAATGCGTTTGTAGGGTGGGATTTAGGAGAGGCCGCGACAGTCGTACTTCGGCTGCTGCTGTTGTGGCACTGCTTCGCCGCTGTAGGATTCTCCTCGTAGTCCCTGTCGTAGCTAGTCACTCGTATTGTGCTGATCGCAGGCGGCTGATGCATTTTGTCTTTTCAGGTAATTGTCGAATGAACGAGACCCTGCAGGGCGCCCTGCTTCGCCTGCTCCGGCAAGCCGGTTCATCAATGTGCCTTCATCAGCTGTAATGATGCCTCCTTGTGGGGTCTGTGCTAGCAGGTTCTGTTGTCTAGGTGGTTCAGAGGAACCGAGAGCAGTGGCGCAGCAATACACCGGGCCGCCAACGCAGGGCCCGTGAACATAGCAAGCAGCAAGACAACTAGGAATTGCAGGGGGGGCGGGACACTGTCAGAGAGCCACCTCCGCATAGTTCCGACTGCGACGACAAACGATGACAAAGGCAGACAGACAAACGGTTCAGCGGAACTGTGTTCGAACTGTCTCGATTCGAGGCGTCACATAGATTCGGATGGGGGAAGGGATTCGCTCTTGCGAATCCACAAGAGAGGCCTAGTCATATGTATAATAATACATAGGCTGACACAGAACGCGCCCAATCGAGTCGGTGATGTCGCGTGCAAAACTGCCGCTGGTCCGTTCCTCCGGCTCCTGCGCTCTCAGCCATTCTACTCTCTGTTTCCCAATCGAAAGATCCCTGAATTCAGAGGGTTCCGTTTTGATGGTTGCTCATTGTCTTACTTTTATTACCCCCATTATTATTATTATTATTTTGTGGACTCGTAATGGTTTCAAACAAGGTTTTGCAACCATGTGTCTACTAAGTCGATAGCTTAGAACATATACGATTTATATTTACTGGCTAACGCCAACCTACAAGCGAAATTGGCCAGCTGCACAGTTAAGCATCACTTGAACTATTACATCAGTTTGAACTATTTGTCCACCTTTTCTGGGGAGCCCACCTGATCAATGGGTAAACAGTGGGTAAAAACCAATTTCAGATGTTTAACACTCTGATCTTTTGGGATAACAGACTAATATCTAATATTTTCCGACAACGTTCAGCAGGCAGGGGCAATCAGGTGTCGCTCCACAAGTGTCTGTGTGATGCCTCTTGATCTTTACGCTGAGAGGCCATTTAACCTTCTCCTCCTCCTGAAAGGGACTGGTTTCCTCCGAGCAACGAGGTGAGTTCCATTTGTCACGAAGAGCATGCAATTGAGATTCAGGCCCAGAACGCTGATCGCAGCAGTGTCTCGTCGCGTGCCGAACTTCATGATCTCCTCTCATGAAAGGTGGAACGGCAAGTTGTCGCTCACTACGAAGCTGTGTCAAGCCTCACGTCCCATCTCGAGCCAACATGTATGCCAGCCAATACCTGATGGTTTGAGACTTTTGCCGGAAACAAGAAACTGTTGACAATAGTTGCCTTGCTACATAACACAGATCCAGCTCGACGTTACGGTGGCTGGCAGCTGAATGGGCGTCGTCTGCGGCGAGCCTGCAGCCTGTCGGGGAGTGGCTCGTCTAGAGTCGAGAGTCGAGTTGAGTTCTGCCGGGTTGGGCTTTCGAAGAGAGGCAGCCGCCTGCCGGAGCTCTTGTGTCGCTAGCGCTGAGGTGGGTTCCGTGCCGACGAGCACATTTGTCATCCGGCAAGCGAGACGACGAGTCCCGAGTTCAACGAGAACCGACGGCCAAGAAGGATGTGGGAATTGAGCGGGGCGGTAGGGAACAGGCATGAGGTTATTCTCCTAGCTCCTGACGACAGAGAGGCGAGGCTCACGACAAAGATGGGAGCACGAGGTCTTCCCGGTCGGCCGTTCGAGCCTCGTTCCGACTTCTCGATGGGACGGGAAGGCCATAGGAAAACGAGCAACGATGCCCCCGCGCAAAGAGGAGCCTGCTAGCGAGGCTCGAAAGCCGATAGAATCGTCCCGAACGTATCGTTCTACCCCCGAGTTCGCATCTCGATGACGACGAGGATCCGAACTTCTTCGATGGCAAAAGAAGGGAAGAAGTGCACGAGCGAGCCAAGAGGAGCCGCAGGAGCCCCGTTAGCGGGCCAGGAAGGCCACCAAAGCCACTCCATTTATTTCCTATTGACCCCAAGCAGCGGCAGCAGCGGAAAACCCCGCCGGCGGGAATGAAACCAGTGACGCTTCAAGGAAGAAAGGAGGAATTGGAGGGGGCGGCGGCTGCTGCGAGCCCGACTCCGAACACATAGTGAGCAAATGGGTGGTGGTGGTGGTGGGGCCAATAAAATATGCATTTGTCTTACCTATATTGATGTTTCCGCCCCAGCTATATGTAAGTACGTTTATCCGCTGCTGTTGTGCTGTGGAGATTTCAACGAATCGCTCTGCGGTTGTTCGATTGGATTGGTCAGCTTGTCCATTCGATGAAGAGCCCGCCAACGGTCTGTCCATGTACCCTGCAAATGCTAATGGTTTATCGCCTTTGTATATCGTAGGATGTTTCAGCTTTTGTGCAAGACGACCCCGCCCCTATATAAATGTATATATATTAACATGCTTCCAGTACTTTGTAACTACAATACTTATTCTTGGTTTATCTGTTTCATATAACAGACTTGATTGCTGTGTGTGAGTGTGTGTCTGTACAATTAGTATATATTTAGCCGTCTCCGTTTCATCTTCTCAAACACAATTCACTTAAGTGACTTTCTCCCTCTCTCTGTCTCCCTCTGTGGTTCACTCGTTCCGTTCGTATAGAGCGGAGCCTTGAAACCACCAGGAACGTCCGCGTATGCTGCACCTGGTGATTGTCGGAAAGTTGCGCTACACTCGAGCTGTTTGCGACTTGAAAACGCATGGTTTACCACAAAACAACATGTACTGACTATTCTCTCGTTTCGTCTTGTCGCACACGCGTGTGCTTTCCCTCCGGAGAGAAAGTGCTTGAGAAAGCTGGCTGGCCTGAAGATGGTAGTCGTCGTGGTTGCTGTGAAGGTACTGGTGAAGCAACTGGACATGGGGCAGTGAATTCGAGAGCAGCTGCCTCCAGGCTCCTTTGATTCCTTGCGCTCTACCAATGGGCGCCCGAATCGGAGTCTGACTGCGGTCGCCTTCTTACGAACGCTTAGGGGGGCTTGCCCGGGTTGAGTTCCCGGGCCTGCAGCACCGATGGACGGAAGGGACTCAACTAGGGGAGGGAGAGTGTTGGAGGGAACGCAGACGCGTGCTGTACTTCCTATCCGCCAAGTGGCTGAGGCGCGAAGCACAAGTGAGGTGCGACCTGGATTAGAAGGAAAGTCAGTGGCCAAGAAAGAAGTCAGGGAGAAGTGGATGCGGTGAGCCGTACAGGTTAGCACCGTCACAACAGCATCGTTGCCTCAGACGTACTGAGTTCGGTGGTCACAGAGCAATGCGTGGGCTGACCGCTCTGGATGAGGTGCTGAAAAGCAGGTCCCGACAGTACCTGATTGTGGCTGGTTTCAATTGACCCTACTTCACCACATTACCTAACATCCTTACGGCGAATTACCACGGTATTCCTTGATCCGTTCCTAACAGGGTACACAGACTGCTAAATCGTCACCCATTGTTTATACATACTACATGCTAGCGATAAAATTTCGTTTATTGTACCCTTGCACAATATTAAGCATACCTGCCTATGATGGGGAACAGAGGGTTATAAAGCGCTGTTCAAAAACTCGCAAGTCTAAGTGGCATGGTAGAAGCCCCGTAGAGGAAGACTTTTTTGTAATTCGATAAAGATCTGTTTCACACAGAAAAAGCCAAAATCCGGAGAAAGGTGCCATCTCTGCTCACTGCTCAACACCGTTCACTCACTCTTTCTCTCTGTTAAACGTCATCGTTGAATCCTATATATTACAAAATTCAGTAGTATTTGTATTCCTCGCTGGCTCACCTCGGAATCACTGTCCTGTCGAGACAGGAAAGACCGTAAAATTCGAAATTACTAATTAATTTTTCTTTTCCCTGATAAGGAAAGTGGTATGGGGTTACCGCTACGGGAGGGGAAGGGACGGGGTTTGAGGGGTTGGAGGACAGTATGAGAAAATAAAACACAGCACACTCAGTTTTCTGCAGGAAGAGTCATTAATATTTGGGCACATCCGCGCATTCGTGTGGCCGTCAGACAAGCAAACGGCAAAGGCTGTTATCTCGAAGGCCAAAACTGAGAGAGACCTAATGCTAGCGGGGGACTAGCCAAGCAGGGCCGCTACGACTGGCTGGCTGGCAAGCGGGCGGGCGTCGACCCGCACGACTACAGACAGTGAGACGGACAGTTCGCCCGGGCGCCTGGCTGGTGAGCGTTTTACGCAACAAAAGCCGAGGGAGAACTCG
Source organism: Stratiolaelaps scimitus (assembly GCA_019614645.1). Classification (NCBI taxonomy): domain Eukaryota; kingdom Metazoa; phylum Arthropoda; class Arachnida; order Mesostigmata; family Laelapidae; genus Stratiolaelaps; species Stratiolaelaps scimitus. Next base: position 4,366,452 of record JABWDB010000021.1, read on the forward strand.
TGCACACACGAGACGGCAGAGACAGGAATACATACAAAACGGAAAAGAAATGCGTTTGTGAACTGCTGTATCAGAGAACCAAACAGCATTCATTTATTTTGAGGGGGCCGGCGGCAGGCAAGCAGGACTAGCGCGGCAGGCCGTCGCGTTTATCGCAGGTCTGCCTGTCTGCCCGCTCGTCCGCACAGGCGTTGGCCTGCTTGTACTTCGCTTCGCAGCAGCTCCACGGCTGCCTTCGGTGCTCGTGGTAATGCTAGCTCTCTGTCTGCAGTGCGGCATGTAGCGCCAGGGTACGGTGCGACTGTGCATGTACGATATAGTGGGCATGTCTCTGTATAGAAGTTGAATGCCACTCGCTCGCCCGCCCCGCCAATGCTCTAGGATCAGTCCTGTACGGATGGACCAGAAGGTGAAGCCCCCACAAACAAACAATTATACATACATATATATATATATATATATATATATTATAAGAACTATGTGACACTCACACGATGATGCTTCGTCTCATCATCGAGTGATGGATCTCATTCGCCACAACGACAGCAGCAGAAGCAGCCGCAGTCCTCAAAATGTCGCGCCAATGTCACCAATCGAAATCCGCTGCTACTCGAGCTAATATGGAGCGCAGATCCGACGATCGAGTTGTGCTTAATGCATGTCGTTATACAACAGATACGTTAGTTGCCAGCCTTCGTGTTGTTCATCGGCATCATTCGTTAGGTTAAGGTCAGACGACTGTCAGAGTGTTCGTTCCTTGTAAACTCTGCTCTCCCCCCGGCAGTTTATCTGTGTTAGCCCGGTGGCTCGAGGAGACTGTGAAATGTCCAAAGCATCACTACGTAGCGGCTTAGATGACGACGCTTGTTGTGGTTGTGGTCGTGTATCTCGTCAAGCTACCGACACTTCCTGTAGATGCCATGGCTGTTGTCGGCTGTCGCTGTCTGCTGGCGGTGTTGCTGTTGCAGCTGTCATGGTAGTGGTGGCACACGGGGAAAGGGTTACGCATGGAAATGTTGGATAGGGGTGCGGCGGCGGCGGCGGCTGGGGGTCGTGGGGTGTTGGGACCAACTGGGTCTGAAACGACGGGGGATGTTGCCCTGGCCAGCGCTGGCCTTAATCATAAACATACAACAACAACGCGGCCGGCACCGTCACCGGCTGGCTGCCATGAAGAACGAGGCAACGGCGGCGACGGCGGCAGGAACAGCAGTAGCAGAATCAAGCGAAGGCAACCGTACGGCAGGGATCGTGTGGCGTTTCCGCCATGAACGGAAGTTGCCCGTTCCCTCGGATGGCATCATGGATCGAGCAGCCGCAACGAAGCAAGCAACGGGCGTTTAACGCCACCAGGCTATAAGCAGCAGAATCAGCCGAACAGCTGAGCTGGGCTCAACCCGGGCTGGTTCTGCGTGTACCATTCGCTTATATTCTTGCTAGGGCTAGAACGCTGTTAGGCCCCCTTGGGCTTGCAGACAAGGGCAAGCCACAGCAGCCCCAGCCGCCTGTGACCCAACCAACTCATCTGAACGAACACAACGCATTGAGCTGTGTGAGGCCGAACACGAGAGCTATATGCATACTACATACAACTTCGACCGTGTTGATGGTAGTTGTGGTGGCCAGGCCGGTCACAGACAGTAGTGGTGGTGGTGGTGGTGCTGCTGCTGGTGGCTGTTCCCTTAGGTGGTTCGCTGTCCCAGCTGCATCAAGGGGTTATATAGTAGTAGTGGTAGTAGTAGTAGTATACAGGACGTCGACGAGTCTGCCGACTCACTTTTACCAGAGTCTCTCTCTCTTTCCCTTTTTCGGTTCTCTTCCTCCTCTGTCTCTCTCTCTCTTTTTTCGCATCTGTCTCTCCCATCAGGGAGTAAACAGCACAGCAGCTGCAGCAACTGCACCAGCATAGCAAATTATCGGCTCACCCGTTCTCTGTAGAGCCGTCACACCACCACTGGGCCACAGACTAACCTCTGCTAGCCCCCATCACCTCCCCCAGGCTCTAGCAGCCGCGATCCGCCATCCGGCCGACCCGAAACCCGGCGCGACCCCGTCGGGTTACCTCGCCGACGTGGTAACCCGTCTTCGCGCGTATGCCCGGGCACCACGGCTCGCTTCCGGCAAACGCGGCAAACGGATCCGGGGCGGTGGGTTTCGGGATCGGGAACCCTGGCCGCCGCCCACAGGATTCGTCGCTCCCCTCTCTAACTCGATGCATCGGCCCCGCATCGTAAGGCTTGGCTGCTTGTTTGTGACCGTGCGCGTTCTGTGTTGTCCTGCATGCGGAATCGCGGAATTAGAGATCGTAGCTAGCTAGCAAGATGGCTGGTCAGGAAAGGCCGACGGACAGTTCGCTGGCCATCGAATCTTCTGCTTTGCCCCTGAGGTTAGCCGTTCCTGCATCCAGCGTTTCTCGCTGTGGCACTACGAGCCCTTCTTGATCCACCAACCAACTTACTTCTAGTTGAAAAGAGACGGCGGACTCGGGCATCCGCGCCTTGCATTGTTTAGCGAACTGGCGACGCAGCAGCTAAGAATCACAGACGAGGCCAGGTCAGACCCGAGCCCGGTCCGAGCAGACTACACAGTCACCAAGCACCACGACATCCAGCACATAAGAGCAGGATAACCCCGCTGCTCCTGCAGGGGGTATTATCAATGATCAGCTCGCTTACTTCCTCGGCTTTGTAGCTTTGTTGGCATCGGCCGAGTTGAGGCTGGTTGCCACTCATCACCTTGATTTGCTATCCTAGATTTCCGGGATTATCCCGATGCAGGGACCCGCCCGATCAGGAAAGCGTTCCCTGTCGGCCCTTTGTCACTACTACAACTCCTACTGGTGCTGCTGCTGCTGCTCCTGCTACTACTATTAGCCGAGTGCCCCTCTCCTTCCCGCCACCGAGAATCTCGCCCCACCCAAATCCATCCTATAGACAACGTGCATTCATTAATACATGATGAGATGCAAGCAAAACAAACAAGGTCAGCTAATTGGTAAAAACCTCTCTCATTTGCTACCAGCCGATGGCAAGGTAGCAATGATCAGTGGGGTGATAGATATACATTAGTTAAACGATACAGCGATTATCTACAACGAGGCAATGTGCGAAATACTTCGTAGACGACAGTTACGAAACAGGTTGTAGAAATGTCTGTTTTTTGTGTAGAAATACGCCACAACAAAATGAGCAAAACTAGTGTACCTGTGAGCACATTTAAAAACATTTTATTTTACTTGTTTGTTTGTTCTAATGTCGGTCTTGGATGTTTTGAATTGTTATCATTATTTCTGCTTGCATTATTTTATTAGCGTGTCTGCTGAGTTTTAAACTAATCCTTCTCTCATTTTGATACATAGAACTGAACTCGAACCAGTAAACACGGCGTAATGAACTACAAGTCGATACAAAGTAACAAATGAATAGAAGTTTATTTTGCAAAAACTATGCTTTTGGACAGAACAGTCATTCGATATTCCCATGTACATATTGGAGCTCTATCTTTTTTCTTTTTTTTTTTGGGGATCACGGGAATGCATGATGCGCATGCGCACTGAGCCGTCCATGTTAAAACAGCGCTGGTTTGGGACTTACAAACCCACTGAACCCGCTTGCGCCCCACCCTCTACCCAGATTGCTCGGAACGCTTCGCGCATTACATCGACTGTTCCATTTGAGCTATCATACAGTCACTTGCTCAGCCACTGGGTGAAGGCGTCGAGTTCAGCAGGACCGAACCGCTGCCAGCCCCCCTGTTTAGTTTCAAATAATTATAGTAAATATATATATAAACTGTTTAGTTTCAAATATTTATCACTTCATGGCCTCCCCTCATCGTGTGAGCAGGTTTATGTAAGCAGTACCAAAATTAATCCTAGTATACATTTACATAAATACAAAATAGCACTTGATGCACTTGATGTATGTGCTCAACTCAAACGGGTGTTTTGGTCATGTGGCTGCCTTTACACACTTCATAAATGATCGAATTTTGGTTTCGTCAAGTGCGCCCGTCCAATGACCATTTTGCTTAAAGTGTGAGCCAACAATAACTCCGTTGCACGATTTAGTGAGTCGGGCGACGTTGTCGATTGTTACACCAGATCCAAGAATTAGAGGTTGATGGGGAACAGCAGAGGCGACCTCTTCAATCTCTCGCTCGCAAGGTTCTGCTCCGGTGGAAGTTCCTGTCACGATCAGGCCATCAGCTAAAAAAAAGTCCGCATTTCGCGCCGTCTCCGTAATCGACACATCGGACGTGATAGCGTGCGCCGAATGCTTCTTCTTAATATCGCAGAATATTGTCACGTTCCCAGCAAAGTCTCCTAACGATTTACGATACCGAAGCAAGTCACCAGCACAAGCATTAACCAGGCCCTCATCGGCAACGTGGCTGAAAACAAACCCCTCAGCGCGTATGAAATTAAAATTCGACGCAGCCGCTACAGCTAAGGCGGCACGATTGTGGGCCGCAAGAATTTGCACTCCGCACGGCAGATTCGGTCCGACTGTCTCACGAACACTTTGACACACTCGGGCCATGCAGGCGGTCACTGCTGGGCATTCACGTAAAGTGTATGGTGTATCATGCATATTCTCCACGAGTAGCCCGTCGATGTCACAATCTCGATAGATGCCCGCCTCGCCAATGGCATGCTTCACGATTTCGTCAATACTCATGCTGTTCAAGGGGGAACCCGGTAAGGCTTTGACATGTATCATTCCTATAACGGCACATCGAGCTATGTCGCCGAACAGCTTTTGAAAACGTCGCAGTGGACTCGGTAGAAGAGAAGCCATTCTTCTCCGCCGTCCTCGTCAGTTTCGTTATTTGGAACAACTCGCCGACAATTCACAACGGGCGCTATCGTGTTGTGGCTGCGATAGGCTACGCTGATGGGAGACCGACTGGGGGCCAGCCGCCAACGAGAGCTGCTAAGCTGAACTGACTGGTAGCATTGAGTTAACACAATGCGGCTAGCTGCTCAAGGCAGTCACCAAGGTGTTGCTCCCCAGTGGCTGCATGTGTGTGTGTGTATGCGCGAGAGAGAGAGAGAGAGAGATAAAATATGGTAAGAGTGATGATGATGATGATAAGCTCATCTCTTTTTGTTGAAGATTGCCAACAGCGTGATAGCGACTACCGGCTACAGACGATGGCGGGACACAAACACGTGGAGAGGGAAAGGCTCGCACAGACAACCGTCCCCATGAGAATCTGTCTACTGCTGCTGATGCGGCGGCGGCGGTGGCGATTTTGCCAGTGCGGTTAGATATTGCCCTTGCATGCACAGTTAGCTTGGGATCTACTCCAGCAATGTGCATGTGTGAGGCTGGTGATCATACGTGACCGACCATGTGCTGTATACGAGACTCTGTAGGACTGGCAAACAAGCTACAGAAATTGCGTGTGGACTTAACGGCTCACTTTGTCGTATTCTCGTTCGTCGTTACAAAATTTCATTGGAACAATCGTTGGGCATGGGTAGATCGTTAGGACCGAGGCTCGTGTGCCACTTCTAATCCAGCGTACGGTTCAGTTAGCAGTAACTCTGGAGGGCTGTGCCTAAGATACCTTGAGTAAAGAGCGCTTGGCAAATCAGCCGGCGCGACGATACGGCAATTAACCAATCGGGAGAGTCGAGGTGGCAGAGAGAGAGAGAGAGATATATTCGTTCGCCCTCTCGCCTTTATCTGCGAACCGCGAACCTCTGTTCGGCGGTGGCTCCGTTAATCAATACTCCCTTCTCAGGGAGATGGTCTTCTCACGTGATAGGCACTCTTCTAAGACTCGCCTTAAGCACCTTACTACAGTACGAGAGGAGGACCCACTTATGATCAATCTGGTAAGCCTATATATCATCGGTGGAATACGCTCAGCCTATAAGGTCGGACAATATGCTTCGCTGCTTGTAGCAATATGTAAAGCAGTCTGAGAACAAAATGAAATGATTCGTTTTAGATTGTTCCCAATGTTGCCGCCCTAATAATAATAATAATAATCATCATCATATAAAATAGTAAGATTCTAAAACGGTATCATATAGATTTTAAAATAAAAACTATTGTGAAAGATAAACCTCACGCAGATCTTCGCTTTGAGCAAGTCAAACATATCTCTCTCTCTCTCTCTTTCGTTTCTATGTGGTCAAACAACGTTTTCCGACAATTATGATGTGATTTTACAGCGACCATCTCATCCTGTCCTGATAGAGACATGTTATCTAGCTCTTAATATTTTTTGTCATCTACCACTGATTGGTGATCTCCGTTTGTCATTCTCGATTAGAGAAATGGGACTGCAGATTTGCGCGCTGTCCTCCACTCTCATACAAGAAGCTTGACATGTGCCCGAACAACTAAGTGTGATCTGTCTGAGAATGGAGACACGTTCATTCGGTGGGTACCCGACTGTGGTGGCGGTGATAGTGGTGCTTGGTCGAACAGCGGATCGGGCGAAGAGTCTGCTCTTTCCTTCTCTCGTTCTTCGAACAAAGGTAGCACGAACGACGATCTGCTTCCTTTTGTAGTCTCGTCCAATTGCGGTGGCTCCTTTTCTCTCTCTCTCTCTCTCTCTCTCTCTCTCTCGCGTTGTCTCACCTCTCGAATGCCTCCTAAAGGCGCTGAGCGCAGAGCAGGCAGTGAAATAGCCTCAGCCAGGCAAAGTGGACCCAGTTCCGTCTGCGAGACGAGTGAACATTAATTGCCAGCTTTTATACCACACACACACACACTAATAGTACGCCTGCTGCAAGTGCACCATAGCTACCGCCTCACTAACGCCCCCACCGTCATGAACACAGGCAAGCGACCAGGCTAGGTCGTACGGGATCTGTAAAAGCAGAAGCAGTGACCACCCACATCAACCACGTACACTTTGCCGTCAAGGGCCTCCTCCTTTGCTCTCTCTCGGAGGAGGATACAGGTAGAAACAGAAGTAGAGATAGGGAATGAGCATGAATGAGAGAGCCACTCCCCTTTTGGACACAATGAATGAAATCGATGAAACAGTGTCTAGTCCTTACTGGAGACAGTTGCCCATAACTCTCTCATCTCCTTACTGGAGACAGTGTCTACAGTAGCAATCGTATTAACGTCGCCATCGTTTCTGGCCCACCATTCTATGCTATTGTAATATAAAGAGATGCATCATAGATTCATGTACATACTTACACATATCTCGCTATGTAATAAATAATGACCTATGTAAATTACCTGTAAAATACAATAGCTGTCATTTTAGACCATTTCAACACTAATTCGCCTCCTTGCAAATCGTCTGATTTACAAATCGACCCTTTAATATACGCAGTGTCTATCGATACGGCAATATCATATAATAGAATACATCCGAATTGCAGTATAACTGTGATACATATATATCACAGTTATGCTGGGATTATAAGGGGCGCTGAAACACCTATGGACTCACAATTAACCTACAGTTTGCCGGCCCTCAACAGAAACAGGCCCCTGAAATGCATAATACTAAGACAGAGCACTCAGGCAGACCAATTCTCTACAGGATGGTATATATCGGTCAAACATATTATATATATATATATATATATATATATATTTGGATACGCAATGACACCGCGGCGTCAATATAAGCTCGCTATTGCAGTCCCCGTGGAACATTGGGCGCTATCTGAAGTACGAAGATGGCCAACCAACCGTCCTCTCAGCGGACAAGAGCAGTTTTCACCCGTGGCACGTTCGGCACGCAGCCTTAACACGGAGCGCCTTCCATAGACACAGCCAAACCCATGGCTCCGTTCTTCACAGCACTGTACACATACCGTGTGTTGTGCCCTGCTGAGTGAACAGCACAGTGGGTCGGTCCGAATTACTGACCGGGTGCTGATGCTGCTGCTGGCGTTGCTCCTGCAGCAGCTGCTGCTGCTGCCGCCTTTGCTGGGACTCGCAGCGGGACTCGCAAACGTGGAAGATGTGCAATGCACACGGTAGCGGGATAGCCGCTAGAACGAGATAGCTCGCCGAGTTTGACCGAGACAGCAGGCACGAGAGATGTTCGATGCCATCCTCACGTCTCTATTGCCTTCAATATCCGCCAGGCAGCCTGGCAGGCTACAATTAGCCCTCGTCGGCCAGCAGCAGCAATAAGACTGGGGGGCCTAGACCATAAGACAGCCATGTGGAACTGGGTAGGGTTGGGTTGAAACGCCCAGAAGCATAGACGATGTTGGGCTCACGCTAGCAGCATAGCACGCTGAACACAGCACTTGCGCCCAATGCCCACTCTGCCGTCTCGGGACGCTCTGACTGGCGTAACGGTGGCTCGACTCGGTTTTCATCGCCCGTTCTGCTGTCTACCCCGACCTCTCACTCTCTCTCTCTCGATTTCTCCCATTCCTCAGCGTTCCGACTCCACGAGCAAGCAAGAAGGCACTTCGCATGCCAACCACGTCGGCCGTCCTAGACGCTAGTGGAGTCACTTGGTGAGCGAAACTGCTCGTGGTCGTAGTCGTGTTGTTCGGCACGAGCGTGCAGAGCGAGAGCGAGGTTGGCGGCCGAGTATGAGAACGGAGGATCGGGCCACTCAGTCGGGAGCACACAACCGAAACCGACAGTGTTGGGCTAGGTGAGATCGAGTCAGCCCGGTAGCCGGTCAAATGATCAACCACTCGGCCACGAGGCAGCCAGTGCTGGAGTGGTGGAAGCGAGCGCGACGCTGACCTCGACATCTGAAATCAAAATTCTCTCTTGTGGAAGATTGCGCTGGAGGTTACATCGTCCACATGATGTAGCATACCATCTCGCATCGTCTTCACCCGCACATACACACCCGACCTTAGTCCTATTTACTTACTTCTTATCGAGCAAAGCAAAGGAATCTCGGACATTTCAACCCCGTCGTGGAACAAGGCGGACGTCAAGAATCGGCTCTAACATGGCTGCCCTGGCGGATAGCTGATCGCAACAATCTCTCGTCCAGTTCGAGCAGGTATCTCGTTTGATTCTTCGTCCAGTCGCAACAGCAGCAGCGACAGCTCAAATAGCAGCAGGGCGTCGTCTGACCGCTACGCTAGGTCCACAGCTACACTACTTGGTCCCGTCTTGGTCGTCCTCTGGGTAAAAATCGATAAGAGACGACGGCTAAGATGGCCGATGTGCCATATGTGCCACAGATGGGGTTCAAGACAATCCAGCAACGCACAAGTCACTGGGAATGGAACACTGGCCTGGTACTCTCGTTGAGCCGGCGATAGTGAGCAAGGACCCCGCCTATCTTCAACCCCAACGGGAATGTAAGGACGCATTACTGGACCGGGGGGGCGGCAGCGGGTAGTAGCCGGTCATCCGGAGGTGAGATAGGTTCCGAGATGGAGTCCTCTCTCTCTCCTTTTCTTTCTCTAGTCTCTCTAGACTAAGAAGGAGAGACTTCAGGTGACCGGACGGCAGGCAGCTAGGCAAGCTCTAGTAGGGGGGCCAAGCAGGATCTCGCTGATTGCATCCTTTGAGTCAAGCGTTCAATCACCCCTTGGTTTGGTAGCCGCTCCCCCACGCCTGCCCATACGTCCGTCATGCTTGCGCCTTCAGTGAGCGCCTCCGTGGTAGAGTGGAGTGGAGCAGCGTTTGCCGGCACGGCACGGTGTTCATCGATATTGGATTTTTCACCCAAGGCTGGCTGGCTCAGTGAAATCTGATTGCAAATGTTTAATTCAAACAGGACTGCGAAGCAGCAGCAGCAGCCACAGCATCGAACGATCAATAGAGAGACGTCCGGAGGAAAGCCTTCAGGTGTAAGCCCTTCAGGCCGTGGCCACCGGACGAACAGCGAACGGCATCTTCAGAATCGCAGGTCAGAGAAAGGGATCTTCACTCGTACTCCTCTATTTCTTACTGTTCATCACTCCATCATTCTTTGCGCTGGCAATTCTCAGGACTCAGTGGGATTCAGTGGGGTCGGTCGAGGAATGGCAGTGGCGCCGACACAGCCGATGCCTCAACCGGCGCAGTAGCGCAACGGGATGACGGCGGAAGGAACCAAGGCAGTCGAGAGGAGGGGGAGGGTGGCTCGGCTCAAATCTAAATTCAGTGACCACCTTGATTTGCCCAGAAGCAGCAAAATCAATTTCAACTGATAACAAGCGGTCGGCTGGCTTGCCTTAGCACAACGCCCTTTAACAACAGCCCACTTTGTAGTATGCTCATCGCACGGAGCCGTTGTGTAGGCCTTCTTCTTCTTCTTGATCTGAACAGAAAAGAAAAAAGGAGACCAAAAAAGGAACACAACGGTCAGACTGATCATGATTGATCTGTGAAGTTTACGATGAACATTATCGCTATCCAGAAATCGCTGGCTTGCTTGATAGCTTCTATAATGATAAAAAAAAAGAACTGGTATATAGGATGCCCCACCATAGAATGTATTTAAATCTCGAATGAAAAACTGACACACCTATCAAATGCGTATACCACGATACTCAATTAGCCAATGCTATCAGATGAGAAGAATCGGTTGGGAAGAGGTCGAGGGTCGACGTCAAGAGGAAAACAGCGCACGTGGAGCGAGTCAGCCACCCGCTGAAGTGAGCCTCTCTGGCGTCAACGGCTCGCTGGCGTGAAATGACTACGCCATGGCATTCTCGTCCTAGGAGCGATAGCGGGCGGACGCCTTGATAGGAGTGCCGCCTGACGCGTGACCTCCTTTATGACGAGCGAATGAACGCGCCACCCGCCAACGAGCGCCGACCCGCGGAACTCCGAGCTGTTGGTCTGAATTAAGAGGGCTTATCGGATGGAGGAACGGGGAAGGTCTGAACGGGGCGCGCGTCGTCCGATCTCAGCTCGCGCGGGGTTTGTGGGACAGCAGGCAGAGACACTGGTATCGCAACCATGCCACTGCCCGAATTGCCTGGCCACTTCCCCTCCGAAGCCTCAGAGCGAGACACATAGAGGAATCGACTTGACTTGCCGGATTGCGGCTCGCCGGCTCTCGTGGGGTCCTGTGGATCGAGTTGGGCAGCATCGAAGACGTACTGATGATCTCCCCGCAGATGGCCCGGTATCGTTGGCTGGCAGTGTTGGTTGGGTTGCCCTGAACGGGGGACTGACGCAAGGGGTGGGTGGGGACGAGTGACGGCTCAGCTTCGATGGTTCTCCAGCTAGCTGTGAGAAAGAGGGAGAGAGAGGTGAAGAGAGAGAGAGAGACTACGTTTGTGTATGTGTGTGCAACCGTGTTGTCTTCTTGTTGAGTGGCTGTCGACTCGAAACTGGCGCAGTGTCTGCCCAGCATGGGATCTGTGGGATGAAGGGCAATGCAGCGGGATAGGGGGAGAGCGAGAAATAAAGAGAGTCGGATGGAGACAGAGGATCTGATCTCGGACGACGGCGACGGATATATCTCACCGTCGTCTTTTTCTCATCTCTCATGATGGAATGGAGAAGAATCGAATTGAGCCTGGTTGAGGCTTCTTGTCATGGATTGCCGCCGAAAGCACAACCGAAATGAGAATCCGACTGGACCGCTCCAGATGAGGAGGATCAGAATCATGGGGTTGGCAGCCCTGGGGGGCACTCCTACGAAGGGCAGTGCGAGATGAGCAGAGGTTATCAGGGATCGAGATTCCACAAGAAGAGCGATAGAACGAAGACAGGAAGACAGAGAGAGAGGCGGGGGGGCGGTCGCTGTGAAAAGTACAGGCAGACAGACCGATAGATAGATAGATGATAGCAAGAGCCAATTAGAGAAATAAAACAAGAAAAGGAACTCCCCTAAACACTTTCAAATGTGGTTTCTTGAGGTACAAAAATTTGAGGGATCCTTTTTCGTTCCGAATGGTCACCTTCCCTTTTTCCGGCTAGTCTACATGCGCGGTGTAGATATTTTGGTTGCGTGTTTTTGTTTTATAGACAGAATATGATATCATTGGAATTGCCGACGGCTTGAAGACATTCGTGCCAATCAATATTGAGCAGTGCTGCTACCCTTCGTGGTAAAGGGGAATCGCCAAACACTGACCGCCTCATAAAAATTCGTTCGCTCGAAGGAGCACGAGCGGCAGAGCCCGAAGTGACAGCTTTAAGGGCTAATGGTTTCAGGGAGAGGAGTGGATCAGATTCCGTCCATTTCATAAAGGACCCATCCGTTCCCATCCTCGAAATGGTCATGCTCTGCTCTTCTCTGAAAAATTCGTCTGACCATCGCGGTCTAACCACCCACCGCCGGATGAGCGACAAGCGCCCTGCTGTTGTTCGATTGCTGGTGTTCTCGACACAGAACGAAACGGGACTCAGAGAATTCAGATTTAGTTCTGCTCTACGAAGCAAAATTGGGACGCGCTTATCTAGTTATCAGTTGCATGTATACGCATACGTTTTACACAAGCATATCCTAATGGGGTGCACGGGAAAGAATATTCGGCTCTCTGGAAACGAAACATGGACTTTTAGACGATATCCGCTGAGGGCTATTCAGGTAGATGTGGGTTAGGTAACTATCTAGGAAGGTCTATTCCCGTGGATGGGCAGACCAACTTTGTTAAGGCCAACGAAACAAGGCTGCGCACGGCTCCACGATGCCTTCTCATTCGCTGCCAATATCGTGGACCAACAGTTTAGGCCATTCTCTTGAAAAACCCCTGTCCAAATCTTTACCTTTAACAATGTAGAACAATTGTTGTTCAATGCCTAACACCCCGGTTTGACCTTATGTGTACTTTGCAGGTAATTCTTCCCAATCTTGTTAAGGTCACTGCCATCCTGGGCGGCGCGAACTTCGCGTGAGCAAAAAAATGAACCTATCATTGATATAAAACGAACGCGTTAGCTTCGGTGGAATCGGTTCCATTGGTCGTTACTGTGTTTGCGTTTGATAAAATTTACTAGAGCTGGATCGTATTTGCATTGTTTCTCCCTCATGCGTAGGCTTTCTGGGGGATCGAACCCGGATCTAAGGTTGCTACAGCACCTAAAACCTGGTTTCTTTTATTATTAGACGGTTTACTTTTGTTATTTGCTTTCCTAAAATTGTCTCCAGCCTCCTGCCCATTCATGGCCAAGACTGTTCAGATAATATATATTCATCAACTTAAAAACACACTTTGTCACGCGGTGTATATACAAACTAATGGACAAACACCGAGTGAGACATAGAAACACCGCAGGGGTCGTCTAGGCGAAGATTATAGTATTGGATTATCCCTCCTCAAAGCCTTATCATAAGTAAGTAATGACAATCTTAAATTTACCATTACGCAGTAGTGTTTTCCACATGGCAGATTAACGAGTCAGTCTAAGTGAACGTCAGGTAGCACTAGTTTTTCCTACGCTAAATTTAACAATTGCTAACCGATTTCTAGGCTCTGCGAATTGTTGTGCCGTGTGAGGCGTATTTGCTTTGTTCTTTATACGGTATCCCATCAACGAGATTTGAGAGATTTCTGTGTTGTAAGAAATGTGCTACATGTGGCCGGGAACACGTGGTTGCATCGGACGGACCCGACCAAATAGCTTCGCCCTCGGCGAGCGGGCCCCTCCGAAGGGGAATCACTCCATAAAAACGCCTCGCTCTCCACCCAGCGGCAGAAAGGCGGAGATACGTCTTGCTTGCTTCAGAGAGTGTGCAGCGTGTCCTAGCCAAATCTGCCCCTCTCCCTCGACGACTATCACTGACGGGTCTGGCGCTACACTCCATTATATCTAGGGAGCTTAGCATTGTATAGGTCATCTCGCCAGACAGCTCTACCTAGGTACACACTATTTGTGATATTGGCTTCGTCGTGGTACAGCACATTCGGAAGATAGCAGCTACTTCCTGGCCGTCCTCGATTTGGCTGGTCAGCAGTAAAATGGCCCCCGATTTCGTCTATAAAATAGCTCATTTTGCAAGATTATTCTGGCATGGGAGGGGCTGACTTACATATGGTTGAAGCTAGGCACGCAGGAGCCTTAGGCACGGTCAATCTAGTAGAGCCAAGGTCGACTGCCACAGGGCCTGGTAGGTGACACGTTCCTGCATAATTTTATTAGCCGTCTATTTTCCTGCCGATGTATTTGCTATATTTCCACATGTTCGTAAAATTGAACGTTATTGAAATACTACTCGGTCGCTGCCACACGAGACGTCGTCTTAAAAATATTCATTCTTACTGGAGCTACCCCTCGATACTACCATCACTAATTTAGCAATCATTGCGTCTGTGTACTTAGTACTGATACATCATTTTTGTGTTTTCGACCACTAAGTTTTCGAACATTGAGACGGTCGGTCTGTACCCCTTAGAACGCCTTAATCTCTCCACTTCCGCATGCCGACGCTGTAGATCTGCCGAAGCGACTGCAGGGCATAACTTGCTTGCACCGACCCTTCTCAGCATCGTCGTCTCCCTGCACACGCGGCACGCTTGCTGCCTTGCGCTGCGTATGAGGCCGTTCGGTCCCGTCTAGCCTTGCCTTGCCTCAGCTTCGAAGTAGGGTAGACGTGTGGGCAGGTCTGCGAGCAGTTGTGGGTGGTGGAGCTGCTGGCCCTGCGGCAGGGCCAGCAGCTTCAGGCGGGCGGGCAGGCAGCCAGCCAGCGAGCTCGAACTGCGAATTGAGGCCGAATAGCAGCAGCAGCAGCAGCTTGCTTGCTTGCTTCTGCTCCCCACTCAGTTCAGCAAGGGGCGAAGTGGATCTGGGAGTAGTTGAGGGAACGTACGTAAGGGGCGAGGTGGTGGTGGTGGTGGAGAAGTGGCGAGCAGAACAGCGCGGACGAGGACGAAAGCGAGTGAGAGTGAACGTGAGTGAGAGAGCGAGAGAGAGAGAGGAGTGGCATTGGAAGCCGGGGGAGAACAAGCGCCGAAGCAGGCGCTTGCTTCGGTGAAGGGAGAGGACCTGCCTGCAGGCTAGGGCCAGCAGTAGCAGAAGCAGCGGCAGGGCAGCAGGCAACGCTGCTGCCATCCGACTATGGGCCCTAGTGCTAGCAGCCTGTGGTGGTAGAGGAGGCGCAGGAGTGGTGAGTGGCGCTGTCGGGAGTGAGCGCCGGTGGTGGCGGCGGCGGCGGCGGCGGCAGCAGTCTCCCAGCAGCCCTGCCCATCGCGGCCTGTGGGAGAAGCGGGAACGACGGGGGGAGAACGAACGCACAGATGGAACGAGCGGAGCAGTGAAAATGTTTTGCGGCAGGGGCCTAGGGGTGGCCAAAGGGAACGCGCTGCTCCCGGGGCTTCGGATTGGGAGTGCGGCAAGCAGCCAGGCAGGCAGCGAGCGAGTCGTCCAGCTAGTAAGGATGGCCGACTCGCGCCGCTAGCCAAGGGGGCAGGGCGTGGGAATGGGGTTAGGGTGAGTCTGGCCCAGGATGGGCGGAGGGGAAACAGCGTCGTGCCTGGATTCGGGGGCATGGGGTGGCCTGCTTTGGGTGGGGCTGGGGCTAGAGCAGTAGAAAGACTGCGTCTACGAGAGTGCGTCTCGGGTCTCGGGGTTCTGGCGGTCTCAACCATCTCTCTGCAAGGACCTCGGAACAGGGAAAGATAGAGGAGGAAGAACGGCGACGACCGCGGTGGCGGGGGTCCGGGAATCGGCGAAAGAAAGACGATTCAAAACATATTGAGATCATTTTTTATTCTGCGACCTCGCTTTCGTTCCTCGGCCACCAACCAACCACGTCGGCGACGCAACGCCCCTATCGGGCCTATCGACGACGGCAACGCAACGAAGACGATGTGGTGTAAGGCCGGTACGATGGGCCAGGCTAGAGTGTTAGGGAGGGAAGGGGAGAGAGAGAGAGAGAGAAGGAACGAAACGCGGCTCAAAGACGGGACCTTCGAAGAGGTCTCAAGCGTTACTTTGCCTACAAGTAAAGGAAACTGCTGTCCGGCTGTATATACATCCAAGCTATATGTACCCCGTATATATACCATGCTGTCCCAGATACATGTGGGACATGCAGACGGACACTTTCAACAACGAGTGAGTGCTCTTATAGAGTCGTCTAGTCTGGTTTAAGTACAGCAAATAAATAAAAAGCGACTATTCTGAAATGATTTTAACACATGTACCGTTTTCCTGTATCTCTATGGGACGTGGTTAGATTCGAAAACGTGCAACGCCTTATAAGCGAATATGTAAACACTGCTTGATTAGATTGTGCTGAAATTGCTTAAATATACACTCTTATACATATTAATCAGATATCACTTATATTGTTTAAATCGAGTCATTCTCGATACTCCGATATTCTCTTGCACCCTTTTAGAGACGAAATACTTTCGAACTCGGAATCGGATTACTAATTTCCCGAACAGTGATGATATGATAAAACAGTGACGATAACATGGACGGTACGTCCATGTTATTGTCACTGTTTCGTCTTTGCTATAGATGCCCTGCATACAGCTAATTATGTGTTGTTATTTAAAATTATATCTGTACCACCCCAAAAGTGTTATACAGAGATATTGAGATAGAAAGCGAGCACGAAGAAGACTCTCTGCTCTGTTGGTATAAGAAGTCAAACAACCGAGTCGTGAAGCGGTCGCGCATTAGTCGACGAGTTGTTCTTTGGGAACGTTGTGATCCGCGTGGAGCACTCACGAAAAGAAATGCATTGCCATAGGAGATAGTTTAGGTGTTCCCCAAGGAACGTTTATTCATCGTTGAATGCCCGAGTCTCGTCCGACAACGTCAGGGGCGGAGCACACAGCCGCTAACAAACCGGCAAAATGGGTAAAAGGGACTTGTTTTACAAATCGAGTCTCGAGAAGTCTCTAGCCGAACCCCAAGCCTGTGGCTGCGCCGGCTGCTGCTGCTGCTACCGCCCCCGTGGTAGCGGTTGCTACGGCGGCGCCAGTACACGGCGCCGCATCGCTGTCTGGCCTCTGGGAATACCTCCGCTTCCCCGCTGTGCTCCAAGTGTCGCCGTCGCAGCCGCACTGCGACTGCCACCGAGGTGGGTGAAAGTCTAGCGGCCCGAATGTTTCTGCTGCTTTGGGTGTTACCGGCAGACTTAAACGCGTGCCGCACAAGTTCTTCTTGCGTTGCAAACAACACAATTGTACATAAGTATATCATGCGTGTCCGTCTTTCTTGCCCAGTCGAGTGCCGGGTCCCGCAGCCAGCAACGAAGGATGCTTGCCACGTCACCAAATCTGGCTATCGTGAAGCTTTGTCGAGTTGTTGTTGTTGTTGTTGTTGGTGTTGCCCCTAATACTGCTGTAGTTTGTATTCGTGTATACGTCAAGCCGTTAGAGAGCGTAAGTCAGGTAGACATTTTGTGGTCGTTTTGCTCGCTTCTCTACTTTCGCCAATATTCTCCGTCGCGGTTCTTGCTTGATCTTTGCGAGGGAGGAGCATCGAGTCCGAAAGACGAATTCTTTCTATCTGTCTTTGAATATCGACCTGAACATCGTCAGTCGTTCGACCAGCTAGACTGGCCGCTGATATCGATGCCGACACTGTTTCGGTCAGCACATAAGTTGCTGTCACTATCACCGGGTGAACAACGGCTATGCTGGGTCGAGCAGCTTGCAATGTCACCGATGCGGAGGAGTTAACCCCGCGTTCGTGTCGACCGAGAATCGGGTTTTGTCCCCTCTTGGTCTCGAATTCTCCCTCTTCTATCGTCCTGATATCACTCTCTCTCTCTCTCTCTCTCTCTCCCTTGGTCTGTCTTTCGCCATCAGATGCTCCTCGGCCTTCTCTTGGATCTGTCTCTCGCTGATCTGCCACTAAGTGCCATCCGCCCCCACCCCTTCTGCCGGCAGCCCAGAGTAAGCAAGCACACGGTAGCTTTCAAAACCGAACCTTCAGCCGAGGCCATCCGCTCGCCTTGCTGCCCACTTGCCTTTGGCTAGCGTCTGCACAAAGCGGCTCCGGGCTGACTCGTCGCCGTTCGGGTCGCTGGAACGGTGGAGCCAAAAAACTGTTGTTCAAACAAGCATGTATGTAGTCCTTGTGCTATGGCCTGGTGCTACCACGCTGCTGTTGGTGCTGCCGCGACGACTACTGGGCGCTCTATGGGACCAGGAGGGGTTTAAAGCCACGACCGCCGTTGCCGAGGCCGCTCCCGCTGCCCGCGTCGAGAGCGCCTCGCTGTATAGGCAGTAGAGGCACCAGCAGACGCCATGATGGATTGCCGGGCCGCCTACGAGACAAGCGTGGTCACAGGACCACACACCGCCCTTGCACCCCCAAGCCTGCCAGGCAGACAGGCGGCAAGCTGCCTTTCCCCGACTAGCCGAGTCGGCCTGCAACCGCCGCCGCTGCCGCTTCTCCCGAAAAGGCAAGCGACCCTTCGAACTAAGAAGAAGACGAAGCTAGAAGCAGCAGCAGCGGCGCACCGACGAGCGACGGCGGGTTGGGCGGACGAACGAGCCCCGGGTGCGCAAAGGGGAGTCAGTAGTCGTTCCAAACTTGATCATATGCACACTACAAGGAAAAGCCATCGCGGCAGTAGCTTGCGTATGCACACACAGCCACATTCTCACACAGACATACGCGAACCCACACAGTAAGGAGACGAACGAACGCAACCCCTCATCCCCTACAACACATGGACCATGGGGTGGCTGACTGGTCGGCCGGCCGGCGGTGCCGGGCAGCCAGTGATCGAGCCTGAGACTCGAATGCACCTCCCAACCCAGACGGCCCCTTTACCTCGCCCCATAGATTGCTCGCTGATCGCCATCACTACAACAACAACGACGCTAGCTACTACTACTACTACTTCAATTCACCATCATGTGGGCCAGCATCACGACGACAACATGGGTGTATGCAGTGTATGCAGCGGCTGCAACTCCACGACTGGTTCTGCTGCTGGCTGGGTACCTTGTCGAGCATTGTACTACACATGGATATATAGTAGATCCTATACAAGGATTTGCAACACAATCGACTCCACGGTTGTCTCTCCCATAACTGAACAGCCTTGCCTCTTTCCGAGGTCCGGCGATTTACGTCGGATCGCTGGGACGATAAAGTATGAACGGGACGACGCCGACGATGACGACGTCGTGGTTGGTTGTTCGCGGCGTAACAGCGAAACGCGTAGCGGCGATTCGTCTATCGTTGGAACGGCCGCATCGTTCTATGTCGAATAATGTTGCTCAAGACGGAGATCTTCTCAAAGTCCACTAGGGATCTTTGGTCAGCGGTTCTTCATAAGCTACTACCCAATGCGAGGTCACAGATGTTGGCGATTGACGATGATCATAATTGAATGATGACCACTAGCCAGCAAAACGGCCCATCATGTTACATTCAAATCGATCTGAAGCTTGATGATTCTTGGATTGGTATCTGATGGACAACGCTGATAAGTGCCGACCCGTTCCGGGGTGCGGGAACAACGCAATCCTTTCGTGGCATTAATCAAAACCACGAGCATAATCTTTTTACTCCCACTCCATTGATATCCTCATGAAACGTCGGACCCCCTAACCCCGCTGTGTATGTACACGGTCAGCAGAGCAATGAAAATTCGACAGAACGTCCTTGATGTGAACAGTATACTGGCTGACAAACGATTTCACTCATTTGTAATACTCGTTGGCTGATTAGGTTATCTGATCTGATAAAATCTCAAACCTAACCTCGGTTTATAGAATATGTCCCCACTTTCAGATATGAAGATGTGTCTGATTGTGATGTCCGATGATTTTTTAACTTTATCGTCAAATTTCTCTCCGTTTTGCAGAGGTCCAACGTGCAAAGAAGCATGCGACTTCACTATATCGTGACATGCGAGTGCATGTATATCTGTGCTGCTTTAAAAGCGCTAATTAGGTAGGTGACTCAAGGAGAGCAAGGATGGGCCGATCTAGCAGGGCTAGTAGCTTTTACTCAATTCATTTAGCTCACCTGGACTGAAGCCTTTGCTCTTCCTATACTTTATCTCGAGTTGTTCCCTGTTCTTTAATGCGTCGTGCATACATAGGTGTCCATGTTTAAGCAAATATGCATACGAGTACATTGCCGGTGCGGTGATCGCAGCCTGTCGAGAAACGGCAAGCTGGCCTCGGCACAGTTCACCGGTTTCTCTTGTAGCAGAGCCCTATGTTGTCTCCTGGCCCGAACCGTCTGGGCAACTATCCGATCACCTATATATATATATACTATGTACCATGTGCTCGCTTGGCCCCCATCCTTTATACGGTGATCATTCCCCATAGCTGAGGCGGCGGCGGCGGCGGCGGCGGCGGCTGGTGGCGGGTGGGGAAATCTAGAGCTTCTGCTGCGACGTCCTCGATCTGATCCCTTTTGGTGGTGACGGTAGCGCTGCTGTGCGGGAGCGGGATTCAGTAGGGCCCCGCTGATGCTGGGTAGGGTGGCATGCAAGGGTTAATATGCTTCTATTATTATTACACTCAGCGATCCATCAAAGTCAGAGAGTCGAGAAAGAGAGAGAGAGAGCGATAGGGAGAAGCTCGCAGTCGGAGCAGCAGCCACGAGTTTAGTGGCACGGTCCCTAGTGTCGCTGCGCCTCCGAAGGCCTCCGAAAAGGCGTTCGACAGATGACTAACCGGTCAGTCACTGAGGGCGCCGCTATTGAGGGCCATTCGCTCATTGCCAGCCCGCATTCGCTAGTGCTTCCATCCTTGCTGGGTTTCGCCCTTCATCTCTCTTTCTTTCTGTCTCTCCCTCTCTCTCTCTCTCATTGTATTCGAACGACAGCAGGTACGATGGCCAACTTGGCAAGCTTAAGTGATTGAGGGAACCGATTTGGAACCTGGCAACTTTTTAGCTCCGTGAGTCGACAATAAGCGTACCATTTCGATGGCAGTGAAGGTGTTCTCCAGAAAGTCAACTCGATTGTGTCAGCGACCCAGGCCGCGAAGATGTCAGTAACTCGATTGAAGCATAGCGAGGTGACTACATTCTTAAATAGCCTTAAAATCGTCGCTTGTGCAGAGCTGATATTTGGCAATGTTCTGTTATCTTGCACACACATAAGTGATATCGAGACCATCGCTGATGCTGGAAAAACTCGCTAAAAATGCTTTAACTCGCTTATAGCTTAATACAGCCAATATTATTAACACAAAGGTTATTTCGGTTATAATCGTCATCGCTATTAGAAAGTATCGGTGACTTGATCGAATTTTGCACTTAAATCAATTGTGCCCAAATTATTCCCCATACCTCATGGTGTGCTCAGTGCTAAAACAGAGTCAACTATATGTTGGCATAGCCGACGGGTTTAGTGACGATTATCTATGGAACTAGAATTTTATTCCTTAAAGCGTTTACGTGAGGCACACGGTCAGGGAATTATTAAATAAAATTTTGTTTTGTCAGGCTCTTTGCATTGCTATAATATGATCGATACTTATTGCCCTATCAATCTAGTACACAATAATTAGATGTGCGCATTAAAAGCTCCATTTGTTACAGGAGCATGCTATCTGAAACCGAGCGGCTATTAACGGCTGCATATGCGTTCTGGGGAGTTCTAGTTATGCTCGTACGTAAGAGATTTAAAATGAAAAACTCATTGAAACGTGCGGACCTGTCCAATAATCCCGCCTCTACAATACTTCTTCTTTGCTAGCGAAACCAGTAACAACAAGAACACTCGAATCAGTTCATACACTCGAGTAATATAATACACTCCCATCGGAAACGTTCAAGCATCATCGGTCCGACTCTAACGTCTGCTGATACCAGCAGCAGCAGCAGCAATATTGGCAGCAGACACAGTTCCTGATCAACGAGTCTAAGGTATTAGTCGCGATGGGATGGAGGAGTTTAATTGTGTCGTTCTCTTCGTTGTCTTCGCTGTTAGCTTCTTCTTCGGAAGGTGCGAAGTTGACCTCCTCGATCCCCAGGGAGATGGGGAGAAAGTCTGAGGGATCAGGAGTTGGCCATGAAATGTCTCTCCTTGCTCCTTACAAATCCCCCCCACATTTCCCTGTCTCTCCTCCCCGATCGATCCTCCCATGCCGGCTATCCAAATTGCCAGAGAGCGCGGCAGCACTAGCAGCCGCAGCAAAGTACTCACTCAGATGCACTGCACCCCCAAACTCTGGCGGCTTTGCCGGCCGGCCGGCCGGCCATCCCCCATGAGGAGGACTCCTCCTCATCGTCGTTGTCGGACAATGTACGCCAAACAGCCAAGCGATCTGCTATAGCGGATTTTGTTACTGCTGCTGCTGCGATCGGCGACTGTTACTGCTGGCACGCTTCTGCACCATCCAGGATAGCCGTATCCATGCCCGCTTAGTTGACTGCAGCGGGCTGCTACAGCTGCAGTGGCCTGGCGTTCCTCCGCGCCGACGAACGGTGGCGGCAGCAGAGGTCGGTTTAGCTACTACTGCTATTGCTACTCGAACAGCAGCGCAGCTAGCTATCCTGCTAGCCTAGAGAAGGGAAGAGATCCTACGCATCTCTCCCGGCTCTCTGAGTCACTGATGAGCTAATTTCTCTTTGATGCGACGATCCATCACTGTCTCAGACCGAGAGAAGAGAACAACCCAGATCCGTGCTCGTCAGAGGCGGCAACGGCGGCAATGGCGGTGGTGGTGGTGGTGCTAGCTGAAGTCCGATGGCCGTCTGCCTGCCTTCCTGTGCGACCGCTCGGCCTCAGCTCGCACCCCGCAGCAGCCCAAGACCCGTCCTGGATGCGGGACCGCCAGCGGTAGCGTGTGCCAGCAGTCAGGACAGGACTCCACCAGTTCGGGTCCGTGCAACGTTGGCCGTCGCTTTGCCTCGCTTCGCGCTTTCGGGTCCGCTGTCCTCCGTTGGATGCTCCAAGTTGGATTTGGCTTCGGCCCCGGTGGTGGCGGTGGCGGCGGCGGCGGCGACTGCGGCAGCAGCGGCATCAGAATTGTATCCAGCCGATCGCTTTCCTTGGTTCGGTTTGCAACAAAATCCTGCCACGACGATCGAGATAGGCAAAATCGAGAGAGAGAGAGAGATGGGCAGATTAAGCAGAAATCAAGAAGAGGGCAAGATAGCAACCAATGATAGCAACACAGTCAAGTCGGATCGGCGGAACACCCTGGGGCGAACTTGCCGCTTGTGCACTGGAAACGCCGTTAGACTGCAGAACTGGGTGCCAAAGAGGGTCCGATGGAACAAACCAAGAATAGTGGCATCTCCAACCGCAGCAGCCACCGTGGGAGCAGCAACTATTTAAATTTCTAAACACGTCGCAACCGACGCAAATTGGTAGTGCCTTCGACTCAAATTAGTTGCGAACTCATCGAGGTGGCTGACACTGCAGCTTCTGCCGCTTTGGTTCGATATTTCACCATATAATTGTTGAACCCGTTTGCCACTGCACAGATTGCCACTAAATATCGCTAGTAACTTAGAATGGAACGAACGAGACAGAAGTAGAGAGAGAGAGAGAAAGTGATAAAGATTTTGGCACTGTGAATATCAACTGGGTCAGCACGTTTGCTCTGGTGTCAGGATGACGGTTGCCCACAATGGATTCACTATTTGGCATTCTAGCCTTGCCAAACCGGCAGGGCACAAAACGTATAATTTGAAATCTCTTTTCAAAATGCTCAGCTTGTTAAATAGCGGTTTCACTAACACTGCCACTTGTAACATTTCACAAAATACTACTACACAAAAAAAAAATATATATATATATATGTATGTACTTGTGCTGGCATTTCAGTGCAACAATCCGCAATGACATGAGCGTTATTAAATAATCTCACATAGAATGAAAAACGAATTAAATATATATATATATATATACATATGTATATATACGAGATGTATACGGCACAGCTTTTCTGCTGGTCGGGTCGAGGCCGATGTTGCTGCTGCGTCTGCGGGCTCTTTTTTCTTCAGCGGTAAGCGGTGGTGCCGCAAGTTAGCGGCGGCGGCGGCAGCGGTGATGGTGGTGGTGGTTCACTGGGAGACGAGACGGGGGGGGGCGTAGCGGAGAACCTGGGGTGAGATGGCTTGGTTCTTCCGCGGGTTTGGGTTAGGGGTAAGGGTAGATGAGAAAATGAGAGTGAGGGGGATGATGGACGACCTTTTGGATGAGAGCAGCCGCGTTAGGGGGTCTAGATGGGGCGCCGGTGGCGGCAGTGGGTCCGTCGGGGGTGGCGTCGTTGGGCGTCGCGGCGGCAGCGTGGCTGCTGCTTTTCCTGCGAACTACTGCGGAGGCTTTATGCTGCTGCTGCCTCTCTGGTCTCTGCTAGCTGCTTGTGGATGCAGAGGGTACGAGTTGCCAAGCCGAGCCGGTCGGTGCTACAGCCAGCGTCAGGGGGCTGCCAGTATGAGCCACAGGCCTGCAGCGGCAGCAGGATATCTTGATAGATGACTGTGTACTGCATCTGATGTGCATGTGTCTCCCAACGGCTTCCGCTTTTTACAGCGCCAGCGTTGCCAACGATGACGCCAGCACCAACCCAAGCGATCACGTACCGGCAGTAGTAGAATGCTTCTGCTAGTCGGTTTCTAGTGGGAAAATGCCTCACGATGACGGAGACCACCGCCACCAGCACCGCCGCCGCCGCCTCCTCTTCCACCACCGCCGCTAATACTCACACCATGACGTCACCGCTGACGGCGACACGCAACCACGAGGGCGGCATTGCCAGCTTCGGTTATTACCCCCGCAAAACGCCGCGTTCAAAACGACCCCAAAGGATGACTAACAACATTGCAACGTCCCCACAATCCCGTACATTTTCACCGCGACAAAGTCGCGTCGCTGACGTACGTCTTCTGATTATTCGTAGGCGTCGATGTGCAGGTATCGACGGCACTAAACTGTCATATTATTACTGGATATTATTGGATTGATGGCATGAGATGTTGCCGTGTCATCGTCCTCCCATCTTAACTTTCTATCGATTTTCTCTTAACTTAATAGTGACACTGAGAGCTGGATGGATACTACCACAGTTCTCGTCAGGAAGTGGGAGAATGTTTCTATTCGATATATGAAGCCAGAAGACAGCGACACAGTAGAGCCTTCCCGAAACGTCTCGTTTAATGTACCCGCTGGTTTCACAAAGTGTGCTAAAATAAATTTCCTGTAATCCTACAAAACCGATGACAAACATAATCGACTAAAATCCATTCTTATTCTTATTATATACATCTAAGAGAGCTTAAGTATTGTCAGAGTTGCAGTTTCTTTAATAAACCAATAAAAACCTTCAGCTTTACTATCTGTCTCTACAATTTCCACAGGTCTATGGACAGTGTAGCTATATTTTACTTCACGTTCGGTAGTTGGAAGCTTCTACCGAACTGGAAACAAACGTATTGGACAAACGCATATGAGATCTCGCTCTCTCTCTCTCTCTCTCACGCACAGAGACGCTGTTGTGGTTATTATAGAAGACACTCACTCCTGTAGGTGAACATGCCGTCATTGTTCCTAGTTGTGTGAAAACAAATGGCCAAAGGTGGACCCTCTGTACATGAACCTTATATAGGATTGCATATCTTCTGTGTAGAAACGCCTCTAAGCCTCACTTATGAACTGCGCCTGTCGCTGTTCTGTGTCAATATCTGACAACCCAAGTGGCCGGATTCGATGTCAAGTTACTTACCTTCAACCGTCTCTGATCTGTTCCGACATTTCTTTGCCTACAGTCGTAGCCTTCTTCAGTGCACCTAATTACAAGCGTCCTCCTCGCCAGGTGGCCGTAGGCACCTAGACGAAGCGGCAGCCATGTGGCCCTTTTCGCTTCGGCTGTCAGGAGAGCTGCTGTATATTTGCTGCAGTAGGTCGCTTGCAGCTCCAGCAGCAGAAGCAAGCAGCGTCGGAGGCGAAAAGGCAAAGGCAAATTTTAATGAGGGCTCGAATTTCAACGTTAGCGCCTCGGTTGCACGACCCCTACCGTTCTAGGCCCCCGTATGATCCCGCTTTCCTCAACCCGCTGTTCCCGTGGTTCTCTCCCCATCTCCCATCACATCTAAGCGACGGACGCCCGGACGCTGGCTGCAGGCGGTGTGCGCTCGTATGTGAAGGGTTCCTGGTGGCGATTGCAGCAGCCTGTCTCGCGGCGAGCGGGGACCTGACGGCGCAACCGCGTCTAGCAACTACCCCACCATACGCCTCGCCCTCATCCCCCACCGACGTGCATCCCTGCGCGCGGTACGAACGGCTGCTCCCTAGCGCCGAGCTTCCGTGCCGTGTGCGCTCACATTTCACAAACATTTTACAGGAGTGGTTTATGAAACCTGACGCGAACTCGTCCTGCCGGCCGTGCGCTACCCGGCTGTACCCGCCTCATGGGCCGCTCCTGTTGAGCCACTTGATACACCGAGCTGCTCGAGCAACGACTAAGCACGAAGGACACAGGAAGCGGCGACAGATAGCCGTAGAGAGAAATAGCGGAAAGAGCTGTGGCTAGAACGAGCGGATAAAGTGCTCGAGTGAGAGTGGAGAAAGAGGAGTGACGACATTTAATGATGCTTTAAAGTCATTTGTAACTCGAGTAGGGTTGGGGCTCGAAGCTGAAGGCAGCCATGAGACGCTGGCAGCACCATCGGTGTCATCAGAGCGCAATCTGCAGCGATGAAGGCCGCCGTCTCCTGCAGGTGTCCTCCTCAGGGTCGTTGCTGATGGCCTGCCCATCCTGTTGGCCTAACCTTACCTCACCAAGAAACAAACACACACATTGTAGCTCAGATTCCAGATTTTTTTTTGGTTTAAAGGTTAAAGGCAAATGCTTTATGCATATCCAGCAGCTGAGCAAACAGAGCTGACACAGAGAAAATTGCAACCCAATGGTGTTGGAACGACGAATTGCGCCCATTTCACAAGTAGAACATTATAGCTACGAGTCTAGAGGTCCACGGCGTAAGTCGTCGACGCACCTATTGCTATATATGATATACATGTAATCCTATGCGTATGTATACCACGCTTACGTTTATGATACTACAATTTGGTGTCCCGGACGCCTCAAGGGCTTGATAGAGAGTCGAAGTAGACTAGATTACGTAGCGAATGCGAAATAGCGCCCGCGCCATCTGATGGCCCGTTCATGCTGAAAACATTTGAGAGAGGAGACGCACATACATTAGTGTTCTCTGTAATACTATCTGTTTCTATAGTTATTTTTCCTACCTAGTAGAACTCGCTATCTTTTGCCAGACCGAGGCGCTGTCTCCGCCCTCTCATTTGCTATTAGCTATGCGTGCGCATCGTGCAGTTAGCAGTCGTGCACGTTCACTAGTGATGCTCTTGTGGCGACCGCTCCCGGGTCCAATGATCTTCTCTCATCCGCAAGAAGTTTAATGAAAAATGGTTAATTGATCGTCACCGAGAGCAGATCCGCTCTGCACGAAGGCACCTGCATCAGAAACCCCGGGCGTGGCTGGTGAACAGGAATCACGTGCGATCAACGGATGCTGGCGTGATGTAGCTTCGTGTTGCTCAGCTAGACTTGCCTGTTCGATTTCTGTTTGTACCTATGTGGTCTTTACCTTGATTTTCGCGCAAATTGTGATGTAATTGCGTTCACTGATGATAGCTCATGGCCCGATATCGTGGCTAGGAGGTCAAGCTTAAGTATTTCTTTTTTTATTCAAAGGGATACGTCTTTCACGACTCTCGAACCTGTGGCCTCGGCTTCTCACAGGCAGAGACCTGGCACCACTACTAAACTACTAAACCACGGCGCGAACGTTAAAAGCTGGTTACAGCTAATTCCAGCGAGATTATAATTTAAAGAATCCAGTTATTATCTATAGTTAATTTGGCACCATTATAGTCAGGTGTTACACTCAGAACATTCGACTAGCTCTACGTATGCTCTGGAGCCGAGGATCTACCAAGACTCAAAGGGTCTGCTTGCCCGCTTCTCTTATTGATGTGAAATTCAGGTTGAGGTCCGGCGGAGTGCAGGCCACGTATGCAGGTAGCATATCATAGACGGTGCTGCCTCTTCTCTTTTCGGAAGCATAAGCATCAATATCATGTTCCGCTACTGCTGCGTTCCACGACTGACTCGACCCACGGCGTCGGGAGCCTATTGCCTCTGCGGCCTGAGGCTCCCTTCCTCTCGGCCGCTAGGGATTTTCGAGAGCAGTATAGTAGGGTTCCAAACAGCGGCCACGTCCCGTAGTTGTCGGGACCCATCGCCGTCGTCGTATTGGCGGTGGCTGTTCGTCCTGCTGGAGCTCCTGCAGCTCCACAGCGAACCGCGAAATTCTCTCATCAACGATTCAGGATCTGTGTACAGCTTCCCAGTTCCGGGCGGCGCTGTGCGTTCTCTGCGTTTCTGCTCGCTCTCCTGTAAGCAGGCGTTCCTACACGGCCCTGCGTACACCGGCCATAGAGGAAGAGAAGAAGGAGTCAGTCCGCCAGCGACTAAGGCTCGTTTGCTGCTGGGACCGCTGCTTGCTGGCTGGCCGGCCAGTGTAAAAGCAACAGTAGCGGCGTCTACCAGTTGCAGCAGTTGCGACGCAGCAGACTCCTAACAGCAGCATCAGCACGCGCTGCATAGCTAACTCCCCTATTGCTCTGCCCACCCGTCCGAGCTCGCTCGCTCGTAAGCGCTACGCTAGATGAGTGCTGCTTGGTCCGACTCTGCTGGCCCTGTCCGTCCAACGCATCATGCGTTCACCACCCCGCATCCTCTCTCTCTCTCTCGTTCTCTCTCAGAACCGTCACCGTACTGCCATCACTAGCGCATGACTACCGCTACTAGAACCGCTGCCATTGCTTGCATCGTCTCTACGGCAATGCAGGCACCACCTCCGTCTAATCTGTATGCAAAAATGTCAACACTCAGTGGTCTGCTGGTCGTTGGTGGACTGACCCAGCCTCGTGTGCGAACCAACCAGGGAGCGGAGCGGCGAACCAGCAACCCTCGGCAACCCTCACAGACTTGAGCAGTAGAAGTAGCAGTAGCAATCCAGGCCAGTGGTCAGCAGGCTGTGCATTCGGCGCGCATACCATTGCAGGACCATTGGTGCTTGAGGCCCGACGGAGACAGCCACTACTGTCTCATATGTCGGCTGCATTATCCTCTTTGCCTGCTGTCTGCTTGCCTGCCTACCGCTCCCGTCCTACTCCTTGGCACTGGCACCAAACCGACGAGGAGCAGCACGAGGAGAAGGAGGAGGATCGGTTGGTTCGAATCTAGAGTTTCCCGAATCTGCCACCGCCGCCTCTGGCGCCGCGCTGCCTCGCATCTGTGTCGCTCTCTGCCGCTTCTATCTGTTTCGACGCCCGCGTGTGTTGTCATCCTTGCCAGCCTTCTGCTCTCTCTCTCTTTCTCTCGATATATCTCTTTCTCTCTATCTTGGCTTTGCCTATCACGACGGTACCGTCTCTCGCCTTCTATCTACTCTTTCATAGTGCGTCAGAGAGGAGCGGAGGAGGAAGAGGAGTTGTTCGATGTGGCAGCAGGCAAGAGAGGCGCCTAATTACCATTGCTAATCCCATAGAGCAGTGACACCCCAACGAAGCATCGCTCGAACTCTACGCCCAGTGGCCCCTACTTGCCAGACCTTTACGTAGCTACGCCTCCTCCCGGAACCCCTACTACCGCCTTCCCCCCGGGGCCCGTTCCCGCCCCCTAAGCTTGTCCTCGAATGCGCCCTGCTAGACTGCTTCTGAGTGTCACTCGGTGCCGCCGGTAGACGGGTCAAGACAGCAAGGAGCGGGTAGCAGCACGTCTGCAATGCTCTGCACAGAGTAGTGGGACACGGGGGGTATGATGAAGCCTTTTGAAAAGTTGTTATTTGCTATGCTCTTGTTCTCCGCAGCACGGCCGGAGAAGGGCCACGCCCGCTGCTGGCAGACGCATTTGCCACCAGATGCGGGATGCCACCGTGGCAGTGAGGGCACGTTGTCGCCAGTTGATGCTCGCTGCTATTGCACTATTCTGTGCACTGCCGCCCGCTCGTACCATAACTGTGCACGGTGACTGCTCGCGTTGAGACATGCAGCCAAGGGGATCAGATCTACAGGGTAGGGTAAGCC
Organism: Stratiolaelaps scimitus; assembly: GCA_019614645.1. Lineage (NCBI taxonomy): Eukaryota > Metazoa > Arthropoda > Arachnida > Mesostigmata > Laelapidae > Stratiolaelaps > Stratiolaelaps scimitus. The sequence continues at coordinate 4,396,314 of JABWDB010000021.1, forward strand.
CGTGCCCATCGGCGAGTTCGAGCGACCCAAAACGAATATTGCATCGGCCCCCTTCGTTGCTTTGCTCGTTGAGGGGGTTCGAGAGGGGGAGAGAGAGAGAGAGAGAGAGAGAGAGAGAGAGAGAGAGAGACAAGGATGGTGAAATGGAGAATGTCTGGGGGCTTGTCCGTTCGAGGAGTTTATCGCACCACCGCGTCCGTGCTCAGATTTGGCATTTTAATTCGCATCTTCTTCACCGGACAACGACACCAGCCATTGAGGTACCCGGCAGCGGTTCTAGTCGAGGCTGCGTAGGCTGCAGTTGGACAGAGGGGAATGAACACAGAGAGGCGTCAGGGGACACCCAGAGGTTGGTTCGCTTCTCTAAGAGTATACGAAGAGGAGAGCCGCAAACTTTTTGTTTGGGTCATGTCAACATTTGCCCACTGTCTTGTCCACCAATTTTCACGTCCACCTCGCAACCACCTTCGCCTCAGCCACGACCATGGCGACTGCTGCCACTACCTCTGAAACCGCCTCACAATGGGTGCTTAGAAAAAAAGAAGCTCTTTCCATCTACCACCAGCCCGAACGGATCCAACCGCAGCGCATCACCGCCCAACGAAGAGAGAGAGAGATTGAGGTGCTTGCTGACCACGTTTTGCGGTATCGTCTGGCTCATCATAGCGGTGTGGCCGGCTGGTTGTCTAGCTCATATGACGAAACTGTTGCTGACTGCCGAGCAGGCAAGCGGTCGCTTCTGTACAACAGCTGCAGATGCTACGCAGGTGGCACCATTTGAAACTTGCCGGGCGAGCAGTCATACCAGCGTACCAGGCATCAAGAAACGTCTTGATCGTTGCCGAGCATTCTACTTGGGCGTATGTCTTGCCCTGACTGTCTCTATATCCGTTGGTCCGCCGTCTATCTCTCTGTCTGTCGTGGAGACGCCATCTGAAAAGGAGTGACTGAAAGGAGTGGCCCCCCGAACCTTTGCCTGCCTTGCTCCTTCGCGTTCGCTCTCTTGCTCACTTTCTCAATCTAGGTTTGGCGCGTCACTTCAAATGCACACCACCCGTCGGGGTAAGCAGGCAGCCTGGCTGGTTCAGCCGTCTCTCAACCTGCTCACGGACATGATCTGAATGCTGAGACCCGCTTGCCTCGCTCTCACTGAAAGCAACTGCACCAGGCTAGCTGCAAACTACAGCGAGCGTCAGGCTGCCTCTCTCTCTCTACTCTCCACTACACTTCTGCTGCTGCTGCTGGCAGCGGGGGCCACTGCAGACGGCGACGGCAGCGGGGGCAGTTTGGCGAATGGCAGGCGCGAAAACAATAAAAGCCTTTCAGGTCACCATCCCAGGGGGTGGGGGGTTCGCGGGGGGGAGGGGGGTTAGGGATGGCTTTCCTGTCTTTCTGCTTTCCGTTTGGATGCCTTCCTTCCTCATACGACTCTAATGCAGGCATACCCGCCAGGCACGAGATGCATATGTACACCTTTGCTCCCTCACTCAGGTGGATGGACACCTTGTGTGGTGTGTATTGGAGGCGGGCTGTGGGCATCGATATAGTATTATTTGTATGGGGAAAAGACTTCTTTCTTCCAATCGTTAATTAGAATGAATTATAAAGAATTCCTTACCTGACAAGGATGATCTCGCCTTAAGCAGTTACCTACCCTTTTTTGTTTGTTCGCCCCAATCATACCATCGGCTATATTAATACTGTGTTGTATTCGTACCAGTGCATAACAATCAAACACAATATCACTTAGCGACGTTGAAACCTACTCAGAGTTGCTGTTGTCTAAATGTAAACATAACATAGCATTTGATATCTATCATATATTCTGTTATGTTGAACAATTCTTCTGTTTTTTTTTCTCCAGAAATTCTCCTTTATCTCATACACCCAAATACATTGTTCTGTTATCCTCGACTTCGTCACATTTGAGATTAAGTCTCTTTTACATATGGTATTAGAGATATGCCCCCTCTTCAGTCTTGGTTCGTTCATCACGTCCCTCACCGTGGTAGGCTCGGATGGTCTGGAGTGCAGCAGTGGTCCAAGCTGTACTATGTATTCGGCTACGAAGCTGTTGCCTGTAGCCTGAAGGGGTTAGATGGCGCCGGGAGCTGTGAGTCAACGCTCAGGCGCTGGTGAGAGCCAGGCTGCTGGAGAACCTTCAATTGCCAGCGGGCGAATGCGCTTGGCAGGGTTATGTGTTTACGGAGGATTACCACGCGTACGGGACCGTGTTGGGTTGGGCTAGAGACTCAAGACTCGTGGCAAGGGAATAATTCGCAGGGAGCATTCGCAAGGATTGGCCGGCGGCCGGGTGTTGCTTCATGGACGCGCTGATAGTAGAAGCAGCACGGCCGTCCATGGTACGTACACTTAGGTGAACAGAAAGCGACGAAGGAGAGAGACGAGATGAGGAGCAACTCAACGAGAAGTGCAGCAGCAGCAGCAACACTAGCACCAGAAGAAGAATAAAGTAAACGCAACTCGCGGTAACCCGGCCGGTCGGAGGATAGGGGGGGTCACGTTGCCATTGCAGGAGCCCGCATGCACCGGCGTGCTCCGGGAAACACCACCACTACAACCACCGACGCTGAAGCGCATGGCGCAGCCTAGCCGGCCGTGTTGTTTCACCCAAGAAGAAAGTGTGTGCCGCCAACTAGGATACCGATTGGTCCCATTTTGCCTCGGTTGCTCCTTGAGAACGAAGGATCGACGCCTCCGACGGCTCGATCCGTTGTTCGTTCAATGCGAGAGTGAGAAGCTTTATTCCTATTTCGACAGCTCTACTACTTGCTCTACTACTTGTAGGAAAACAGCTCCAACCACTTCTGTTCTGACACGCCAGTCGACTGACTGTCGACATCGGTTAGGTAGCGTCTATCTGTCTGTCTGGTCAGCCGGTAGTTGCTCTGTGCCGTCTGTTAAAGAAACGGCCGGGCCAAACGGCAGAAACGGCGGACTCAGTGCCGCGGCACCCGCTCGCTGCCTCCGTTCTCCTCGGTGATCGGCTCTACGTTGGCTTTTGGCAAGTTTGTCTGGAGGTGGTGGTAAGGAAGCTCGCTAGAGAAGCCTGGACGAACATAGCCCGCCTATTCACGTCCAAATCATTCCCACTGGGGTACCTCTCCAATTCGGCTATTGCTGCTGCTGCTGTTGCCGGCCCATACTACGACTACCAGTACCAGTACTACAGCCGACGGTTGACGGTGTGCAAAGCAGTGCAGATAGACAGAGCATCCTGCTTAGCCTTAGCCCATCTCCCCAGTCGTCGCCCCTTTCAGGCACCCACCAGACTCGACTAAGGACACCATACTGGTCACACCAGAGGGGAAGCTAGTGAGTCCATGTTGGGGGGAAGCCTGCTGAACTACGTCCTTCTACGTCTTCGTCTGCTTTTCCTCCATTGGTCTCTCACTCTTTCCTTCAGTTCGCTTTTCTCTGGTTCGTTGTCTTCTTCTTCTTCGTTCGTTTCTCTACGTTTCTACCCCAATTTGAAGACGCTTAATTGAATACCCCCGAGGATACCCTCGTCCCCTTGAGCACACTTTCTTTGGCCAGCTTGCTTTCGCTGCCATCCCCTCCCTGCTCCCACCCGACCAGTGACAGTAGCAGTGCCAGTACTACTACCACCGCCACCATGCACCCCCTTCCGGTTAGAGCTGTTCCCCTGCGATCCCTTGCCGTCCTGCCTCACTGCTTTCCTCCGCTCCTGGTAGAGCTACGCTCGTGTAGGCCTACGCATTGGCTGGCCTGTCTCTCACGAACTCATGGTCGCCGACGGGGGCCAGGGACGCCGGGTTGCCATTGGCCGAACAGTGCACATCGGCAGCCTGCTTAAGCATGCCAGCATAGGCCTTGGCTTACCCACGCTGGTTGGCCTGGTCTGCCTTGCTTGTCGACCTCGCTTGTCGCCGCCAGATGGGCGCTGGCCAGGCGCCCACCGACGATGGGCGCTTTGCTGAACCCTTGCGCTTCTTTCGGTTCCCCCGTTCGTGTCCTGGTAGAGATGGTGGTGGTGGTGGTCGTGGCGGTGGCAGTGGTGGAAGAATTTGGGTTTAATTTTGCTGCTGCTGCTGCCGCCTTACGACGCCACTTTCCTCTTCGCCGCCATAGATGAGAGCCTCGGCCCCACTCGTCGGCTATGCCCGGCGTTGCCTGTAGGCTGTCTCACGGCGAGGAAATGCTCTGCAAAGCTGAGGATATTGGGCTGGCGTTGGGCAGGATTGGGAAGTCTGCTGAGCCTACTACTAGAGCAAGCCGCTCCGTGATGGTTAGAAAGCTGCCTGCCGTGTAATGTTTGACCGCACGAATATATTACTGGTTGAGCGAGTTGAGCAAGCGTAACCTCGATACACGTATACCAAGTGAATAAAAGTTGCTGTACCTGTGAAATCGAAATATTTGCTAGGCTACTTACTCACTTGTCTATTCACAGCTGTATTTTGTTTGCAAAAAAATAATATAATCGATGTGGCTAGTCTTAATAATTATTTATCAGTCCGCAATATGTTTGATATATTGAAGTTCTCACACTCTAGCGTAACCAGTCAAGTGCACCTTACCTCATACCTTACGAAGTCTGATGTTAGAGTTCTCTGCTTGGAAGAGGACGAGCATCAGCGTCAGCAGCAGCAGCCCATTATAACACCATCATCATCACCACATTCGTTGTTCTCTTCTTGTAATGACGACCCTTGTTCCCATTTCCTCATTCATAGCTGTTTAGTGTCGGAAATTAACATCAGACAGTTTCCATTGCTGCTCACATAATAATCACACGATACCCATAAACAAACATATAGGATACACAAGCTGCTCCGGAGCAATACACAGATTTCCTGTTCCGTATGTCAGCCCGTTCGTTGAACAATAACGACTCTAGCAGCCTCAGGGTTAGTAAGAGACATCCGAGAGCCGAGTGATGACGGGCTCGAGGTCCGGCGCTCTGTAGCTGTCGTCATAGGGAAAGGATTGGATGAGATAGAGTGCAAGACATCGCCTGGCGTTGATGTGGATGCTTGTAGGGAAAGGCACCCATGTAGTTGCCACCGCTGCTGCTGCAGCCGCGATGAAATGCGTTGAACATAAGTGCAGCCGGGTGAAATGAGCCATCGGGACATCACAACTCCTTGAAGCCCGAACCGAGCGCTAGCTACACGAGCTACACTTTCGTCTCACGCATGCTCACTGCCTGCTCACATCATGCTCGTTGTGTTCCATTAGAGTGGAGAAGATGTGAGAAATTAAGAGAAATTATAGGCCCCTTTTGCCGGTGCAGACCTGGCAAGGCGCGGCGGCTCTGAGCCTCCCCTGCGTCTAGCCTGCCCCGGGCAGCTCGACCCGTTCCCCTGTCAACTGCGTTGCCCCGCTCAAGGCACTCGGCCCTTCCCTCATTGCCCAGCGTGCCGTGCCTGCGAGGCTGATTCTGCCTGCGAGGCGAGGACTCACTCGCTGTGCGCTGGTTGCCGCTGAAAGCAAGGCGGGCATGGTGGTGGAGAGAACTCGGTCGACAACGGGACCGAGAGTCGGCGTAACCGAGAACAAGAGGCACAAAAGAGGGAGATGCAACGCGCCTGGATAGCAGATTAGGGAGTAGATGGTGGCAGTGGTAGATAGAGCAGTGGTAGTGGTGGTAGTAGTCGCCGTAGGAGAAGCGGCTACACGAGGAGTGGACTGACGCTGTTTAAAATTCCAAGTCCCAATTCGACGCAAATTCCCCCAGCAAGTTTCGAGGATGCCCTATGTGTATGCGTTTCATATATCGAAACTGCGCGGGATAGAGCAGCAGGGAGGCTAGGCAGGAGGCGAGGTAGATAGAGAGAGAGAGAGTAAACGAGAGAGTGCTTAGGACGAAAGAACATTGGCAGCAATAGTTAACTGAGTTCAGAGGGGTTGGAGAAGATACGAAGTCCCCTGGGCAGAGCTACAAGAGCGGGTTCCACCAGTCTCTACTTGGGACAACGGTTTCGTCTGCCTGCCTGTTCCCGAACGAAGTGGAAACCAAGAGACCAGAGCAGAAACGTAGTAGAGACCGAGGTATGAGTTGTCATCTACTCCTCCGGTGGATCTCACCACTGTTACATTGCTTGGGACGAGACGTGTAGCGTCCAAACGTACGCACCTCACCGGCCCTCGCTGCCGTCTCCGTTGGCGAAAAGGGGACACGCTCAGCCAGCATGCGCTCGAGATAGTTGCGGGAAGGAGCGAAGAACTGAGTCCAGCAGCAGCCGATGTTTCGTTGAGTTCATAGGGTCTGCGTAAGCAGGCCATGGCGATAATAGACGTTAATGAGGACAATGCGGAACCCTGGCGGGAAGGCGTGAGAGGCTAAGCGAGCGAGAATGATACGGGGGACGAGTTCGTGGCCATTGGGGTGCCGTTGGGCCAGCTCCAGGGCATGAAGGACACGCAGAGGATGACAAATGGAATGAGGGCCAGCCAGCCGTCATCATTATAAACAGATCCTCAACGATGGCACGACAGACAGCATTGCGAAGGGCTGGCACCGTGATGCGCCGCGAGGAGATCTCTCCCAGGTCGGGTGCCTCACTGGCTGGCAGTGTTATCTTCTGGATTCAGATCCTCTGTTCTTGATGGGAATGGGCACGAGTACGAAGCCAAGCGGAGGCGAGTGACGTCGACATAAATATTTTGCTTTACGTGCACCTCGAACCTCGGACCTTTACGAGTTGTTCCCACTATTGCGGCACAGGAAAAGGGCGCTACCGCAATCTCGTATCATATATGTTCTATCTCTGAGCACGGTCAGCGCCATCAAGCAGTTTCTCTCCTAGTTCTCAGCTCAGTTCCACGTCTCCGAGCTTTGCTCTACCATCATTCAGTGTTGCGTTTAAATTCAACAGACAGAAAGACGAGACGACGAAGTAGAAGAGGTGTCTACAATAGTGGGGTGGGTAACACAGGGCAATGCCGTACCTTTACGCATTGCGTTGCATGCGATACCCCTGAGTGTATTCGCGGAACGACACCTCATTCAACCATCTCAAATGTCTGTCGGTGGGTAGGGTTCTTGGAACGCTCGCTCCTCAAGGGTGAGAACAGCGAGGCCTGTCTGGAGCGGTGCAGCGCTGGCAATAGTGAATTCGTATACGAGTATACACACTATCCGTTTACACCGGCACTGACTGCAGAGACTGCAGCGGCGTGAGTCCCGGTCTCCGGCCTGCTGTTACTGTTACGCCTGCTAGTTCTGTTGCTCTAGCATTCACTCGACTCCACTCAGAGCTGAGCTGGGCAGAGCAAAGTGAAGTGGAGTGGAGTGACTCTCCCCGAGGCTAAACGGAGCTAAATGGGTGTTGATTCGGAGATCACTGTAGCGGCGGCGGCGGCGGCGGCTGCGGCGGTGGTAGTGGGCACGAGTGACGAGTCAGGTTAATCTCGCCAGCTCGACCCCCTCTTCTCTTGGCAAAGAGGAGCCCGGCTGGCGTTAGGTTGGTGTCCAAAGCTGTGGATAGCTTGTCGAGCGAAGTCGCCGAGACTACAGCCGACGATGCCACCGAGAGGCTGGCTGCCGACCGAGCCGTCGGCTGCAACCGCTGCTTCTGCGACCGTCGTCACAGAAACAGTCGGGCCGCTCATGGGATTGCGCGGGAAACGGGAAAAAGAGAGATTCGTTGGTGAGGGCTCCTCTCGTCTTCCGGTTACTCCCCCGGGAACATGAATGGCCGAGCTGGGCCAGCTGCAGGAACTTCCCGCCAAGGAGGAACTGGCAATAGCTGACTACACTGAACGAGCGCGAACGCCTACCGCCATTATTCGCCACTTTGTCTTCCGGGAGCCCCAGAGGAATCTCAGCGCACAGCCGCCCTCTGTGTTCTGTCGGTCGCCGCCGCCGCCATTGAGGGAAAGCTAACTGTGGTGCATGTCGAGAAAGTGAAGCCATGTCACAGTGCGACGTCAAATAAACGCTAGCTCTGGACGGCGTTCTGAGAAAACGACTCGGGCCAGAATCGTATTCATCTTTTAAAGTATAGTTTGTGCCGAATGACCGTATGTGTACCGTTATCCAATATTTGAATACTTTGGCTTTACATGTATGTGCAAGCGGGTGTTTTGCACAAAGCATACAGTCGTATTTGCATGTGCAGGCCCATCCTGACTCACAAGACAATAGATTATTGTCCGATGCGAATCGTATGGACAAGGACAACAAAAGGCTTCTCCTATTCACAGGAGTTGAGATTCGCTCATACAAAATCTTCCCCAGTCTCACCTAACCTATTTCGTGTGCAATACAATTACCGCTTGTGCGTCAAGTTCAAGAATACACCAGCACTGTGGTCAGGTGGAGGCTTCGGAATTCAGGCTGGCCGTCGTGGTAGAGGGAAGGTCGAGACGACGGAGACAACGGGGTTGAAGCACTTAACTGCCTGGAGGGTCGAAGATCGCCATGTGATCCGTATGTGAGCGAAGCCAGGTATGGAGCTCGTGTGAGCAAAGGGGGGAATAGCTTTTTGTAACGGCAGCCCTTTTTGCCGTAGCACAGAGCGTGGCCTAGCGGGCTCAGAGGCAGCCGACTGGGCTCGGCTCTCTACGACTCGACTGCTGCTGCTGCCACCCAAACACGGCGTCGTCCCGGTCCGAGGCAGGTGGTCTGATGAAGACGGATCGCTGACGGGAAACCCGCCGGGTTTTCTTATGAAAAGTTACAATGTACAGCGATTGGCCACAGTACAGAGCCGAGATCGCTTCTAGCACGAGCTCATGGCGTTTCACTGTGCCGTGTTGGTGGTGGAGGCAGGACATGGGCTTGGGCTGCTCCTCTTCTGGGGGGAGGGGGGACCTCAGAAGAGGCTCGGCTGATCAGAAGAGGCTGGCATCGCTGTCGCGGGACATTGCCGCGATCACCGCAGCAGCGCGGCGCGTGAACTGCTCGTGTGGATCGAGCCGGACTCTGAAGACATTGCGTAAGAGTGTGTGTTTCTCTATCTCCTGCGCAGTTCGCTAGCCACTCGCCCAACTCCAACTCTGACTGATCGCCTTAAGTTCGCGTACGACTGGAATGCGTTTCACCTTCACAAAAAGAAACGGACGACTGCCCGGAGCGAATTCCACACGTTGCGACGACTACGCCGCTTCGTTGCACCCTGCCATCCTTCTCCCACAGACATAGACACTGCTGTCAAACTTGCCATAATGGCACCCCGGTCAGCAGCGGGGACCGTAAAGACAAAATCAACCACATCAAACGGGTGTCGTAGCCGCCCATCTAGCCCACAGATGTGACCAACCTAACCCACAATAATAACCGGTGTATTTAACTTGGTGTGAATATCTGACTTAGTGCATAACTTACTCGCTTAACTACAAAGTCGATATGGGCAGGACAAACATATGAACGTGCTCTATACTCGAGGTACATCTAGGGGTTGACGGAGTCGTTGCTTCCGATTGACTCCTCCCTCCAGCTTCGTTGTTGTTATCTTCCCTCTCTCTCTCTTTCTCTATCAGCTTTCGCTTGCTCGATCCGAAGATATTTCACCTTCTTGATAGGTGAGACACCTCTCCTGTTGATCAATTTACCCAATGATATATGTGCATACAAAATACCCCCCAGGATACCAACAAGACCATCACCGAACCGCGATCCAACCACCGCACAAACCGCCTCAGCACCGCTGTGAACATCCGCCATGTTTCGCCTCAAGCTGCGCTGCTCTTGCCCCTGCCACGGCGGATTCTGAGATCCCACTTCTCGGCCACCATGGCGGCTTCTACTGCTTCGACCGGTGCCACTGTAGCCGCTCCCCGAACGCGCTGTCGAGGCGCCTCGATCAGGGGGCTCTTGGCAAGCAGCAAAGTCTCATTTTTCTTTCGAAGCCAGCAGCAGCAGCCAACAAGGATGCCCCTCGGAGACTTGGCGGGCCGCAGCCTCGCTCTATACCGTCTTCTAAGTAGAACGAACGAAGCCTCTAAGGTGCGGTTCCCACTTGCGGCGACAGCAAGTGCAGAAGCGTTTTGAAGTGTCCCAACCGTAGTCGTGGTTGCAAGTCCCAGCAAACTGTACAACCATGAGGTAAGCGCGAGCGACTCAGCGAGAGTTAGAACGCGCGCGAGAGAGAGATAAAGACGAGTACGCTGCGATGCTTGCCGGGTTATGTACTCGTTGCATAGCCACCGGTTTCACGCCCCGTGGAGTCCGTTTAAGCTCTGCTTGTCACGATAAGCCAACGGCTGACCTGCCCTGACCAATGCTCTGCCGCTGCTACTGCACACCACGACGCCAGAAGCCCCTTCGTTCTCTCACTCGCTCGCTCGTTCGTTGTTCATTCGTTCGTTAGCTAGTTGACTTCGTGTCGAGAGTGCGCATGTAGTGTCCCTCTCCGAGGACCGTATGTGGCATCTTCAGCGATTCGCCAAGGAGAGATAACTTCACAGTTCACAGTTTAGGAAAGCGGCGCGCCGCTGCAATGTCGCATTCGCCTACACAGGATACTCGGCGCTAGTTTCAGCCGACCCCCCCTCGCCCATATTGCATACACCCCCAGCTGGTTTCTCGATGTGCAACCCGAAGACAATCCGTGCTAAATATTTAACTCGTTCTCAGCCGGTGACTTGATCCAAGTTCGCCGAAAGTCGCTTTTCCCCAACTTTGAATTGGACATAACCACTTAATACAATGCGTGCCCGTGTTCTAGATTCTCCGCCGTTGCTCGGGTATATTCACATACGATACCATTCTGTGTTTGCCGTCATGCAGACTGGCCGGCGTTAGCATAAGTGAGTATGCAGCACCCGTCGACGCTAACCCAGCCGACAGACTCTCCTGTCAGGGAGGGATTTCTTGAAAATCCGAGCGCGTCCAAAAGAAGGTGAGAGCAGTCAGCTGAGAACCGAAGCGGTTGGAGATACGAGCCACATCGGAGGTAGTTAGACTCGAGATTTCACAATAGCTAGCCCTAGCGGGAAAAGTGGGCGAGGGAGCCAATGAGACAACAAGAACGATTCGATTTTGGTTGATCTCGAATCGTTTGGTTTCGAGACGAGAAGAGAGAAAGACAGAGGAGCCTCAAAACCAAATAAAACGGTGTTCGCTTTTCCACTTGAAGCACTCGGGGGAATGGGGGGGAATCTGTGTGTGGCCAGCCCTTACGAAGGCCGCAAGGCTTCCCGAAGGCAGCGGCCGGGAGCAGCGGCGGGTGACAGCAATTTGTGGTGAATTTATCCGCCCACTGAGTTTTATCAAAAACGTTTTCAGCTTCTCCCCTACCCAATGATCTCATCTTATCCTGCTGAGCGGAACAGCTTACGCCAATCGAGACGTTTGCGCTAGAAAATATAACGTAAAATAGAGCACGCAACTCGAATAATTCCATACTGTCGCTGGAGTATAATATGATTAGCATAAACGATAACAATACGCTTCATAGATAACGAATAATCGTGCTCCAACGTTATAACCAGCACAATAAACTATTATTCCTACATTGATCTTGACAGTAAAAGCGGTTCCGTAGATTTACATTTGTGATAGAAATAAATAGAGTGTGCGCGCGTTTACCTGCTGCAGCAGCAGCAGCATCAGCTGGGGACTCCCCAGGCTGACTGCGCCCACGGCATGCCTGTGCCAGCCTCCCGCTCCAGCGGCTAGGGAATTTAAAAAGAGTTGACAAACGTCAATGCTTGCCTTGAGGTTGAGGAAGCTCCCTCGACGAACAACAGCGGATCGTCACGTCCTCCATCGCTGGTCCTAAGGGAACGAACTGCCTGCTGGGGAGACCCTTATGTCGAGAGGAACCAAGTCAAGCGAGGACTGTTCCAGCAAAAGGACTTCTTGTCGCGCCTTCATAGATCATTCCATCGTGAAAGGCTTGAGGCGCTTTGCCCACACTGCCGATAGCGCTTCGCTTTCTCGCCACCCACAGGTTCCAACGAGAAGCCACAGCATCTCGCGAAGCCACCCGAAGACGCGGCAATGCCGGGAGACGCCGGTTGGTGACACTGCCTCCTCCGGCTTCCCTCTCCGTATACTTTACGCGCTCGCATACATCGCGTCGTCATTCACCATCCACCGTTCACTGCCTCAACAAAGCACTCCGTAAATCTTGATTTGAACTTACGAAGAAAAACACAAAAAAAAAAACGGGAGACTCGCACTCATCGACCTCTCGATGGTCGTCCACATGGACCCGTTTCGCTTGCGGCTGAGCTTGCTATCGACATTAGCGAGGTCGCTATACTAATCGTTCTCACTTTGGACAGCTAGAGAGAATGCTGACGGTGAGAAGATTTGCCCAAATGATCAATGTATCTTGTTCGTCGGCTTCAACAAGCTCGAACTCAGCTTGGGGCATGTTTGCAAATACCCATGTTTGCTGCGACCAGATAGGCAGTTCCCTGCTTTCAAGTGACATCTACGGTGCATCTTTCAAGACATGATGCAGTGTCTTGTACGACAATAACACACGACCTACTCATGCCCGCGTCATTAGAATTGAACTCAACATGATTCTCTGCTCGTTCGATTCGGTTCTATGGGATCATTTTCAGATCCCTTAGCATCTGACAGATGCTACATGAATCTTAAGGTGGAAATCAAGAGAGTCAGGAGAGATCATTTTGGGGCTGACGGCTCCGCGAAAATTGGGCAATAATCTCGAACCTGGAGCTCTCGTCTGACCTGTTGATCAGAGGGGGGCCTCTAGCATCCAGTGGCTGAAGTAATACTTGCGTAGTCCCATCGACTAACATCTGCTAATAGAGTCGAGTTACCAGGTTTACGCCACACATTCTCGTATGCGTTTGAATAGCACCTCGCTGACACTGAGCCCAGGCTGACATTCCGACGTACCTACAGACACAACCTTGTCAAATTATTTGCAATCGCGTTTGGCTACTGCCACTCGCGCTACATTGCTTTAGTTACAAAGGGGAGATCATTTTCATCGAAGGTTGAAGCTGAGATAGAAAAAAAATCACTGCGCAAAAGGTCGCCGTATGCAGATCCCACAGCCCCAACAACATCCTGAAGGTTAACGACACCAGTAACAGATAGCAGGTGGCGTGTACTCGTTCGCCAAATGGCGCACGCCAAGCTGTTCCCGTTTCGACCGCGCGAAAACCCTCCTTTGGTCCAATTTTCAAAGAAAATGCCACCACCGGGGGATGTCAGCGCGAGCGGTTAACCGCATCATTTGAGCAAAAGCTTCTACGCAAAAATTCCTACAACTCGGTCGTTCCGAGACGAGCGCGCGCCGACCAGGCGGGCCAGCAGGAAAGAAGCCACTTCGCCCATGAGCTGGTGCGAGAATCTCCGGCCTGAACCCGAGGCCTATGTCGGGAGCAGGCAGATTGACCCGGCCGCGGCTTTCTCGCACTTCTTGAGCGCGGCGGCTGAATGTTTGTGAATAAAAACTACGCTTCGTCTCCTCTCGCACAGCGGGGCCTGCCGAGCTGCGGATCTGCCAGCGCCATATATCACTCGGAGCCATCCTCACCACGCATAGAGAGAAGGGCGCCTTCGCTAGGCCTCTGTCGATGCCTGTCGACCCGTATCACTGAACGGGAGACTGAGAGAGAGAGAAAAAGACTTGTTGGACACCTGAAGGCCATTGGTTGGATTGGGTCATTGGTTGGGTATCATCGGCTGAGCCGATGCTGGCAATTTTATGCTGCTCTGATGTAAGGTCAAACGCAACTAGATAACGCAATGGAGTTGATTTTTTTGTTCGAATATTATGATATGCAATAATTATAAATGACGTACCGCGCTACATTCAATATACCTAATGGCGTTATGTGAGTGACGGGTGAAAATGCCACTGAAAATGTCCTCAACATATATCGCTTTGTTCTATTTGACAAATATTTAACCAATACGATGTTATGTCATGACCTTAATTCGTATGTTAGCTTCCGTCAAGATATAGGCGGCAGTCAGTTGTTGCTGTTTATTATTGCACGTGGCTCGTCGCCGAGCCCGAAATGAGCCGGATCTGTCTTGGATCCAGTTTGTCAATCCATCATGTCGACGACGAAGCGCTTGCATGTTCACAGCCTGTTAATGAGTTGGCGGCTGCTGCTGCGGTTCCAGTTGCTCGAGTTGGCCATGTAATTGGCTGCTGCATAGACCGTGCAGCGAGGTCGAGAAGCATTCTCGTATCTAAATTTCAGAACGATCCAGTGTCCTCATCCGCATCACCCCTAACACAGCGCAGCCGCGAGAATGGTTGGCATATGAACCACAACTGTTCTTATCCAGGGCCGGGCAGTCCACAAAACTCACAGCAGCACAACACTCTGCATTTGTGCGATTATTTTCTATGGTGGCGCGTGGTGTAACATCCCTAGTTGAGTTGGAATTAACATCCGGCGTTCACACTCACCCTCGTTAGGTTTAGCTCGCCGCATCAGTCCGCTTTTCGTCATGTAGGTTTCTGCTGCTTCTGTGATGACCGCAAACTATTTTAAATGGCCACTCTCTCTCTCTCTCCCACCGCGTGTATTCCCCTTCTCCATTATCTGTCCATGAGAGGAAGCATGTCATGAATCCTCCTCCGCCGCCGCCGCAACTGCTGCCATCACCGTCAGCGATGACGATGTCAATGATGAAGTGGTCTTGTAGTTTGGGGTCGAGGCGACCGCCGCGCCGACGACTGCCGGCTGCTGTTTGGTCATGAAACGATGAGAGGACAACACGATAATTGCACGCAAGGGGCAGTTGCCCCCTGTAGCCTGGGGTATGTTACGGGACCGAGGGACGGTGGTGGTGGTGGGGGTGGGTGGAGGGGGACAAAATAAAGACGTGGCGGTAGACTGTTAGACTGCTTGACTGCTTGGGTCAGCGGTCTACTCGAGCTCGAGGCCTGGGATGCCGTCGACATGGGAGGGCTTGCATGACGTGATGGTGATGGAAAGGCTATCCTTCCACGAGATACCATAGAGGAAACGATGTGGACAGCGACAACGAAGTAGTAGCGATGACGATGATGAGCCGGATTGACAGCGAGGTACACGCTCGCTTCCAGTGGCCTCATAGTCCCGCATATGTATATATATATATGTATATATATATATGAGAGGGAAAGTATACCAGGGACAAACAGAGAGAAAAGAGAGAGGGAGAGAGAGATTTGTGTGCCGACATCACAAGCGTAGACATGAATACAAGCGGACGGGCGGGCAGTCGGTCCGGCGGTCGTTCAGATACTTAGGCGAGCAGTGTTAGAGGCATTATCAGAACAAGACGAATTGAGCTTAAGGCGGCAATAGTCGCGAAGAGGACATATTTCGATATATCATCAGCACAGAAGTCGCCATAAGTCGTCCATTGAGTAGTCACAATGGCTATCATCTATAAAATGGATAAAATGATATAGCCGGTGTGTTACATCGATGCTAATTCGACAACAATTACTAATGGTATTTGAAATATATGCAGATTATGGTGCACGATTATATCTCGCATGCGATATTTAACTTGTAAATTTATTTTGATCATAATGGTACTCCCATCTCAGAACTGAATCGGTATCGAATGTCTTCTATCTCAATTCTCTTTGAACTAACTCAGTGCAGCCTCCCATAGATGAAAATGTGGCTGATTCCGTTATTGTCAATACGAGCGCAAGACGATCGTATCTATAAAGACGGGAAGCCCGACACAAAAAAAAATGGTCTGACATGCCTCCTAGATCCTTTTCTCGACCGCATCCCGACGGTGACTACACTAATGATTTCCGTATGCGGGAATAAGAAGAAGAAAAAGAGAGGTATCGAGCCATTGAACAATAAATTAAACTGCCGCCTTTTTTTTGGTGTGAAAACCCCCGAGCTAACGGGCGCGAAAGGACATGTTGACACGACAATGGTTCACACATCAGATTGAGGAGCTTCAACAATAGACGGTCATCGCTAAGATATAAATTGACAAGTTTCGTCTCAATGTGGGCTTCTGTGTGGTTGCTAACAGAGCCGTAACCGAGTCCGGCGTAACCCACTACCCCCGCAGAAATTAGTATTGCTATTGTCAAGTGTACACTAGGTCATATTATTATTATTATTATGTCTTATTGTACTCTACTAGGCCATCTTTATAGATAATAAGGGAAAAATAGACAAAAACACCTCGCACCCTGTTGCGTTGAAGCAACCATGAAGATGTCGCCATATCATATATGAATGTGTTTTTGTGTTATACCTGTGTTGTTGTATCAATTGTTGCTGTCGTTGTAGCATCTCGTTGCTGTTGTTGTATAATAGCATATCGTTGCTCTCGTCGACCTAATTAAGCTTTAATATACATGTGTGGGGAGTGGATCGGGGTGGACGTTCATCGTTCTTCTGGCCACCACCGCTATGTACTAGGCTCATCGCCTAGAGATGTTTCCGTGACTGATGACTAGCCTTCATAACGCGTGAGACCGGAAGGTCGCCGACGCGCTCCGGGGATTCCACGGCTGGATCGAGGTTGGCCAGGTAGCACCCAATACTATCCAAGTCTGTCTTGATCGTGTTAAAGTATACATAGAAACATTGGGGAGTTTCGGGTCGTAGTCAGACCTGTCTAATACAACATACCTCAGGTATACATAGTACCTGTCAGCGAAGACCCACACACAGTCATACAGCGATGCCAGCGGAGAGTGTACGTGACAGCAAGCGAACCCCTGTCCACGATCTGCCTCGTGCTATGACGGGGCTTATAAAGTGGATTCACACAAATTATTTTGTTAAACAACTCTTGCTGTCGCTGCTGTTGCTGATGTGTTGTTCTCCAACGGCGCGGCCGTTATTGTTGTTATTAGTAGCATTATTATTATTATTGCCGTCACCAGCACGCTGTGAGGCCCAAACACCTGACGCATGTGGGGTATTTGAGCTGTGAAAAAGGGGGGCCTGAGCCTCCTGAAACATCAGGATAGCTGCAGGACACAGAGGATGCGTGACAACCCGACATCCGGGTTGATGAGAACAAAAGTAAACAACTAATTAAACGTGGTCCAATTTACTCTTCATTCCCCTCATAATACCAGGCTGATTATGACGAATATTTTGGAAAATTCAAATAATCGTCTCTGTGATTCTTGGTTCTCGCGGTTTTTGGCTTGAAATGAAGTGAATCTGGACTGCGGTTGTAGTTCAGTATAATATATAAGCTTCAACCAGTTTATGATATTTTTATGCTTACGAAGAAAATTCTATAAAAACAAATATGTCAACTATATTCAGATGTTAAAAGGCTTAATTTCAACCTAGTTGAGCTGACGGATCTGAAAAAAACCTTTTCCCTAATGCCACATTCCCAATACGAAACCATAAATCAAGATAACTGCGGTGGCCGAAATGCGTGCGACACTTCAAATTCGTGAATGCAGAATTCGAAAAACACTAACAATTGTAATTTCTAATAATAATAAAATCTCCTAGAGCATACATTTCACCCAACACCGGCCAGTTATTCTGATTCGACAACACTCGTGATCATCATTTTCTTTCTCGTCGGGGCTCCACCGCCGACTCGAATATTCAGTTTCTCTGCCCCCGGGCCGTGTGCGTCGTCACCCTCGTGCGGGCCCCATGCACCGATCAACTCCTGGTAATTGATAGCTGGTGGGTTTTATTTTACTCTAATTGAATTTTATGCACTTCATCATCACCATTGCATCATGGCTATGGACGCCTACACCGTCATCTCTGTCTGCCACTACTACTACAACAACAACTATGGGGTTTATGACATGAAACGATGACCGCTGGTCAGCACCTCTCAATCACAGTGCTACTACAACAACAACAACAACAACTCGATGTACATCATAGTACGGCGAAGCAGTCCCAATCGCCTCCCTCTGCATGCAACCTGCTTGGCTATATATAATATATACATACATATATCTACCTACCTACCTACCTACCCACCTGTGCACCGATACTCACAGCTTGTTATGTGCGAAAAGAGGTTTGTACGAGAAGTCTGTATTCATTCGGAAATCCGTTGTCCCGTTATGCCTATGATAATGAAAAAATCGAGAGTGATATCACACCGACTGAAAGTCGAATAGTGAGGCGAGTTGGGCTGTAGTCCGCTCTATTGTGAGCCTCGCTCCTGGACGAGGCGTGCGAGATGTCGTGGTTCTGTTGCTGGTCAATCGGACACAGGGCGGAGGATATAGGCTATGAGGGCTACGGGAAACGACTGTGAAGCCCGCTGATGTTCTACGATCCCCCGGGGGGGGAGGGGGGATAAACGAGACAGACAATCAAATCGTAATTACAGCTCGAAAGGACGCACCGCCTCTCGAACGTTCGCTGTGAACATCGCTGTTGGAACCCAGTGTCGGTCACCAGAGACATTTTTGGGCTTCACTCGATGTAGAGATCGGCGACGACTTTCCATCGAGTCGCAAGGCTCCACTCGATAGGACACGAGGATCGCGTTGACCGATCGCAGTGATCTCATGCCGAGCCATCCAGTTTGGTCCGACGTCGGCCAACAACCTTCATAGATGGGTCATGGTAACGGCTATATATGAAATGTGAATTATAGAAGTCAATGAGAAAACCGGCGTAATCTCCTGTACATTATAGTTTGAATACACTCTTGGGAAGTGTTCCTTCTCATGCATGAAAGTCGTATCATTGGCAATGGTCCACAAGTGTTGTACGAATGCTTTACAAGAACTTATATCGTATGTGATTGGATACACATGAACCAATTTCTATTCTGGCTGTGCCTAGTACGCGTTTTATACGTATCTAATTGTTTGCACTAGGTTGACGGACGCCTATTACAAAGGCTCGAAAGCGGCTTAAGTGCGATCTATTATATTATAAATATATAGATATACATTCAAGCTAAATTTGTTAAGTGACCTAGCTCCTCATCATTCAGCGGCAATATTGACACGCTGATTTACATTCACGATGTGTTTCAGGTTCCTGCTTGTCTTATGAACCGCGTCTGACGTATCCGAGCTGTCCATAATGACGCACCCGACGATCTGGCGGCGAGAACCCCGCGAGCCCAGTGGTGAGATTCGTGATGGCTAGCACAGTACCCCGATGAAAGAAGCCGCAGGTAGACCCAAGGTAAGTAGTAAAAAAGATTCGAGTAACTACAGCACGAATTTAATTGCTCTAGAAGAGAACTCGTAGTGAACGTAACCGTTGCAAACGAAGCACTCAGTATAATAGTGCCCAATTCGACCTGATATAGCTCAACATTTTGGCTACGCCACGCGTATACAGTAGCGGGTGTTGAAGGTCTATCTGCGATCTTTTCCTCGCTGGTATACAAGCGGGCTTACATAGACCATGGTCATGTATCCAGAGGAGTCCGAGAAAGGACTAAAACGGTTGAACCGAAAGCATCTATCTTTAATCCCGAGTCGCTTCGGCCCTGCTTAGGAGACACTCCTGGACAAGGGAGGCGCGTCCTATCCTGCAACAGACGGGACATCTGGGCCTGAGTAGGCGACGGGTAGGCCATCCGATTTGAACCGAAAGAAAGCAGTGTTGAAGCCGACGAGGCAAGACAAGCGTCGATATTTCTTAGACGGCTTTAAGGTGTTTGCTGCCGCTGCTGCTGCCGCTTGTGCGGCTCTAAAAAGCGCCGTGTAGTCGGGAGAGGAGAGAGAGAGATCGGCAGCGTCGTCGCACTCCACGGTCGGAGCCAACTGGCAAACCAACCCGTAGGGATTTGGTCACAGTGGCCTCTTGAAGCTGGCCGGGTGGCCCGCCATCCGATTGGATGGCACCACGAAGGGCGCTTCTTCTTCTTCATTCTCTATCGTCCTGCGTCTAGCGGTCTTGGAACCAGATGCCTCGCTCGATCTCTATTGATTACAAGGCTTCAAAATAGACGAGGCTAGGCGAACGAGAAAATAGATAGGATATATATATATGTGCGTGTGTGGGTGTTTGAGGCGAGCGTTGGCCAACTGAACTGAATTGAGAATTATTGCTATATAAATTGAAAGTACTGTGTTTACAAAATGAGAGCGATACAGAAGCATTGACCGCTATATTGTTGCTAAGCTATCATCACTGGCCTATACATCTCTTCAATTCTAACCCAGATGCAGCCTAAAGGCAGCTAATTATACGATATAGTTTCGAACTGTCAGCCTTGTTCTTTAGCGTGCTTCGTCTACTATTTTATGATGGTTTTTACGCAACGCAGACAAATGCCCAGTGATCTCTCAAAAGCGGATTTCCCCTAAGACTCCGCTCGTTTCATTGTCAACTCGAATTTCTTCGCCTTCTTTTCTCTATTGATTTTTCGTTCGAACGTTTATGTCACCAGAGCCGGTATGCAGCTATGCCGTTCGTTTCTGCCTGTTCGTTCACAGGCCGAAGAATGTTACTGCCACTGAGCATTCTCAACTCTCAGCAGTTCGTAAGGACGTCATTGGTAGGTCCGTTTACGCCGCGGGGCGGAGCCGACAGGAGGGCGTTTCGCCGGCTTGTACCGAGCGAAGCGGCAGCATCTAAAGCGAGCGGCAAGGCAAGCCAGGTTGCAGCAGGCTCGGGTGGCCTACTGGCTACTGACTCCGCTCATAAAAGTGCGCAAATACCCACAAGGCATAACAACTTGTAGGCAGAGTCGGCTTTTCGTACTCTTCTCTGCTGTCGGGTAGCCAACTCCTCCTGTTCCTTCTGCCGGCGGCAGCGTGTGAGCTCGCTGGCTAGCTAGATCCTGGGCTTTACGGGACAGCCGCTTATCGCGGGTAGGCGCTCGCTTTCGTTTGCGCTTTGGTAGTAGCACGGGATGTCCGTTTCGCCTTGCACAGCCTGCTCTTCTAGTCCAGTACACGGCTTTCTCCAGTAGTGGCCAGCTACCGCAGCATGCGGCGTCTTGCCCTGCCTCGTCTCGCCTTCATTCGAAGGGTGGCAGAGAGTGGGAGAGAGTGTCTAAAGCTTGGCCGGCCTGTTCAATACGACTTCTTAGCGTCGCTGACTGCTACCCCCTCGTCGGCCTTCGCACTCCGACAGCTCTTGGTTTCCTTGCAACTCTCTAGCGCCCTCTACGACTACGAGCACTACCAGAGGTTGGCAGAGTTGCGAGTGTGCCAGGAAGCGCTCATTGATCCATTGAGACGCATCCAGGGGGAATTCTCTAAAGTTCACCTCTTAATCTCTACCGCATTTCTTTCCTTTGCTCATAGACAGACATGCGCCCAGTCAGAGCCGGCTATACGGACATACACCGAGCAGGAAAGTCGAAATTTTTGCGACGATGAAACGAACGAAGCGTCGCTACATCTTCGATTTTTTTTCCACAACGAAAACGGGCGTAAAAACTTTAAAGAGTCGTAATTTGTATCATATTTGACGGTGATAGCAGTAGCGATGCTGCTGGTCGTCAGGAGGCGTCTTTTCTCTCCTCCCTGCCGCGCTTAAGTATCCGTTCACGCTCTTTTTCCCGTCGATATCCGATCCGCGATATATATATATATATATATATATATAATATGGCGGTTGTGGACGCTACCTGCTACGCTTGTTCATCTCCGTCTACGCTCAAGGGATGGTGGTTATAGAGGCAAAATGTGAGGAGGAGTAGTAGTAGTAGTATTAAGAGAATGTCGAAAAAGAGAAAACCCTGAGGAAAATCCTAAGTTGTAGCTGCTTCCACCTCCCAGTCCCCTAAAATGAGAGATTTACGAATCAAAAGGGGAAAAATGAAAGGGGCATGGCCATCGCTGTAGATCTGTGTCCCTCTTTCTCTCTCTCTCCCTCTCTCGATTCGATGCCGGCGTCGAGAAGATAACAAACCCGTCGATTGTGGGACAGCTCCCGTCCTCTGGAGCTGTACAGATGTCTGTTGCCAACTTTGCTGTAAACTTTATCTCGTAGTGTTCTCTGTGTGGCCAAGCCGGCGTCCACGGCCACCGAATCGACGGAGTCAACGACGAACCCAGGAAGCGTGGAGTTTCGCAGGGCCATGTAGGGTAGGACGCCAAATGGCGTGGCCAGAGTGTGGCCACACACACACACAACGACGTCAAATTGGCGTCATGCAGGCTGTTCCTGCATGCTGCTGTCTCCTTTTCCGCGTTCTGCTCGTTTCACTGGTTCGTGCTCGACATCACCACGACCGAGGGAGATGTCTGGCTCACACCGTGACGCCATACACTCCACGGAACTGTACAAACAAACATGCCACATGGCACACATGATACCATACCATGGAAAGCTCGCTGATACCAGTGCATTGGCACCACCAGTCCAACAACAGCAGCAGCAGCAGCAACAATGCGTCTTCAAATCACCGATGCTGGTGATGTGTTGTCGTATTGCTGCCATTATCATCCAGCGCGTAGCGGTCGCCAGCCCAGCGAAGACCTGCTCACTGGGTGACTGGTCATGCCGCCTGTTATGGAGACGACGGAGCATCTGTGGTGCTGCTATATGCCATGCGGATGCGTTACGAACCAGCGGCTACGTCCCTCGTCCCCTTCATCGCTAACCAACATGCCTCGGCGGCTAGTCCGCCAGCTCTGCTGTCTGGTGCTTAATCGAATTAACGACTGCGGTCGTGCCACTCTTGGCTCATTCTCGCTGGTGGTTGAGTGTCCCTTCCTGGGCCGGCCGCGGGTCTCGTTCGAGCCCCCCTGTCCGCCGTCGTCGCGGTTCTAGCTCACGGTTCTCGCCGACAGAGAGCTGCTTGAAGGGTAACGACGGCGGTGGCGGCGGCGGCGGCAGCAGCAGCAACAGCTTCGCTTTGCTGTTATCGCCGTCGCTGTCGGTGCTTTTCCAACAACAAGCCCTGCCCCATTTGCCGCTGCATTCTGTTGGTGTTCGCGCAGGCAGACATACGTGCCCCGCCCGCGTGGATGCAACGTGCCCGTGCTCTCTCTCTCTGCCTCTTTATCTCATTCTCTTCTTCTTGCACTCATCGTGCTCGTACGAAATGCGCGAATACGTACACTATTACTACTTCTACTACTGATGCTACAACGTTCACAACCCCCATACACATATATATGGTACGAAAGAGCTCGATTGTGCGAC
This sequence comes from Stratiolaelaps scimitus, assembly GCA_019614645.1. Lineage (NCBI taxonomy): Eukaryota > Metazoa > Arthropoda > Arachnida > Mesostigmata > Laelapidae > Stratiolaelaps > Stratiolaelaps scimitus. Next base: position 4,419,291 of record JABWDB010000021.1, read on the forward strand.
TGCTGCTGCTGCGCCTGGGTTGACTGGTGGCCGATGGCCAGATACACACGCTCGCTGGTCATAACAAAGAACGCCAACGAAACGCACAGTACACAGTCAATTGTGAGGGTAAATGAGTAGAAGTATTTCCACTCATGTGGATCGAGAGTGTTTGCTCGTGTGTGGCCGTATGTGTTAATATCTTTATATATATATATATATATATATTGCGCTATTCGTTGACGTGCTTCTTGTAGCGCAGGTATTTAAGTGTTTCTGACCGACGAGACACACGACGTCTAACAAGTGAACGCGCCAACCCATGACACGAAATGGCTTATATACAGCACAGCTCTATGTGCGCGACAAACTGTTGCTGTGCTAGTGGTGATCTTGTCTCAATAGCATCAACAATATCAGTGATGATTACACTCATGCCCATCTCAATATTGTTCCACAGTCAATACTTTCTCACTTGTGATGCCGCCTTCACGATACTGAGGCTAGCGGTTACCATCATGGGTCGGTGTGAGTTCGAATGACTGAAGTATCTTTGGGGAAGCGGTGCATGGGACAGACATCACCGTCATGCACGAGACGAATCCGAGCTCGCTCTGTCCGAGTTCCCACTGTCTCACTGGCAAAACTCAACCAGCGGCAGCAGCAGAAGCATTAGTTTAACGCATCGTCGTCGTTGTAGTGGTAGTAGTAGTAGTAGCTGGTGCTGCTGTTATCGCCGCCGCTTGGTCGGTTTCTGCTGTTGCTGATGTCTCTGGCGCGCTGCTTGTTGTTATTGCCGGTGTGGCTGTTGTTGTGCAATATAATCCATCGCTCCCCTCCACAAATCCTGGCTGGGTAGAAGAAGCGGGGACCGGGCGCATTGGGCCACTATGGAGGTTCGGAGGGTTCGAGGTGGGTATGGGAGGGGGGCTGGTAACCGAACAGCATACGGGCGCGGGGCCTGGCCGAATCGCTCGACTCGCTGGTCCTCGCAGTGACATGCCGCGTCCCCCCACAATGCTACCCCCGGGTGACGGTGTCCCACTCGGCTCTTTCTCTCTCCCTCTCTCGCTCTCTCGGTACTGGAGTTTTTCCTGCTGTCGCAGACCAAGGGGGAGAGACCGGAGAATGAACACTGGAACACGGGAGTCTAAGAGCGGAACCGCCCCCTTCTATACTGCCCCACCCCCGACCCCCCAATTCCCCCCAAAGCCGCCTCTTTTCCCGGGTGTGCGCCTCTCTGCGCTTGTCCTCTCCTGCCTTCTGGATGGAGATCGTCGCTCACTGGTGCGCGTGACGCGATCGTTCCGTGCAGCCCATCGCCTGCTCGGTCTTGCCTTGCCTGGCCTTCGGTGCTAGTGAGACTGTTTCTTTCTGTCTGCCTCTGCAGTTCACCCTGTTTGCTCCGCACGGTGCACATGACGCTCTGTGTCTCGCACAGCGTCGTCGCCGATGCTGCTGCTACCACCACCGTCACCGCCGCCGCCGCCGCCGCCACTAGCGTGGAACAGGCTGAGGCAAGGGCAGAGACGAGCGAGACCGGAGACCCTAGACACATGCACGGTCGTACGTACCCTTCATGATCATTGCATTCCGCTCTAGTAATTCTTGGCTCGTTCAAGCAGAAACTAAAACCATTTTAACAGTGTTAATCTGCTCATTAAAAGAGTCCTTCGTTCGGCCCCCAAACTACCCCTGTCTCCTCCCGTAACAGCAGCAGCTGTGCTGCTGCGGCTGCCACTGAACGGCTGGCCTCTCCTCTCGATCCGATGTGAATCCTTTCAGGATATGCGCGGTGAGGCAGTCGGGCCGGACAGGGCCCGCTGGCAATCTCCTTACAAAGGTACAAGCCGCTACTTCACGGCCGCCGTCACCAGCCATGCCGAGGACAGCTGAAGACACATACACACACAACCGGACAGCGATCGAGATAGAGAGACAGAGAGAGAGAGAGTGGGAGAGATGGCGAGAAATCGACCGCTCGTTTCGCTGAAGTGCAGGGAACGCTTCTTACGCTATACCTCCTTCGTCTCTGCCTGAACCAACCCGCGTACAGCCTCCTACTATCTTCTTACAAGGATTGAAGGGCGGCGATGGACGATGTAAGGACTGGACCGAGATTCTTTACCCCCGGAGTTCTGTTGGCTTCAAAGCCAAACAGAACCGCTGACAGTTTCTTTCCGTACACAGATAGTTGCCAACTACGTCGACTCCAGCTTCGCTGACACACACTACTACTACTGCGACTACTACAAGTCGACAGTTCCGAGTATCTTCGATCAGATCCGCCGCCCTCCCAAAGTGATGCGTTCGTTCTTCTCATTGACGACGATGTCTCGGCATCGCTCTATAAGCTATAGACACGCGGGTGTGTGTGTGTATTGAATCTAGGTGTACGCTCCACTATTTCATTGCGACCGAATCAGTAGATTCGAGCCTGTGGCATTACAACTGAGACGTTGAAATTAAGCTGAGGCCCGATCTCTTTGCTCGGCTGATTGCTGTAGATGGTTCTTGGCAATAGAAGCCAACCATTCTTTGTGGAAGTCTATTGAAGTGTGAAAACAGGGTAAACAGAGACAGCTGGGCATTTTTGCAGGCCTGTTGCAACAGAACTGGTCACCTCATCTGGCATGGTGATCAGCCCCAACTCATATACAACCCCCTAACGACGCTGCGTCACGACAGCGTGCATTGGAACATCGTTGTCTTTTGTGACCCTCCCTCCATTCAGGGCGGAACATCACCCACGTACAACTGTCAGGGAATCTGATTCGTTAGAAGATGTTCACACCAATTGCTTGTAACCGTGTATAGTGCGTCGTCAATGCTAAGCTTGCCACCGCTGTATCAATCGCCTTATGTTACCCTGCTACGTCAGCTTTCCTGTGTAAATCTACGAACGAATACAACGGCCCAACAAGCACGAACGGACACCCCCGTGGTCGGCTCCGATCTCATTCGACCCCTGCCTGATTCGACGGTAAACTAATTCGATTTTTCGATATATGTCAGACATGCCCTCGGCAAACGACGCCAACCTTCCTATAATAGGAGAAGTGGTAGTGATATAACGAAGCAATGCAGCAAAAGCAATACCGTGGACGTTAAATGTTAGCTGTGAGTCAGCCTGGAAAATTTATTTTTTAGTGGTATAACGAAAATATCAGCCTACGTGTAAAGGCACCGTCATGGCAAAAGCTACAAGTGAGAACGTTGTTAGAGTAGAGTAGAGGTTATCCAAACAGGCCTTAGATCATTCTCCTTGTTCTTCACTGCTTGGTTATGGTTAATTATTGGCAAATTTTTGATTACTTGGTTTTAGAGAGAGCCATACAATTACGAAGTGCAAATGAGTACAATTAATCAGATACCACTGACAGTTACAGACACCCGGTGCCATCAAGTCTTTGCCATTAGACCGGGTTGTCTCCGTCCCATCTGGAACACTTCGGTCACAACCAGCTCATGTACTATGCCAGATAGCCACAAGAAGATCCTCGACCATCCAACCAACCTATCACGAAGCTTCGTTCATGAACCAAGAAGCGTAGATCGCTTGCATTCAGCAGCACGGGAGTGCGGGTCTGATCTACGAGGTAGAAGGCGGGGAGGGGGGGGCGCGAAGCTGGATACCGAATGGGTACCAAACCGGCCGAAGTAGGCAAAAGGAGCTCGCCACTCTCTCGCCGTATGCGGCGCAAAAAGGGTTTATCTTTGCGCGTGCAGCACCGCCTCGCAGTCGTATCCTTGCGATACTCACTTCTCTCCACACATAGACGCGAACCTTGTGCATACGCCCACATAACCGAACCTATCCAAATTTCCGCGCTTATCACACACACCACATTCGTGCCAGCTAGCGCGACCACGTCTGCTTGGCGCTAGGGGCTTGGTCGTTCGAGGCGGTCGTCGAGGCTGATGTCCCTGAAGAGCAGGCCCCCAGACACTGCTCTCTCGTGCCAGGAATACGAGTAGTGACGACACCGCGGTGGCGGGAGATGGGGGGCCCCCTATTGCCCTAGTATTTCGATAGGAAAAGCAACGGACAACAACTAGCATCGCGAAAATGCCCTCGATGCGTGATGGCAAATAATGATGAGATCATTCGGTAGGTAGTTTCGAAAGTCTAGAAAATGCCGAGTGCTGTATCGCCTGTTCGCGTAACACGGACTGTCGAAGGACCCAGCTAAACAGTTTCTCGAAGTTCTATCGCTTATCATCCTAAGGGATAGCACTATTTAAAATTTATATCACAATGGCACAAACGTAGTAGTTATGAAATTTGCAGGGCATCCGTCAATTTTTTAAAATAAACAAAAAAAAACAAACACAATATCGCTCGGGGCGTAACGCTTGTACACCTAAGATATACGGTTTGCACACTGACGTGGTCGTGCGTAATCTATCATTGGCCAAAGTTGGTACTCAGTCATCGAAATAAGGGCATCCACAAAAGTCCCCAGGATTGGCTGACGTGTAAAAAAGAAGAACTCCAATCCCTTTCCTTACAAGAAATCAATAATATTTTGCCGTTTCGCTAATTGCGTCACCAAGGCAACCAAAATGCATGATTATGTTTTCAGAATGAGTCTGGCCACGATGAACTTGACTTGCAAATGCACGCGAGAGATGTGGGTATTGCTCGCAACCGTGTACATTCACATTGAAACATTCACGTAGCAACTGTGCCAGCTGGACTATGCGGGGGGTGTGAATCGAACTAACAATATGTTGCCGCTTGTGCGTAATAATTAAATTGAATGCTCTCATCTAATAGATACATATATAGAAACCACTACATAGAACAGTTGCTGTAGAAGTTCAGTAGCAGTTCCGGTCGGCTAAAATGATAAGAGCGCACCAGGTGCCGCCGGTACAAAACTGTTATATAATCACATGGTTATTCAAGAAATATTGATGATCGATTTGTGCAGGTCAAAGGCCATATACAAAATTGTTGTACCATTGCCTTATTCAGACCATAGGTTTTCGCATGAACCATTGCACCGCCAGTGGTGAACCGTGTCTACCTCAATGAAATAATGGTCCATGTGTTCCTCGTCACAAAAATCAAACCGGGGCTCATTTCTCGTAGTAGTGCACGTGCCAATCGAACGTCGTCTCAGGCTAAGCAATTACTGCAACAACCAAATGATATTCTCATCGGCAAAGCGTAGTCCGCCACTTCCTCTAATTGATTGCATGGAGTCGCTCCATCGAAGTCATAGACAGTCATAGACCCGACTTTCAAAAAACATGTCGTTAATAACCTCAAACATGGAGAGAATGTCCTGTGTAGGATCAGTTAATTCCCACCGAGGATCGAAAATCGATAGCTCCTTGTGTTCTTCTAGAACTCCTTGAAATTTAGCCATCTGAGCCTGGTCGATAGCTATTGCTGCCTCCTGCCTTGGTGCAAGCTTGGAACCTGCATCTGTTCGGGGTAGGGTCCTGAAGTCTTTCAACGGTTACGGTTTGCCTACCGCACTGGTGCCGCATCGAAATCGCAGCGTTATGTAGTGTCGTTAAAGATCACGTTTAACTAGGAACTCCCTCCAATAGAAACGATCATTGATTGACGGGGACTGAACGCTAAAAATATGAACTAAATAACGAATTCTAATATGATTAGAAATTTCAACTATCAATTATGCGGCAACTACAAACATTATAATAGGTTCGATTTCTCCAGCATGTCTCAGGTGAATACTGGCCACCCCGTGATTGATGCCGGCACTGTAGCCGAGGGGTACTGGCCACTGATAATAATTGTATCTGTTTTGGGAACGTATCCCTGAGTCAATTCATCGTTGTGCTCGGTGTCTCAATCACACTCAGAATTGTCAAACATTAATGTAAATACACCCAAACGATGGTCACAGATTACGGTGTAAATAAAAGCACCGTTGCCGATGTTCACCGTTTGCCGACGTTCATATAACAAGCAACTAAAACTTCGTAGAATTCAGAAGCAATATTAGGATATAAACCTGAATATCATGCAAACGTTTCTCAACACACAAAGTTTCGTGGATTATCTTTCGAGAGGCGAGCAGAATCTATTCGATAGGGGACGATTTCGACATTGCCAACATATTTCTTCATTTTCGACAGCGTTTTCTAAATTGGCAAACGATTGTTGATGGTTCTTGTTCTCAGTGATGTCTTCACATGAATATTAAATTATTTATTTATTTATTTATGGACATTACTCTCGCCTGTCGCTAAACATTTCTCTAGGACTCCTCTCCTTGCTCACGTACGCCGGTGAGCGAATTTGTCAAACAAGTTGTACAGCACATCAACAATAGTATGTAATGTCAATTATCTTGTAAAGATTTACATGTCTCAATTTGTATTGTATTTTATACTATTGTATAAATCTTTCTATTGAAAAATATTTTGTTCTGCTCAATCGGTGGAACAACAGATAGACGCTGCAGGGTGACACTGACCAGGGCTGCACATGCCACGAAATTAGCCATTGTGGCCCTCTCAGATGAACGTGGATTGACGACACAACGTCAACTTGAATAGTGCGACGACATGACTGGTCAAAATCTGCCAGGTAATAACACGAGATGGCCTTTAACAAGGCGATGGCTCCCGTTCACGAAAGGTCACCGAAGGACACCTTGAGTGGCATTAGATGATTCTGCAATATGTAAAGAATGCTTCAGGTTGATACCGTATGGTAAAAGACAATGCAAATTAACTAGATGTGGCACTGGTGTGGACGATCCAGCCATGAAACCAAATGGTACAATTTCCGATTTTTGAGCTGATTGGCTTTGTGCTTGCCTTTCTGGATTCTCTCGGCTCCTTTAAACGGGTTACTTCTGCTATATATCGGGTGACTTGTGCTATACTATTCTACTAGAACCAAATCGCGGCCACTAAACGGATTTAGTTACGCGACTGCTATCAATCGTCGATTTGGGTTGATATTCAAGTTATCTATGCAAGCACACATCGAATGGTAGCTTTTGCCGATGGATATTTGATGTTGTCGCGAGATTTTTTCCGTGGGTATTTACCTTCGACAATTATTGAGGAATAGGTTTGAAAATAGTGCGAGTTCCCCCATCTAGCTCTGAACAATACTCTGCATGATTGCACATATCAGAAATCACTATGCAGGTTACTCAAAGAGGAACACAAATTGGATCAGTATGATCCGGCAGTGACAGTGGTGTGATTCGCGTAGATGTACCCGTCAAGGAAAGACGCACGAATGCGGCAAAACTAATGACCGCCGGTTGAGGTGAACAGTGACCTTTTTTACTCGTATCATCGTTATATATAGGTATATCTATGTACCAACATACTTGCATAATGAATTCTAACTGCAAACGTAATTTTTTCTAACTGAAAGCTATGTAATTCCCCAATGTAAGTCTATTTTTGGCCCGCCCTGTATATCGTAGCTTCAATTCGACAACGATTCAGATTTGCTTAAATCACTAGTTTTTCGAGCGTTTAACGACGATCGACTAAAATATTGTTAATACAACTGCTCACCTACGCTTTAGTGAATTGTATGGACATGTTGTGCGTCTGTACTAATCTAACAAAATATCTAATAGTAACAAAACATTTCATTGCTTTCCATTTTTATTTTCTCATTATAAGCATACATTTTAAGATATATCACTATGGATCACAACTCTTGTCTTCTTTCGGATTCTTAGAACAAAGTTATTTGAGTCTTTTTCTGTCTTCAAGTCAATATAAGAACAAATAGAGGCGGCATCACGAAATGAGTTTAAATGCGGTCTCAGTCAGCCGACGGTAAAAACGGTGCAGGTCTCGTCATAATAAAGTCACAGCACTAACATTGGGTTAAACGAGAACGGGGTAGACGTTAATGAACATACAATGAATATGCACGTTGTCCGTGATGACACAATGCCTCTCTGTCTCAGCACTATCGCTGTCGATAACTGCGTCGAAATCATACTTGGTCCAGTGGTCCCAAAATCAATGAATTCAAGTTTAATGTACATTGAAATAATGGGAGGCTACGACTTCCGCAATCTGCTACGATCTCCAAACGCGAGGAGGCGATTTTAGCCCATTTTGTCTTCTGGTCAGCCCACTGTTTCGCGTTGCCACAAAAGACGGCATTGAGCATCTTAGACATCTCACCTGCTTATAGAGTAAGACAATGAGCGAACTTGTTGTGAACAAACATCCATTGTTGGTGTCGTTCCATGCAGGCGGGTGCTGGCAGTTTCAGTTGCAAATATGTCGCCCAATTCTTAGCATTTGCTGTCAGCAGGTTCCATCGTTTCAGCAGCAGTGACGGTTTAGAAACGTTCTAGCTCACCAAACGGACGTTCGGCCTGAAAGCATGCAACAACGTCTCGGTAGGGCCATACAGGTGCACGAGGTGAACCGATTTTATTTCTTCGCACGAGATCAAAGACCTCTACAAAGGGATGTCTAATCGTTATATTGCATTGACCCTGTGCGTTGATGTAGTGCATAAACCATTGAAATATTTGTCCATGAGGAGCCGAGTCACGGAGCCTTTCAATAGCTATGCATGCGTGGATCATCTCATGTAAGAGGCATACGACCAAGTCACCTCGCGATCTCGGCGCCAGTAAGGGACGTGATAATTCAATTGTGGGCAAATTGTCGATCATCACGAAGTGTCCGGCCGATGTTTTCATTTTGTCGAGTTCAGCCCAGCGCTGCAAGCGTTTCGCTTTAGTCTACGACTAAAGAAGATGCGGTCAAAGACCTCCATCAATACTTCAATGTCAGGCTGGGGATCGATTCTTTCCCATATAGGATCGACGATCGATAAATGGTAATATTTCTCATGATAACGAAGAAGCCGGTCCACGTTCATTTTGTGAAAATCCGCCATAGTGTTTTAGGTCAGATGAGATCTCGAACTTCGTTTGACTTTCGATTTTTTTTGTTCCAAGTCAACTTTTGACTCGTTCCAAACGGGATATGGTCGGCTAACCTCGACTTCTGATCGCGGACCTATTGACAATTGATATGCCGGATCTCGTTGTTGGCTGTACTCGTGTTGGCTGGTGTTGGTCACGATATTTTGGTGATGACGCAGCACGAAAAAGAACAAAAGAACAACGGAAACGAATCTCATTTAATTAGTATATCGATGAATCAAGCCTTACTATGATTATTACTCCAGCGTATTATCGAACGTTATTTCAGATGTAGAATCAATTGTCACGAATAGGGAAACAAGTCGGCTGTCAATGACAGTCAATCTCGAAATATTTTGTCACTGTTAGTGATTATTTTATACCTGACAAATTGAGCGCAGGCTGGATACATGTAGAAATGAAGGACTTACGATAACGCATGGCGAGGTATTTTACAATTAGAAGCTGCCGGCATGCCTGTCTCAAAAAAGCGTCGTAACGCGCATAGGTTGCAGAAGTGCTTACGTAAAAAGAAAAGCATATCAACAGTCCTTGTACGACTGTTCACAAAATGTAAATTTTTATGAATCGCTTTTACCTTGAACAGTGAAATGAAAGCATTACCTGGTAACAATGATTATGTCATAGCGAGCGTGACAATTTCACCTTGACAGTACATATTTGAGCAAACTCCGGATTTAGAGTTCAATCGGATATGACTAAGCATGTTCGTTGGAACTGCTGACATGCGTTTTCGTTAATGTCATGTGAATCGTTGACCTACGCTAGCGAAAGACAGCCGAGTCTAGTCCGAATCACCAAATACACCCTAATTAATATATAATAGATACATGTGTAAAAAGAAACACAGATCAGCAGACAGAAACCAGAGATATAGCCTACGGATTATTATCAACTTATTAACCAGCTATTATTCTTACTATCTGATCTGTTGAATTCGTCGAAACCAACCTTTCGTGTTCCGCTTGGGGGCACAGACGTGCTGTCCAATGTGCAGAGTACAGAATCAGGTACCTTTAAACTTTGTGGCGAGGATTAGCTGTGTGTGATGTCCCCTACATCGGCGTGGCAACTGCACTGACCGCGGCATGAACATCGCGGGTTCTTATATTTGAATCCAGCAGACGAAAATTCGTTGAGATCAGCGTAACGTCAAGGGATGGTCCTTAGTGGGGCGATTGCTTAATTCAAAGTACAGACATCAAGTCTCACATTTGAATCGAGCGCGAGGATGGACAACGTAACGGTGATAACCTTACCACTTGGTGAATTGACGATCGCGTTTGCATGGCAATATGAGAGAAAATGGCAAATATTGGCTCACTATTCGTTGTGCTGTGATACATGTAGGGGGGCTTGTTGGGTCTAGGAGAATACTGCAGGATATTGTGCTCTGCGGTTTTGCCAGTAGCTTTTGAAGCCATCGACACCATCTATAGCGGACTGTCATAAGTGCTTTCTGTAATGCCAATGAATATGTTTATTAAATCCTTCAGTTTTAAAATCTCAAGTTAGACAAAGAAAAAAAGAGAATATCCTTAGTTCAAGCAAGTCACCTCGAGACTAGACCCTGAGAGGTAATTCATATAGACACTGTTGGCATATAGAAAAAGTACACGATTGCTAAGTTGACGCAAAAATAGGTCGTCATAATTTATTACTTATTATGAAGGAAGACATATTTTATCAATTCATGCACAATAATGTCGGTATATATATATATGATACCACAACCAGATCTGAATGTGTCGTTTTGCATAATTTCTTGTGACTCCTTTTCTTAAATGGATAAATTGTAGTATATTTGTTATCACAGTTTTTTGCTTTGCGGTTATGTAATAGGGATTCCATAACGGCGATTATGTCATTTTAACATTGCAGATCAGTTATAGGTGACTTAATCCAATCAACTTACAGAGTAACAAAGAAACTTGGCCTGCAGACAGCTTGTTTTGGTTATTTGCATTGGTCATTGAGAGACAGTTATTCGTAAAATCAACCCAGTAGTGAAACTTTTCAGTTTACCCGATTTTCCTACAAGCCGACGTTAAATTTAGGGAGCGTCACTACCTTATTTAGGTTCTACTTAGATACCAGTATAAATCTGTATATATTGCATAGATATGTGTTGACGACAAGTGTACATTTTTTTATAAGTTCGTTTTCAAGCTCCTCTCATGTTTGTATACATCGACAACTGTGATATTGCACAAATATCCTTACAACTAATACCTGTGTTGTCGCGCGTCTGTTATGAGAACAAATTTGTTAAAAACAGTGTGAACTAGTGTAAAAATTGCTGCTATTCGGCATGATAATTTTCATGCTGTACGAGAGGCGCACATTTAGAAAACCCAGCTGAGACGGAGAGAACCGTAAACTCACAGCTTACGGGACCACTGTCTTGATCACTCTCTACGTTGCCTATGAGAGCCATTACTGTACACTCGTCAGCATTGGTGACCCGTGCCTTGTTGCTGGAACGGGTGCGAGAGGTACAAAGTAATGTTACAGCAAAGGTACTGTTCAGCTGCGCTACGAATTCATGCGAATAGGTTTGTAAACGAGCTATTAACGCCTGCGGTAATTTGGTCTTCCTGTAATTACCGCATAGTAATGATCATAGAAGTCCCACCACTGACACACGGGTGCGACCACAGGAGCATAAATTATATCCGAGTGCGCACATGGCTCGTTGCAACCGCAATAGCGACCCCTGTAGTATCTAACCTCTTCGTGAAATGAATGGCCAACTCTTATATTGCATCCAGTCAGAGCATTGATGCGGTTCATGTGGCGATGGAACTCCGCTCCATGCCCATCCCTACCCTCGTATCTCGCCATCCCAGTAACGAAGAGATAGGCGTGAATCATCTCGTGCAACAGAGTTTGCACTAAATCGGCTCGAGGTCGCAGCACAAGCAATGGATGCGATAGCCAGATTCTAGGGAACCCATCGTGAAGACCGAACTGTCCAGCACATGATTTCATTTCGTCGTTTTTACTCCAGCCGATCGTGCAGAATCTCAGTTTGCCCTCGAAGAACATATCGTCAAACACCTGGAACATGGCGTGAATGTCTGGCGTGGGATCGATTGTCTCCCAGCGGGGGTCTACAATCGAGAATCCCCTGTGTCTTTCAAGGAGCGTTCGAAATTTTGCCACATGCTCGGGTTCGCGACGGGCCCGGGTGTCCGTGTTCTGGGTGGCCAACAGCTCCGCAAGATACCTATCTTCTTCGTACTGAAGCCGTTCTGCCAGTCTTCGATCTGTGTCGCTACCCTCTATTAGCCGCATAGCTTCGGCTAGTTGAGTGTAGCCTTCCGGTTGTCGATTCTGTAACGAAAAAGACCATGAAACGTACAGCAAGGTACTAATAATATAACTAACGATCTCTTCTCCGAGGGAACATCTCCGAGCCGCATTGGAAATAACATGTGATTCTAGAAGCAACATAGTAATGACGACAATTAATTATACGGTAAGGCTGGCGTTTAATTTTGACCACGAGTGGTAAATTAAACACTAGCACATATGTAATGAGCTTGAAGATGAAACTGAAAACATACCGACACAAATACAAGACGGATCCGGACAACTTTGATTTGCCTTGATACAATGTAAACATTTGTTGGTAGTATGAACCACCATATTGTGAGTATATAAAGAGAACACTCGATAAACCGCATGATGAACTGTCAAAGGAATACTAATGGATTACTTAGCTAATCATGTACGATTAGTTGTGGGACTAATTGGGCAATTCTTTTTCCCAATGCACGCACTGTTGCCCAACAGTGCTACCTGACTGCGTAAGCTTTTGCCTAAACGTATGTATGCATACGATCGTATCTGAACTGACGACTAATGAAACTCTACTAATTTACCACCTAATGGACTAAGCACACTGAGCAATAGTACGTGTAATCTGCATTAACCGAACAACTGCGTCACCCCTTCTTAATGATTGATTTAAATGATTGGGTAATGTTGACATTTAAGGATGTACTATGATAGGTCGAGGGGTATACTATTCTAACAGTGTACCCCTGAGATACTTCAGACAGCTGAATGATTGACCCCTATATATATATATATATATATATAACATTCAGTGCATAAGGAAATTAAAAATTGACAAAAAAACACACAGCGTTCGTATCAATACAAAATTATAAAATTCATACCCTATTCCCAGCCTTGCAAAGGTTACATACCGACGATGGGCGCGACACGCGCTCAAAAACCTCCATCGAGTTAAATGAATAAGCCTATTTTGTACACTATGTATGAGTCTATGTTGGTATAACTTACTGTTTATTCAAACATACAGTTGTAATGCCCTCTATGTAATCTATGTTGTAATGCTCGTTAAAAAGCAGCATGCAAATGATGAACATGTCATCGAGAAATGATATCAACCTCTAACCAAAATCAGGTCCATGTCAACTAGAACTGAGGCAGAGGTGTTCGTTTATTGTTACATAATATGCCCAGTACATAAATAACAAATACACATATATAAACAGATGCACACATAACCTTTAATAATATATATAAATGGAAGAGTAGCAAGGGTCATGCTTGTAAAATATTCAAGTACCAATAAATAGTTGAATAATTGCCTCCATATGGTAATTTTTTTGCTAGACCGACAAAAATGAAGTTACGTTCATTGGGTATGGCAATGTTATTCTATCGTCGGCCAGATCGAGACTGCTGCTTAAGTTCCACCGGACGTTATCATCAAACAATCAAAATTTCGGTTACGCTTCGCTTATTCCCACAGAATCGTTCTCTGAGTCATCGAACGTCCCTCGCTCGTAAGACTTCTGCGAAATATTCATTCCTGGAATATAACTGCAGTTGTTAGCTCATCGTGTCCTGCTCCAACATTTATCGCAGATCGGAAATACGGTCTATAGCTCACGGATACCCGTCGGCACTGGCACAACCGCTAAACACGGTCCCTGAACGCCAACTGGTTCACACTTCGACATCGCTCAGATCCCTGGCAGGTGGCGCTGCCAGCGTTCAGGGTCCGCCCACTCACCATTCTAGTACCTCAGGCGACGTTCGAAGGAAACGAAGAACTCATCGGACATCGCCGTACGTGATTGTCGTCGTCGTGGTATTTCAATAGAGGTATGGCCATCAGCAAGCACTCTGCGCGAAACGACACCACAGCACACTTGCGACGTTCCTACAGATCACAACGTTCTGGCGAACAATGACCGACTGCGTTACCGTGCAAATGTAACGTACCATCCGATATCAACATACCAGACGGGATAGCGCGCACTTTCCACTTCGGTCGAGAGCAGTAGCGGCAGCCATCACACGGCAGAACCCGATGGGTGAGATCGAGGGCCCGGTCACGGGATGGCCTTTAATCGGGCGACTGATCGGTGTATATGATGACCTTTCCGTGAATGGTTCAACGCTCAGATATGATTCAAAATGACTCTGCAAAAACAATAAAAGTCAAACATTTTTTCAAGCATACAGTAATTAGGAATTATTTCCGGAGTACTCATGATACATGATATTATGATGTATAATATATTATATAGATTTATAATAATAATAATAGTAATCCATGCGCGACAGCTTTAAGGCTCAAATATGACACAAAATGACTCTGTCAGAAGTAATACGTCGAATTTCTCCGCTTTTTAGGACTCCTAGCAAATCGTTGTCGGGGATGGCGTACGACTGACGCATGCGTCTATTTTCAGGGTGAATTGAAATTCACTGAGTGTAATACTGTAAAGACAAACGACTAGGGAATAGTACGAATAATGCACGTACATATCGTCAAACCTATACCAGAAAATCATCTCAGGGTGGAACAACAAATTGATTGTTTGCTATATGCTGGAATATTGAAAAATTCTTTGGGGCGATTGGTCGAACCGTTCACGAAATATGTTCTCGACAAGCAGCAGTCAAGCTAATATGCTAATCCAAGTGACTACCTACTGATGCCTCTATGAATCTTGACTTTGCATTATGAAGGGTGACTCAGTTCCGCTTTCAACAGTGGTTGCCCTTATTCAATAAGCACCGATACTATGCAATACGCGTGCTACAACTGCTATTTTTACGTATGCATATCCTTATTAGTATTTTGTTTCAATATTATTTTTCTTTATCTATTCTGCATTAGTCTCTTTCGACTAACCATGGTCGAACTTCGAAACAATATTTGCATAACAAACCAGCCAAACGATAATGTCTATAATACCTATCTTGTATAGCAAAATCCTGCAAACCATTAAGCACTTTTCGCAGCATATGATTTGAATGAGTGACAATTTTTCTCTTTAATCAAACAATATTATATGTCGATTTTCATGACTATAACACTGTAATTAGCACCGGACATAGGTTGTACGGTTTATATAGCATTTTCGGCCACCAGGTCAGCTTCACTGGTCACTGTGTTTCAACGGTCCGCTATGTAGTATCTATGGCAAAGGGAATCTCCTAAACGCTCTAATACACAAGATACACCGCCTTCCATTTGCCTGTTGAAACGCCACTCATGCATCTGGTGCTGCCGTACACGTTGCGCTCCATATGTGCAACAGATACATATATATATATATGCATATATACACATGCATGTATGCATATACACGCACATACATATATGAAGGTACATACATATCCGTGTGGGTATCTGGTGTGGATTTATGTGAATCGAGGCAGCGGTAACAAACACTAGTCCCATCAGTAACCATTCGAGCTTGCACGGGCCGTGCGAGCCGTCGTTGGATGTAATGACCCATTCGCTGAATGTCCAACACAGTCTCTGCTCTGCTCTCTCCCTCCCTCTCTCCCTGTCTCTACCAGTGGCTAAAATGAACTGGGTGCCAGGCAGTTGGTAGCTAATTCATGACAGAGATTGTTACATGAACCAATGACAGCAGGCACCAATAAGAATATGTTGACCAGTGGATGGAATATGCAGTCACACAATTAAACACCTCCAAAAATCAAGGCTTGAAAAAATGCTAGCTATATTAATATAGGTGCAAGGCTATATTAACTGTGGGTAAGCGAGTTGTCATCTGTGTGCATCCTTTGGTCTTCGGGAGAGTGGACTGAGCATAAATTTACGAGTCATCTATGCATTGCTACAACGAAGGTGTTACTTTCAATGGGATCAGCTACATGGTTGCGATCGACAATTTCGAATCGCGAGCCTCTGCGAGCAAGGAAGGTACAATGTTGAAATTGAATTCGTGTGTCACTACCGTCTTGGTGAACCATCGGCGTCAAGCTGGCAGTCGTTCATTGCTGCGCCACGCTTTTTGCTATATCTGCATCGAGAGTGATCGGGCTACGAGGTTATTTTTTGTGCAAGAAGAATATTTTCATCGTACATGCGATACGGGCTCATTGTGGCTGGCGAAATCACTTCGCGCATGTGGAACGACCCTTACCTAAACAAATTTCATTTCAACAGCTAATAGCAGTAGTTCCTCAATAGGAGTGGTCATTAACGAACGAAGTGATCATGGAAGTACGCTGTTTTGATGAGGCACAGAGACTTGTCAATAATTAGTAGGAGTCGTCAACGACATCAAAGTTGGCCATTTCGTGGTTCGCTCAGTAATGGGTTTGTTCAGGCAATAGATGACGAAGATCACACTGTTTGTTTCACATTTGCAATACACTGTACGATAATACATTATGGCTGAGCGTTCGTATTCAACAAACATCATATTTTGACAAATTGATATTCTTAGCGTACGTGGAGTACCAGTGGCTTTTCATTTCTAAGACTCTTGCATTTCTTTTATGTGTTCCAGATACCGGGACGAGGAGGCACCTGAGCGATGAGCGGCAAGGTGAGACGCACCAAACGATTACAGGATTTGAAAAGAATAAAAAGGATAATAATAACATTATAAAAAAATACTTATTCCCCCAGTAAATTGCCCCGCATTCGGATTTTGCAGCAATCTCCCGCAAGAACATGTACGTGCTTGATTTCTAACCACTTAAATGTAGTTCATATTTATCAGACAAACATAAAGTCTTTCAATGTGTATTCTTTCGTATTTTGTCAGCCAAATCTACCATTTCTCAAATAATGATCGAACCTGCTCTACGACATACGATATATTATATAATGGGTTGGTTTTTGCGAGGGCTGAACAAAAACCTACGAAATTACGGGGTTTCTGAGGTGGTCGTGGAAGCCTGCTGCTGCTGCTGTTTAGGAGGCGCGGGAGAGCGAGTCGACACTCATCGATCTATCACTTTCACTTTTGTCTCGGCCACGACAGCCTCGTCTAACCTCCCAGAACTCGGACGAGACTATGCTTGTCGAGAGCGAACACTGTGTAGTGCTGCCGCAAAGGAATGAGTGTGTAAGCGCTGGTGCTGCTGGCCAGCAGCGCGTGATGAACACGATGATCTAAAAGTTCTTTTTATCATTACTGCTGCTGCTGCTGCTGCTACTGCTATCACCATCGTGAGGCATCTGTAGAGTACACTAAGCGTAGTCCCTGAAAACAGCGACTGGGAGTGAGTAAGATATTTTGTGTAAGAGGAGGAGCTTTTGCGATCTCATCGATAGTTCGGTTGTACCACCCGCGGTTCATGTTCCACTGTCACGGTGACTGCTATTGTCGCTTCGACTAAAAGCGAACGACAATCCAGAATGCTAGCGGCAAGTGCAATCGAACTGTGTGAGCGAGCTGCTTAGATCGCAAGGCGCTTTTTCACATCGCTCCCTGTTGTCGGCGCAGTGAGGAAGCCTGCTGGTAGAGGACGTGCTTGTGCTTTTGGTGTTGTCGTATTCTGACTTTTTCGAGCGCCCCCTTAGGACATTCTATGATCCTGATACTTGTTGAGCGTTATCGCTGTTAATACTACTATTACTGGAGTGGGTAGATTTACTTGATTCACTTCAATAATTAGTTAGTTATCGACTATGGCGTTGAGGAATTTCGTCTCGTGACGATCGTGTGCCGGTGGGGAACATCTCGGTGAATTTGTTCTAAATTCTACTAAGATTTGTGATTCGTGATCATCGCGAACGAATCGGCCCAGGCTGCGAAACCTTTCGCAGCCGGCGCCCGATCACTCCCAAGAGCCCCCTGAGATCCGCGCTTGTGCTCCGTCTCTCTGTCCAGCTCTACATCAAGCAGCAGCAGCAGCATCGGCGGATGCAGCGCTACCTTCCTGACTGAAGCCGCCGCCGCCACCGCTGCTGCCGCTCCGGTGGAGGTTGTGGACTGCAGGCCGACCCGTTCTACTTCACTCTACCCAACTAGACATAGAGGCACACAGACGAACACAACACCTCCCCCCCCCCAGAGCTCCGCTCTTTCGTCGCTCGTCCGCGCACCCACGGTCTGGCAGGGCTGGCTGCCGCCATCTTGAAAACTCGAGCCCTGCAAGCGAGCTCAAGTCGCGACGAAGTCGAATTTGGTGAACAAACTTGAGTGAAAGTGCTAGGTGATCAATTGTAAACGGCCTTCAGCATATCGTAAGTTGTTCTTCGAATGATGTTCCTCATTGTGACAGATTCGTTAGCATTGAAAACAGCTGTTGCTTCGGTAGAATTTCGCCTCGCCGTAGTTTTCGAACACGTCGTTCGTCCGTCCACCTCCCGTGTCCCTCTCAGTCATAGGACACAACACCACCACACCGTGTGTTGGCCTATCAGGCCGAGGGGAGATGGAACACACTAGCCGTAGACGAACTGTGATAAGAAGTTTTCTTCACTTGTGCCGTACCGATCAGACAATTGTGTCGAGCCGTAAATGGTGTTAATATTCGATTTCAATGGTTTATTCGCTCGGCAGGTGTTAACTTAACTTCGCCGACAGAACATGACTATGGAGTTCGTCGTCAAAATGAAGATGGAGATCATTTTTTTGGCCTCAAGTACTAAAATTTCAGTCGTCTGTAGGCGGTGCTGTAGAAAACAGTCGTAGAACTTCCAAAAAATAATGCGCTATAAAATATTCATCTGTCTCAGACGGACGATCCAACTTAGCTAGATAGGCTTTTAGAATGTGAGGTGTTTTCAGATACGAACACACGAGAAACCTGTTCAATTTCACTCATTCAAAAATTGGTTTCGAACGGCAATTTCATTACTAAACGAATATTTTTCGTACGCATTTCAACGATGAACGAGACCTGAATGAACTGTTTCGTTGTCACATGATCTGCGCTTGTTCTTACTTCATTTCGTAGTGCATCGGACGGATACCGCCAAAATCCCATAAGGTACTTGCAGAAAGAAGTTTCAAACTTCGTCAAGTCGATACCTAGGGGTTGATGCGAGGTTCCGTGTTAACCTCTGTCAACTTTTCGTAGATAATACACTGTCATAGTATTTAAGAAATAAACAAAATCGTTTAATTAATATCTGTAATAAGCTCTATGATAAGGGTCAACACAGCATTTATGACTGATCTACCGACACAGTGATAGTGCACAGTGAGCTTTAATTACTCTGAATGAGATTGCTTTCGCTCAAACAGGGTTGGCTCTGAATAATGCCGTACTAATTGTGGCATTATTTATCTCTGAATGATAATTAGTAAAGAGAAAAGGAACAGTAAATATATATATATATAACATATACCTCCAGCTGGGTTTCAAACGATCGATGTCATTGACAATTCTAGCAATTATATTAGTTAGATGTAATTTGCATTCAAACTAGCGCTACATTTATCGAACGTCCTAGCAACCATGTACTTAATTTAAGCGGCTGACAGTTTTCAACAAATGAAGCATTATCAAGCTGACATCTAATTGGACTGAAATCATCTTGGCCTGGTTGCATTACATCGCTTAAGCTATCCAGTGACTCAATCGGTGTGACTTGAGCGTCACCTTATAATTGTTTTTCGAGCTCACCCTCAGCTGTTCCCCTATCTGACAGGCCTCAGCTCTCAACCTTTTAGGTATCACTATGAGGACCTGTCGGGGCCACCTTTGCTTATTCTCTTCCTTCCTCGTACCTGGCGACAATCTTCAGATAAAGAAAGATGATAAAGAACTCCAAAGATTCTACGCGTCTGACAGGATTTGAACCCGCGTCCCTCCAGTCTAGCAGTCCAATACGCTCACCACTAGACCATCCAGGGGCCTGAGCGTCACCTTCGAGCATATTCAGCTCACGGATTCAGCAATAGGGTACACGATGAAGGCACAACTGATGTTGGTTGAGCACTGAAGCCTGCTTGGGGCTCGATAGCACTTCCCACGCGTTGCATCGAGCTACAACCTACCCCCGTGTGAGTGCTGCTCTATGCCGCCCTGCCGTCTGACGCGGTGGCCATTACCGCCAGCTGCGCTCCTCCAGCATCAGTTCGGTGACCGGGATCTCGTTGTCCTGGACGCGCATTGGGGATGGCAACCTCAGCTCAACATTTATTACGTGCCGGCAGCAGCAGCAGCAGTAGCAGACACCCCCACGCCCCATTTTTCATTGGGGGAGGGGGTCTGGTGCCGGTTCCCCCCTTATTTGTCGTGCTCGCTCAATGCCTGCACCGTCTAGATGTTGTCTGTTTGCTGCTTTCGAAGTCACTGAGGCGCCGACATCGCCAAGGCCCGTTACTGCCACATTTTGACGTCCAACCGTTTCTCGGCTTCTATCTGTTATCCTCTAAAGTTATCGTAAAACATTTTACACCTCGTCCAAACAGCAGTGAGGGGGTGATGGTGGGGGGTCAGCCTGTCGGCCCCTCTCACTCTGTATGTATGTATATATATATATATATATATGTATATAGGTGGTGTGCTACTGGCTGTTAGATAGCCTAGATGCTTGGACAACAACGTTCCTCGCCTCGACCAAGCGGCCACACGGCAGCATGCCTGTCTCCATAGCGTCGGTAAAGTCGCCTTCACCATCGCCACCTGCCCCAACCACTGTCGTGTTCTGCCGCCTCCTCGTCTCTACCTCGTTCTCTGCCCAGCGTCCCGTTTTCTCCCCCTTTTACATACACTCACACACATGCAGCCAGCCACTCGGCCCCGTTTGAAGCTGGGGACACCTGCGAACGCCGCCATCTGCAAACTTTTAACGGTCCCTTGAAATCGCGGGCAGCTGAAGTGGCGGCGGCGGCGGCGGCGGCGGTCGTAGTGGCAGCATCGAAACGCCGCTACGCATCCTGCGCATCTTCACGCAGAGAAAATCTGCCGCTGGCTAGACCCATTCTTTTTCTACCCCCGTTGTCGGCTTCCCTTTCTCCCAGCCACTGCTCGTTTCTACCATGATTTCGGCTGTTCCCCCCTAACTTGCCCTCGGCATGGCCACCGTGGTTCGGTTTACTTCCCCTCGTATGCCCCGCCATCCTGGATCTATGGGTTGGTTGCGGGCGCCAGCCTGGCCTGCCTCGTGGTCAGCAGACCACGCCATCGTCGAATCTGACCACCGATCGAGCGATGCCTCCTCGTTGGCTGCTCAGACGGTCTGCTTACTCTTCGCTCTGGTCTTCGTTTCTCCCACTGAAGCTTTCCTCTATTTCGCTCTCTCTCCCCGCCCCCCTTCATCAGAAATCAGCAATGGTTGCCTGCTGGTTCCGCAAGCCGGTAAACGTAAGCGATGAGGGTGCCGACAACGCTTGCCAGCAGCAGCAGCAACATCACCACCATCCGCAGCAGCAGCAGCACTAACATCAAAACGAGGAAAGAAAGCGGCGAGCAAATGTTGAAGTTTCCAATCGGTCGTCGTACGATCTCGCCGCTTCCGTGTGATCGAATAAACGACTAGATTCTCCCGGCTGGTATAGAAACGAGGGATCTGAGGCTAAATAGTAGTAGTAGTAGTAGTAGTGGTCGTTGGTGGTCGAAGTATTGATAGTTGCGCCGTAGATGACTGACTGTATAGTGGCCTCAGAGAAGGCCCGCGTCAGTCAGCTCATAGACTAGGAGAGAGTACGAGGGGTGGTTGTGGAGTCGCGCCGGATTTGTTGCCGGTGGTAATGTTCTAGTCGCTGTGTCGGCCGCCTCGTCTCCTGCTTTTCGTTTCGTCTTCGGCCCCCGTAGACAATCTATGTAAAAACACGGTGACTCCTCCTACGCGATGCACGCCTAAGACTCACAGCCATCTCCCGAAGAAGGCCAAAGCGCCTGCACTTGGGAGCTAGCTACTGCGTGGTCCGTGTGCGGATGCGTCCGCCTCAATGTACACATCTGCACTCGGTTGGGATCTCATCTCTGATCGGCGGTTCTCGTGAGCGGATTCAGCTCACTAAGCTGTCTGATGCGTGGGTTATTCTGTGTGTGGACTACCGGCCAACCGCTGAACTAAGCAACGAAGCAGTCACTGAGTGCTGGGTCGACCGACACTCCATCTTGCGTCGATGCCCGAAGGATGGGGCCAGCCCTGTGCTCCGTGCATCTCTTTTGCCCTGCGTGCGGCAACGGCAGCGGCGGAAGCAACTCATATACCATGTGCTATACCCATGGCCCATAGGCCGGCCAACGACCAGGCTACTACAGTTCCTGATCTTGATCACACGCCCTATGCAGCAGCCTCGAACCGGCTAACTCCTCCACTTCCACTAGCAGTGTTGCAATACTATAGAACCAACCGGCCGCGGTTGAAAAGACCTAGAGACCTCCCTCTACGAGCTCCAGGTCGCACATCGAAGAAGTTATGCCCACTCGATGGGTGGAGACCGCTGCCGCAACTGCCGTCGGCCGGCGGTCTCTCCAGCCGGGCCGCCATTATGACGGGCAGTCCTCTCGGCGACGTTGTGCTTGCCTTGTCGCTACCATAATACATCGTGTCTCGAACGACGGCGCTTACTATGGTCCTACTTGACACATAATGCAGCGCGCCTGGTGACAACGCCCGCCGTCGGCTGGCAACGACAGGGCTGTCGGTCGCTGTTGTCAAATTCTGTCTGTCCTAGCCAGCATCGCCTGCCGTGTCCACAGCACAATGTACTCCTCCACCCAAGGCATGTTGCATCGCTGATTACCATGGAACATACAGTGCCTGCTGGCAGCCGCAGCGACATCCCGCATGCCGAAGCCGTACAGCGACCTTAGCAGGTTCTCATGGAGTGGCAACTGTATGTGTTCTGCGTGGGCCGTCTAGAGACAGCGGGGGAAAAGGCGAAGGGATCACGAAAGGCCCCGCATACATTGCAGAAGCAAGATACAACACAAGCACGAATAAGCGAACTAGTAGCGCCAGTGGTAGTAGTAGTGGTAGTACCAGCAGGACAATCCATACGGTGTCGAACCTAAGCGGTCCCGTGTTTAACCTCGATACTCACGCCAGCTCGTCGGAATCCTAGAGTCCCCTACCCACCCTCACACAAAGTCGCTCCTCTAGTACTTTCTCGTGGTTCAGATGTTGGCGTCTGAACTCGCGCGGACTCACTGTTCCCCCTCGGCTGCTCTCTTGGCCTTCGTACGCGGCGCCTGATGGGTGAGGGGTGTATTTTAGTGTAAACTTTGATGGATCACCGATGATTGATCCGGTTGATTCATGTCAGCGCCGCACTCGCTGCCCCAGCAAGGAGGAATACCTTCGACTGGCATCGTGGTTGTATAAGGGGCGGTCCGAGCAAAAGCTGAATATATACGATGGCTTGCTTTCTCCGTATGCAGCAGGAACCTACATGGACGGAACGAGTGGAGAGAGAAGGGAAAAGAATCGAGGGACATCTTGCAAAGCGAGCGGACACCGCAGCCACATAGCGGGCAATCCATCGTAGCTTCTTGCACCCCCTTGCGTTCTTCACACACGAGTTGTCCATGGTCTGTCCCCGGCCCCTTCACTCAGCGCGCAAGCTCGCCGACGTCGAGAGAGCAACCGTTGCTGTGACACGACTATGGCTCACAGCTGCCGTGTCGGACCGACAACCGGCTGGCTCACGCCAGCGATTGCGAGGTCTGATGACCGCAAAGGGGTTTCTACCCAACCGTCGATTGTTTTGAGGCTTCTGGGCAGCTTCGGTAGCGGCTATTCGCTTCTTGCTACAGAGCAGCTAGTTGCCCTCTCCTCTGTCTTCAGCGTCGCCCCATGGGGACTGACTGTGGCAGACAAGCTCTAATTAGCAATTCTCTCACCGCACGGTCTTTGTATGGGCTCCGCTGGCGAACTCCGCAAGTAGCGCGGCATACGAGGTGATCAATTATTTTACCTCTCTTTCACTCATCGCAGCAGCAGCAGCGGCAGAAGCAAAGCGCTCCTGCCAGCACTCCCGATGTCCGTCTTCTCTTTTAGCTGCCGCGAGCGTTACCTTCCAAGCGTTCGTCCGCTTAGGTGATCCCCTCTACCTTGCTTGTCCCTTGGACACCCCCCTGCCCCCACACCTCCCCACTCCTGCCGATTTCTCGCGGGAGCTCGTTCCTTTTCGAGGATTTTTACCGACAGTCGAATCATATTATTGACGATCTGTCTGTTTGGGGCTGTATATGCGTGCAATAAATATGTATTGTACACATCGAACTGATACCATACCGATATGCGTTCGACTAAATGTATGCGGTTTTCATTGGTTTGTATTTCATATCATCGCCAGCTTGAGGAAAGCGTGGTGAGGAAGCACGCTCATCCGAGCAGCGGATCAAATAACAACAACAACAACCAAGTAAAGAAGTGCATATCGACTGCAAACTGCACTTCGAAACCACCTGGTTCAACTCCTCTGTCGAGCCGGCAGCAGCAGCAGCAGCAAATCAACGCGCCACCACCGGCAAAACGAAAGCGCTCTGAAGAACGAGGCTCGACAGCTGACGACGGAAAAGATCGAGGAGTCAGCGTTGTTTCCGCTGCGAAAAAGCCGCGGGACGAGGAGGATCCTACAACCAAGAAACTCCAGGAGACCGAGGAGGCCCTGCGCTCACTTTCAGGCGCTGGACTCCTTCTACAAAGCGGTCGGGACGATCCCGCCGACACACCATTCGTGAACCTCTTTGAGAAGGAGGCGCAGGCTGAGAAGCCGCCCTCCGTCGTCGCAAGTGCCTGGAAAGACGTTGTGAGCGTATCATCTTGTTCCTCGAACGGGTCGGCGCCCTCCCCTGCGCTCAACATTGTCACTTCCCCAAGAGTTGACCTGAGCTGCGTGAAACAGGAACCGCCCTCAACGCCTCAAGCTACCGCGGTAAGTATAATAGCTACCATGTAATATACAAAATGTCTGCTTATGTCTGTTTGCTTGCAAATGTATGCCATGTATGCATTTATGGGTAAACAGTGAGCTATTAGTGCCAGATGATGGCCGGTGATAGCGAGAGGGAGAGATTTAAATGAAGTCGCTATCTTGCAGGCATCCCCCGAAGAGGGTAAGGTTGAGGAACCTTCGGCTATCGCTTCAAAGACCAGTGAGAGTCCTGAGGCGACCTCAAGTCCTCCGGCGACTACCAATGGTGGAAGCAGCAGTGCAACAAGCAACAGCAGCGGCTGCAGCGGCCACAACACCAAAAACAACCACAACAACAATAATAGCTGTACAGTAAAAGTTAAGAGCGAGCCTCATTGCACTTCCACGAGCGATAGTCCCGCATCTACCCAAAGCTCAAACCCCTCAACTGTAACAACAACAACAGCAACGACAACAACAAATCCGGCAAGCTCCAGTAGCAGCCCAAGTAGGACGCCCTCTACGGCGTCTTCGACACCTTCCAGATCCCAGCCACCCGTGCAAGTTCAACCCCAGCCTGCGCCAGCAGCCGTCAGTGTAAATACTCCATCGAAAACAGCAGGCGTTGTTCAGCAGCAGCAGCAACAACAACAACCACAACAACAACAGCTACAACAACAGCAACAGCAGCAACAACAACAGCAGCAGCAACAACAACAGCATCAGCAACAGCAACAACAACAACAGCAGCAGCAGCAGCAGCAGCAACAGCAACAACAACAACAGCAGCAGCAGCAACAACAACAGCTACAACAACAGCAACAACAACAACAGCAACAACAACAGCAACAACAACAGCAGCAACAACAACAACAGCAACAACCACCACAACAGCAGCAGCAGCAGCAGAAATCGACATCTCCTTCAGTGGCAGCAGCAGCAACAGTAGCTGCTCCCGTGTCGACGTCTCCCACTATCGGGAACAATTGCGTATCAGCGGTAGCACCTATTATAAAGCGTTTCAAACAAGAACTTCCAGACGATGACGATGATGACGATTTAAGCAATTTCTCCGTTGCCCAAACTTCATACTTGGTGAGTTTGTTAATCCAATGGCAAGCATTTAACCGGTAACTTTAAGGGCGTTCAAGCGTTGCTGATAAATGGTTGGATTGATAGATAGATTGATTCCCATTGCGATTTCCTTGTGCCTAGCTCATCTTTTAGGCAAATGAAGAGACACATAGTGATAATGCATTACAGGCACTTTATTTACGCTGTACCTATTTTACAACGAGGGGAGTTTTCAATGAGATATGATCAATGAGGCAATAACCGAGAAAGTAACACTCAGAAATGTCGTTCACATTTTTGTGTCCATGTTTGCAGAACCAGTACACGAGTAACAACAGTTATCGTCCACTATACAACGGGTGCTCCCCCGTTTCACAGTCGGGTCCTTTACCGAGTCTGCACCAGTTGCAGCCGAGCCTTGCGCCCTTGGCCTCATCTGCACTCTACAGCAGTCCATCGTTGTACCACACCATGTCGCAGAGTCCATCGCTGCCACCGGTCACGCCTGGAGCGACCACGCTACAACCTGTCAAGATCGAGGATGTTGGCGACAATTCGTGCTGCAGCACGGGCTCGGAGACCTCGCGCATGGCTACCGACTCCCCGAAGCTGGGCGACCCGAGCCCTATGAGGTTCGTGTTTCAGTTAGCCTTTTGCTCGCTGCCTATTGTCGTTATCTATTTCTCATCATTCTCTGCCAACTTCAGTCATTTTCAGTTTTGTCATTGCAGTCGCGCTCGGCGCCTGTTCCTCTTTTATCACCATTGTGGCTTATCTTAGCTTCGTGGCGGTGGTTTACTGTGACTCGAATGGCCGAGTCGCGTAGTCTATAGGCACAGGCACATACAGAAGGCTCCTGTAACTTCTAACAGTTAGCAAAGGCGGCTAGATTCGAGATGACTAATAGAGGATTTGTTTGGGTCCGTCGCTGTGTGTGTCTGTGGGGACCTCCCCTCCAATTCGTCTATCCGGTTTCAGGTTTCCATCGCACTCCTCGCGATGCAACGCCGAATACACGCCGCTGGGGCATATGTCAAGTCCTGGCTTCAGTCCTTCTAGCCAACCGCTGGGAGGAATGACGTACCAACAGCTGACCAGTATGCCTCAGCATGGCTCCGGCCCAGCACCCGACCATCCGGCGTATACGGATCTCAATAAATCGAGCGAGTCCATCAAGGCTCTCTACGTAAGCTCTCTACACAAATGTTTAACTTGTGTTTTACAACGACCATGCAACAATTCCTACTTATATTTGCTGCTTAGAGCGCACACTGGAACTCTCCTGAGCCCTCTCAATCATCGTATTGCATAATAATATAATCGTAGATCGTAATAGATATGTTCGATATGCAAGCGATAGAAGCATCGTCTTTTTTTTTCTTGGAATCATATTGAATTGTCGTCGTCGTTATTGTTTGTTATCTATCGCTTATTGATGTAATTAAAAATTCGGAATTGTTCCCTTCTTTCCTCTGTTTTCTCTCTCTCTCTCTCTCGAACGGTTGTTAT
The DNA here is from genome assembly GCA_019614645.1 of Stratiolaelaps scimitus. Classification (NCBI taxonomy): domain Eukaryota; kingdom Metazoa; phylum Arthropoda; class Arachnida; order Mesostigmata; family Laelapidae; genus Stratiolaelaps; species Stratiolaelaps scimitus. The sequence goes on from JABWDB010000021.1 coordinate 4,446,871, forward strand.
ATATTATTGTTCTCTCAGCCGGGCGAAGGAGGTGGAGGTCCCGACGACGAGCCGGGACTAGTGATCGACGAGGGCGGAATGAGGCACCGTGGTCAGCAGGGCCCTGTTGGGCCTGTTAGCCCACCGGGCGGGCCAGGCCAGGGTCCTAGACAAGGTCCGGGTGTTCTCACCGCCCCCGGCGGCCAAGTCGGTTCGCCGTTGCACTCGACACACTCGTCGCATTCGTCGTTGTCGACGGCGTCGCAGCCTCCACTGGGACTCGGCGGGCCACCGCCGGGCGCGCTTGACGATGAGCTCGTCTCGGGTGGAACTCGCACCCCCGAGTCGCCTAATCGGCGGACTCCCGACGGAACCATGAAGGATAGCAAGTGCCCCACTCCGGGCTGCAACGGGACTGGCCATGTCACGGGCTTATACTCGCATCACAGGAGCCTGTCTGGATGTCCACGCAAGGATAAGATTACTCCTGAAAGTGAGTAGATCGACAACAAGATCTGAACGACAGTCATACGGCCATCAACATCTCATCGATCTATTTATTAATTACTTTTCTAATTGTTGAGTAGACGAACGTATCTATCTCTCTCTCTCTCTCTCTTTCCGAATCTGTTGATAGGGAATTGTTCAATTGATGGATTCAACTACACACCAGCAGTTTACTGAGACAGCCTATTCATTGAAAGTATAGAAATTGAGAATTTGCTACAGTTAATAAAAATAAAAACAAATTCTGTGGTTACACTAAACGTAAGTGAACACAAATTTGGGTACAGTTTGTCGTGTTGATGAGCGCACCAAACAAATGTAGTAGTATCATATGGCTGGCTAACGATTCCCTCAAGTTGATAGTGGTAGTTCTAGTAACAGTAGAAAGTACCTTTCTAACACGATGACCTTACGCTCTTTAACGCTACCAGTTCTGGCTCAACATGAGACGATACTCAAGTAAGTCGATTGAACGAATCGTTTAAAATCCATCAGCAACGGAGGTTGACTTCGTCATGACCATGTTGACCGTTTTTTGCTTGCAATGGTGCACCATTTCGTTGAGGCCCACGCAGCGAGGAAAGATTCCTCTTCGCGATTTGATTTCATAGATTATTTTCCGTTGACATCATCCATTCACGATTATGATTGAAAAAGATGCTTTTCTTTTCGTTCTTCCTCTGGTGAGTCTTAGCACTGTCATATTGAGTTAACTATTGTGATATTGTGTTTTCAGCAGTTTGATTAGTGAGATATTGGTTTGATTAGTGATTAGAGTGTTAATCGGTGTTATTCACGCATGCTTTATGCTTCGTTGTGATTTCGGCACAAAGTTACGAGTTGTTTTGATTCGGTATTAATTGATACGAAGCTTCCTTTTGCAATTATTTACATTTTGATTATGTGACAATACGATTTCGTTGCTTTTCGATAACACATTATCAAATTCATCGATATTGCTTCATACGATTGCATGCGAAGGAACGCGAAGGATGAAAATACAAATGTGTCAAGTTCGAATTTGTTTGAATGTCTATTATTACAACATTATTGGCCCAGCCATTATTCGATTCTGACTCAGCACCGTTCCCAATTCCCGGGTACAATGTATAGATGTATGTATGTTTCTATGCATATGAATTTAATTTCGTCAGATTGGTTCACGCCTCTGTAAACAGAAATAGTTTAATGGTCATGATCCATGTTTTTTCTCTCTCTCTCTCTCTCTCTCTCTATCTGTTGTTGTCACTTGCGTTTGTCTATGTGTTGTTCCATCACCTCCAGGTGCCCCACTCCTGGCTGTAATGGCCGCGGGCACGTGAACAGCAACAGGAACTCGCACCGAAGTTTGTCGGGTTGTCCAATAGCGGCTATGGAGAAGCTGGCTCAGAGAGAACTGAAAGGCGCACAGGCTAAACAGGTACATCAGGCTCAGCAGGTGGTTCAGCAGCAACAGCAGCAGCAGCAGCAACAACAACAGCAGCAGCAGCAGCAGCAACAACAGCTTGCGCTGGGAGGATCCGCCGGACCTAACGCCGCCTCTGCCGCCCAACAACAAGCTCAGTCCGCTCAGCTGCCTTCTACTGGTCAGTTAGTTCTGCAGTGTTCGAATATATTATATAATTATATGATATTATCATTTAAGCTGCTACCGAATAACTCGTATGTTAAACGCACATGATCATAATAACCGCTCGTGCTGATAATACCTCTATGCCTCATGACGGCTGTTTTATCCCCTAGAATTATTTCTATGTTTATTGAATATGCGTTCGTGTCCCTTACAACATTGGTGCTTCAGATGCCACTAGAAATAGCTGTTACCCTGTAATTCTAGAATGGCATATATATATATATATATATATGATAACATACAGCGATAATTTGAAATGCACTGTCATCTATTTTACGGATACACTCATGGCTTGCACACAATCACCATTGCAGGCCCTCGGAGGGCCTGGCCACTGCAGGCTCTCGGAGGGCCCGTCGTGGGCATTGCCAGGCCCTTGGAGGGCCTTTGTTGCCGTGGTTCGATACAATGATAAATAAATGATTTGGAGCCAGCAGCTACGTCGATCATGAATAGTAGTCAGACAGATTTGTCCAGTTATGTGTCGACTGTCTCGTAGCAACTCCCAACTTCAGCCTGACCACGACGACCGGTGGCTGGCCAGTTGAGGGAACTCCCTGCTTGCTCGCATCCCATTCGTAACCATTGCCCGTGGCCATTGCTGTTAGGCTCTGGTTGATGTCTATGCCTGCAGCAAGCGTTTGCGAACAATGGCCCAACATCGATCCCGATGCGGTGATGAGACGAAATCGAGAGAGAGAGACCTCTGGTGAGAGATGCACCGCCTTCGTAAATGAATGATAAATATTTCATTCAATGTATCAATCACTAATGGCGTGGCCAGCCCTTCGCCGTCGCAATTCCACCCACACAGTGGCCCCGTCCCCTCGTCCTGATGGTCGTCAGCCGTTGTTAGCCATCGACGGTTTGCCGCGCGTGGTGGAGTCAAATCATTAAGCAAAACATTGATGATGGTGATGATAATTAACTATTTCAATTAGCCCCTTCCCCCAGACCCACCCTAGTTCATAAATAATATTCGACTGTGCAAATGAGTGTGGACGATGGTCGTCTTCATTTGCAGCTAACAAAAGGGAGCTTATAATAATCAGTCAGCACTTGGCACTATTGGGACTAGGAATGATAATTGGTCGTTTTTTATGGCTGCCATTGGACAATTTTAATATTGTACAATTAGTATATATGCTTATTGGTGGGCCCTGCCACTGCAACAATAACTAGGTCTGCTGACTATGTATCCAGTGTTCAGTTCCATTGAATGATTTAATTAGTGAGTTCATTTCTATTTCGGTCATATCACTGCTGTCTGTTCTTGCAGTGTGCTTAATCAAACTTGTTGCTGTTGTTATTGTTGTTGTTGTTGTTCTTCCACAGCGCAATCGGACCGAGTACTGCGTCCCATGTGTTTTGTCAAGCAACTAGACGTCGGTGACTACAAGTACCCTGGCTATGTGGCACAGGCGACGCCGCGAACACAGCTGGCGAAGGAATTGGAGAAGTACTCGCGGCCTCACGACTACATAGTGCCCCCGGTGGGCGTCATGGGCGTGGGCGTGGGCGGAGTTGGAGGTATGGGCGTCGGGGTGGCGGGCGTCGGTGGGGTAGGAGGCTACTACCCCGCTCCCCCGCATCGTGCAACCCCTCACGCCTCTCCCGGCATCCACTGCAAAAGCCAGGCGACTTCTCCCAATTCGTCTCCTCCGTAAGTAACAGGATGACGATGCTAACGATTATGCCAAATACTATCCCATGTCGGCCGGTAGCACGATGGACGTTGCCTCACGAAATACAGCTGAACAACGCGATGATGTCGTCAACGCAACCTTCTATCTAACATTTATTTTTATACATCGCACGACAGTTGAATTGGAGTCTGATCGATATCCGAGTCCCTTCTCAAGGGTTGTCTGCTCTCATATGCCAACCGAATGATTGCAGGAACTCCCCCAGCTGTCTGCCAGGAGGGTCCAAGCCATTTGGCACCGGGTGCTCCGAGCAGACTGAGCCGGTCGATTTCAGCACGGCGCCCTCGGGCCATCACCGCGAGTTTGCTGGCTACGCTTACGATACCAGCAACTCCAGTGACCACTTCATGACGACGATCGAGCACGACAGGTAGGCACCAACTCCGCGGACCACTTGGCCCGCGCTCCTCTGGAGAGCTCTACGATGAGAGAGCAACAACAAGAGAAATGACGCAACAGATATAGCGCAGAATATACGGCATTGAATATCGGCGCTGTGAGACCCAAAGGAGACCGTATTTCCATTTGACTCATAGATCCACCTCTCTTCTAAAGCCATACACGGTCCTGTTTTGTACTAATATCGATGCCGACATACGCCTACGAAGCGCTGCATATTCAACTCAATGTTTGAATTCAATGTTCGATTCAATCGGAGTTCGGATCAAGCAAACCCTCCCCTCCCCTAAAGTCGCTGCCAAATGGCGAGATATGAGGCAGCGCGGGCCAAGACACAGTTGTACGTTCGGGTAGGGAACATTGGCGTTTCATGCTGACTAAGCCGAAGATATTCTCTCCTCTTCCTGTAGATCGGCTACGGCAGTCGCTGTGCCAGGAGCCTCACCCGCAGTCCTCCCAAACCTGAGCCAGAGTCAGGGGGGATCTCACGAGCTCAAGTGTCCCACGCCTGGTTGCGATGGGACTGGCCACATCACCGGTAACTACTCGACGCACCGCAGCCTCTCGGGCTGCCCGCGCGCCGGCCCAGGCCAAGCCAGGAGCTTGTACAGAGCTTCATCGTCTTCATTTGCTGACAAAGCGGATGCCGGAGGAGCGGAACCCCTTCGATGTCCAGTGCCTGGATGCGATGGATCCGGTCACGTGACGGGAAAGTTTCAGTCGCACCGGAGTGCTTCCGGCTGTCCTATCGCCAATAAAAACAAAATAAAACACGAGTTCACGTCAGGTACGAATGTCGGCAAGTGACGGACAACGCTATGGCAGCTGTTGTTGCTGCTGGTTTATTGTTAAATTATTATTGTTGGCTATTGTTGCCACGTGTCTAGCTACGCATGTTCTTGTCAATCGTAGTTACTGAAGACGCTAGAGACTAAATCGGTATCTAGAGGTTTCAGCCCTTAAATAGAATATATTGTTTATGCTCATATTGATAGCAACAACGTCTATATATTTGTGCTATATTGTTATATATTGTGTCATTGTTGTTCTGATCTATGCTTCAGCTACGTTGTATTTGTTCAGGTTATCTGGGTAACGTTAATCTAACTACTTCCCCTTGCCGTGCGATTTAAGCACGAGATGTTCATCATGAACGTGGTGCTTTTCAGCCTTCTGACTCTTGTACATATCTCATGCTTCGTTTGTCTGCTATTATGATTGCTGTCCGCCTTTTGTCGTATATTGTACCATGACATAATAAATATCAGATTCTGCCACTTGGGATCTTTCTCTCTCCTCCGTTGCTCTATTGCAGGTGAATTCGCGGCCTCAGGCAAGCTAGAACCGAGTTGTCTGACGCCAGGATGCGATGGTAGCGGGCACGCAAATGGTACCTTCCTATCTCACAGGAGCCTGTCGGGATGTCCTCGCGCAACGCGTCCGCCACCCAAGGAGGCCGACGATGGATCGGGATCCACTTCTACCCAGGACAATAATGAGGTCCGTGCACTCGAAGATGAGATCGTCGAGTTGCAGGAATACAACGCCAAAATGGAGTCGGAAATGCATCGTTTGCGAACAGGCATCGCGCAGATGGAGGCACAAACACGGATGGCGGAAAGCGACAACGTCGCCCTCGAGGAGAAGACACACAGTCTACACGAATACTACGAGTCGCTAAAGTCCAACTTCATCCACCTGCTGGACCGAACCGGAGCCGCATGCGGTGACGAGAAGCCCACCCCGGAGAACTTCGATTCGTACCTCAGTCGACTACAGTCACTCTGTATGGACCCTTCGAAGGAGGAGGGCAGCCGACTACTCTTCTCCACCGTGCGTCAAGCATTGCAGGACTTCAACATGCCTATGTAAGTGCCCGAGAGGGAAGGACAAGTCGTCGGGTCTAATATCATATGAAGACCGGATCGCCTACTGGGTTATCTATACTATAATATGTACAGTATTTGAAACAATATATTATCCGAAAATACGCACACAGCTTGAATATGCAAAAATATGGATCTTATATAATAATATGAGCTATGTATATGTCGGTTGTAGTAGCATTACTAAATATAGGGCACAAAGAAATTTCAAAAGGCCACAGATCTCGCACCGTGCTAAGTATTTCTATTCGTCTCGGTTCATCCTGCAGAGACCATCCCAACGGCTGGGTGCGATCATAATCCGCTTAGGGGACCTCATAGCACTGGAGCAAGTGAATGGCAACGGACCGAAGCTGCTGTTAAATCAAGAACCTCACAAACTGTAGTCTCCGTCGAAAATCCGAGGTCCTCGAACGGGTCTTGCAGCCATCTATTTTCAAAAGACCCATACCCTCGATCCTCGGGTCCGGAGACACAGCTAGGTCATCATGACCCTAGTAGTCATCAACAATCGTCAATCGTCAACACCGGACAAACGAGAAATGTCCAACGTCAGTAAATCGTCTAAGAGGAAGAACCACAAGTATCTACGAATATGCTGTTGAATATTCAATCCGATCGATACTTCACAGTGAAGCAACATCAATTGTGGTACATCGTCTCGTCAGCCTCAACTGACTGAGAACGAGATCCTGACTTCGTTAAAGGGAGCACCACGATTACCCCAATCTCCCTATCCTACAATAGAGATGTAACGCAGTCGCAGACGTAAACAATTGAAGGTGACTGCCAACGCTACTTATCAACTGGAGTAACAGGGTGAACGAATAAAGAATCGTTGTTTAAACACTACTTGAACGGTAAGAAAGTCGGACGAAGATGAAGAGGAACTCAATAGGAACGGCTTTGAAGGGACTCACCAAAAAGCGCAGAGAAAATCCTATGGGACGCGTGTTAATGGTGAACCTGACTGAAAATTGGTTCGAAAACATAAGATAACATGCTGCTGCATCAATCGTTATGCTGGACTGCTGGTAATATCGACAACCACCGATCGATATTGATTCCTCAGAATTCCGCCATAGTTCCCGCCTTAACCGAACTAGTCGGATTCCCAAACCACCTCGAGAACCCACCATTTCCCAAGAGTCTCTCATATGCTCCACTGAGGGCATCTTCATCTCTCCATCTCACTAAAGCTGAGGCAAAATATTGCTGCCGAATCAACCACAAGATGAAGAACGATGCACGGCGAACGTTACATCTGCATTTTGCCAGCACTGCGTCGCCGTCATCGGCAAAAACTAAATAAGCTGATATTATTATATCGAGTATAATAATAATAATAATAATGATCATTATCATCATCATAAAGAATATCAATAATAACGACAACATGCTAAAATATCAGCAACACAACAACAAACTGACACCAAAAACAATATCGACAATAAAGCAGCAAAAGGGTAACCAGAATTATACAAATCACATCCCCGCACCCAGTGCGCGAATCCTACGGCGGAGCGAAGCATTGGAAAGCTTGAAAAAATACGGATAATACTGTAATAATATCTGGACAAGAAACAATAATTAGTTTCAATCGACAGAAAGAGAGAGAAAGAGAGAGAGAGGGGGAGAGATTGTAGCTTCTGCGGGACTACCTTCTGGTCCGCAATACCACCTACAACATTATTATTACTACACTACTACTAATAGGAAGACTTTACGTAGCGGGATATGTAATAAGAACGATAAAACTATTACAATAATAATGATACAATGGTGAACATACTGAGACTTATGAGACAATATTAATGAAGCTGTATTTCGACGCTGCTGACGATACCCACTCACCCAAATACACAGAAGATACACATGCAGATGATTCACGATTATTATTGTGCATTATTATTATTATTATTACGGTCTATGAATATAATATAGCGAGAACTAATATATAATGTCTATATATAAATATACATAAGAATGGAGGAGAAAATTCTGGATTCGCGGACTTGTTTGTAAAAAGTCACTGTACATGAACTGTATGATGAGCGTGAATGAATGAATAAACTCGAGATACATAAATCCGATAACGCTGTGAGTAGAGTGTAGTGTGCAGTCGGAACAACGGAGAAAATAACGTCCGCTCAAATGGGATATCGCTGCAATTCACCATCCGCAGCCAATCTCCTGAGTTGATTACGAGCATCAGGCTTCGAAAAGCAGAAATGAAACCAACGGTCAAACCAAAATAGAAAACAGAACTGAAGAAGACTTCGATGCAATGCTGAAACTATTTGTTGGAGGCCACCTCGATGATGCTCGAACGTTTTTCCGTCTCGGGACGGTTATATATATATATATATATATATATCTATATATATATATATATATATATATATATATATATATATATATATATATATACACCTATATGATATGTAAGTAAGGATGAAATCACGTAGGCACTAGCTCACGTCAAGAAAGACAGAGAGAGAGACAGAGCGAAACTGAGATAATTCTCCAATTGCGATTTCATTCGGGACTGAGACGACCTAGAGCGGAGATTGGGGCTAGTGCGTGCGTAAAGTTAACACTGACGAAAGTTACGGAGGAAAACGAATGAAAGTCCGTAAAGAAAGCGAGGAAAAAAGAGAGAGAGAGAGGGAGAGCGAGAGAAAGTTGCTTGCATCGCCGCTATATAATGCATTATTATTTTATTCCATGTGATATTATATTTTCGTTAATATTATGATATTAATAATAATAATAATAATGATAATAAGGAAAAGGAAATATTATAATTACTATTATTAATAATAGTATTATTACTATCTTGAGCGCTGATGATAATGATGATGATGATGATAAAGATAACGTGACAGTGTCTCTAATCGTCCCTGATTTGAGCTTGATACTTGATAACGAGCGGATCCCATTCATCGTTGTACATCGAGGTCGTTGTACGTGGCTATCGGGCACGTCTGAACGTCGCCACCAAATTCTGCAGACTGCATGCATCAACCACGATCTGTCGACGTGCAATCCACACCGTAAAACTGTTACACAGTGCTCGATGTCGCGGACACTGTCCTCAACTACAAAACATGAGAAGGGATCAATGATAAAACAATAACAAAGAGACATAGAGAGACAGAGAGAGAAAGAAAGCGAGAAGTGTAGTTCTTTGCGACGTATGTTGGATGCTAGATACAGACACATGAAATGACAAAATCACCCATCAATCATCAACACGATCATAAACTAGTGACAAGAAACACCACGATGAGAAACTTGACTAAAACGTTCATAGAGCAACACTTGAGGACGATTCGACTTCATTGAGAACATAACACAACCACCTTCTAGAAACACACTTGACGATCATCGTTGAACCGAGAACTGAAGCCGCGGAGGAAGGGGAGGAGGGGGGGTAGAATTAAGAAATCAATCGAAGCTGTCTCGAAAAAAATCCGAGGGTCGGTGCACCTCGACATTTTCCAGTTCGCTCAATCTCCCTTTGAGGAACCCTGCATCTGTAACGATCGCATTGTTTCCGCCGTCATCCTAGACGACTAATTCATGTATTGCCGTCGTAGGATGATGAGGTATATTTAGATATTTTCTACTTTCGATTGCTCTGATCTTCGTGATAGCGTGTTGTCTGGGATGGTATTATTATCAAGTTGGCTTTATTTATTACGTGCCCCCTTTGTTGTCGTATTCGTTGTATTGCACTCGCAATGTCTGTCCCAAGAGTCGTACTCGGTTGAAGCGTACTGCGAAATTGGCACGTTGATACCATTGTGGAGAGGTAAGATGGGCATTGTGAGCCCACAAGTCAAACCTATTAGATATATGATACGACGCAAATCATGTCCTTGTAACAAAGAGAAAGAGAGAGAGATAAGGAGACCTGGTGCGACCATGAAAAAAAATCCATCAGGCTCACCGCCTGTTCCAGGAAGCTTACTGCGTCGATAGGGTGCACCGTACCTTAACTGATTAGGCGTAGCACAGATAAACGTTTGTATGTATATGTCGAACAGGGCCCTGGATCGAAAACAAGGGACAGCTTACAACATGACATTAGTAGAGATATATGATAAATCTGTTAAAGCAGTCCACGTCCGCGTCAAGGATAACCCAGATCAAAGGGGTTAACCACGAGGTGGCGTGGACAGTCGTTCTTCGCTGCTAGTGTAAAACCGCTAGCGATGACCGGGGGACGGGACAGGAGATCGCGGTGATGCTGACAGCGGCAGTATCGTAGCATATTGAAAATGCGGTGTACATTTCAAGATTTACAGCGAGAGGACGAGATGAATCCTGCGATGCTGAACTGATCTAGACGAGCTCGAAGGTCTTAGCCCTAATCGGGTGGGGGGCGCGAGACGCGACTCCCACGGGATGACCTCCGGCAACTAGTGTACATATAGACTAACCTAGAAAAACGCGAGAAAGAGAGAGAATGAACGAAAGAGTAAGAAAGGAAGAAAGAAAGAAAGAAGAGAGTGAGAGAGAGAAAGCGAATAGAAAGATTGCATATTGAAAGAAAAAAAACACAAGAATACGGCATCAGAGAAACAAAAAAAGAGGGGAAGACCTGCTAATTCATTTGAAGAAGTCTGAGACGAACAGAATCTCTAGTGTGCGGCCTCTAGCCGCAACAACCCCGAGGAAAAAACACACCTCAACTCTTCATATGGACATCACTTGCATATAGAAACAAACGACAGAGCATACACCCACAGCTACGTTCATTACCACAGCACGATCAACACGGAGCACAGCAACACCGCCGTAAGACACATAAGACATTGAAGAGAATTGACGACGACAACAACAGCAACAACAATAATAAGAATAACAATGACACAGTCTCTCTGTACTACCCAGCAGTCAGCCTCACATCACAACCCCCCTGATCAATTTAGAGAAAAACAAAAACTATCTGAACCGAAAAAACTTGACATGTTGGCCATTTGGTGCTTATTCTAGTTTTATCTCGAGGTGCCGCTCGCCGGGCCAATGTCGACGACATCGTTGACATGGGCAGACACACTGCTCCTATATAAGATCTATCATCAGCTGCCACGACTGCTACTACCACTACTACTGCTGCTGTTGCTACTGCTATCATGCATCCACTAGTCGAGATGAGAGCTCCTTGCGTCACGTAGAAGGCGGTGGCGACAAGCGATTGGATGAGGGACGCGGAAAAAACACATTGCGGGGCTCGCACACTGCGCCATAGAGGGGGTCGGCGAACGCGGTCTGTCTTTTCGTCGTCATACGCTGCGTCTCACTAGATTGTCGAGCAGGTGAAACTAGACACTGGTTTGTTTTTTTTGATATTTTCTCTATCGGGGACGCCTCCTGCATGGATCAAGAAATAAGGGGAACAAATAGAATTCGTTGACTCGAAGGCTGGTGGTAAGCCCGCCCTGCCTGCCAAATATCTGGTATCACGCGCAGTGGACAGGAGCGTATTGGTTGGCTGGACCAGGTCAATTTTAGCGAAACAGTAAAAAGCAAAAAAGGCAGTTTTAGCTGATTCTAGACAGAAGTCAAACGAACGCTAGCATTAAACGAAATAGCTGACGAGACGCTCCGTTGTAGCTTAGTTATGTACATTGCTGGCATAGATGACGGTGTCGTGTCGTATACAGCGCGGGACGGTTAGAAGTCAGTCGTTAAGTGGCAAAACTCGGGCGGGCGCGGTGGGAGAGAGAGAGAGCGAATGACAAAACCGAGGGAAAGTCTTCAATGCGCAAGTAAGGTCCGGCCGGCGGCACTCTGTTGGTATAGAACGTCTCTGCTACTGACACATTGATATATCTAAATAAAACTTATAATGTTGGTTTTGAACCAAATGATAACGTGTCTATTCTATCTATGATGTATGGACATTGTGGCATGACAATTCGCATGCAAATACGTCAAAAATTCATATTAGCTAAATATGTTTTATTTATATTTATATATCGAGTTTCATTATCTTGTTTCACAGAAACGCTGCACATAGATGTGTACATAATTGCATCTGCTATGATAAATTTCTTTTATAAGTTAAAAATCAAGCACGCAAATTTTACACTTATTGATTTTTTTTATGAACAGCACTTTATTTAAAAAGCCTTTAATTAATATTTGTATATACTTAATATCACCGGCATCGTCACCACCATCAGTATCATCATTTCAATCTTCATTATCATATAATAAATGAGTATAATGTTAACCTTCACTGGTTGGCTCCTTGCGATTCGATTTCAATCTCTGCATCGTCACGGTCGACGCTATCATCGAGATTAGAGTGAAGAGATACACTTTTATGTCTTTTGTCACAGTTAGTTAGTTGCTAGGCGGCTAGGAGTCTGACGATCTTCTAGGGATTGAAGGCTGTCAGGGGTTTGCCCGTCGTATGAGCGATCCAGTCCAGATAATTCGTTACGCGCACATACACGCCGGGGACATCTCTCGAGCCGCAATCGATACCCCATGAGACCAGACCAGCTAAAGCGTATCGCCCGTCGTGTCGATAACACGATAGAGGTCCTCCACCATCACCCTTGCACGAGTCCTCGCCCTCCCGACTTCCGGCGCAGAGGAAGCCTTCGAAGAGCTTAAAGTAGGGCCCAAGCCGGGTCCGTCGAAGCTGCTGCTGACAATTGACGTTCTCGATAATGGGCACCTTAACCTCCTTCATGATATTCGAATAGCTTCCGGTACGATAAGCATTCTTACCCCAGCCAGTGACGACACAGTCGTGACCTTCGTACGACTCGCCCGGATTAGGTAGACAGATCGGCTGAATGTGCGGCTGGAATTTAACGGGCTCAGCCAGCTCGAGTATGGCAATATCATTCCAGAGCGATGCGTTACGGAAGTTAGGATGGACAATGATATTTGAGACGGGGTAATCGGCGTGACGGTAGAACTCGACCTCACTTTTTGTATCCCATTCACCGAGACGGATGACGAGCGGTGCGTTCTGACCCCTTGACTTGTATACACAATGAGCCACAGTCAGGACATGCCGATTGCTGATTAGGGTTCCGCCACACTCGAAACGGACCTGTCCATTGTCGTTCTTGAGGACGGCAGCTTGCCATGGCCACTCACCGAATTCCGCTTCACCTTTGGTGTTCTTCTGCAGAATACGACTGTTGAGTCCATTATCGTTGCGGATGCCGCACGAGAATTCGACATGGCCCGTCTCGTGAGCTCCTTTAGGTTCCTTGCAGCATACTTGATCGATGCCGGGACAGTTCTCGTCCCCGCCGAGTAGACCATCGAGAGGTATCTCGTTCGGAGACGGGTTCTTGGTTCGGGCATCGAGAAGGCCTGACCCGTCGTCGTTAATGTGTCCCTCTGTGCACTGATAGAATGGTACGCAAATACACTGCCCCGGAGGGACATCGCCAGGCGCTGGTGGATCCCTTTGCACGCCTCCATTCTGAATAGGGCCTAACTGTGGCAACATACCACCCGTATTGTGCGGGTCATTGGGATCATCCCGCCTCTGTTCGAGCGCAGCGGATCTGCCGGTTATCACACCCCCAAAGTGTTGATGTGGGTCGAAACCACCACCGTACGGGTAGTGTCCAATCACTATTCCCCCCGGATTTCGGGCTTCCTGAAACGTGAAGCTCTGTCCGACGACCACACTGAGGCCTGTGAACCCAAGCAGGATGTAACTGTACCCATTGAGGGTCTTCATGACGCAGCCTGCGTGAGAAGTACTTGATCACGCGGCTCCACCAGTACGCCGACCAACCAGCGTTGATTGATCAGCGGCCTGCCCCCTTCAACGCCGTCCGCTCCAGGTACGCGTCTCTGCAACAAAAAAAAAAACGCAACAGCCAAGATGAGCAAAGTCAACAACTACGTCGCTGCATACTCCACTGTTTTACTACGCCTACCGTCATCACAACCCACGATTAATAATACTAGAGGTACAATTGCAGCGGAATGAAATCTATACAGACAGACACACGCACGCGCGCACGCAGAGAGGAGATACCTGACACATACTCAGCACTGCTGCCTCTGCTTTGTGCATTTATGCGTTCGACCGATAGCGAAGAAGCGGTGAGTGCTACAACTAACACCACTCCGCAAGTCGGTCTGACGACGACGGCCACGGCAGCTCGGTAATGCCAAGTCAACAGGTCAGAGAGACAGGCTTGACATTACAATTGTATATGTCAGACATCAAGAGTCAACTCTTTACGATTCGAAACAAAAGGTGCCACCTCGACAACTCTCCTAAGCGAAGCCCCTCGCTCGTATTTACGTTTGCCAGCCAGCACATGCAAGCACACAGACACACACCAGTAGTCAGTTGGTTCGCCTCGTCAGGACGGTCAGCTGGATGCAAGAGATGCGGTGACGAAAGGATCTAATGGCTGGTAACGATTCTGGGGACAGCCGGAGCGACTCCGCCAGAAGAGACGTCCCATGAAAAAGTGGTGCTGATTCGACGGCGCGGAGCCCTCCACGCCGCGCCGGGTGAAAAGCACCGGAGCTGCGGTAAGCGAAACACGACAACCGAAAGGGGAGAAAGAGTCCAAACGTGCTCTCCACTTCATCCATGTCCGCGTGCGGCGGTGTCGACCGAATCTACTGTAGCTTCGGCTGCAGAATCTCCCACAGCTACCGATTGAATGCAGCGAACGAACCAACTCACGAGCAGCCAACCGACCGACCGACCAACCAACCGTCGAGAAGCACCCGCGGTAGTAGCAGCAGCAGGAGCAGCGGCTGCAGAGAAGCGGACGCCAGCGAACACTGAGCAACGTCATGACATCACCCGTCACCATAGGGGGCCGCGGCGACGGCGACGATGGCGTCAAAAGCGAAGAGGAAAGCGGAACGATCACGACGGTTGCTGAGCTGATTGCGAGGTGAACACTTAGCGGCGTACATAATAGAACACATCGGCCAGGAGGGAGGTAGGGAGCAACGGGTAAAGGTAGGCTCGGACATCGAGAGGTTGGCAACGAGTGACCCGGGGAAACCTGCTAAAGGGGACGATAGTCAACGTCTGCAGGCGGCAAAACGACACCGCATAATTTCGAGGCTGCCCTGCGACATCTGCAGCAAAAACACGCCCAATACATCTGACTATAGCGGCATACCCGTGCTGGTTTGAGGGTGTAAGGTGGTTTTTTTTTGTAGACTAGGCGCTTGTTTGTATAGTGAACACAAATCTCTGCGCCGAATCGGAAATCAGGAACGAGTTCGTTTCCTGACACCGCTACTTTTTTTTTGGTTTGAGTCAGAGACAATATTGTTGATTTCTTAGCTGGCTTTTGATTGTTACTTAGAGTCTGAGTGTTCATTGTATAATGATGATAACTCGTTTGATACGTCAGTAACTCAGACCGGATCTGATCGGAAATGCCTTATGTAGTCATCAGTCTCAAGTAGTAGGCAACCTTGATTGAGATGTGACGTCCGCGCACAGTCAACATATCGTCTAGAAGACCTGTTAAAATAGAGCAGTTTGCAGGCATTTCTTAGTTCCGCTTTAGGTTAGTTGCCAGCTCTAAAGCTCTCAATCGATTAGATCTCTTCGTATGGCCTAGGAAACGGGAGGATATTTAGTCCCCGAAAAAAGAGCCACTATACGAACTTATGAGCGCTCGGCATTAAATAAAATATAATTTGATATAATTTAATATGACATATATAAGTAATTTATTTTACTTTTGTAATATATATATACATATATATATTCTTCAAAATGTTGATTCCTAAAAAACAAATGACTTATGATAATTTGCCTTATATGGAACTGATGATAGTGTTCCAGTACGAAACGAATATACCACACCTTCAAACCAGTCATATTCCAATATATAGGAAATTACTATAGGAAGCAAATATTAAATATGGTGAATTGTAGACGAGGAGTCACTCGAGAGCGCACTTATCGCGGCGATGGCAACGAATGCGCTGGCCAGTGATCGCCGGGGATATAGCTCAGTGGTAGAGCATTCGACTGCAGATCGAGAGGTCCCCGGTTCGAACCCGGGTGTCCCCTACTTTTTTAGCGATAATTATTATAATTTATGATATTTTGAAATTATTAAAACTTCCAAACTGAATTCTTAGAATAAATGTATGTTAATACAATACTCGATATGTATCTCCATAGGTATTATTTTCTATTTTAATGTATTTATAAAACATTAGTAAGGATTTCAACAGGGACATTGGTGTTGAGAGCGTTTTAGCATTCACATTAAGAGTACATATATACACATACATATATACAAAACAATTTTTGCTAAAAAAATATCGTGCAATATCCCCTTCTTTAGCATTCCGTCGTCCATCCCTCATTGATTCAAAGGGAACCCATCATAATGATTGTACTACCATCCGTGTTCTACGCCAATGAAAAACTTTGTGTTCACTTTATTCTGGTACAATTAACTCTTTTATTTCTATTCTTGTATATAATATTAGAATATGTTGACAAAAAAAAAATTATTGTATATCTATTATTTTAGCTACATTCGAATGTTTTTTTTTATGAATTATAATTATAACAATCCCTAGAAATAATTCCTAACTACTGTATGTTTGGATAAATAAACAGTAAATCCTGTAAATTATTTTTTTATGAATTCCGTATTACTAAATTTGATTCATTTGTTATATTTAATGCATTTCATACTGCTACTTTATATTATGATTTTTCCTGATTGTGCTACTAAATCTATCGCGCATTTCGCAGAAAATATGGTTTATCATTCGTATTCAAGGATTTTCAAGAATAAGGATCATTCTCACGGCGTGTTTGATTACTGCAAACAAAAATAAATTCAAAAATGTATTCCACCACAGAGTGTATCATATTAGCAGAAATTATCAAGACGCTCGGCACTGGTGCGATATGCGGTTAACCACCCTCCTGCAGTTGATATTAATATCTCTATCAGTCGGTGTCAAATAGAGTATGGTTTTGTCGCATAATTCTAAGCTTGTCTTGATACTTTGACGGCACAGGATAAGTGAGGGCATCGGCTGAAGGAAAGGATTTCTTGTTGTCAAATGACGAAATAGGAAGTCTCGAGGCTAGAGGCGCCGTTTGCACAAGAGCCCCCTTCCTGCGGAAACTGGCGTTAGTGTTGCTCTTCTCATGGTATTACAAATTCTTGGTAGCATATCAGGAGCAGAACCCTCGAACAGGCCGATGGGATTCCCCGAAAGCAGAACATGTTAGACAGAATGCAAGCATTTTACAGATAGAGAAAAGAATACTGTTTCAATGCTATATCGACCAGCCTACAGTACCGGGAATGAAATGAAGCCTGCTTATGCTTGGATGAGTTTTCTGGTAAACACTGATACGGTTATAGTGGAAGACCTGCGCTAACGTCATGTCGCTGGGGGCAGTTTCAATGCACAATAGAACTGCTCGCAAGATTAGAATTTCCAGATGACAATCTCTGAAGTTGACGCGGACGAGATCAGATAATGATCAATTCGAATAGACGTGCTGGTACGTAATGGACAGTGGCGACATTATTTTTACACGATTTTGCACATAGTTACGTGGAATTTCCGGATCACAGTTGTTTTAATCACAGCTGGTCGTCACTCGAATCAATAGCTTACGCGGTTCAATTTGTTTAGAGGATTTTCGGCCGTGTTAGCACACGGCAAAAGCACCCACCAGGTAGGTGCTTTCGTAACAGAAGTAGTCCGTGGTTGGTGGACCAATATGGTTTCGTTCGCGATCTGAGCTGATTGGTGTTTTCACCGAATCTTCGCCCGTCTTTTCCTTAACCATTTCGTTTTCGTTTGAGTGTCTTAGTCAATTCACCTCGGACAGATTACTTCAGATGTATCGTCCATACCTACCTCGAGACCACGCTTGAAATGATGCGTATTTCTTAAATTCACATCTACTTTTACTACCTGTGCATTAGGTTCCGTTTTCATGAAGGCGAATTCGACAAAAGCTCTCTTCAACGTTGTGTCGGCTTTTGTCTATTTTTGAAATTGGTCATCGTTAAATAGGGGCCACCCTTCGTTTCATCAGTGGTGGTCATCATTGGAAAGCCCACCGGCGATAGTGGCTGCACCTTGTGAAGGCCATGCACAGGCGGTGCATGAACGACATTTCTGAAAACCTGTCTATCAGTACCATCTCTACCCATCTTACAGGGTGAGACAAACCTAAGTTAGCTTGAAGGCCTGTCGATTTGCTGAAGTCCTATTTGAAGTCCTATTCCTATTTCCTAACAAAAAAAGAGGCGTCCCTTTTTGGATAGAAGTAACAACACTCTTTAAGTTGCGTTCTCCTGCTTTCGTGTGAGTCTCTTTTTCACTCCTTGTTCTTAAAAGCAAATGAAATAAGAGAAACCTGTTCTCTTGCAGAAGAATATTCTGTAATACAATATAATGTTATTGAATACTAGTCAAATGTGCAGTATAAAGTATACAGGAGATAGTTGAGTAAAAAATAATCCTATCCGATTTATAGTGGAATAACACATTAGTAAAATGAATGATGAACCACTTGATCGGCAGCTAAAATTTACAATTACCCGCTCTCAGGTTGCACTTAAATTAATTACAAGTGCTACGGCCTGAATACCTGGTACTACGGCCTGGTTGTAATCTGCTGTTTTATTGGCAAGTCACACAGAACCGAAATTAAGCGATATTCTATTTTATAGTATATATTTATTTTAATATAAATTGCTTAATTTATTTCCTATTACTTCAGAATATATACGACAAGAGTCTTGACATTGGCGTATATTTGACTGATATTCGTTTGCTCTTCTTTGATCTGAGACAACATTTCTTCTCTCGTTGCATAACGCAATCAGCGAAATTCTGGAACATCCCTGATGGGACTCCCATCAGAAAAATTAACTGAGCGGTGAAAGCCGAAGATCAGAAGTATAACTCTCTTAGAATTGTAAGTCATTGACCCATGTCATTCACTGGCTATCTGCAATTGCCAGTTTGTAATTTCCTCAGCAGCATCGCAAATCGCAGCCAGATATTTTCAAATCCGTGTTCGGTTGCCTCCACATGCAACAGCGTCCCGAAGTGTGACCGTCACCAAGCTGAATGATTTGAGAACTCAATCATTAGTTAATGCCAAATAGACAGCCTTATAACGAAAATATGTAGCGTATTATATAAATGTGCGAATGAGCTGTAAGGTCGAAATAGTCAGTCTGAAGTCAGACGGAGAGTGCTGAGTCGACGAGTTTGCAAAGGTAGTGAGAACAAGCGCAAATGACTGACTGAGTGACTGATTAACCCCTGCAGGGTTCACTATTTGTAGGGGTCGTTCGTTGCTGTGGTCTATTTAGAGCTGGTGACGCAAAGGTGGATCTCATCCCAGATGTGCGTGCATCTGACTTCTCCCACGGGCATCTCCCGAATAAAAGTTTGCAGTTCAGTCCTCTCCACCAGCCTGGACGGCCGCCCGTGATTATCCAGTATTTGTGGACCTTGCTCATAGATCGCGCCCGGCCATCGTGTAAGCTTGTCCTAAGCTCTGTTCGGCTACGTTGATCTTCGGCCACAATACAGGCAGGCATTGTCCGAACGTCCCCAATCATTCAGTTTGGACTCGACTGTTATCGTCCACGGATAATTGCTCGCGCAGGCGCGTTACCAACGTTCTTGCTTCTACTTACGCATACGCGAGTAGGACTATCTCTCGATTCAAAATCTAATAAATAAATTCGTAATCAAATTAACGGTTGATTTAATTTATGTGACCAGACCCTAGTCGGACTCCAGGCGGCATTCAGTTTTCCTACATCAAGGAAGAGAGAGAGAGCTAAAGAGATTGGTTGATTTATAAATATATATATTTATATTACTTACTAATCGTTACCACCCTATATCGCCCGGTGGTGGTTGGCCGGCGACGAGTACACGCCATATGGCCGGCGGTTCCACTTCATCGAAAGTTGCTAAGCGCGAGCGCCTCGCCTCCGAGGACGCGTGTAGCAGCTACCCACGTGGTCGATCAGCATCTCAGCACAATAGTAGACAACACGTTATCTGCGCAAGGATCGCGGTGGTTGTTGCAATGTTAACGGTCACTCTCCTTGTATCCGCCGTCTGCGTGATGGCGCACCAAGAACAGAGCCGTAGAATGCTGAAGGAGAATATCGGAGGGAACCTCGTCGCTGACGAAGATCGCAGAAGTTTGCTGGTGAGTTTTGTAACGTGTGTCAACAGTGACAACATAAGCTGTGTCGAACAAATAAATCTCCATAACATGGACGCTGATAGCCCACAATGATGAATCGGATGTGACTAACACGACGGTGCCATTCAGTATTGTGTCTAGACGAAGCTGAAGAGGTGTGACAATAATGTGTGCAATTTGTCGATCGAAACCAACATTGGCGATTGGCCAACTGTTTGTACTCATACTATGCCCTCCCCACTCCAAACGTGATGGTGGACATTTTTACGGTTACCGTTACGAACCATACCTTTCATATACATCTAGCTGCTGAGCACAAGTGCGTGACGCGTCCTAGAAATTCTGTGTATGTAGGTGGTCAAAAATAGTCCGACCGTGTTTTAGCCTTTGCTCTGAAACTGTTACTACCATTACATATCGTCCCTAGGTCGATCAGTTAGGCATAATCAATCAACCTAGTAGGTTTGGCAGACGCTTTACGTAACCGCTTTTATAGAGCGGTCAATTTCTTCGCAGAATGCCACACAATATAATAACCAGAGCAGTTGTTGAAAACGATATTGTTTATCATTATCTTGCCGTATCTGAGGAGCAAGCATGTTACACTCAGGTACCAATATGATGACAGGGTTTATTGCCTGTGCTTGTTCCTCGTCACATAGCCGACTCGGCTGTCAGATTCGGCAACATCAGCGGATAATGAAACTCGCCTGACGGTTGGCTGGCAATTTGTCACTTACCTTCGTACGCCATGACGTAATAATATTATCGGGCGCACCGGTGACTAAATATTACTATATTAGAGCAAGTAGACTCGTGATGGTTTGAGATAAACATAACATTCGCTTGTTCTCGTTTGTCGCGAAATAAATGACCAAAAAACGACTAAGACTACATTAGCATGCTAGAACACAAGATCAAGCTCTGCGAGGATCTAATCAGCATCGACACGTCGTTTTTTTCGAGACTTTGAAAGGCGTGAATGTCCCATATTACGTTTGTTTCTCTCTCGTGTGTAATCAACTATTAATTCTAGATATTCTACATTGTTCAATCTTCGATAGAGAGAAACAAGGTTAGATTGAGCTTATTAGAACCACAACTATATTAGACTTATTAGAACCACGACGACTTTTAAAAGAGGTCCGTTTTATAAAGCAATGCCGATAGCGGTACCGTGGACGTTAAACGTTGACTGCGAGTGTGCCCGGAAAATTTATAAGAACCACGACCCGATAAGAACTATAAGGGCCGCAGACTGCTGATATTCGGTCGAAATCCTATCTATCAACCCTTTGAAGTTTTTGTCCATTATACAAATGCAGCATTGCTTCCTCAAAGCCTGAATAGTCCTGTCATTTACTTGGTTCGTACATGTTCGTATGACACATCTTCATACACATTTGCTAACTGTTTGTTCTGCCTTTGTTTTTCGCATCTTGCTAGACCATTCTGGACTTTAAGAAGCTGGTGGACAAAGCCGGCAGTGCATTTATGGCAAAGAAACCCGACGGTGCAGAACAAGACGAGGTCGAGAATGAAGCTGAATTTCGTCAGCGCTGGGACGAGCAAAATCGGAAAGAATGCACAATCGTCATCACGAAAAGGTTCAGAGGACGGTGCACCAAAAGTCCCAAAGGATTGCATCTCTGCATCAGCGCGAAGCACATGGTAGAAAACCAACAGGAGTGTGAGTCACAAGGCGAAGATTGGCCACCTCGCGGCTTTCCTTCGCCGGCTCAGTGAGGTCTCGTTACGGGCAATGCATTGCTTGCTTGTCCACGCAGGCCAACGGGCTGTTCCTCTCCTGAACGTACCCGATTACTATGTAGTGATGAATGTGACACTCGTACACGACTTCATCCCTCGTGTAATCCTATATACGTCTGTGAATACTGATGTGTCATCACGTAAGAGTTGACTGGAAGCATTCCGATGAATGTTCTAATTACATCTTGTCTATTCCCACATTTCCATGACATCTAAAAATAATTTCATTATTCTATGAATCCGTTACCGTTAGTTTGCTACGCCTTGCTCGTTTGGATAAAACAATATGTACAATCTGCTTATTATACAATTACTTCTCACGCGAGATCAGCAAATCGTTCGATACCCCCAGAAACTATCCAGCCGTATAGAGAAGAGAAACTGTCGGACGTAACGTGTTATAATACAAAGAGCTTTTGTCATCTCCTATTATCAACAAAGCCATAACATTCTAGTCTTTACTATTTGTGTTCAACCAGTGAGATATGAGCTGTAAAGATGCATTCATTGTATTATACTGAATGTGCACGCTCGATCATAATGAACTCGATATCATGTATCACCCGGTCATAAAGACCATGAATCAATATATATATATATATATTACACAAGATACAAGTGGATCTGCCGGGGCCTGCATCGTGCTTCAAATATAGAATGGCTCCAACGCATAATATCAGATACGAAATAAATATGTTAAAAAAAATACATTATTATGACTGTTTATTATATATATATATATATATATAAATGAATAGACGAATGTGTTATTGTTGATTGACTCTTACCATTTTATTTGTTACATATCTCGTCTGTTATTTTAGGATAAACTTATCCGATGAAAAATCAACTAAGCATAGATTGGGGTAACTCTGCTGAGAGCGGTTCCTCGGTAACCTGTACCCTTTGAAATCAATATATCGAAAAACGAATACCCAAAAGTGAGAAAAAAACATCGATACAATCGATAAATTGTTTACAGCAAAATGCCGCTCTGTTAATCATCAATACTTTATATACGAAATAATTGGCGTATAAAATGACTAGACATGTGCTGAAGAGAACTACTGCTCCGCCCAGACACGTAGATTGCTCCGATCGATTTCGGTGCACGTCGTCGTTGGATTATCCCTGAAACAGATGATGATTCACATGGGTATTATAACGGATTATATATATATATATATGTGTCAGAATGTTGATCATTTGTTTTAACCATTAGCAAAATAGGGCAGAGAGGAGTCAATGATAATAATAATAATAATAATAATAACACAATTTGCATTAATCATATTATAATGCTTAACACGAGCATTAGATGATGCTAGGCTGTACTTCAACGCTACGTACGATGCTTCATGGCGGAACACGTTGAGAGGAAGAGCTTTGATGCCATCAGAGTTATCGCAAATGATCTTGGCCATCGATGTCTTGCGAAGCTCCTGGAGCTGTTGAGGAGTAAACGACCCAGCCTGGTTGCCGTGCTCATAATAGAATCTGTCGCCAAATTTAGCCCGCATAAACTGGTTCGCTTGAATGCATGCGAAGGTCGGACCCAGAACGCCACCCTGTACCGAATATTCGGATACGCCAGCCGGGAACAGATCGATATCCTCTAAGCGTGTGTACGCCGCTTGAATTTGCTGAACTGCGTCCTCTGGCATCAGCTGGAGCAGGTCTTGCCACGAACGAATCTCCTGTAACAGTTAGACGCGCTTGACCGTAAGCGAATATATTTGTTGGGCTGCTTTAGCTTGGTGTGTCCCATTCATTTACTGTTGTTGTTGTTTTTCTTAATGTTAAATTTGCATAGTTGCGCAATGGTCCACACAATGCTGTTGATAAACAACGCTATCTATTCATAAGCTGATATAATAAATAACGTTGCGGGAAAATGACGAACCCTGCCAGTGCAATAGCGAACATAGTCGACATAGGGCCGTATTCCGTGATCTCTGCCACGCTGAATATTCAGTGCGATCAAGTCCAGCCCAAAGGTGTCGTTTCGCAGCCGGTACAAGTGATTAGTGACGTCGTCAGTGATGAAACGGTCGAATTGTTGTCCAGCCTGGCGGAACAGTCCTCGGAGCATCGGATCCAATTGGCCCCTGATTCAGTCATCGATCAAAGGAGCGCGATGGTTACGCAAGTTGAATGCGGATTTCGAATTATGTTTGCAAATTCGTATCCGACATAGTCCTCTTAAGAATTGGGACACTGCAATGCATTTCTGTGAGTTTCGTAACTAAGTGACATTTTATTTTAGCTTTGTGAAAAACAATTCAGCTAATTTATAACATTGTAATTTCTTTTTTGGCTACTTTGTTATTCTTTTAAATCTCCAATTACCAAAATGCCATTTACTGTTTGACCACAACAAAGAGAGGGAGTATGTCACTCTTTCATGCTTGTTTAGCCTTCTAGTGTGTTCATGATATATGTGCCACTTGTGACAATGCAGCTTGAGACTTGCTGTTCAGTGCTTACTCGTAGTATGCAAAGGGAAAGAAGAAGAAATCCTGAAGCTGAATTGCTCCAACTTGTCCTTGGCTGTTCACCAGGCGGAAGGTACCGTCAATGAGGGTGTGACCAAAACGGAAAGCCGCCGAAGCGAATTCGTTGAGAACTGTAGCGTCCACCGTAGGGTCATAGTTTGTATAACCCTGCGGCTGTGTATGAACGTTGAACGACTGGAGGAACTGCGGTCCTGTTGAAGAAAGGATTCACACATTATCAGTGATCTTTATATATTCTAGAGATATCGTATATAATAGACATCACTCTTTACAAATCTTCTATATTTTAGTTTATACAAACAGTTCATTTTATGCACAGGTTAACATAGCAATGACGACATTGTGATCATTCGACGATTCCGATGAGGAGACTAACATATGCATGTATCCTGGATGCAATATATTAAAGCAACGGCGATTTTGCAGGTTCGTTAACTGTGAAATACGATTGTGAAAATCAAGGCACAATTCGTCTTGATGTAGTGAAGTTGGCCCTCAACTGAGGGTCCATAGAGAACGAATGCACCCATTGTGTTTATGTGATGTCTCATATTATAATCAAGTTCATTTTTATATAATAATAATAATAACAGGCTCATATAGTCGTTTTAGTTCGTGTCTTTTTATATGTGTTCAAATTCCGGCAGGCAATAGGAACCCAAAGAACAGCAATAGCAACCGCACCCAATTCCAAACGTATATTATTGTTAAAGGGAGCCCATGTAGCACCACGCAACTGCTCACCAGGAGGTAAATTAATTAATTCTTAAGAACCATGTCATGACGCATCTATGCTTCAACCACTGTCCACATATAGAAGGCACATGATAGCTAGATGTCTGTAAATGTATTTTATCCAGCAGGCTTCTTTTTCTAAGTGGCCGTCATTCATTGCAATGATTTTCGACTAAATCGCGTTGACTGTATGATTTATTATTTCTTGAATCATCACGTTCGTACATTTTCTTGCACCTACTTGCACCTTGTGGATTTCTAATTGCTTCTGAGAAATCCACTTACCTAAGACGATGGGCAGCCATTCATGGTATATGACATGTTGCCACTGAGCGGTTACAATTCGTCGCGTTTCCTGGAAAAGACGTTCGTCGTCCCAAGTAGGATTGACCTCGTTGAGT
Source organism: Stratiolaelaps scimitus (assembly GCA_019614645.1). NCBI lineage: Eukaryota > Metazoa > Arthropoda > Arachnida > Mesostigmata > Laelapidae > Stratiolaelaps > Stratiolaelaps scimitus. The sequence continues at coordinate 4,472,615 of JABWDB010000021.1, forward strand.
TTCTGTGCGACAAGATTGTGCTGGCGTAGCCAAACGAGATGCATAGCTGTTAGGCCGGGCTGTTCGTTGACTCGCTCATCTCCGGCTCGGAAACAGAACTTTCCCGCCGATGGAATTGAGCAGCGGTCTTCATCAGGGTGGAATGAACGCGGCAACATTTGACGATTGTTGACCACCTGTGTAAGAATGCGAGACAGTTAATAGAGAAACGTTGACATTTACCTAATGAGCAGCGTTCACATATATCTGGTACCCGCAAACATTAGGCCTAAATTGGACAAAGAGGCATTGGCCATAAATGGGCAAAGAGGCATTACATATCAGGGCAAGAGCTCTTATAATTTAAAACGTATTTAGTCCGACGACATGCCTAGCAGGCGCGCTTAAGATCATGATGCAGCGTAAAATAAAGGATATGCATGTAACTCCAAAGCTGTGTAGCCTGAAATGCCTTGCTTTTTTAAACATTTTATCTATAGACGTCGAGAAGACAATTTCGAATTTTCAATACACACAGGTATTTTGTTAGAATAGGAAGATGAATTTTTAGCATGCATTTTTTGTAGTCTCTTTTATGCAGAGAACTGCGCCTCATTTACCTGATACTTGAGCAAGCCTTTGACTTTAGCCCGTAGACGGTTATTGTCGTCATCGGAACTACCGTAAATTTGGGAAGCGTCAACATATGATGTCAGGGCATCCTGCTGTTCGCGATGACCAAGTTGACAGGTAGAGCAGGGTGCGCTGCGGGGCATATTGTGACAGGTTTGGCCAGTCGGACCAAAGAACGCGTCGTTCTGGGATATCTCGAATGAGAAGCACTCCGGACCATCGCGGCGGTCTTCGCTGCAGCAATCGATCGGGTTGTTGGGATCTAGAGAAGTTTCATCAATTTTGAATAAAAGAAAAATATCAGCTTTGCGTTATAGAAGATATTGAGGCGTAGCTCTGTATTTAGCATGTATGGAAGTGAATAATTGCACAGCTATATTCCGAGTATGATTACTTAATAAGTGCAGACCAACTTCTAATTGGCTCAATGTCTGCGTGTGCATTCAATTAAACTATACATCGACTACAACCACGAAGAAAGATGGATTTAAAGGATTGGTTATGTTTCTAAACCTTTCTTCTCAGACGAGACTATCAAATAAATAATACTATCATCAAATCGATTCTATCTCATGATTCAGATAGGCTCATTAAAATAGTACTTTTATGGAGATAAAGCGAGAGAGAGAGTGATCGGTGCAAGCCAAACGTACTTCCGAGGTTGATGATCTCTCCGGGGTCCTCCTCCATCGGTGCGAGTGCCGTGTCATGATCGAGGAATTGTCCGACTTGCATCAGCATATGAGTATAGTTAGGAGCAGACACATTACGGTGCACATTAACGAGCCGCGATATGATACGGGCATTCGGCAGGCGCGAGTTGAACCGTCCACCGCGAGGCTCATCGATGCCGTTTTCGTAAGCCGGCGGCAGCAGTCGCGTCATGCAGAAATTTGAACGACCCCAGTGGGGATTTCGCAGGTTATTGCATCGGCCATCACCAGCGCGCCACGGGAGGCGGGGGTTGCATTGGGTGCGTCGGCGTTCCTGGCACTGCTGGGTGGCCCGGGCTAACGCCGTGTTATCCAAGTTGATAGCGTTCAGCTGCTGGATCTGCTCAGCAGGTGCGCGCTGAGCCACGCCGGAGCTTAAGGGGGCATCCCTGATCACAATGCCGTATTTACTATGAGTAGCCGAACCGACGATAATTAAAGAAATGGACGAAGAGGAGGAGGAGGAGGAGGACGGGTAGAGTGAAGAAAAACCAGTATTTGGACCAAGAAACCCGAAGCAAGCGAAAGCGATGCGACATGACGTCAATAATCATCACCCGTCAGCGATCGAGGTTGGATTCGATGAGTGCGAGGACGCGGATGAAGGCGGAGCAAAGCGAGCGACAATATTATGAAGTGAAAGCCAACAGATGAATAAAACCGTATTGCTTAGATTATTAGCTGCTCATTCGACACTGCTGCATATCATGTTGTGGTTACAGAGATTCGGAATAGTGTGTGTGTGTGTGTGTGTGTGTGTGTGTGCGCCCTAATGATAAGCGCCAAATGATTCCGTTACGAGTACAGTCACCGATTACCTAGTTAGGCTGTTGCAACGGAGCGAAACAGCAACGTCGGCTACTGTTGCAGTAGTAGAAGTATTGAATAGATATTGTGTTTTTCTTATATTATAAGTAAGATAATTGAGCAAAAAGATAATGAGATATTACTATGCGTTTTTAAAAAAAAACTCATATTTGACTACGGACAGGTTAGTGAATTAAGTGAATCTACTCGGCAACAACTGACGTATTCGTGACCAAAGTTTGAAGTCTTCGCCGATATTTCTGCCGTGCTATCCGCATACGCGTATGAGTTAAAGAGCAACAAGTGCCGTCGTACCTCATTATCATATGTGTTTGTCATGTACATTGAACCCATCAGGCGTGTATGATTGGCGATTTCATGCAATGCAAGCAGTGAGACAGGTCTTACAGATTTATGACGTGAACAGCGAATTTGTAAAATGTTAATAACTAGCAGACATATTTTCTACTCGGTCATAACATTTATAAATTATATAATACATATATTATAATTTACGCGATGTATATATTTGCTTATATATATATATATTTTTTACACGCCATGAATTACAGAAATGTGTTACCGAAACGCGAGTGCCTTAGTGGCTTCCTCAAAAATACGGGCGTTCTCTGCAATCTCTCTGGATTGACGAGTCGACGGCCTCGACTGGAAATGCTGGCCATTGGCAAATGGACATTTCGGCGACGTCGGGAGACACTCTGGAAAATTCACAGAATTTTTATCGTGCTCGTGAGAAAAGCGACGATGTCTTAATTCTTCTCAAATATTTCTTCCAAACTTCACACTTGCGGCATACTTATGCCGTGTGTAAATGTCAATGAATTTACACTGCAGGTTATAATAGTCGTCTATAATATTGTATTCAGTATTCCGAGGTGAATTCGGATGAGTACCAAGCTAAACTCTGTAGTTTATTCTGCTGCAAGCATTTGGTTACCTGCGTATAGATCATAACCTGGCCAATCGACAGTACATTGGCGCTTGCCATATAGGCACAGACACAGGCAATAAAAATAACAACATCGCAGATAAGCGCAACTGATTTACTCTTCTGGTGGATGAGAGTAACATGGATTAGTGGATTACTTCAGTATAACCCATTATACCTTAACCCCAGCTAGAAGCCAGACTGAAAATATCATTGTTATAAGTAGAGAAGGATTTATCACTCGTTACTGCTGCAGCAGTGTCAACGAACGCCGCCATTATCTTTGATCAGAGACAAGGAAGATAGCGATGCGGCTTTGGGCGATTCTGTCGATATACGATGAGAATACCCGCGGTGGCAGCAGCAACAGCCGCATCAAGTATAGCCAAATAATTTGTGCTTGTCTCTTGCATGATGCTGGCAGCCGCGAATTTTGTTGCCATCTACCAAACGAGCTAAATGTGTTCATTTCTTTGTTTATTGTCGTTCAGCATTGATAATAATTATAATTGTTTGTTTCTCAGGTTATTAGTATATTTATGCAGTGAATTTTTGACAGTCATTATCATTTTGAAGTTTCTCAAGTTTGCCGTTTCAACGAACCAATCAACTGGTGTAGCAGAAAACACTGTCATATTCTAGAAGATAGTTTTCAACGTGCTGCACATAACGGGTCTTAGTACACTTCAAGCTATTTAAATTTATGAGCAATGAAGAAAATTTCCTCCTCTCAAAAAAAACAAACTTGTCAGTAAAGTCTAAAAAGTTATTGTTAGTTGAATTGAGGATACGCCATGTTGTACGATGTGACTGAAAAAAAAAATACGCGATTTGGTACCGTTTGTAACGTGAAGTAACGTAAGCGCATCTTAGCGAACGCTGGCCATATACTATGACAACAAATTGAAAATCTTCAGGAACACGTGGACCGGCCAATCGAACAAACAATGCCAAAATCGTTGAAAGCGAATTTTAATATACATGAGTTATCTCTCTGTATTTGATAACGAACTGATAGCAAAAGTGTCGAAAAGACCTTCAGCATCCGATGGGTGACATTTATTTTGCCGCGGGATAGTCCCAATGACACCTTGTGTCTTGTTTACGTTGCTGTCGTATCGCCGAGCTGATACCAATGTAAGGGGTATGTAGGGGCGGGTTGGCGGGATATTATTGTTTGTGGAAATGTTACGCAAACATGAAACGGAAATATTCATTTGGATCAGTCACCGGCAACTTTGTTGCCATCGGGGAGCCATTCCGTTATATTGGGCCGCCATCCAGAGCAACCGACGTCGGCCTCATATCTCAACGTGGCTAAACAATAGCATCACATTCAACTCAAAGCGACAATACATTTATTAGAATAAAAATTACAGCTAAACTCAAAGTCACCATATCGTTTCTCTCTCTCTCTCTCTCTCTCTCTCTCTCTCTCTCTCTCTGTGCGTGTGGTGAATGGAGCGTGTTAAAGTGACTAGCGTATTACGGGAACAAGGGTCACCCCCGGTCGTCACCCCCTTAAACCGATCCCCTCCTATGGGAGAGTATTGCGGAAATTATCTCTATAGCTAAAACAAAAGACTGCGGCCATGTGGTCAGCGTTGATAGGATGATAGCAGCGCCTCATAACAATGATATGCATAGCAGCCTATGGAACGATTGTTGAAGCTGAATGAATGGAATTAAGGCAATCAGTGTTCTTGTAACGGTTCAACTGAACTTGGCGATGCGAGGACGATAAGGCTCTCTAATCTGCATGTTACATAAACGCTAAACAGTAGCAGCTTAGAGAGCAGATCGAAGCATCGTTAATGATTCGTACTGTAGAATGTTTTTGTGTTAGATTGTAAGGTAAAGTAAAGGTGATTATTGATATTTAATGGAGTCGATCCGAATTTCGATTGGCCTAGTTCTAGGGTGAGTTTAGACGGAAGGCATGTTCTGTTCAGCACTTGTGTGTGTGTGTGTATGTGTGTGATTATCGTAAATCGATGAGACGTGAAGATATTTCTAGTCATGCTGCTATAGCGCGTGGTGCGAAAACGCTCTTAGGCTGAGTTTTACCAAAATATTATTAAACTTCAATTGAATCCCCTGTTCTCAGAGGTAAAATTCTGGTTTGGGACTGCTCTGTGGCTGACCCTGTAGCACCTTCTTATGTCAGCGCGTCGCAACAAAACCTGGTCATGCAGCCAATACAGCCGATCAAAAATAGAAAATACGCCTCTTTAATAAATGTACTATTTTAAACCTGCAACCTTCGAAACATTGGGAGGACCAGGGATACAATCATTGAACTTTCCACAGATATTAGAATAAAGCTTATAGTCCGCCACAGGAAAACCACCAACTGAATTTTGAATGAAGAGAGTGTCCTTAGATTTTCAAAGGGGCAACGTAATTTCTATTCTGAGCTCTCTTGGGGACACTGCGAAAATGGGGCCTCCTTATTCTAGATTTTTACAAGTCAGCACTTGTTTTTACAACGCAACAATATTTAGAACGATTATTATAATCAAAATAATCAGGTAGTTTTGTTCACACAGTCAAGCTCAAGTCTTGGATAGAATTCGGCCTTGGGCACCTATAGGTACGAATACCATATAAAGTACATACAACCAACTAGTGATATCGAGTTGGTTTCGCGTATGAATATACATAAATTGCTTGCCAGCGATGTCATGTGTTCACGTTTGTCAACCTAATAATTCTTGATTCATGCTTTACGTTCGATTTTCATCTGTCTGCTATTTCGCATAGGCAGACAGGCGGTCAGGCTATTCTTCAGTTAGTACCAGCTCTGCTCGAGCAGATTGTAGTCCCTTTGTTCTGCCATCCTGTCATCGGAGTCATCGGAAGTATCCTTTCATTCAAATGGTCGTATTAAGTGTTTGTTATATGCGAAGTTACCCCAGTAGGAGAAATATCGTTAATGTTAGTAATATCCATCATAATAATAATAATGAAGATAATAATCATAAAGGCGAAATACTGCTCCTGCGTTAGATTACGGACAGCGTCTGTGGTTAACTATCCACCACCTTTGCTTTCTCTTTGTGGAGATTCCCCATGTCCAGTCGCCTTCCACTTTTCGCTGACTTCGTCCATCCTTGCTGCGTATATCATTGCATAGTCCAATGGGCATATACCATAGATCGTATAGACCAATGGGCAAAGCAGCTACAAGCACGCTGCAGTGGTACCGAAGCACCGCACTGATGATGTCACCAACGAACCAAAGATCGAGAGAGAGAGAAAGAGAGCGGAAGCTACACGGATAGCAAAACAGCGTAATGTTGGCTGCCCAAGCCATCAGTGTTGCTAGAGCCGCCGCTACCGGAACCGACAACATCTTCGTGATTTCGTCTGTGACGTTGTTCGCGACGCGCCGAGTCCTCCGGCTACAGAGAGGTCAACGCATATCTAGATATATATATATATATAATACAATACAATAGATTGTGTGGCGAGTGCGAGGCGGGCAGCTAGCTAGAGACTGTTGTGTCCCGCGGACAATCACAGCATGAATTTTCGGTCAAAATCTGTATTGTAGAAGTCGACGAAAATCAGAGAGTGAAGGCATAAGAGTACGATGGTGATGTCGGCGACGACGACGACGACAAAAGTGGTGTAAAAATATGAAAAAGCAGGAAAATGATGAAAGTCGCTGCTGCCTTTAACGCGGTTGTCTCTGTTATGCAGTTGCACTAAGCGATAATCGCACCGAAGTAACGCATTTCATTGCCAGCAGTCACCCCCTCCACTGGGGTCCTCCCCAATCCGGACTTGTAAAGCGGCAACGGGGACCGAAAAGCAAAATGGTGAGGAGGCGGTCCCGCGCCATGGGTGCAGACACTGATGATGATGAAGGAGAAGGCCTTCGCTCTCGGTGGGGCGCTTTCGTGGGTAGGGCAAAAGCGCAAGCAATGAACGTCATATTTGAGATATGATGTGTCCTCCTCATCCTCATTCTGCTGGATCTGCCTGCCTTGCTGCCACGACGGTCTGCCAGGAGATGGTCCTTGGTCAGCCTGGCGGCCTGCCCGTGCTCGATGGGTTGAGCGCCCACAACTGTCCCGTGCCTCGAGTTATAGTAGTCGATGTGTAGGAGGGTTTGTATATATGTGTGTGTGCCTATATGTATGTATGTATATATATGTGTGTGTCTGGGTGGGACTTCTTTCCATTCCCGAATGCCCATCTCCGACCGACGAAAGCAGGCGAAAGTCGAAAGCCGCAACTTGCCCCCTCTCGACCGCCGCCGCCGCCACCGGCACCATCCGATGTGACGACGCTTGGTGCTGTTGGGAGCCGTGGCAGCTGCAGCAGCGTTAGAAGCAGTGATGGCAAAGGTCTCTGCCGCGTGATGGTGGAGGCGGTTTCTGCTGCTTTAGTGCTACTTGCTACTGCCGTTGCGGCTACTGCTGCTGCTGCTGCTGCAAATGCGGTACACTGGCCGCACTGCGGTCCCTTGCGAATACCCCGTCGCTCGGTCCGTCGGCCGACGGGACCCCTGCCGCGCGTCTGGCTAGCGGCCAAGTCGCCAGGGAGCCGAGTAAGAGCCGTTGGGGAGCGTTCGCTTTGTGCACCCGCAGCCACCGCTGTTCCGGCGAAGTCCCTGATGTGAGAGAGCGAGCTAGCCCACCGGGCAGCCCTGGCCAAGTGCCCCAGCCAACCAGCGGGCCGAGCAACCATCCGGATGGCGAATGGCGCGCTTTCTCTACGTCCTCAACATCATGCCTTCCACCACCACTACGACCTCCTACCTCGTCGCCGTTGTTGTTGTCGTCGTCGTCGTCGTCGTCCGGTAGCAGCAGCACTGGCATCATGCTTTCTGTGCTTGCTATTCTGTCGACTTGCGCCTTGCCCCGCGAACTCCGTCTTGAGCTGCAACGCTGAACGCCCCTCTCTCTCTCTCTCTCATCCTGGCCGTCAGCGTCACGAAAGAACAAGAAGACCGAGTGAAGAAGCCAAGAAGCCAAAGTCTCCTTCCCGCCACACGCACTTGCTCCATACCCCACTTCCCTGCCCATGCTAACAGAAGCATCTTCAGAAGCGGGCTGCAGCCGGCTTTCGCCTGTTTCACTGGCCCGGGGAGCTAAAAATTCAAGGGCGGCGAACAACCGGTCATGAGCCGTAGACCACCCATACAGCTAGCTACAGCATTACCGCGTGTACAGGCGGCAGTGGTGGTAGCAGCAGCAGCGGCTGGCTAGGACCGGTGCTTACTTCGAAGACGTCGCGGAGATGCCCCGGCGCCGGCGGTTGGCGGCTGCAATCTTCAGCAGCAGCAGCAGCAGCAGCAACAACAAGAGCCTCTTGCAGAGTCAACTTTTGTGTGGAGGAAAACAGCACAGTGGTGAATCGTCGCTTGCTACTAGAGCTAGAGATATTATAACAGGAAGCGGAGCGATCCCTCGTTGGGGATCTGAGAAAACTTGCTCTCTCTACGGCTTATTAGAGGGAGGTGGGGGGCGGGGGCGGTTCGTTTCGAATCTGCGGTGGCGACGGCGGTGGCTCGCTCATAATCCTTGGTGCGTGCATGGCTTTTCAACAACTCCATGCATGCCTGCTGATCTACTCAGCGAGCCATAGACATAAGAAGCGAACGAGCTACGACGGCCTTTATGGAGGCCACGTAAGTGGCAAGCAGGCTGAAGAAATCAACAACGTTTGCGATTTTGACTAAGCAGGATGGGGAGATTGCCAGACCGCTAAATACTCAACCACACGGATTTGCTTCTGTATCAAGCTCTGGTGGATTAATAGTTTGAACACCTCTAGTGTATTCGAGTTTTCAGTTTTCATTCGAGTTTTTCTGTCTCTTCTCGGCGGAGAGACAGAGACCGCACAGAGATATTCTAAATTTTGTGTCGATGTTAAAACAGTATTGTATTGCACAGTTAATTGTAGTCAAGCTGACGTCAAGTGAAGAAAATATTTGTAAAGTCGCTTGGGCTTAAAGCAGCGGATAGTGATATTCAATGATGAGAATGATTTAGCGCCGGGCAAGAAGAATTTTGCTCCTTTTTAATAAACCACTACGACAATTAAGAGCAGCAATTTAGATCAAACGAATCAACTTACTTCCGACGCTTCGGGAGGTAAGGCCTTTGACCTCTTCTTTCCGTTTGTTGATTTTCTCAATAGCCGAATTAAAGGCGACGTTAATTGCGTCGGTGTCGAACTGGGCCCAAGTGAGGAGGACCGCCCCTCCAAACACAAAGGCTACAAGAGCAAGGGGTATCCTGTCGACGGCGTCGGAGGCAACGGCGATGACAACAACAGCATCAAGTCGCATCACCAAATGGCGACAATAGCGGGAATCGAGTGATGGGGGCCAACATGGAATTGAGAAAGTTAACCGTTAGTTTCATATTTGAATCGTACAAACAATACTATCGAGAGCTTGTATTATTGCTCATGTGAGTCGCAGACCTCTTCGTTCATTCCTCCACAGGGAACAAACCAAATCGTAGCGCAGCTATAGTAGCTAGAAGCAGGCATGAATGCCATCCTATTTGTTTTTGTTTATAAGAGCGATAGATGGATACAGATAGACGAGACCACTGAACGTAAACCAATGATATAGCATATGATAAATTCGAGTCCTCAGTCAAAAGGGGCAAAATCCCACATACGGATAGATGATTATGGCTTCACATCATGAGAGTTTAACGCGTAGCGCAGCATGCGTGTCAATGACGGTGGACGAATGTCTTTAGAATCAAACGAATGTTCTACGAACGCTATCGTAGTGGCAGTACCACATTTCGCTAACTAATACATTGTGTTATCTCGGACGAGATCACATTTCGCAGGTATTACCATTTGTTATGGTAATGATACATTTCGCATCATAATCTAGCATAATTCAATAGAAAAGAGATGTGTCATCGTATGTAGTTACAATAGTTAGTCACTGTGGTGCCGTTCGCCAACGGACACTGAGATGTTAGGATAGAAGGGAACATTGACATGTAAAATAAATTGTCTGCCTTCTACTATCCACTGCGTTTGCCCGCCAATAAATGTCGAGTCTACAGTCAAGGGCCTGACACAAAGGTGAGAAGCTTCCCAGTCCCTGTGTCTTCAGATCTTGGCTAAAAACGATAGCGAGCAACGTTGTATTTTCCGGCGGTGGCAACCAGATACTCCATACTCTACACTGTCTGGAATTCAATGTCCTGTCGTGGACGGTCGGTTTCGCCGCCACCGCCGCTGCCGCCGCCGCCAGTTCTCTATCCATCTCACAACTCACAGCAAGCAGTGTATCGAGAGAATACAGGTAGTGGTGATGGCGGGCAATGACGGGTTGGCCCTCTCGCGTCGAGTTGGTATAGAGGCCGGCGCCTAGCAGGGCCGGGGTGGGCTGTCCCAGGGTGCAGTGGATATTTCGCAAAAGATAGTGAACGACCGGGCTCGGATTACCCTAAACAAGAGAGTTTCGTATGCTGTCGTGTTTGCCGTGGGGAAGGATTGTTTGAGGAGGTCTGCTATGACGTCCTGTTGCCGCCATCCATATTGGATCACATCACACATACAAAATAGATAGACCGATAGATAGGCGGCGGTATAGTGAATTTCGAAGAAGCACGAGAGCGACAAAGAGTGAGGGATGGAGGGGAGACTACGATGGATACTGAGATAGACTCGGTCCGAGTACTACCCTACGTAGCCATAAGCGAAGGCGTAGCTGAGCTTTGTCTTTGCTCTGGCTCTCGGTCAGCATTTACATATATATATATATATATATATATATATATATATATATATATATATACGCTTAAACGCCATCAATACTTGAATTAGGGAACAAGATTTGACAATGGGAGCATCTTTTTAGAGATATGTCAGCTGTGGGCTGAAATTAATACGTGAGTTGGTTGTTGGGCGTTTCTAATCTGATGTTTCGGAGTAGCATGATAAATTGTGTGAAGAGCCGGGTGTAGATAAGCCGGAAAATTCATCATTAATATATTTTTGTTTGTGGTCATTGAGGACAACCTTTTACTGACTGTGTTACTATGGTAACTATCGGAGCGTTTTGAAACCAGTTCACAAACAGGTTGTACAAGATTTCGGTTTGCGTTGCCATGTGCATCGTAAGGTTCTTCTATCTTGAAGGCTGTTTAGGACACATATATTCCTCTCATCGTCAGGGCAGTACCCCTTTACCCTTGAAACTCGCGTATCGGTATCTACCACGAGCTTCTATCAGTTGCAGCATAGGAGCTTGCAAACAGTGTGCTATTGACGTTGGCCCCTTAACGTTTGGTGATTTCGTATTCCAAATATAATTATAAGAAAAGTAATGGGGAATATGATACCAATACCATAATAATATACTTCGATTGGTGAGTGGTACTATATAATTTAAGTGATAGTATATACAGGCTTAATTGAAGGAGGGGGGAGATGTCGGAATATTTCTAGCCCGCATGTTACTTTAGACAAATTGAACAGTCATGAAAAGTTCGACCTCCGTCAGAACCATTTACTTCTTACTTGAGTTGATTTTGAACCCAAGCAAACTTGATCTAAGTACACCGATTTCCACAAAAAAAAAGGTGTAAATCAACAAAATGAACAGGATCTTTGTTTATACCCAGCCCTTGGCAAGTTGTGTCATAACTGCGAGTATTGTAGTAATTGTAACAGCAACAGAAAACCTCGCTTACTGGATGGAGATTTGCACAAATGTTGAGGTTCACCAGCCTCTTCGAACTTCTATATGTGGCGAGCATCCGCTGATTCCTGTCTAGATAGTATAATCGATCTATGCGGTTGTCATTTTATTGTTCTAAAATACTTTACTTTCGATTTGACTCGAAATCGACGTGTTTCTTTCTTTTCCTTCTATTATATTGACAAATAGATGCACACACTTACCCCAGCCCGCGCGTCATGGTCGCGTTGTCAACCGTCGATGAATCTTATAAAGATCGTCTTTTTCTGGTCTTCCTGCTGATGATTGTTTAGTGCTGCCTTTTTTCCTTTTCGGCGGTGATAACGAAGTAGGATCTACGACAGCAGGTGCCGGACCACGTTAGCAGAGTGCGATTGACACAAAAGCGAACAACGATTGCGGCCACACTACAAGTATCCAGCGTCTGGCGTCCGGTGGTGCGCGGTGGCTGCGACCAGTCGAAATGCGCCCAATGGCGGGCGCTCAATGCTGATGACAGGGCGACACAACTCTTCTTCTCGTCTAGAACGGTAGCAGCAGCAGCAGAACAGGCGAGGGCCCACAGGTGGGGGCGCTTTATGAAAGTGGCCAACGATTCCTGAGAAGCAAGAAGTCGGCTGGCGGTCAAGCAACGCTGCGAATCCAGCGAGCAACACTGAAGCAGCCACCGGAATTGAGTTCACTTTATATCAGTCGTCGGCGAGCTGGTGGCGGACTTTGGACGGAAAATGCGAGCAACATTTCAGTCCACACTTGCAATGCGAACTTCGCCATTGGGAATTAGGCATCCATAGGGAGAATTGGGGAAATCACCGGTCACAAATAGGGACAGCTACCTGACACGGCCTAGTACACAAATTATTGCTGTACGGGCTCATGCTTTTGCCTTGTTGTTGTTGCTGTTGTTGTTGTCGCCGCCTTCCTTTTGTTCCTCCCTGTTGTGAATAGTATTACTGTATCCCGTCTTACTCCAAACCTGAGCAACCAACATTATTATACCTTCCTATCTGTATCATAGCCCAAAGCCGTGATCCTCCATAACTATGGATTGACACCAGCTGAGGATGATAACACCGGTACTGGATAGGATTATTATAATTCTTATCGTCATTATTACTTCTTGTTGCGACACACCCGTATTTGCTAGAAACCGCCGACAAAGCCGGCAGAGCTATCTGCCTTGCCGACTCGTCGTGTGCAGAGTGAGTAAGCAATGTTGCAAGAAAGATGCAATATGCACATCCAAGTCCGCAAGCGTTCTCCGTAAACGGCCCCATTCGGGAGATTCGGGATTTCCATAGCCTCCCACCAGCAACAAGTGTTGTCACAATGAGACAATCATATTTGTAGGTTAAAGGTTGGATTATTTGTCGAACTCGTTTCGGCTTTGCACTGTGCAGTTGCAAGTTGACTGTAATGGCTATGTACATTCTGTGACGAGCAATTACTTGAGTTATCGAATGCCGAGCGTTGAGGCGTTCGACAAACGATATCTGACGAACCTGACACGGTCATTGCATGACCATTTCAAAACAGGCATTCGAGCTTTTGAACATGATTTATGGTTGATCTATGTTGCTAGACCATGGTTCGATTTAGGCAAGCGAGCAAACGAATGTATTCATTTGGTGTATGTATTCATTAGCTACTCGTAGGCGACTTGCGTTCAGTGATTATTTTTATTTTCCGATTGTATACAATAATATAATAACAACATTATAATATACGTTATGACTTATTTGTTATCTTTATTATAATTATTCTTGTATTGTTATTGAGTTATCGCTGTCGATTCAATGCATGGCTTAATATTTCATCTATTTTTCTTTTTCGCGTTACAGAAAAAAAACGCGAACCTTTACTAAGAAGCAAGCATTACGGTCAGTGACATCATTTTGCCGAAACTGATAAGAATATTTCAGGGTTATCAGTATACGGAATGGAATAGAGTCAACGTAGAACAGTATATTAGATATCCGCACTTCTCAAAAGTAGCGTTCAGTAACAAATGATGAGTATTCTATCAAAAAAAGGCATGATGAGTATGAATTATGAATATATAAAAATATACTAATTAATACTAATTATATGATTATAAAGAGGTGTGATTATTATATTTATTATTCTACGTACAGATGTCATAGAGAATCTTCGTATCAAGTAATCTGTGTACATATATAGATTGTTGCTGACTAAAAATAAGATGCCTAGAATTGTCGTTACCCTGCAGGCTTGAGAGCTGAAATACGCTGGGTCCCTAAAAGAACAGATTTAATTTTGTTCTAATGTTTTTGCAAATACAAACACTTAAAGCACAGGAACAAATTCGTAGAGGGTGTCCACTCATTTATAGAGTAGCTGCTTAATTTAGATTTTGACAGCAACAGGAAATTGCCATTATTCCTGTTTGCTTTAGCACCTGAGCAATGAGAATGATTTAGGAATCCACCGAGATTTTTCTCATCATCGGACTCTCTGCCGTAGAAACGAACGATGACTAAGCCCAGCCTGATGCGGACTAAAACCTGCTTTACCTTTTTTATAGTTTGCAAGTCATTAGGAGGTATGTGTACTTCATACAGCGTTACGAGTGTCGTTGCTACAACAGACCTAATCAGGCTCTCTATGTTGTTTGAGTGCGCCAGTGCGGTGCTATAAACAGCCATGAGTGGTCAGTTATTGTTGACGAGAACGCAGTAAAATCATGATCTGTAATCGACCATCTAGCGTTCCTTAATTACTTCTAACTCACAGCAGTAGGCGCCACCAAATACTGCTAGAATACTGCCCAATTTAAGTTCGGAATTACTAAAATAGATATCCAATTCATTTGTTACAAAAACGGTGCCACAAAGGGCTTCAATTGCGCTCTTAAAGATTGCAAGTATTATGAATAGCTGTCGTTCACCAGTGGTTCAGCTACCATTTCCTTCGTTTGTAACAGTATTACGACTTGGTCACCCTTGTACAATTCAAATCCGTTCATATATCGGCGCCGTGCTCTATGAAACGGAGCCAGAGTTTGCGCATTCGTGAGTCGAGGGCTCTGTCCCGTTCTTCTTCCCAACCCCCTCCCCCTACACGGTCCTTCGGCAGGGATCCACCCACTGCTTCGTACGTGGATCGAGTCAGAGCAAACGGCTCCAAGCGACTTCCATCAACGACGACGATCCGTCCGCAGGTCGGTTTCGTTCGGTCAATAAAAAGTCCGAATGGCGGTGCACAGTACATAGCGGCAAATCTCATTTGGCAATTATTCCACCTCCATGAATTGGGTAGGTGGGGAGAGGGGCTAAGGGCCATGGTGAGCATACTATTGCTGCTCCTGCTGCTGCAACGGTACCCCACGAAATCGTTGCAGACTCAAGCGCGCGCAACTGGAGGAAAATTGCGGGGGAAAGTGTGGGCAGCGAATGCCCCACTATGGCGTGGTACTCGCGCTAGTTGAGTCAAGGGTGGAAACAGGGGCCGCATTCGTCCTGACTCTGTAGGAGACTTCTCCAGAGACTGCTAGCACTGGTACGGTCACGACGAGAATTACGATTACTACTAGTACCACGAGACGTCGCTCTGTCTGTATCTCCTCTTCAAGTCAGTAGAACTACGCAGCGCTGCTGTGACTGGCGTGGTAGCAGTGAGCTCTACAGATGCCCCCCATTCAGAGAGGGGGGGGAGTGGTCGGGTTCAGGCCAACTGCTGAGGGGAGCATGAGCGAACGCGGTAGTGCTGCTGGAACAGCGAATGACACGCGTGTAGAAATCGCAAGTCACCACTCCGCTCCCAGTGAGATAGATAGCGATAGAGTAAAAGGAGAGAGAGAGAGAGAGAGAGAGATGGGACGAACTGCTAGCAGCAGCAGCACTGCGCTGAACTTGCGTACGATTGAGGTTCACGGTTGAGGGTAGCGTAGGTAGTTGAAGCCAATTCAGAGCCTCCCCCATTCCGCTGGCTCATGTCCCCTTTCTTCTCAGCACCACCATCCCCCCCCCCCCCGTATTGCGTCCATGTCTCCCTCAACTCGCCTCGGCGCTCGGGCGTTCCCTCGCGACCCGCACTGGAGCGGTTCACTTCCATAGCTATTTATCTCCTGCCTCTCGGCCAGGCGCGTCGGCCGTGGTCTCGGGGTTCACCTCTACTCTCCATCGAGTAGTACAACGAAGGCCGAGCGGGGCCTTCTTCTCGACGTTTCGGACGCAGAAGAAGGCTGACTCGCCGCTGACTGGAGGCAGGCAAGCAAGCAGGCCCATATAATTGCCTTCAGCGGGAGCTACACTTCTTTTTTTCTCGGCCAGGACGACCCGCACCACGACGACCCATCTACCCAGCCTGACGAACCGCCTACCAAACGGGCATTCTGGCTGCTGCTGCTGCGGCTGGAGCATTGCTTCCATCGTCTGTGAGGTCGTTTCACTTGACTCTCTCAGCTGTAGAGTACGAAGGACGAGGAGTTCCCGCTGAGATACTTCGTTCAAGGAGCGAAGAAAATGACGATGAAAAAGAAGAAAGAGCCCACCCGAAAGAGACCTAAGAGACAGAAAGAAAAAGCAGAAATAGAGAGGTAGGGAGAGAACGCGATAAAGACGCCCCCCCACACACACACACACACACTGCACTATATAGCAGTGTTGTGGTGGTAGAGGAAGTGGCAGCGCGACGCCAGAATTACCCCCTTATAAAACGATCCTCTGTGAACCGCCTATCTGTGGTATGGAGAGCCGAGTGGCTGTGATGGCTGCTGATGGCTTTTAGACGCATTTAGAGCATGTTTAGTAGGCTTGAGCTGTCCATTTGCACGGCGCCCAATGGTTGTGGTAACTGTCACACTACATCACACTTTGTAAAGCGTACGATTACTATTATTGTAGTCGCTTGACGTTGATTCGGATAACTAACATAACTGTACATTCTTAGGGTAGCAGCGTGATAGAGCAGAAGATTTTATATTCGAGGTATGTCTGAAACGATATTTACAGTACTGGTGTATTCTAACATACATGTTCCTGTCGTTATACCTCGCGGCTTGGGTTCTTCAAATATTTCTATTTGCAATTCAATATCATTATTCTATTTACGAAGTGTACAGGACGCTGATAATTACTCCCACCTGCTTAGGTGTGTTCTTTGCAAACTTTACGAAGAAATTTGTTATAAAATAAATACACGGGCTTCGACTTACGAAACCTTACGTCATTGCACGACATGAGTTGAATAGAGTAAGTACATTATGAGAAACTTTAAATGTTAGAAATAAAATTAAGAAAAAAACACGTGCTTAAAAACGACTTTTCCTTCGGCAGCCTGTCGATGTCAAATAAATTAGTATTTGCGTTACCGCTTTATCGAGTTTACCTCTATCATCAAACCTTAACCTTACCGAAGAGGTAGATCTCCGACACTCGTACCCACTGTCCCCCACCCCACTCTCGTGTTCCAGGTTTTTACAATTATCTTCTTCTTTCTTGCTTAACAACTGGAAGGGGAATTACTCCTACGAGTAATTCTGTGGCTATTTCTACGACTACTTCGAGTGGTTTCTCGTTCGCATCGTCGGGCTTGCCTTCGTACTGTACTATGAATGAGGCCATCTTTTCCAAGATCCCAATGCCGCTCTTCTGCCCGTTCTACCACCATCAGCGAGCTCTCCAGCGAACCCATCCCTTTTGCCCATCGCACTACTGCCTTGTTGGATGCAGTTAGCGCGAGTATCTGGCTCACGGCGGTTAGTCGGGCCCCTTTCAGAGACAGGAAAGCCAGCCGTCGCATTCAAATAAGAAGGACTCGTCGGTTGAGAGTTGAGCAGGAGGGTGACGCGCGGCCACGTCTACCTACCAGCAACAGCAGCAAGGCGTCCTGTCCTGCTTTGACAGGAGGACGGTTCGGCTGCCGTACAGTTCTCGATCGGCCGTTTCTCCTACCGGTGGCGTGAGACGGCGGCCAAGAGTGAGCCGACCGACGTTCGCTTCAGCCACTCTTTCTCCTTTTTCTCCTCCACCTGCAACCCGTATTTCGAACCCGAGTCACGGCTACGCAGTTGGCCCTTGAGGATGACAAAGACCGCCTAATCGCTGGCGGCGCTAGGCTCGTCGCCAACACAGAATGGGGAGGGCAGCTGCCCCAGGCCTCAGGCAGAGGCAGGCAGTCACCCCTAGCTAGTGGCTGGCGGACGAACGGCTGCCTACTGGCTGCTTAGGATATGGGGTCTTCTGGGCGCGCGAATGAGGGTTGAGGGGCTAGTTGTGCGATGGGACGGCATGAGATGGTATGGGCATGGATGGTAGGGAACCATAGCAGAAGCGGGAGTGAGGGAGACCGGGCCGCGGACGAAGCCAGGCAGTCAGCCCGCCATCGAGGCAGGCAG
Source organism: Stratiolaelaps scimitus (assembly GCA_019614645.1). Classification (NCBI taxonomy): domain Eukaryota; kingdom Metazoa; phylum Arthropoda; class Arachnida; order Mesostigmata; family Laelapidae; genus Stratiolaelaps; species Stratiolaelaps scimitus. The sequence continues at coordinate 4,490,746 of JABWDB010000021.1, forward strand.
GCAAATCACCGTCATTTTTCCCGCCCGTCTAACTGCATCGCAGCACCCTACAGGATCCCCCAGTTGAACCCAACCTCCTTTCCCTTCCCCCTACCCCCTTTTTCCACAGAATCCTCCTCGTCAACGCTACGGGAGAAATAGCAGCCAGCCAGCCAGACCAAACGCTCGGCGGACGCTCGCCGTTCCATGGTTCTATGCTGCTGCTGCTGCTCTTGGAGGTGCAGCAGCGACGACGGTAGCCGTGGTGGAAGTAAGGGCAGCCTGCCTTCGCCGCCAACGTCGCCGTAGTCTACGACCGTGGAGTCTACTGCAGAAGCCGGCTGCTTTCTCGACGGTCGAAGCGAAGCTGACGGCGGCGGACAGCGGACCGACCAAGCGGTGCGAGCGGTGACGGCAACGTTTTTAAAAGTATAATGCGACGACAACTCGTCGTTGGGACGAACGGCGAACACGAACGTACGAACCAACGAACGAATGACAAGTACCATGACGATGAGAAGGACAAGTTGCGACTACGCTGCCAGCGTCGGGGCGGCGATAGCAACCAGCGTCGCTGAAGCGATGGCTGCGCAAGCGACAGCCAGCGCAGAGCTACAGAGGCGGCTGCGAAAGTGAAGGCCTGAGAAGCGTTGTTGAACGGAGAAAAGTGGAGAGGGGGACAGAGAGAGAGGCGGAGGGGATCCGTTTGGTCTTCTTTTTTCTGAGGCACCACAGCGAGAAAGTCTAGCCCAGCCCGATCCGACCCGGCTTACCCCCACTTGTTCCTATCCTTGCCGCTGCGGACTTGAGGCTTGGGCCGGGTGTGGGTCCTGCTGATCTCTGCTTAACGGCGTCGTTCCTCGTTGTAGCGTTCGTCGTTGTCGACGGCGAATGGGACGATTTGGCTGATGGACCCACCGGACGACGAAGCAAAGGGAGGGCACTGTGAGCCAACGGACGGACTGTCGGCCAGACAGACGTGCATGCGACAGGACGCTACATACCCCACTGTGTTGCCCACACATAGTAGCCAGAGTAGCCCTCAGCAGCAGTTCACGAGAAAGCGGGGAGATAGGGAAAGCAGGATAACGTTGTGCACTGCCCATACTTTGTTCCCACCATCCCCGTCCAAGGAGGCTTCTCACTCAGTCAGCCGTTTGGCCATCCGACGTTAGGTCGAAAACTAAGCGTCTTCTTTCTCCTGTTCTCCTGTGGAGATCTTTTTTCGTTCAAGTTTCCGAACAAGAGCGCGTTGTTCGTTGAACAAGGAAACTAGGCACTACTACTCCCACTACTACCGCTACTACTACTACTACTGCTACTACTACTACTATGACTAGATGGAAGGATGTCGAGCAGCGCCGCGATGCCGAGAAGTGGGGCGAGAAGGGGCGTCGGACGGAGGATGGGACGGTGAGGGGAACGGTGAAGCCGGTCGGCCGTTCGGCGTTGCGCGAATCGCCGGGACAGAAGGACATCTTTCAGGACGAGATGGCGTGAGAGGAGGAACAGCATGGGGTAACTGAGGCTAGAGTTAGGGGGCTACGGGGAACCATCCTTCAATCCACGATGGTGGACGTCTGAGGCTGATGAGACTTTGATAACCTCCTGGCCCCGCTTCTCACTCGCGGCACGGCACCCATAGCCGGCCCGGCCTGGCTGCGTGCCTGCCTGACTGCTCGGTCGTCTTTGCGACTTTGTGCTTCGGTCGTAGATCCGCGCAGCTCCTCACTACCTTAGGCTTCGGCTCTCCTCCTTTCTACACTTCAGTCAAGTTGCAGTTTGCAGGCACGTCTCACTATGTGTGCCACCGAACTGCTTTTGCTTCAGTGTGCCAGCCCCCCCCTACCACCAAGCTATGTCATCTACCAAGTGTGTAGCGTGGGCCATCGTCGAGACGTTGTGAACTTCCATTCGGCGCGAGGCTGGCTGGTCGGCTCACAAGCTTTACTGCTGGCGTTTTCTTGCTATGCCTTCTTGCTGCCGCTTGTCGCCGTCAACAACCACCACCACCACCGCCGTCAGGCAGTCTGCCAGCAACGCTCAATGCTACTACTGATGCTGCCAAAATCTAAGTGAGCTATTGTTTCCTGGGAGTCGTCGAACTAGACTATCCCGTGCGCCCCGCGATCGTGTCTCGACTTGGTTGGACCGAGCGCTCCAAGCAAAAGCAGCCAGGAGCGTCAAGAAAAGTGGCAAAAGCATGGATATATAGCCAAGGGATGTAGAGGCGCAGTCAGCTGGCGTCGTCACTCTCCACTCGTCACTATGATTCTATGCTGCTTACTATGAGAATCATCATCGACGCAGGCAGGCAGCCGACCAGCCATCCCGTCAACTCAGCCATCGGCACATCGGCCTTCTCTTTTTCTAGGAAAAAATCTCTCTTCCTCCACTTGGGTCGATCGTACCGCGGCTGCTACTGCCTTTCGTACACACTTGCGCAGAGACGCAGCTTGGTGGGTCGCCGGGCAAGTGGTCGGCATTTGGCGATTGGGGCTTCGAGAATTCGGGACAGTTTGGGGTAACCAGGGGAGAAGTGGGAACCAGAGTGTGGAAAGGGAGCGGGGCGACTAAGTCGCCATTCGACAGAGATCTCCGCTCGGCCGTTCTGTGGGTGCCAATGGGCTGTTATTATTATCAACTTGTTGTTGGTTGCTTTCTGCTTGTGGGGCGCAGTGCCCATTTTTCCCGCATTGCTCATCTCCATCGACCAAGCCAATCATAGAAGCTAGAAGGCCTCGTCTCTCGTCTGCTCTCGCTTGCCTCTTGTTTACATCCCAATCACCCATCAGGCCGGTCGAATCACCGAGGCTGCCTGCCGAATCGCCCAGTTCCAAGACAGCTTCCCGGAGCCCCTGCCATCGGCCCCGCCACCACCTCGGGGAGGTGCTCAATCGCGGGCTTGGCCGGGCACCATAGTCCCATCAATGCCATCGCCTGTCGCTTTCTACTGCCCCCCTTCGAGTCTCACTCGTGGCTCTTTTCTTTTGCTCCTGCTGGCCCCATACCCCCCACACACACACACACACACATACGCACACTGTGGCCTGTCCTCATGCTTCCCTTCATACTTCCCCAATCGGGTAGAAGAACGCATGGAACCAAGCGGATGTTGGCTGGCCGAATGGCTCGACGGTACATCTAGGAAAGAGCTGCCGGCTTTGAGCTGCGGTCCTTCGTTCGTATGGTTGTGGGTAGGGGGCAGTAAGGAGCAGGGTCGATGTCCGGGTGGAAAATGGCAGTTAGGGAAAAGGCTGCAGACTGTAACGCAGAGGACAGAATAGGGTGTCGGTTGGGTCGACGGGTGAAGCGCGAGGGGCATGAGCGAACGAGCACTGTGACGTCACTTCGCTATGCCGCTGGACGGGGCCACGGGCAAACGGATGCGAGAAACAGCGTGCGAGGGAGACGATGGCAACTTTATCAATGTTCGTCTCACCCTAAAGCTTCCACTCTCTCAGTAGCAAACAGTGCACGGCTGTGCGACCTCGCCGCCTCGACTCCAGAGACGAGACGAGTCGCTTGCTGCCTCTCTGTGTCCGCCGCTTGAAATGTCTCCACACACGACGGGCAGACAGCCATACAGCATGAGCATAGAAAAATCGCATCGGAGGCGACGGCGAACCTTGGGTCGACCGACCGACTGACGTTGGCTACTAGGGGTTGGGACATCGGTGGCTGGGGGCGGCGGCGTTGGATAGGCGCACCGTACATACGTAGACTCATTCCCGCAAGCAGGCGGCACATTTGCCTGCTGCGACCGGCTCCCTTCTACGGGCCCGAGTACTAACCGATCGAAGTCTTCTCTCATGCACATCGGCGAGGAGCCCTTCAACGAATACGATTCAATAGAAACTGAAGGACAGGAAAACTTCGTCTGCCGGCCTGTTTGCAGGCTGCGCAGAAAGCAAACGGCTCTAGAGAGCGAGAATACGAGAGGGACAGATAAAATGGTGGGATACGACTCACCCCGGAAGACGGGGGCGGACGTCCGGGGTGGCGGGGTGAGTCGTATGTTTAATGGCATATTCGGGCCATGAGACATTATCGAGTTGAGCGGACGGCAACGCCGTCTCCAGACACCGCTCCGCTGTGACAGACACACGCATCTCGCATTAAACGCCCTCATCTAGAGCAACTAGGCATCGACTCATAAGCCTCATAAGGAAGGTCCTTAAAGCACGGAGTTTAAGGCGAGGACCATATCAAGGCGCAGGGGAAGGCTTGATGTTCAACGAGGTGCTGGACCGAAACGCCGGACCCAGATCCATGTAATGGACTAACGAGCCTTTTTGCCCCACCAGCAGTTAGACGGCTAGCGGGCCCGTTATACAACTTGGCCGTCTCGGTGGCAGCGCCCCGGAGAGAAAGAGGACCCACTGGAGCGGCGTTCATCAATTCTCAAACGGAACTATCCGCCCCCTTCGTCCACGCCCACCACGGACGAACCCTGACGCTCATTCTCCGTTGGCAGTCTCACCGGCTGCCGGCTGCTTGCTTCCCCCACTGGATTCGACTAGGGGCCTCGGACTGAGGAGAGACTGGTAGAAAATGGGCCGCCGAACCGCTCAGGCGATACACTGCTCGCCTGTGCTGGCAATGATTGACGCCTCCCCATTGGAAATCGCTAGCATAATGTCCAAGCAGAAGCGGCCAGAGGGGGGCATGGGACGTCGGGAGTCAAACCAGGATCAAAGGCTAAGTCTGGTGAAGGACTCCAGCACCGAACAGCTATGCCGTTCGTCGCCGCAGCCGCTGTCCTGGTTCATAGGGCATCCACCAGGATAGCAGTCGCTGTCCCTTCCTGCTTCGTATGTTCAAGGTCATCCTTGCAGAAGAGACGTTTCAGAAAACCGTTGCTAAAAAGACATGTGCTTGCCGTTCCCGCGTTTTGCGGTTAAATATTCCTCTTATATGAACGTATTTATCGAGTAGCCACAGTGTAATCAGATGTAGACCCCCCATTTTGGCACAGTCATAATGTGATGAACCGGAGGATGAGCAGAGAACATGTAGATTACATCCTGCTGTACAATCTAATAGCAACGCGAATACAAAAATACGAGCAATTCAACACGTTTGAACATGATTTGTTTAAGCGTTGTTGTTGTTGACAGGGAGTCCCAACGAACGTAATCGGGAACCTGATTTTCAAACTTTGATGTTCTAATATTGTTTAGAAGTAACGACTAGGCATAAAATAGCACTAACATACAAAAACAAATCTTCCCGCAATCATTCTCAACAAATATGGCGATAAACATAGAAAGAGGGAACTGCGCAATATTGAGTTTGTCCGAAAGAAGGTATGCTTACAATTAATAAAGGTGGCGTTACAGTTGGTGCAGGGGTTGCGTGACCTAAATGTTTTCCGGCTGACTCTGATTCATCCAACAGCTAATGTCCAAGGAATTGTTTTTTGAGCTTCCTCATAAGACGGACCCCTAAATACAAATATGCGGATCGAACCCGTATGCCTAGGTGTCCTCCGGTTGCAAGGCTCACACGAATGCGCCACGCCACCGGGCTCGACAGGGGTTGCGTGACCTGTAAAGATACTATCGCCCGTACAGACGGAGTGCGTTTTTTTTCCTTATAGCCAAGTTCTCTCCTTCAGAACTGTCAACCTACTTTTGCTCCTCCGCTCTGGATACACGGATAACCTTCTCCTCTCACCCCATCCATAAGCGTACGTTGGGAGGCCAAACTTCATTAGTGCCTGGGCACTTATCTGGTAATAGCAATTGTAGCAGTTCGCCCTAACTGGGATACACATTATATGGAGTCGAAGTTGATCGCTGGTCAGGTAGTAGCTTCATAGCTTCGAAGCTCGGCGCTGTTCTGAGCAAAATTCTGTCCGTCAATCGAAAGATGATGAGAGGGCTGACAGGTGAAAGCAAAAGAAGACACTCAAAGGAAAACCCTGCAGTTGTTCTGACTGAAACGCAACCCAGACGGGTTCGTTACCAATAGTTAATTGGATGTCGTGCTTTATTCACTACACTAAGTCAGTCAGTCTTCCGGTCTCGAAGTTGCGTGAGAGTGTTAACCACACATCGCTTGGTTTTGGTGAAGGGAACTATTTTTGTTCTATTTAATAGCATCGGCCGATGCCACATTGTAATATTTCTATATAGAACTATCACATTTGCAATATTTTGCCCAGGGCATTGTTTACTATACGATACCAAACGATCACAATGCTGTAGACCCCTCCCATATATCTTTATGCATTGGGGTTTTGCAAGCTGTAGCACGGTGGCGTCATCATTTACTACTACTGTTAAACATTAGGAAGCCATATAGTTGTCACACCAACGTGTAGCTCATTTACACACTTTAATCAGCGCCGCACCGCCAAAGTGGTATTAGGTAAACTATTGACAAAGGTGCACCAAGTTGTTTTGTCTCGGCAGCCATTAAACAAAGGCTTTTGTTGCTGTTACTTCCGACGTGAAAGTCCTCCCGCTAGCCTTAACTTATCTCCTTTGGTCCCGTTGGGCCTAATTCAAGCGCGTAGGTGCGGAGGGGGGCCATTTTCCATCAGAGGAAGGCAGGACCGTCATTGGCAGTCGTCGTTCCGGACAGTGATTTTTGCGGCGATTTTTAGCTCTTTAAGCCGCCTACTGCGAACGTGTGTTTGTGTGTGTCTCTTATCCAGCGTGGCGCTTCTGGCTTGTCTCGTTCTTACTTCGCAATACCACAAGCCTGTGAGTCGGCTAACAGTGGGCGCCAGTGGACCGGAGGAAGTAGGGTTGGAGGACGACGTGGGGTTAGTGGCAGTGCTCTTTGGCTCGGCGTAGAGGAAAAGGCCTTTCGCGCCTCGCCTTTTCTTCCAAGTGTAGCGACAGTGCGAGTTTTACTTGAAGAAGTGATGTTTTTGTGCAGCCTCCCAGAGCCTTGAATCCTTTGGCTCTAGAGCCCAAGCGGTCCCGTTTCCCATACCAAACAGTGTGACTGTGTCCAAGGTCGCCAGCGACTCGTTATTGAAACTTCCAGTCGCGATTGTGGCTAAACCGAGATCGCGGGCTGGGCGCGCATCGAGTTCAATGCGTGAAAGCCGTTTTCGAGTAGGAAGCGTATCTCGGTCATACTTAGTTTCGTGGGTTGTCCGTGCAACACATCTGCTCTTTGCCACCATCAGCGCTTGTGACGCATCTACTGACCGAGTGAAGAACGAAACAGTTTTATATCTGCTCCGGCTCTTGTGGACATCGTTGTGTGGTATTTGGATTATTGAGTCATTAAATATTTTTCTTGCTAACACTAAGACCCGTAGGCTCGATGCCTCTACTTTGGATGCTTGAAAGCGAGATGGTGAGCACAGAATGAAGAGAGCGTAATGATATGCGTACGCAGGTCAATTGAATTTACATCGTTTGTATTTGCTTTTGAAATAATTCGTCGCGGATCGAACCCGAGAGCTCATCGAGGTTGTTTCCAGGTTAAATATATTACGTTCCTTTCTTCTGTTTGAATAACAACCGTACACAAATCTCGGATTCAATTTAGCTTCAAGTCATTCGAATATGACATGGTGACAAATGTAAGTTGTAGCGTTGCTTTTTTTTAAAGAAAACGGATCCATGTAGGTATCACAGAAATGCCGCAAACCACAATAGACGCGTGGTCTTTCGATCCAAACAGCTCCAATGTTACCCTCAGCTTTGCAAATGCATTTGCGTCACATAAAATCCGGTTCATTGACTCGAAATAAATGTTTGAATCAAGGCTTGCAGCCGGAGGAGACACGTACTTCCACGGGCTGGATCCCCGCCTTCGCACATTTGCATTTAAGGAATCCGTTTCATGAAGCAATGCCGAAAGCAGCTCCGTGTACGTTAATGTTGGCTATTCGAAAAATTCGAAGTCCCCTACGACCCCCAATACGTTTAATACAATAAATAATACATAAGCTCTTCGATATATTTAGTTTCACGATATATGCGAAAGGTTCACCATACAAATTTAGTGTCGACGACGTCGAAAGCCCCGCTTGGACGCTTGAAACCGTCTGGGTCACGGAAATGTCATGGAATGTCCCATTGCCGATATAATGGTCGGTCAGGTCTCGCCAGGATTGTTTCAATGCAGCACAGATCCCGTCGGAGGTTGGAGGTCGGCTCATGCCCATCACAGGAACAGTGGCGTCTCTCCTGTGTTTCCAGTCATGGGTGACCAGTCACTTTGGGAGATCCAAGAGAATCAAGCAGCGGGCAGCCATCGCCGAACCGAACATGCTGTGCGGCGTACGGATAACGGGGCGGCACCGGAAGGGGGACGCGATCGGGGAGGAATGTTGCCTGCTGCTCTACCATCGACGGACGGACGGACCAAGCGAGGAGGACGCACGGAGCCGGCTCGTGGGACAACGAGGACGCAGCAGAGAGATCGTACGAGGGAGGTCGTTCGCTACGCGGCTCTCTCAACGATGCAGCCGGCGCCGGTCCGGTCCAGCCTTCCCCTCCATGAACCTCCCCCCATGTAACCCTCACCTCTCCCCGTCCAACAACAGGGCGAAGTACATCGTCGCTGTCGCCTCTTCAGGCCCCGGGCCTGCTGTCCGTCCGTCCACTGCCTGTCTGCTTGCTGTCCACGTGGGCCAGCGATTCATCTTGTTTGGCAGACACGAGCGAGTGATCGAGCTACCCAGCCCCGAGACCCGTTTCTCCCTTTTCTTCCCAGACTTCCTGGATCCCGTTCACCGAATAGTGCCTTCCTACCCTCAACCGATGGCGGCGGCGGCGGCGTCGGCGTCGGACAACACGGACAGCGACATGGGGAAACGAACGGCGAAAGCCGAGTGTGGGTTCATGTCACGGTCCTCGGTCCGGTCGGGTCTCGGTCAGTCTCCAACTGTGGGTCGCAGCGGCCGCAGCAGAAACAGCATTCGAGAAGGAAGAAAAAGGGAAATTGGCCCCAATACCCTGAGCTTGCTCCCCCGTTCGAAAAGAGGATGTGAAGCAGAGGAGAGAGCGAGAGGTTACCGAGGGCATCGAAATCATTGGGAAAGCAGACTCGTTCGTCCTGCTCGCCAGGACAAGGCGCGGCTGGCCTGACGGGGCTGCAAGCAGCGCGCGTTGCACGGGAGAACAAGCGGCCGTCCATCGTTCATGCAGGCAGAAGAGAGAGAGGCCGCGAGGCGCAGGGATAGACATAGAGTGAGTCGACAGGGACAAGAGGGGGAAGGAAGATAGAGAGAAAGAGAGAGAGAGAGAACGAGACGGCCCAAGTGTATGTATGTAAAGGCGAGATAGAGAAACACACAGTATCATCCCCATAGAGCAGGACGGCAGGGCCGAGTAGGGCTGGGGTCACTCGGTGGCCGGGGTCCAGGCAGATCTGAAGGAGCAAGGCGCTTCGCTCTGCGGCGGCGTCTGGCTCTCCTGCACAGTTCTCAGAGCCGAAGCCGGGAGAGCAAGAGGGACACTGCGAAACGACGGAGAAGGAGGCGTAGCAGGAGTAGCATGGACGAGGTCTGGTCTGGGTGAGGTGGACGCTCGGTGGGTGGCAGATATGGTGAAAATTGATGACCGCTTGCCCGCCCACCATCATCTTCACAATGGCACCACTGCGTGAGAGAACGGCGGCTAGCTAGCTAGCTGGCTAGCGATGGTTGGGAGACAGGGACAGGAGGAGAAGGAAGTCTATGTGTGTCTGTAGCCGGAGATAGAGCAGTCGGATCCTTTTGCGTGCCGTGCCTCCTCCCCTCCTCGATCCCTCCTTGGCCTTCCAAGCAGTATGAGGGCTTCGTATGGCTCTCACATGACGGCACTCACACCCTGAGATTCTGCGACACACCACCACCACCATCGCCACCACAACCGACACCCGCTTCCTCTGTGACTCTCTACTCAGCACGGCCAGCTGCGTCGATCGCTGCTGCTCAGCGATGACTTGGCCGCTGGCGGTGCCTCTCCCTCCAAACCAGAACCAACCACAGCCGAATCACGTCGGCTCTTCAATTCCCCAAACCCTAGGCCATCGCCTGCTGCCGTTGTCGTGGATATGGGGATAGCAAGTCTCACACGCCGTTCTCGTCGTCATCCAACCAGGCCATCCTGCTACCCATCTCAAGTTGAGCTGACGATGCACTCAAAGGATTCGTTCGCCATTCGATTGACCTTCCTCCGTGGTGCGTGCTATAAGCCAAGAGCTGGCCCGAGCCTACAGCCGGCCAGGACCACGTTGAAGGTGATGGCAGCTCAAGGGATCTTTTGCGGCGGCGGCGGCGGCGGGGCGGGGGAGTGATGATCAGATCGTTGGCTACAACTCTTGAAAAACCTTCTGCACCCATCTTCTATTCTCCTCGGTCCGCCTATCTCACCAATGGATAAATTCGCATGTCAAGGCGGCGCCATTTCTTCTTCCAATCCTCGTGGCCCTTATATAGTTTAGGGCGTTACGTTTTTGCCATCTCCTCTTCCGCTTTCGGTCCCATTCGGTAGCAGCAACCAATGTCGTCGCATTTCCTGTATCTTATAGCCTCGGTATCTCCATCTCTCAATGTTTTGCTGAAATCCTTAAGCTATCGTGACAAAGTACTATATATCACCAAATCATCCTGTATACGATTATATAAGCTATATGTAAGCGTGCGAATATAAATTCCCCCAAGGTTATTATTCTAACAATAAAAATATCATATGAATACGACTATTATACCCTCACATTGATTTGCTTGTAAGTAGTCATGAGACGAAAACGGTCACCATTATGTTAGCTCGCCTCTCCCCTGTGTCGATATCACTACGTTATCTCCTTTCTATCCTTTAATAGGCCACCGTCGGCTAACTGGCTGATAAGGAGGCGAATCAAAAGGTAGTAGCTGTAGCGGGATACTTCTGGGACAATGCTTCTTTCAAGGGCGGGTTGATAATTCGGCTAGTATAACAACCGAGCCCTTCTATCCGTACCTCTCTGTGACCGACTGACGTCTCTACACTTGTCCAAAGGTGTATCGAGGTTCGCAAGCTGGGGCAAGAAGGCTTTACACCCGGAGGACAACAGGATTGCACCCGTCCTGAGTTGGACAAAGGACGCATTAGACTGTCTTGGTCAGATTGACTGCGCCCACCTTCTACTTCTGAAGCTGCTGCCAGTTTGGTACAACGGCAAGCGTTGCCAGCTCCCGGAACTTAGCAAGTAGCTTGAGAAGATCTGGGGAGAAGGTGTCAGCCGAACGATACCCCCCCCCGACCCTGAAAGAAATCAAGAAAGCGCAGGATGTGCAGCAGTTATGTGGGTATATGTGGCGCGAAGTAAAGGGTGAACCCGATGTAGCACACACACACACAATTGTGCAGAGCAGAGCAACCAACGATAGAAGAATGCGTCGTCATGAAGGAAAAGGAGGAATGGGAGAAGGACGCCGACGACAGCAGCAGCAGCAGCAGAAGCGAATGAAGGCGGCCGAAGCCAGCCAGGCTGCCTACCACCCCCGCCCCGCGTCTCCGAGCAGTCAGCTAGCCCGGATGGATGTGTCATTGTTGTTGCAACTTGAACGGAAATCGATGTGTGTGTGTGGGGTCGTCGACGAGAGGGAACAGGCCGAGCACGAACGGGCCTTCCTGCACTCGCTGCCGTCCTGCGACAGCGGCCCATAGGACACAGAAAGCCAGCCAGCAGACCCGCGACTAGAAGACAGCGCCGCTCCTGCAGCCTTGGTCTGCGAGGCAGCAACGGCACCAGCCCTGCTGCCAGTCGCATGCGCTACTGCCACTATATACTATAACACGCCACGGGCACGTTGACTCGGCGGAGCGACAGTCGGACTGGCGAATGACGTTCGGGTGCTCAGTCAGCTCTGCTGTAAACCCATGAAAGAATATCAACACAGCAGAGAAACTTGCACAGCTTCTTCGAGGCAGACCACTGCGTCCGACCAGAGGTCGTTGAGCAGGCCATGCTAAGCAAATGAGAATCCTAACACAATACATTATTATACACAACGACATATGCTCATGCAGTGCCTAAGCAAATGAAGGCCAATGCAGCTTTGATGTGGCATCCACCCTCTAGGTGCCGGTGTGCAACTATTCCACACCTACACTAAACGGTTATGGTTAGTGATTCGAGTTTAAAATTACCCTTATATGTCAGCCACATAACGATACCTCATACCAAATACGCTACGAAAAGCTGATGTTATCTACGACCCGACCAAAATCTTGCTCTTGTTGCTCGTCTTTCGAGCAGGCCTATAATGTCGACCGGCTATGTGACATGCCTAGGACATACACAGGCCGAGCGTAACGTCGGTAGACAAGAAATAAGGACGTTAGTATCCTGAAGTGGCGATGTTCTGCCGTCGACGAGAAAGGCCCCCCTGGTTCTCGCCATGGTCGTATCGGGCCAGGTGCGGTCGCCTAAACCACGTTACCAGTAAGGGGTAAATGTTCCGTGTAAAATACACAGAGCGCTCGGATCCTTTCGTCAGGTAACAGCCTCCGCCTCAGCTGAGCAGCTACAGCTGCAACGAGGCTTCTGTCGATAAGCACCGCCAGCCTGGCTAATGTTGAGGGGGCAGAGAAAAGCGAATGCTAGAAAGAGAGAAGACACTCTTGTAGTGTACATCTGCCTTTTGCAACGTCCCATACCGGCGTTACGTCGTTCGTCTGTTGAGCGAACAATGACTCTGCGTGGAGAGCTACCCACGAGCGCACGATTGGGAGAGAGAAAGACTCCGGGAGCCCTCTCGTCTCGTGGGGGTAGCTAGCGAGCAAGCTTTTGAGATGGATGCAGAAGGCCCCAGCAGAAATGATGTCTGTCTGTCTGCGTGTATGTATGGTGCGGGTAGTACGGTGTACGCAGCTTAACCCGTACGACTACAATTCACCGCTGCGCGTAGAGTGTTCAGCGCACTCGATATTGAATGTATGAGCACTCTGCTGTTGCTGCTGCTGCTGCTGCTGGCGAATAAAGAAAAGAGAACGAGTGATACTGTACGAGTGAGCAAGAGATAACAGACGAACGAGAGGATTGGAAAGGAAAGAAGCTAGATTTAGGTCGTCGTCGTCGCCGCCGCCGCCGGCGCCGCCACTGCCGTCAGCACTGCCTCGCCTTACTTACGAGTTCTGTTCTCGCTTGGAGCTCGCCCCGAAATGATGCCCATTCAACTTGGGGCAAGTTCTTCCGCCCGGCAAGTACGCCTCGGTACTCCCAAAGCGGCGTATATCCATTCAAGCGGGGCATTGGTGCCTTACCCAAACCTACCACCGGCGCCATCGCTTCCACACCCTGTGCATACATTCGTCACAGCCGTGCGACACAACGCGCTTCTTGCGGATGGAGGTGATCGTCCCGGCGAGCGATTCTCTGAAGCCCATGCTGACGCTGTCACTGCTGCTGGCGATGGTGCTTCACAGAATGGTGATGTTGCTACTTGCTGCCATGACTGCCTTTTTCGCTAGTATAGCTTCCCCGACGCATCGCCCTTCCGTTCGACGGCGTCGCAGAGGTCTGACCTTGCTTTGAGCAATAGCAATGCATGCAAACATTCGTGGCAGTTACCTTAACCATTTTAAGAAAAATGATCCACTTTAAGTGGTGCTTGTTGTTGTTGTCGTCGTCGTCATCCTCGTAGTTTCGTGCTCTCATCGTTGTCGCCAACGTCATTGGATCGCCTGGCTTCTATCTGGGCCTTCGTTTCTACACACCGGCCGAAAACGCTGGTTGGCAGCAGCGTCGACAGCGGAATTGGTTCGATACGTAGAATGAGAGGATAAGGGCGGGCTTTCTAGCGGCTGCAAGCAGATGACTGACTGGCCTCGTAGAGAACCTTCGACAGGGGGAAGGCGGCGGCGGCGGCGGCCGACGAAGGGAACGTCCATCTCGAGTTCCCCTGCTTGAGAGCGCAGCAGCTGGAGCAGTAGCAGTGGCCGCAATGCAGCAATGGTGCCAGCTACTCAACTCGTATGGGTGGGTATCAAGCACCCAACCTTACACACGCACACGAACATGCACCCTCGTCTCGAAATGGGACCGTGACGTTGGCCAGCGTTGGTGTTCGGGGTCGGTGATGGCGTCGGGGGGAGGGGGGGGGGGGGTTGGCGCCGTTGGGTAGGAGTTTCCTTCCTGTCCGTTCTCGTTCCCTTCCTTCTCCCCGCCTCCCTCAACCAACCGACCGGCCAACGAAGCGACCGCTTTTCGAAGAGGCCGCTGCCACCAGTGGCCTCCTCGACTGCTGCTGCTGCTACTGCCGCCTGGCTGACCGACCGGGCCCGTCCTAACTGTTTATGGGCACCCGTCTACGGGCTCCATAGCCCCCCCCCCCCCCATGGTGGAGGTCTTCCTATTGACGTATTGTCGCCACCGACTACCACCGAGCTAGCACTGTGGCACGATGGTACCAGGTCACCCATAGCGGGCGATTTCGCTGCACGATGAAGGTGCTGGCTTCAACTCGCCTTTTCGTTGTCGCCCACGTCCAACCGAGCGGGCCTTGGACGAATTACGTCCAGCGTCCTGCTAGCCTGAACGACAGTGGTGGCATTCTCATTCTCGTCTTCTTGGCCACATTCTTCATATATTAGGCGGGCGTGCGAGCTAGCGCCGAATGTGAAATATGAGAGCGGTCAGCAACGACGCAACCAACCAACCAACGTGCAAGATCCCAGAGATCCTAGAGAACTGCGACGAGCCGATATCGTCATAAGCATTTGACTTCGACATTGCTTGATGCTGTGCCCATCAGATTATGGCCGTATGGCCAAAGCTGTGTTGTGCAAGGGTGTTGACATTGATGCCATAAGAATTTGATATGGTTGGGTAAGGAAATCGGTCAATCACCAGTCAGTCAATCGCCCGGGTTTACAGAGGCACGAGCAGGATACTAACAGATAGAAGGGTATCATTTTCTAAGGGAATAAATCGCGTTTAGAATAAACCCAGTCGTCTATGTATGCTGTATTATACAATAGATGTGGCTGTTGCTGAAATGAATCCTTGCAGGTCATAGGAGGCCTTGCTGTGTGCACCGGGTGACGTTCAGCAATGTAAGACTTCTTGAATTCGTGCCACCGAGTGACAACGACCACCGGCACTTCAACTGGTATCAATCACTTCGCCACTTACGAAACTTGGACATTTTCTTCATTCCAAATTATACCGACTACAGTTTATACAGAGGTTTATATCAATCGTTTTCGTCTTACTGAAATTTCTCTAACATAGACTGACAGACGAGGGAGGGAGAATATTGTACGCCGATACTGAAAATCATCGTGTAGCATATCAGTTGCTATTAAGGGTTATTTGAATCAATGAAGGTGCGAGTTTAGCTATTTCTCTATACAGCGTACCTATTAGACCAAAACGGTTGTACAGTGTTAGCTCTGCTAATTGAGCCACAGGAAAATCAACGCTAAAGATAGAAACCATTGTTAGATTATTGGATAATGTAAGCATATGCAACATTACTAATTACTTACTAAATATGATGTAATAAAGTATATTAATACAATTGTGAACACTATAGGTCGCCATGGAGGCTGTGATGTAATCCTTAACTAGTCAAGATCTAATGTTCGTCATTATATTTGCCAGAGAAGAGTGCAAGTTTTCGTTAGATATAGGATGTTGGTCACAGCATGCAGTAGCCACAGTAACGAGTAAGGTCTAAATCCAAAATCATGTCTTAGACAAACGGGACACAAGCGTAGATTGAGTGTCCTTCTAATATAGGTCAAATATTTATAAGTGGCGAGAGAACTTTGAGAAAGAACACTAAGAACTACTATTTCGCTTGGTGCTATTATATTTCAATATAGTGTCATATGGGGATTATTATAGCTTCGACGTCAAGTTCGACGCTAGTCTAACGTTCGAGTTTGCTGGGTTGCGTACCGCTCCGAGATAACCTATCTCCGAGCGTCATGTATCCTACAACTGCACATTTACGTTCACGTAATATACGATAATTAGATACACTTACTTAAACTCATCCACTCGTTTAACATGAGTCTAGGAATAACTTCGGCGTATTCACTAAACTTAGTGAACATCGTACTCGCGCCAATCAACTCGTCAGGGCGTTAGACACACCCGTATCTATGTAGCACCCGGACACGAATCACAGCAGCGTCGAGTGCGCAAAATGTTTGTCAAATAGCGAACACTTCTATTTTTCTATTAAAACATCCGCTCATCCTAGCCCAAAATATCGTTGTGCATTATACACTCATCTTATTGAGAGTTACTCCGTGTCAGAGAATGGGTATGAGTATGAGCCTGTTGCAGTGGCCATAAAAACTAAAGTATAAAATAAACATATGTACAGGCTGACTCAGTAGAACTTGGGCGATTGATCGTAAAGCACTTTGGAGTTTAATAAAACCACAAGGTTTTTTCAATGAGACGTGCATCTATGTACACCTGTTTTATAACACTGCTTATTTTCCATATTTGTATCGATACCCCCGCTGCGCAGAATCGCAAAGTGCTGGTCATTTGCCATTGTGATGAACATCGGGGCGAATATAACGTGCGTTTTGTTCCTCTGTTTTGTGTAGATCATAGAACTCCAATACTTGACGATATTGGTCAATATGACAGGTTAGTGCGTATTATAGGCTTACACCTGTGCTTAAGTAGCCTATCTTTTCTCCAACGTGTGGACACGGTCCGACCTTTCCGGCGTTGTCAAGTCATCGAAGTGCCGCCAACGAATTATGCGCTATGCACAGTACAAACATCTACACTACGTCGCTGTTGACATATCAATATACTCTCGGAAGTACGATCGCCTTTGAGGATTGGGCTATTTTTTAAATGTCAAGCTCTATTTTCGTCCTCCACGTTAAATATCACAGAGTTTAACTGGTCCCGTCTAACAATGAATGGCAAAACAGTCGATGCATATTATAGCAATAATATGTACTGATTTACACATTGGAAATGGGGGGGGGGCGTGCAGCATATTACGAATGTTAGCGATTACCGCATTAATTGCAGAGACGACGTTTCAGATTTCCATTAATTGCGGAGCGACACTACTTGATGTTATTAGTTGTAATAGCACGCTGCCTACGATGAATGACTGAAGTGTGATTCTCACATCTTCTGTTTCACTTTCTATCTCGCTACTCGTCGCCTCCACTCACTGACTCACTCATCCTGTCTCTCTGTGTGTGTGTGTGTGTGTGTGTTTGTGTGTGTGTGTATGTGCTGGGTGTGTGTATGTGTGTCTCTATGCTTTGTTGCTTCTGCTGAGCAGCGACTGAGCTGCAGTTCGTTTGGTCCGTCGCCTCTCTCTCTCTCTCTCTCACTCTGTCTCACTCGGTGGCTCTATCTCTCCCTTTGCTTGGATCCTCTCTGCTTGCCTTCCAACTCCAGCTCGGCTTCTTCTTCCCGCCCTCTTAGTTGCGTTACTGGAGATAGCGCGTTCGCCTTCGAGCTGGCTGCTGAGCATCGAATGACTTCATCCGCCATCCGCCAATCTTGCCGGCTGACTGTAGGCGATAACCTAGACGGCGGAAGATGAGAGGGATGCTTAGATAGTGTCACTTAGGGGTGCGAGAAGGGCACGGGAAACGTCGTCGTCGTGGGGGGGGGGGGGGGCTGTCGAGACGACCCCCGGCTCCGGTCTCGACAGGCGTTTCCAGCAGCAGCGGCAGCAACAGCATCGCCGAAAGCCCGATGTTGCTCGCACTGGCTCGCTCTTCGCTCGCGCGTTGTCATAGAAGGAGCACCACTAGGGTGGCCCCTACTAAAAGCCTTAGCTCGAGTGGCGTTAGATCGACCTCTAGCGCCTAGTCGCCTCATAATAAGGACATACGGAGCGAGGCATATGACACGGTGAGCACGGCGCGCGGTATATTTATGATGATCCCATAGGGATTTTGTGGGCGACAAGCAGGGGCAGGGGTACCGGGCACGTTAAGGGTCTGGTGGCGAATAGGCGGTTGTACGTTGCTTGATCCACGACGATGGGTGGAAAACAGGGCAAGAATAGGGTAAGGGCGACGCGGATGTCGTTCTTCGCAGAGCGCTAGTACGCGACTGGGTGCTGGAATGCCCCTGTCAACATAGCCCTAGCACATGACCCCGGTGCAACCCGCCTTGCCCTTGGCTCAACCAGATTGCACTTTCCCAATGGCATCCCCTAGAAGTCACATACAGCGCCGCCGAACAGTTGCCCAGCCCCTGGGCCCCGTCGACCCCAACGAGGCCTGCCGAAGCGACAGCAGGAGGAGGGCAAGCGCACGGGGAGCCGGGACTAGCCCAACCCGGAAGGGAACGAAAACGACAAACGCCTGTGCCGAGCGGCAGCCATGGAGACTCCGGCCGTGGAGTGTCAACGATGGATACGCCTAAATGTAGGGGAATGTGACTGGGATCGGGGGATGCTATCCTGGTTCAGTAGAATGGATCAAGCAGGCGAGAACGGAATTCAAATTCAGATCCAACTGCGTATCTGAAGACCGCCCGACCGACCAAGATCAGCTCTGCGAGCGCTGTGCACTGAACGAACGAACGAACGATGTGAGATGGGTGAACCCGGCAAAGCCTGACTACTACAGCCGGTGGATGTGATCATGCGAACTGCAGCCGGTGGCAGCTCGCCCGGCAGCACTGCTAGAGCTTTTTCTCCTTTCAACAGTGACAAGATTGCCACTGTATCTAAGGCGGGGCTCCCTTTAAGCTAGTGAGAGCTACCCGAAACCGAAGCATGGTTGATATGTTGGTTATATTCACTGCGTCAGCGTGTGTGTGTGTGTGGCCATCTGTGTAGAGTATGCTTAGCTAGTGTCCAGCAGGGCAGTGGCTTTCTGTAGAGAGTACGAAGGATATTCCCGCTCGAGAACACGTATCCTGCCACAGCAGTGGTAGCACATTGGCTACCGGCGGCCCTATCGATCCGAGTTGATCCAGCTCGATCCCGCATAGGATGCAGCACCAGCAGCAGCAGCAGTGGTGGTGCCGGGATGCAGCTGACCGCATGGGAATGGTGTTTCTCGGCTTTCGTTCATCCCCAGTATCCTATCTTGTGACTATCTCAACCTCTTCCCTTTTCCTGTGGCTTTGATCAGACCACAGATACCACCCCTGCAGCTCCCTACTGAATATACACTAGTCTTGCTCTGCCGGCTGCAATCGTCTCCTGATTAAACTCCCATCTACGACCGTCTGAATTCGCTAGCTAGCGAAGTAAATAGCAGCAGCACTGTCGTACTAGTGGTAGCAGCAGCAGCAGTAGTCGATGAGCTCCTCGGTCTTGGCCGTATTGTCTTTAACGTTGATGTTAGTTATCTCTAACGGTTGACATTGCTTATCCCTCAGTGCTTACTGTCCACTCAATGATCATCGAATCCAATACCGTGCTAGGCCTCTAGTGGAGGTGTCTTCCTCAGTTCTATTCTCCCTCGTTATAGGCTCACGTCGCTCGGTCGGCCGGCAGTCACTGACTACCGAGCGACGACGGCAACTGGCCCGTCTATGACCTTCCTCTTCACTTGTATTTTCATACTCAACCTGGTCTCTGTCCTGGCACTGGCCTCGGCCCCTGTCCTAGCTGTCCGTCCCCGTAATCCTTTAGTCGTCATTCGAATGGCCGGCAGGCAACCACCCGCCCGCCCGCCCACTAACTGGTAAGGGAAAGTAGGCCCACTTCTTCTCCTACGGTCTCTTCCACAGGGAACGTTCTTCCTTCTCGCTACCGACTTCATGCTTTTTGGTCACGCTGTCAGCGTTCGGTCGGACCAACCGCAGTCGAAGCCCCGCAAAGACCTCGATGTAATTGCGGCTTGCCGATCACGTCTGATGTGCGTGCGTGGATGTGTCTGATGGTCTATCTGTTTGGATGTGAGTGTACGTGTGTGTGTGTGTGTAGCAACATGATGTGCTTAAACGCGCCATCTCAGCCCCATGTACCACCGCAGCGCACTACGGCAAAACTCGCCGAACAACCAAACATTGGCTGATGACCGACCGAGACCTAAACTAACCACACCAGGGCGAATGACGCTGGCGACGACTATACCCCGGAGGAAACGCATGCTTGCCACAAACACACACACGTTTCAGCATAGTAGTACTGGTGCTGCCGCGGCCGCTGCTGCAGGGGTGTGCATGGGGCTCTATCTCATGTGTTGTGTTGTTCGTCCTTCTTCCCCTGTGTTCCTTCGTGATAGCAGTGGCAGACGATGATAATACAACGAGGGGAGGGAAAGCACACATTGGCACGGGGGCGTAAATACATATATATATATATATATATATATATATATATATATATATATAGATAGATAGATAGATAGATAGATAGATAGATAGAGATAATGAGCGAACGAGTCGTAGACGACGAGCAGCGGACCATTTGGCAGTTTTCGCGCATTTGGTTATTGTTGGCATTAAGTAGGGAATAACGCGACATCAGGGAGGACGATGGGTGGGGGCGACCGGGTCACGGGCTGGGTAGGCTTAGCCACCAATTCAAGAAGAGCGAGCAGCGAGCGACCGAGGAGCAAACGGACATAGGAGATGAGAGGCGCGTAGGGTCAAGAACGTAGCGGTTGCTGGAGCAGCACTAGTGGTAGTAGTATTATAGTAGGGTAAATGGCATGAAAGCAATAGCTGGACGGGGAAGACAAGGCGAGTAGTAGTAGTAGTAGTGGTCGTAGCCTGTTAAGAAGCGTCACCCATGGGACCAGCGACCCGGCCGGTTACGGACCCCGGATGGAAGACCGAGGCGAGGCAAGACGATGCGTCCTGTTCATAGGGGAGAAGAACCGGAGAGAAAAAGCAGCGGGCTTTTTCCCGTAGACGAGCAAGGAGAAGGAAATGGGAACGCGATAGGCGGCGGCGGCAGGGCAACGTGGCGGCCGACCATTGGCAACGAGGGGCCATTTTGCAAACGGCTTCTTCAAACGGGAGCCGCAGCCGGCAGAGGGGTAGGGGCTGAGGGTGGTAGTCAAGTCGGGCTTTGTCGAGCTGGAGTACCGCTGGGGCGGCCGAACAGGCGAACCAACGAAAATGCGGAGGGATTTTGTGCAAGGGCAAACGAGGACCCCTGGTTGGACTCTGGTTGGAGAGCCGGTTAGCTTTAGTAGCCCTAAGCGAGAAGGAGCAGCAGTGCTGTGCCGCCACTCGAGGAAGTAGAAGAGGACGCCGTTCCTCTCCGCCTCCCCATCCCCATATCCTTTAGCTTCCAGTCCCATTATGTGGGATCTTCTAAATATCGACCACTCATTGATCGTCCGCGTCGACCAGTTTTGCCAAGCCGACTCACTAAAGCCCACTGCTGCTACCGCCACCGGCGGGGGCCGCTGCGACCAGTCGCTGGCTCGGTCGAAAGCGGCCTACTAGCGAAAGCAGGCGGGCGTATAGAAACGGAGACGGAGTTCGTTCGACGATGGAGCGCCGGTCGGTTGCCTGGCGGGCAGGCAAGCCCCGGACGCAACGGCTGAGTGCAAGACGGAGTGAACGCACGAAAAAGAAGAGGAAAGAAAAGGATAAAGACAGCGAGAGAGAAGGTGAGAGAGAGAGAGAGAAGCAAGACGCGACGGCTCGGCAAGCGGCTGCGGCGGGGAATGACGATGTGGAGGCGCAAGTGGAGGAAACTCCATTTCCAGCAAGAGAGCGGGCGCTTCGGGAAAACCCCTCCCGATCCGTAATTGCCCGCGTACGCGAGCCAGGGCTTCAACATCAGCAGCAGCAGCATCAGCAGAAGTGCAAGGCGCAATGGCGCTGGGCTCCGTTCCGTTCAGCCGCTTGGCCCGGCCTTCTACGACCGAGCAGCCACGATACTACACCACCATGAAATCCATGCTCCTGGCGGGCGCGCTGGCCGCCTGACTGACTGGCTAGCAAGGGGCTACAGGGAAGGGAGAACGAACGAACGGGAAGAAACCTCACCAGAGAACGAGACAGCGCCAGGAGCAGTCTGCAGACACGACGAGGGCTTTGCAGCGAAAACGCCAGCGCTTCCCAGAGAGGAGGCGCTGGCCCATGTCTCGCTTTCTCAGCCCGCCTCAAATTAAGTTCTGCCTTCGCGCGCTCCGCCAGTTGAAACTGGGGAGTTGGCGGGCGGAAGCACTCTGAAGTGGAGATGTTCCCGACTTACTACGGCACACCATTGACTCTCTCTCTCTTTCTCTCGCTCGCTAGCGCTTCCTTTCTAGAGAGAGGCAACACCAACATCTGTATTAAGCAATTCACATTCGAACGGAGACGGCGTTTTTCTCTCATGCCATCTTCACATCACGAAGGTCAAGAAGTCATAAGTTGAAACGCAATATATATGGTTAACAAATGTGATGAAGAGAGCTTGATTATGAACAATAATAACCTAATATATGTTTCTTTATCTTCGCAATTAATAATAGTAGTAGCAGTAGCACTAGATTGACCGAAAGTGCATGTAATAGCTATACCCTCTATGTTTCCCATATTTTGTTGATATGCGGTTGTTCCAGGTAGTCTCGTTGTGAGCAGTAAATTTGTCAAGCGACTTGGGGCACGGTGCCATAGCTGGAGGAGGCATTCACAAGTAAAGTCTGACTTGTGATAGACCGGAATGCCTGCGGTGATGAGCTATGGGGGCTGTGGGGACCGAGCTGCTCGGGGTAGGGGGGAATTCCGGCAGCTATTTTGAGCGTGCGCAATTCTGCAACCGCTTCGAAGAGGAAAGGGAGAGCTAGAGAGAGAGAGAGAGAGAGAGAGAGGGAAGACAGACGACGCTTGCTAGGAGGCCCAATGGATCTTATCCAATGGACGCCAGCCACGAGGGGGCGCCGGCCTGAGGCAAGGAAACTCATTCAGGACCGCTTCATACTTCCTGATCGGTTCATCAAGAAGGCCAGGGCTCGAGACCACAGCCAGGCCCGAGACCGCGGATTTGCAGCAGCAGCAGCAGCAGCACCACCATCATCATCATCTCAGCTGCTAGCTATTACATGCAGCAGCCTCATGCAGCTCGAGTTAGCGCCATTGTATTCACATCGTGACTGAACGAAACAGTCACAGTTTCGTTATAATCTGCACATGCTTAGTCATCCTCTCATATCGTTCAGGCCATTCGCTTTTCCCAGACACCACCAAAGAACAGGCAGCAAGGCACGTGGCAGGCACCAACTAGCCTAGCGCTGTGAGGACCTACAACGTATCTGCCAGTTGACGGACATAACGAACTAGCCGTAGCATACAGATTATGATTTCTAAGCTTGGAACGCCACGGGAATCATCCGTTAGTAAACTAAGAGTTGACCCACAATACAATTGCCTTATGGGAATGAGACTTCTGACACTAATAAACCCTACGTCAAATACATGAGAAACAGGCCTCCTTTGTTACTCTCAAGTAGAATATTCAGGTGTTACTTGCTCTTGATATTAATTATATTATCTCACTACACAGCAGTGATAGCAGAAGTAGTAGATCCACTCTTTAATTGTATTCTCTCTGTTGTTGTGCCCTCAGGTGAACACACACTGATCTGTTGGCTGCCCTTCATGAACTGCCATTTCGTCCAAACAGCCAAATATGTATAGTACAACGTATTAGATACAGTGTACACCCACTTCTTGATATAACCCGCTAGATTGTCCTGCACCAGTCTCGTCACCGGGCCTGCTCGAAGTTAGCCCGTCCACGTTGGACTCCCATGAATAGAATAGGAAAACAGGCCCCCCCCCCCCAACATGACCGCCATCCATGACATGGCCACCAGGCCAACGGACAACCGGACGGCCTGCCGTGGTTGTGACCTGCTTCAACATCAGGTTGAGTGTTGTGTTATCCCCTACCTACTTGCTACTGCTGGCCGTGTCCGTCGTCAGGCGTTTCGTTCTTCTCGTCGTCGTTATGGCCTGCTGGTCTGTCGGTGTGTCTGGCTGACCATTCGTAGACGACGCTCGCTGCCTGGCGGAGGGGGCCGCCTTGCCTGCTCTATCTACCTGCGTCCTGTATTGTAGGCAACTAGGCGACTACCAACTACGCGGCGGTGGTCGTTGGACAAGCCGCAGGCCTCTGGCGGCTTTGCAGGTTCCTTCCGCCCGTTCGGTTGGTTCCTCGGCGGCAGCGGCCTGCTGAAACGAGCCTGCAGCACAACCCCTGCACACTGCACGCCGTTTCCGGTAGCGGCCACACCGAAGCAGGACGGCTTCTACTCCCAACCTTGTACGGTAACCAACTACCGCCGCCGCCGCCGCCTGCCTCCGCCGCGGTTCACCCACGGCTCGCTGCGGTGGTGGCCAGTTCCAGTTCCTTTGGAGCGGGGGTCGCCGTAAAGGGGCCGGTGGGTGCGAAGCGGGAAGGGGAAGACTTCTGTATGCTGGACGTTAGCTTGGGGTTAGCTTGCGTTGGGACTAGCACGTTGAGCGAATGCACTAGAAAAGAGGCGCCAGGTCGGTTAGCAGGACAGACGACTTTTTCCTATGTGGCTACCAATTGCGTTCGCAGATGAGGCTTCTTTCGACATATCCGCACGGCGCCTCTGCTCGCCTGGGAAAGCCATGCTTCCCTTTAGCTTTAACCCACGCAAGACCTATGGGGGTTAAGATGGGCAGTGGGGCTAGCCGTTAGCCCTTTCTAGCAGCGGCCCCTGTCCCTCTTTCTATCCGAACTCGCTCCCAGCAACAGCAACAGCGGCGGCGACGGCGGCAGCAGGAGCACCGGTAGCTCATTCCATTTCTCTCTCACTCTGTCATGGCTGAAGACTAATATAGCTTGGTCGAATGAAGCAGAGGATAGTAGAGAGAGAGAGAGAGAGAGAGAGAGAGAGAGAGAGGACGAAAAGCGGAACCAAAGAGCAGAGAGCCAACTAAGGATAGGAGAAGCAAATGCCCCGATTTATCTTATCGCAAACGCTATTTAACTTGTTTTGTTTTTATACAAGTTCCCGGTTGGTTCCCGATGCCATGCCGAGGCCGGCAGGCAGCGGCCACCCCACGACCGAGTCGTTACCCTTGCCACGGTTCCACACCCCGAGCTGCGACGAGACAGACCCGTGAGGAATCATTGCCTCTCTCTCTCTCTCCCTCTATTATCCCTCCTGGGGCTGTGGGCCGTGCTGCTGTACGGAGTCGGAGTTACACACATCGCATAGACCATCGGCTCTTCCATTGGGCTTTGGGCTTTAGGCAAGTGAATGGAATCACACATCTCGTCGAAATAAGGCACGGTGAACACTTGCGCCTGTGCGAACACATTGTCGAGCAGCGAGGAACAAAAAAATGCATAGATGTGCAAAGTTCACGGCGTACGGTACAACATGGTGTATGAAAATCGTCCGTTCTGTGTCACACTGTCTAAACTGGAATTTGTACAAATATTGACAAAATACCTCAATGAAAGCTGAGTACCGACATAGCGTATACAACCTCGTGCTGAACTATCATGTTATATAAACATATATAGCTCACATCTATGGGGGGAGAGGCAGGGCGATGTAATGTAACAGCGGTCGCTTGCATGACTATTAATTTAAATGGTATTTCACAAAACTGTAGTGATCCGCGATCGGCGGGGGGGGCTAGGCAATACAAATGATTATTCGGTCTATTAAATGTTCATCGACAAGTATTAAGTGTATCTCGGCGTTAATGACGCTCACTATAATCGCATGTCATTAAAATAGTTCAGAAGTCTGCTTAGTTTGCTCCCCGAGCGTTTTAGGGGGGACTGCTCAAACAGTTTCGACGTATCTACGAACAGGCAGATGTTGAGCGCGAAACGATTGCGGCTCTTTCATCAAACCTACCCACATCCCGGCCCAATGGGGCGAGAACATATCAATCCCTACTAAAGATTTGACGTGGTACCGTCAAACAGCCCATTGTTGTTATTATCTCTTACTAGCTACCAATACATGATCTTCGATGCATCGTCTGGTCTCAGATGAGACCCCGCACATATTTTCAATGGACCCCTCCAAGGAATCCCCGCCTCGTGTCGAGATGGGAAAATATTGTTGGACATGCTGGACACCTGACACAAGTATATATACCATATATATGTATATGTATATATATATGGTTCGTCTCTGTCTCCAAAGTTCTATCGATCGCAAAAAGCGACATTGGGTGGCGATGTATTGCTTTTGTTTCCAACAGGTAGTTGTGGGTTACAAGTGGCAGAAGGCTTGCCCTTACCTTCGTGCTTTAGGGCAAGAAGAGAGCGCAACCAGCAATTGATTTTTATCAACGAAAATTTAAGCCCAAGTGCCAACCTTTCTAGAGATAATAAGCACTGAAATTGTAGGTATGTGCATGTAACAGTCGATACATCCAACAGGTGTGAATGCCCTTCGAGGAAAGGTGCTGCACAAATACCACGATTGCTGAAATGGCATCGCACCATTCAGATGAGTCATTGACATTGTGCGAGAAGCACCTATGTTAGCCTTGAAGCGTTCATGGAGAGATTTCATCCACGGAAGGTGACATATAGAAGATATATGCTATGGTGAATGATATTATACTTACAGTGGGATACAAACGTGTGTTGTTGCACTACCCGGTCACCCGATGGCAATGCGACTCGAAATCTTACCCAAATCTAACTTCATGACCATATAACCCGTTTCCGTACTTACCTCTCTGTGGGACGACGATGTTATTCAAACGAATGTGAAACTGTAGTACCCGAAAATATACAATGACATTACGATGTATTGAAGCCGTTGAACAATCCGCTTTGCGATATTGAAACGTATTTTACGAAACACAGTCACCACATCGTCGGCTACTAATGACACAAGCATACATATTTCTAATGCATATATATATATATATATGCTGCGTATATGCGTAATAATTATGACTATAGTTATGTTTGGGGTTGGAAATAGGAGGCGGGGGGTGTAGTGAATGTACGTCACTTGCACAAGGTGATCTTAATGTTGTATTATCATAATCAACGAAGTGCTGTATGCGAATCCATCTCTCTCTTTATATTTGTCTACGACATAATTTCAGTCAACCGACAGATGCACTTCGACCTGTTGATCTACGCTTTCTAGAGGACAACTGGACGCTTCCTGGCATATTTTTAATGTCTGTATATAATATTGCATTCGTGTGCGAAATATGAATATCGAGTACTGACATCGACGGACAGGCTTCAACTTCGGTTGAGGCTAACTCACCAGCTATGCAGTCATTGAACCGACTTCAACAGCTTCGATGCAAGGTACAGCCTATACTTTAGCCGCCGAGTTTTGCCGATCACCAACACGCCATAGTATAATAACTATTCGAATTTTTAGAGTCCGAAATGGATGATCACTGTTTTCGAGCCACCCATGTGCTGTTCCCGAATTCGTATGACGATAATGATGACAGCAACATGTAGCTGATCAAGTTCATCGTTCATTTTTACTACTATGAGTAAGTAACCGAAGCGATCCAATAGCTCCAGCATATCGAGATGGATAGATTCGCCAATCGTGTATCGTGTCATGCCGGCTGACTAATGATAGACCGGGTCCACCCGGCGGTTACTGATGGCCGCTAGCTGCAGCTTCCGTTTATTCCGTTCAACCAATTGACCCTCCCTGTCCTCCCGGCTGTTCTTTGCGTATAATGCAATTTCGATATTGGCTGTCAATTTTAGTGAGTCCTCGCATCAATCAGACGATACAGATTCACTGGTCAAACTGAGCCAATTCATCTAGATTTACTTCGGGCGATTTTATTCTAGCGACTTTACGCTGGACCCTAGACGAACATAGACCAAAATCACGTTTGGGACGAATCAATCAATAATTGCCCCCCCCCCCCAAATCAGATCTAGAAATAGTACAGCATATTATCCGAGCGCATATGAAAAATTGAAGATGAGAAAGTGTAACTCGCCGTAGGAAAGGCTAATTTTCTATGGGGTATTTCACTTTTTTTTTTGATACTTTTGAATGCTTAGTACAAACGACAACTACACGAATATCATTCTCCGCATATGTTCTCAACTCAGCACAAATTGTCGAGCAGTATCGTGGACATGAGATGCTGGCTGAGAACCAGCCCGGAAAATTTTCCTAATTTGCATTAATCTCTATTGAATGTGTATAATTTGTTCATTTTTTCAAAAAAAAAAAAATTTAAATTACTTCAATAATGCGAAGTGCGATCATACGCTTGGAGTGTAGTCTAACAACTCACATAGAAATCACTCTTGGGGTAGCTTTCCTTCAGAAGTCAATATTGCGTTCGCACATGGTATAGATGAGGGTGGCAGGAAGCTGCATGAAATTTCTCTGATATCTAATACAAGAACATCCTTATTACTAATATAGATAACTGGGAGTGTCCTAAGAAATTTCAATCGAATATCTAATGATTCAAAACACCAATCGACTGCAATAAACATTCACAATGAATGTCGCATCATCTTTATTATTAATTCATTCTTTCTTTTTTTTCTATTAAGTACCATTCGTTCTGGCGTATATTCGGTGTTCATTGTTTGCTTTATGACACGTCTGTCAATAAATAAAATGTATATCTACACATGTATATATATATATATATTTATTCTTATTGTATAATTATTTTTATATCTCTTCCTCCCGTCTGCTTTCCTTAGTATTGTCATACATGATCAGCTTCATGTTATATTATTATTACTATAATTGTTAGTTAGCTTTGGTAATATTATTGCTCTCCTCGTAACTGTCGCTAGCAAGAGTTCCTACCCCGGACGTCATTCGTCGCTTCGAACGATATGATCAGGAGCAGTTGATGAAGGCGAAGTTACATGTGTGTATATATATATATATTCGATGATCATCATGGTGCGAGTCAACTTTTTACGACGTACATATATATATATATATATAGCAGCTTGACAAGTACAATATACGGCTTTACAATCGCGTCTCCATTCTCCTGTTAGGTAAAATATACAGATTAATTATTTTATTGGTTGTATTCTCAGTTGTTAATGTTTTCCTGACGCAACAAGGCTTTTGCCGGGATTACATATAATCATCATCGGTGGATAAATCATCAACAGTTTGGTATAACCAAGGCCACGTTTCTGGACATAGGGGGCACAGCATTTAGAGACCACTCGAATGGGTGATGTCTGATATTAGCGTGAACTTTGTCGAAACCAAACGATCGATTTTGATGTGCTCGTTGTCCATCGGCTATTCTTCGGCTATTTGAGCTCTAGATTAATTCATGTGATTAACCATTTTAGTATTTGCCTCGTCGTTGTTCCTTGTTGCGTCATTCCTCTGAATGTTCCTTTTCTTTGCTTACTCTCTCTCTCTCTCAGTATCGTCCTCAGAGAATGTTCCTAATATATATATATAGTCAGTATTATTTATTGATTCGTTTCTTTCAGAAGAGTTCATTTGTCTAGAAGGTCGTTGCATAAGGTCTACTCACTACGTTTGGCTATCAAGTTGGCCGACCGATCAGGCAGCAAGGGTGAACTATGGAAGGAAAACGCCGACTTTGATCTGGGCCAATTAGCAGATGATCACGATGCTCAGATAATGTTCTCACTCTTCTTCATTGACATCATATTCGAGGAGTATGCACACGGCACAGTAAATGTAGTCGGGAAGATACTGCTTTTAGTGACGCGATCGGCTACCCAGCGCGAAAGGCGGGCCGAAAAACATGAGGTAGCACAACCTTTTGTGCTTTTTCATCTTCTGAGCATCGCGAATCTCTTTTTAGAGTCTATCGCTCTCTCTTTCTCCCTCCCTCTACTTCATCGACTCTGTAGGTCGCGCAGGAGGGTACCCGGTTATCGTCCCCAAGAACAACCGAGGTCCGGCTTTTTTTCTCAGCGCTCACGTGCGCAGCAGCCTATGGTGCCTATCCCTACGTTCTCCTTGTGTTTTCGCTTCTCTTCAGTTCATTTAAGGATCCTTGTTGTTTCTGCATCGGTACTACATGGGCCTAAATAGAACTTACCCCTAGGAGCCTCTATTTCGGGCTCCTGCCCGTGTTAACGGTAACATCTGAATTAGGTAATCCCAGGGAGATAGAAGAGGAAGATGTCGAAGGAGGCGGTGTAGTGCTAGGGGAACATATTGATTGTAACTGCGCCGTGCTTGTCGTTCGAAGACCTGATCTGTTTGGCGAACCGGGGGGTTCCCGGGGACGCTCAGGCCGGGTAGAGAGGGAGGTACCGTTCGGGCGTGCGGAGTGGATAAGAGAACTCTCTTGCTCCCAGCTCGTCGGCCTTCAGTCAATTGTCAAGCACTGGATTGTGAGGTTACTGAAGAGGAACACAGTTCCACTGTCCGAGATGGCAATGCGATGTGGCGGTGCTGGTGGCAGAAGCAGTCGTGGCTACACTGGCGATTGTGGTGGGCCAGATAGACAGACCGATATACCCCTGATTCGGGCGTCATCCCTCAGCCCACTGGCCGGCGGTAGCGGGTATCCTTCAGTCGGCTGGCATCGCAGTGTGCCAGCCAGAGGACGAGTCAGCTCTCTCTCTCTCTCTCTAGGACGCAGCCTTAGCGCGGGATGGCAGCTCACTGAAGGGGACATACATCGAACGTCGTGGATGACAGCCTTCCTGGATATGTGTGTCTGCCTGCTTACTTGCTCGCTCTCTCGTCTTGCGATTCGCTAGCTGGAGAGGCGAATCGACCAACGAAGGACAGGGAGAAATCGGGAGGAAGAAAACACGGGGTTGGACGAGGCAGGCGTTCGACAATTCATCCATCCGAGACCGGGGCAGAGGGAGCAGGGGCTGCTGAGGCTGGGATACGGCGTTGCTGTTGTCGAGCGTTGAGATTCTTTTCTCCTCGACGGCTCCTCTTCCCGCTCGTTCTCCTCCGAGCAGCGGTCGGTCGACGGTTGGGGGGCAGCATACCGTAGATGCAGTGGCTGACTGCTTGGTTCCATTGGGCTTCTCATGGACGACGCCAACAACTCGTTCGCCTTTCCTTTCGACCGACCGACCGACCGACCGACCAACTAGTCGGTCGCCCTGGCAAGCTTCATTTTTCAGCCGGGCTTCCCGCTGCCACGGCCTCGTACGACCACCGTCGCTCCGTTGTTCCGACGCCCGCTCGCCCACCAGTCAGCCAGCTCGAGCGCCCACCCGAACCGCCTTGTCGCGTGGCCCACGGCCCGCATCGACGAAGCCGGCCCCGTCCGACGTCCACATCGAACGAACGTCGAACGAGCGAAGAAATGACTGGCCGAACATGCCCGCTACTAGGGCTGCCTGTCTGCCATGTCGCGCCGCCGCCGCCACCACCACCCACCCACCCACCCACCGAGAAGGGGAGAAGGCCTTGCCGGGATGGACCAAACGAATGAACGTGTCCAACTGACGACAACGACTACCTAAAGAAGAGTTATTGCTTGCGAATACACCCGCGACACCGCTTCGCTCCGGATTCCACCTCGGGACATCCCTAAACGTAGCCTGTGCCGCCTTCTCTGGCCACAAGTACCCGGAAAGTAACGGCACCTGTCTTATTACCTGCCCTCGACCTTACTTTCCCTATTCTATTCTCGCTCTTCTACTATGATACAACGTCGTCTCTCTTAGCTCTCGTAATCGCCTATCTGTTCGTCTCTTATTCAAGATGTCGTCTCATCCGACACCACATGGGCAGGATGCCAGGCTGCATTTTTCACTTCCACTCGTAAGATTTTTCTCTTTATCATTATTATTATTATTGTTGTTATTTGTATTACCATTATTATCATTAGAATCAACATTACTATCCTGTTCTGATTTCACTCTTCCCTTCACAGTTTCTCCGCATTCGTTCGTCCATCATACACGTATGCATATTTATATATATTTCTTTGCAAGTCAGCCTATTATTACTGTCATAGTTATTACTGTTGCCGCCCATGCTAGTGGGCACTCATTTATAATTCTGTTAATATTTCGTCATCATCGGCATTACATTTATCTCAGTGTGCTATCGTATCGGTAGCAACTATCCTCTAAATATAATATATATATATATATATATATATATATATATCCTCGTCTATGTATACCGGTAAATATATCAGATTAAATATGTAGTCTCTAAAACGCCTGAGTCGCCATCGCCGCTGGTCGTCACTTCGTTGATTGTTGTGAATAGTTTGTCACTGATATTATTAAGATTATTAATTGTTATTATCCTTGGGTAACAATTTGAATTGTTTTGTCACTTGTAAGGCATTCATATTGTTCCTATATTCCTGCATTCGTTAACTGAATGTAGTTAAATTGCCTTCGATTTTGAAGACGATCGTTGCTTGCGTGTCTGCCGACGTGGCAGATGAATAACTTTCACGTCTGCTAGGTGATGTGTGAACTATTTCATAGGCATCTACGTGATGGCTACATGGTGGAACGAGATTAAACAGTTCTTCTTCTATATAACAGCTAAGACATGATGTCAAAAAATGTATGTATTGTGTAAGGGTAGGGTAGATTGTCAAGGTGTCAACTAGAACAGTTCATGTGAACAACTACATAGGGTTGTGCTGGTAAGAGGGATGGATATATATATGCCTATGATAGTAGAAGGTTAGCAAGGTGGAATAAGTACAAGCGAAGTCCAATGGAAAGCGGGGACGACAACAGAAAATCAAATCGCTTAACGCGAGAGTAGGCGAGAGATTAGCAGGCGGCTCAGCAGAAGACAGAGCCAACCAGTGATTCGCCAGAGCATTAAATAAAGGTTAGGCAGAAATTTCAGATAAAGGTTAGGCAGAAATTTCAGATTTAAACGAAAGCTTATCATTAGTGAGAGTGGAGTTAGATGGCTATGCAAATGGTATGATAGATGTATGAGTCTGGGGAGGATTTTGGATTTGGGAGGAGTAGATGTGAGTCTGTGCAACTTACCACAATGTCTGTGACTATACAAACTCGTGAGCATGGCTGTAGGTCCGGGCGATGAAAACACCCGGGCAGCCATGTACTTCATAAAATTTGAATTGTATCTGCCGGCTGGTTATTTACCCGATTCATTCGATAATTTGATCCCTATGCGTTTGTGTCGTGCGACTCACTGAATCTAAATAGAATAGATTTCTGTTTATTATATAGGATCTAGCTCCATAATTGGTACCATAACTCCTCTGCTTCTGACATGAACTTCAGATGGGCGCACTTTCGCCACAATATGTGCATATGATTGTTAGATTGTGATTGATTAATTGACCACGATTGACGAACGGTCAATTATTAACTAACAAATCCCTATCCGTTTCATGATTGTATAGGCTGCTATGTGGCCAGCGGCGACGAGATAAAGCATCTACAAACGAGTCGTTCTGGACGTCATCTTATGACTACTCTCACATCACTCTATAAACCTCATGGTTCGTTTTGCCTTTCATTGTTGCTATCTCATTCAGACGTCCCTATCATTTTATGTTATTGTCACTGTCTAATTAGTAGATAGCCTATATCGTCTTTATCTTAATCTCTTTCTCTCTCTCTCTCTTTCTCTCTTTTGCTCTGTCTCTCACTTCACTGTTCTACTCATTTCATTTTATTTATATTTATTACTTTCTGAATGTCTCCTTATTCTCTCGATTTCTTGACTCTCTCGCTAACATCGGCCAAGACCGGGCGCGGCGTCATCGGCTGTCCGTTGCTAACAAACCTGCAACGAAGTGGCCGATTGCGCACCGGACATTGATCCATCTGCATCAGTGCTCAGTGATCGCCCGTGGGGCTGCCCATGAACAGAGGGCGAGATGACCCACTCCAGGGGGGGGTAAGCAGCAATGTGGCTTTGTGTGCCCCGGAGGCAAGTCTATGCCTCGACCGCTCGTGCAGGGCTCCCACGGGAAGAAACATTATTGCTTTAGTTATAAGGTCAGCGCAGAAAAACGTTGCTGCTATATATATATTTAGTATATATGTATATATATATATATATATTTGTATGTTTGTAATATGAACTTGTAATTGTAGTTGTCGCAGCTACTTGTTGTCGATGTATAAGGTTTTTTTACATGACATTGTCACATTGTATATTACGGTATCAGTAGTGGATTTCATTATGCCAAAAAAAAACGCGAAGACCAAACACGCGAGGGTCGCATCGGACCGATCAGATGGTTTTAGTTGCGGCAGATCAGACGCGGTCCAGCCGCTGCCCGAACTTCCAGATCATGTCATCATGACAAATTTTGCTCAAGGATGTCAATGCAATTGCTGTATTGATGCTAATGGATGGCTTATTCCTTGGTCCTCTGCGCCTCGCCGAAATAGGTAGCGTTTGTCAGTGTTGTGTATTTTAGGTAGCTACGTGTACCGAGTAAAGGATCATTGTCATTTTGATATATATATATATATTATAATTATATAATTGTAGACTTAACATTTGGATGTACAATGACTATTCTCTCTCATGTTATATGATTATTGACTAGAAGAGACTCACCGGAGGACAAAGTTAACACTTTTTTTGCGCGACGCGCTAATATTGTTTATAGCTATTCGTATACCTATTGTCGTATATATATATATATATATATATATATATATATATATGTATATATGTATATATTATAACATATCTAATCATTTACGGCGTTCATAAAGAATACACGTGAATGAAAATCTTCGTGGTGAATATCGTTGCCGAGTGCACCCCAGTATAGGTTCTCATTGCCATTATTACTAATAGTGTTATTAATTATCTGGCTTGTTGCTTTTGTCGTCGCTTTGGTGGTTCACTCACTGAATCACGAGGGAAGCCTATAGTCATTATGGTGTTTATATTATTATTGAATGCACAGGGTAATACAAAATATAGATGACTCTCTACCGGCAAAAGCACGATCCTTACTTTGATGGCTCTAAGCATATCGGTTCAGTCGGCTAAAGTTGTTGTTGTTATTATTCTTATCGTCATTATTATATTAATTATTATTATTATTTATCATGTCATTATTATTACAGTTACTGTTTTCTCTGTGTATATATACAACCTATATCACATATCACTAGTCTACGGGACAGCGCTAAACATCGATGACCCATGATTCCATTGTTAGTAGATCTGGGAATACGCTTTGAGGTATATATATATATATCTATATATATCCCTACTCATACTTAAGTACTATTGGACTTTTATAAACAAACGCAGACTCTGCTTTTGCTGTGTCTACCGCTCGTACGAAAAAACATCACCATTCAGATATATTCATTACATTACTGTGATTAGTTCAATGAGTTGAAGAGTTGTTGAGGATTCTTCGTTTTAGACCGTTTCTATCCTTTAGTTGTATTGAGTTAGATCACGTTGAGTTACGGTAGATTGATAGAGTTAAGCAGGGCTGAGTTCGATGACTAGAGTTGGATGATTCGCGGTCTGTTTGTTCTCAGTTGATTGAAATGTTGTCGCAGTATTCATTTGCTCGCTCTCTCTCGCTCTGGTTTTAAATCGACTTTTCGAGCCTCCATTCCCTGTGAGCACAAACGAACCGCTGTTTTGCCAGTCAGAGCCCAGCACTAAACCGCTCGCTCCCTCCGCGTCAACTCTCATTCGGTTGAGGATATCAGTAGGGAATTTAGTGGGGGGTGGGGTATGGGGGGCACAGAAAAGGGGTTAGAGGGTACTGGCACGGCCTAACATGCAGCCAAAAAGGAGGGGGGGGGATAAGGGTGATGCTGGACCACTGCACAGGAAGTGCAGAGTACTCTAAACGGAATGGACGGCAGGCTGCTCTCCTCCTTGAGGATCACCACAGCCAGCCAGCCAACCTCCCAGCAGAAGCCATTGTCGAGGAGTGACAGAGCTCATGGTAGAAGGGGAGAGGGGACAGTTGTCGATGACGGAGAAGGGCATGATGGGCACCAGTGGTCCTCGAGTTGAGTAGTGGTGGTTGTTGTTGTAATTGCGGTAGCACTTGTATTTGGGGTGGAAGGATGAATGCGATGATAAAGTTGCTGTTGTTGTTGCTATTGTTGTCGAAGTAGTTATTGTAGTAATAGTAGTATTTATAGTAGTAATAGTAGTAGTATTTGCAGTACAAAACAGAGCACCTACGAAATGTGATACAGTCGGTTGGTAATCCTGTTGCAGAGGACAGGTGGCAGGCTTCTGCTGTATAATAACAGATAACCTGGCCGGCAGCAATCGCCTTCTGCTGAGCCTACCTCAAGATGCGAATAGTAGATAGATAGTCCGACGCGTGCACTAGCGTCGGTCGATGAGGAGGTACACCACCACCCAGCAAAGACGCCCAGACCGCGTTGGGTGCATTGCTGTTTAGCATGCCCGGTCGTCCATCACGGTGCGATGAAGAGACCTGCAAGCCTGCAACCTGCTGCTGTTGCTTCTGCCGAAAGCTTCAGAGGCACCACGAAATCGAGCTGAGGCCACGCTGACCTGTCGTAACTTGTTCCCTCTAGAGGTCATCCTTCCGTCAGTGATCAGCGAATTGACGACCACAGAGTCGCTCTGTGTTCCGTGTGTATCTCTCACGGATAGCTTCGGCTATGCTTCGGCCATTGATGAGAGGGAGTTTGAGTTGGCGTCATCTTTCGTTTGACAGGCCGATTCGAGGTGTTTGTTGAGATAACTTTTCAAAGCGAAGCTCTTGTCGCACCTATGTATATCGACGAAGACCCGACGACAAAGATGATGCCGATGTTGTTGTTGTTGTAGCCGTTGTCGCAGCGAAGGACCGGGATGTTGTTCAATCACACCGAGAACGACACACAAAACAAAGCAAACCAGTGATCCGATTAATAGCGCTCTCCTTCGCTCTCCTCACACAACCTGACTCCATTCTACTCCCGTCTTTCCCGGACAACCAGCGCGAGCTAGCGAGCAAGCAAGAGTTAAGTTAACAACGAGAAAAAAACCCACCCGATTGTACCCACGACGCCAGCCTCCGGCAGCCAGCTGCCCCTGTTCCACAGCGGTAACGAGAAGGGGCGGCGACGAGCGGCGAAAGAGGAATAACTAAATAGCAGGTAATCGTCGCGAAGTATTCATGGCGGAAGGCCATGTTCTTTGATGCTCGCGTAACTAGCTAGCTCGCTTGGTCGCTGGTTCGCGCGGCTCGCCTCCCCCATTCGCCGGGCGCGGCCCGACCCCACCCGTCTCGTCAGCAGTAGTGGAACAGCCACGTGGGATTCGTGGCTGTGCGGTGGCTGTGAACCCCGAGTCGCCGCAGGCAGCCAGGAAGACGACGATTGCTTGCCTTCCCTGGCCGTGGTGGCGATGGTCGGGCGATCCCGTACCCCCACGCCGCCGTACTCTTTCCCTACAGAATCGCTGGCGTACGGGCCATGAGCAAACACTTTGTGCTGTGGCTACAAGTGATGGTTAAGAGTATGGGCTGAACGCTGAAGCTGTCAGCCACCGCCGCCGGGTTCGTGTCTGGCACCGGCTCCATCAACGACAACGCCACCAGATGCAAATGGACACAAACGGCGAACGCGGGGTATGCTCACAGGATTCGTATCACCTAACACAGTCATTGAATCAGCCACGCCCCACACGACTTATGGGACGGAATTGAGTGTACTGTACTCTGTGTGTGTGTCAGTTATTTAGGTAGATGCAGCTAGACTCACGCTTGGCGCTTTTAACAGTACTGAGCGCCCGCGTTCACTGCAACTACTATAGCTATCGTATAGGGTTGGGTTGGACTTACCTGGGGCACTGGAAATGCTTCGAAGTGGAATGTGTCTGCATGTGCGCTCGGAGGTTCGAGCGGTCGGCGAATGCCTTTCCGCACTGGACGCAGGCGAACGGCTTCTCGCCAGTGTGCGAACGCATGTGGCCCTGCAGCAGCCACGGACGCGAGAACGCCTTGCCACACATCT
Source organism: Stratiolaelaps scimitus (assembly GCA_019614645.1). Lineage (NCBI taxonomy): Eukaryota > Metazoa > Arthropoda > Arachnida > Mesostigmata > Laelapidae > Stratiolaelaps > Stratiolaelaps scimitus. The sequence continues at coordinate 4,528,457 of JABWDB010000021.1, forward strand.
CGCACTTGTGACTCAGGTTGTGGGTGAGGATGTGCATTGCCAGTGCGGGCATCGACACGTACACCTGGAACGAGAGACAAAAATAACGACAGCGAGATGGGGTGATGAGAAAGAGAGCCATAGATCCTAGAAAGGAGATGAGAGAGCGAAACACGTAGAAAGGACCAAATTGGAATACAAAGAAAGAAAAATAAAGGAAAACGAAGCCACAACGACAGTAGGGGAACTTTATGTGGTATTGACGACCGTTGTCACGGTGCAGGATCGGCAGCAACAACAACAACAACGTCACCACTTGTAATCCGCTAGTGTGACCAGCCAGCGACACCACGATATTGGCTTGACATACTGGGATTGCCCACGAAAAAAAGGAAGGCGTTGAGACGGTGGGGGGTAGCTGACTCTCCCGAGAGCGGCATAAAGATAACTATCCGGCAGGTTGGCTGCCAAATGCATTTGATACGACGCCAGTTCCCCGCCAGTCAGGGCAGCATGACCAGTCAGTCAGCGCAAGAATCGGCCGGGGAGGACACTCCCTGATGGACATTCCCCGAGCACTCCGTGTGACGCAGGGCCCATCGGCCTGTCCGGACACTCTGTCGTCCTGTTCGTCTTTGTCGGCAAACATTGAAATGTGTGAAGCTTGTTACAAATTCCATGAATAGACAGACGAGAGAGGGCGACCACGACGGACGCCACTTGCCGCCTTGTCTGACGAACACCGAGGAATAGAGGGACCGAGCAGTATGTGAGCAATAGTGTGATGGCTCCCACAAGCAGGTTGAGCTCGAGACGGAGCCTGAGGTTGCACCCAGCAGGCACAGGGCGTTCTTGGGAGAAACTCCCTGCGGCTGCGTTCTACTGTGCCCGCAGTACCGACAGCAGACAGTACAAGAAGGCGCAGCAGGTTCTCCCGCGGGAGAAATATCGGCAGCTGTACTAGGTGTGGGTGGTGGCACTTGCTTCAGAAGCTACCGACATCTACCCACGAGTCTTCCACTGTCACCGCCGCTTTCTCCCGTACGTACCCGTAGATAAGTCAGTAAGTAAGGCTGCTGTGGCGGAGCTCGCAATCGCGTAACCATCAAGCGACTCGACCGACGGAAGGACTCGGTGACGAACTAGGGCCCAGCGACTCTATCCTCTATGAGGTTCGCGCGTCCTTATGTTATATATATATATATATAAATATATGGTAAATACTAGCAGTAGCATAGAATATCATGCACGAGCACACATGCATCTGAGAACACTTCTGTCCAACAAAAATAGATACCATACTCATACTCAGTTCAACAAAAGAAGGCAGACGCCATGATGCTACCATTACTACTACTCTTAGTGTTATGATGCAATGCTAAAAGCAGACGTTAAATGTTTAAGGCTGTGAGTCAGCCCAGATGATTTACTTACTATTACTACTACTAGTACAGTTGATGCTGATGGTAATACTTTACCCCAATGGAGTTTCGTATACCCACTCACCTTGTCACAAGTCGGACACTTTTTGGCGAGCTGAGAGTCGGGGCTCCTGTGGGTCTGCTTGTGTCTCGAGAGGTTGGAGGAGGTTGCGTAGTGCTTCCCACACTCCAGGCACACATACTTGCCACCCGATGGACTCGACGAACGTTCACTATCGGATGAGCAGTTGCTCGCAGACGACGAATACAGGCGACGCTTGCTTCGTGCGCTTCGACCGTCGCCCATGGCGCCAGCACCGCCGCCATGGCCTCCGCCACCACCCCCGGGAGCACTCAGTGGACTCGGGCTGGGCGTCGCTTCTCGGAGATCGCGCAACGCCGCGAGCTGAATCGCTCCCGCGGCTGGCGACGGCGGACCGCTGTGACTGTTGCTGCTGTTACTATGGCCCTTGGCACTGCTCGCAGTGCTAACGTTGGTACCGTTGGTCGTTGCCGCTATACCGTTCGTTTCGGTCGGCGTCGTCGCTGCCGACGTCACCGCCGATAACAGATTCGGCGTTGCCGACCGCGAGCAGATCGCTGTAGCCGCGCCTGTGGTTGGAGCAGCAGAGGTCACGCTAGGCTTGGACGTCAACGCAGATGGTGATTCGTCCGATTGGCACGGACCCCGCGACTCGGCCACCGCCTTGGCGAAGAACGTCCGCTCAATGCCATTTAGATCAAAGACAGAGTCGTGGGCCGTCGTCAGCTGATGGTACGTCTTGGCTGGTGGCTGCGTAACGCGGGCTGCCGCGTCCGACGAGGGCTGCGAGTCGCGAGGGCTAGTGGCCGGTGAAACTGGACCTGCCAAACCCGTCTGCGGGTTGTAGTCTGATGGGATGTACAGCCTGGGCGAGGCGCACGCGTAGTCTGCAAAACAACAACATCAACAGAATATGATGCAATGAGATATTGTCGTCGAACCTGCGTCGACATAGATCCTGTTATATACTAATTAAATAGCAGTAACGGGTTTTCTAACACTCAGTTATTATACCCTTACTCCTGCACCGGTCACCTTGTCACCGGTTTACTTCAACACAGTCTGTTCCAATATTTTCCATTAAATCGATGTCGATCCTGACCATCATAATTTCACAGGAAGTCACAAGTCACATCTTCCTCAGTACTACTTATTTGTGGCTGATATCAACCCGGACCAAATTTGCCATAGTCATATTTTGGCAGCTTCCATTCATTTTCATCATCTATACAGAACACTATAAGGGAAAACTCGACTTCAGAACATCACTCTGTTGTTCTCATTGTCTTCGCGCCGCAATACCGTGTACACAACTCTACAAGATCAGCGTTGCGTGACCAACTTGTCACTAACCATGACACAGTGTGATGTAGCATCTTGTATGATATATATATATATCTCGCGTCGTATATGATCTTCAGTTCAACCGCAAGCTCTGCTGTTCCCAGCCGTTGCATTTGATCTCAATCCTGACAGATAGAAGGCCGCATCCCCCCGAAACCTCAAAATGCTTTTGCCCCCACCCCCCGCGTCGTAGACGCTATACCCCATTTATCCCGAATGGTGACATCGTCTGTGATGACGATGCTTGTGGCCGCTTGTGCCGGTCGGGTGGTCTCTAGTGGAGTGGTTCTTCCGCCGGCATTTTTACTCTCCGACATCATCGGCAATCGCTGCTGAGTCCCACTGAGTGCGTCGAGTGCAATTCAACTGTTAACCAGAAAGAAGTTTGCCTGTCGGTTCGATTTTCGACCACCGCTACCACCGCCGCCGCTGAGACTCCTGCTGTTGTTGTTGTTGCTGCTGCTGCTGTTGCTAGAAATCCAGTTGAAGCAGCCGGGACGATGTGCGTTAGCAGGGAGACACCGGAGTGAGAGACACAAATTGCGAGCTTCTTGGCCGTCTCGTCTCGGTATCTTTTATTGAGTTATACCTCGGAATGAGAAGGGACGGAGGCAGGGTATACCCACAAACCCACCCGGCCACAATCATCCCGCAGCCAGCTCCATACGTCCATCGCATTGGAAGGCAAGCGAGACAGCCGTCGAGGTCCGGATATGAGTCATTCGATTCAATTGTGCTCTAATCTCATGTAATACTCCTCCTCGGCTAGACCGGTGACTCCCTCTTTATACCCACCCCATACAGTCCCCTCCCGCCCAGGCTCCCGCTCGCCTGCTCCTGTCCTGCCTGTTTCAGCTTCTGCGTAATGCGGCCAGAGTGAGCAACCAACCCCCACAAGCCACTGTCCTATCAACGGCAGTGTCAGCCGATCAAGGTTTCGGATGCGAGCGCGACGAACCCCATGGACAAATTCTGTTTGAGAGGCTGTGGATAGCCAACGAGTCAAAGGGGCCGGGTGTGAATGAACGGTAGGGGGCGAAACGGGAGCGAGGGGAGTGGTATGAGTTAATGGCAGACAGGGAGAACAACAAGGTAATAATAACTGCCTCTGGTCTTCCTCCTCCTCCACCTCCTCATACGACACTGCTCAAATGCCACGAAATATTAGCATAACCGCATTCTCATCACTTCTAGATGGCTCTGTATACTGAGTGGCTAGTCTCATCCTTCTCATCTTTGTCATTGTCTTTCTCTGCAGAGAGATCTCTGCCAACCAACATCTTCCCCTGTGTTGATGACCTCCACCATCTTGTACCCCTCCATTGCATGAACAGTGACAGCGATCGACGACGAACCACGAAGAAACTACGGAGTATCGACAGAGGAAAAAAAAAATCATGTTGCTGAACGAGTGAGTGAGTTGGTACGCATGAGTGTGGATGTTCGTGTGTGTCCAGTCTTCATTCTTCTGGATGCCAGCAGCGAATAGCACTGCACAACGAGATGTTCTACCGTTGCTAGAGACGATTCGCTGGCTGGCTGGCTGGCTCGCGCGGTGCGAGACGGAGCATCGGCAGCAGCAGCAGCCACCCCTACCGCTGTCTGCCGCTATCACTATCACCTGATGTGGCTGCTAGCAGAATGAAAAAGTTTGCCAAGTATCGACCCGCTCGGTGTCGGCTCGGTCGCTCGCTGCTGCTGGCGTACGTTGGGGTGGTGGTAGAAGGATGCGCCAGCGATATGGGCGGCGCTCCCCGAGCCCGGTGCTGCTGCTGCTGCCGTCGCTATCTCAGTCAGGCGTCGGGACCCCTCTGGGCGTCGAGTTTAAACGGTATCGGCCTTCCTCGGTCGACGAATGAAGCGCCCTGCTGTACCAACCCCTGCAGAGCAGGACCCACCACCGCCAACAGCAGCAACCCCTGTGTCGACCCCCCTCATATCGCGTCCCCTTACTCCCTCTCCTCTCTTCACTCCCCGCGCCCCCCCGGCCTCTCCCATCCACCCAGACTCCGCGCCTCCTCTTCCCACCCGAAATTCTCCTTGTGCCTGCTGCCGGCTTGGCCTTGGCCGTACAGGACTGCAGGCCTGCACAGTGCACTCCAGGGCAAGGGAAGGGCACCAGCCAGCGCCAACCGTCGACTCGTGCAGCGGTGATAATAGATATGATATGATATATGGTCCTGCCTGCCTGCCTCAATCTCCCTTCTAGTCGGACGACGGCGACGGCGGCGAGGACGGCAGCAGCGGCCGCGACGATGTACGCAGCGAGGAGTCAGTGTAAGATGGGATCACACGCAAGGCAGGGTATGGTAGCTTCGCGCTACACTACGCTATCCTATCGTGACGCGCTATGCCTCCCGCTTGCCTCCCTGACCATGTATGTTTGCCTGCTTTCCAGCCTTCCAGCCTTTTTCAGACAACCAAGCCCATAGTAGTAGTAGTAGTTACGCCGGTGTTCGGAGGCTGACGTTGGGATTGCCTGCTAGCTTGTACATCCCCCACCCCCACCTCGGCCTCTGCCTCCTCCTCATTTACCTCCGCGTATCCTTTCTCGGCCAGTGTTCTACGCTCACACATGCGTACCATATGCTTACACAAACACACACACCACAACACACAGAACGTCGCATGGACGATACAGAGCGAAACCGGTTCATGCGCGTTTGCTATCCCACATTCAGATTCTTCCCGGCAACGATTCACGGCAATGAACCCACGAAACAGTGGCAGTCAGTCGCTGCAACATCAGCCGCTTCTTCTACGACGGCTACTATTATACAACGAAGCAAACTGGAAAGCTTCTTCGTACGCCTAGCTTTCGCAGAGAGCCCAGGGAGATAAAGACAGATAGAGGGAGGTTGAGAGCGAGAGAAAAGGCAGCTGGAGCGTTCACAGCAGCAGAAGCAGCAGACAAGGCTGCTACGCCCGGCATAGTCGCTCTCATTCTCGGCCGGTTGCCCTTAGCTTGCGCACGCTTGCTAAAGGCACTAAACGGCTCGGGATGGCCGTCCGTCATTTACGCGCTAGCTTTCTAGGGATCGAGCCCTTCTACCGTGGGCAAGATAACAGCAGAGATAGAGCGAGAGAGAGAGAGAGAGAGAGAGAGAGAGAGAGAGGGAAATCGTTGGGGGAGGGACTGTAGGAAGGGAGAGATTATCACAATAACATAGTTTTGCGGCCACCGCCTCACCGGTCGCTTATCTTTTTGGTGTATCTCGGCTCTGTTCTCTAGCCGGTCGGGTTCACTCTACCCAGTACTCAACATCATCATGGCTTTGCACCAGCGCCGCCACTGCCGGTCTCATCCGTCCGACCGGCCAACAAGCACCACCCATCAGAACTATGATGCTAGCTACTACGCGGTGGCGTTTAGCTCTGAAAGCGAAGTAAATTTTGCTGCTGAAACGAGTTCGAAGGATGCAGAGACGCTGGAGGAGGCGGCTGAGCAATGCTCCTCTTCAAACCCCCTTAAGCAATGCTTAAGGGGGTTTGTAGAGGCGGAACCGTTAACTATAGCGCTTATTTCTACAAAAAAATGATAAGGAAATCCCTTGTACTCATTGACAATAAATAGTAGCCCTTGGATGCCTACTGCTGGCTCCTTTAGACTAAGTCTGCGTCTACGGAACCAAGATAAATGAATGCCCGGTATAATCAATGTCGACAACAATGATCGAACAGTGTTGAAACAAGATTCTCATGCCCGTTTGATCTTACAATTGCAGCTAACATTCGTCATCTTCAAAAGACGCAACTTATCCAATATTAAATAAATAACTAATAAATAGGTAACCGATGTAGAGTGAGCAGGAGAGTCAGCTCATTGAGAACGACAAAGAAATTAATAATGTAACATGTGTTGTGACACGATACGCTCATAGGTAGAGGTACGATACGCGTTTTCTCTCTCTCGCTTCTCTTATGTTTGCTTAGATTGACCGCGGATCGCCGATGCTATATGGGACGCGGTAGCGATCGCGTAGGCAGGAGTGCCGGTTGAGTTTCCTCCCATGGAAGATCCCCTGCCCGCGGCCAGATATCCAGCCACCTGTTGATCATCTCGTCAAAGTGCGCCCTTTACTTCCCGTGAGTGCGCTCTGTCAGAAGTCCGGACAGCGCAGCCGTGTTCCGAACACCTACAGGGGCTTCGCTGTTTCTCCCCACTTCGACGAGTGGTAGTCCCTTTATTTTTCCATTCTCTCATACTTAGTCAGCATGCTTCGAAAGTTCAGTCAGCTGCGGGCGATCATGAGATGAGGTTGACGCATGCGAGTATCAGGGAGGGAGCAGTTGGGATGGGGGAGTCTAATTTGCATTAAATTCGGGAGCTCTCATCTAGCCATTGAAGCAGACGGCCCGTCGTCGCCGGCCTCTGCCCGTACTATGCTGCACAGCCGCCATATATATATATATATATATATATATATATATATGTATATACTGTGGTCTGTTAGATTCTCGAGGCCGCCAGTCGGGCCGAGTTGATGGGGCAAGCCACCATGTCATCGCCGTCTCCATCTCTTCTATAGCCTATATAACCATCGTAGTTGGCTGGCTACCGCGGCTGTGGTCTGCAACCACCCTTGTATATGAATGAATGGCTGGCTTGTATGATGTAGCGTTGGACGGGTGTCTCTCGTTCTATGGCGAGTTCCCTCTGTGTGTCGGTGTGTTCCAGGCCGCGCTCGTATATGGGAATGTGTTATTATTAGATAGACAACAACATCGACAATGACGGCACTGCAATATATTCCCGTTGGGACCACCGCCAACGATGATGGCGACGACCACCGGTGCGGGCTTTCGGTCGCTCGGTAAGCTGGCCTCGGTGATCGAGCGAACTCCCGGTCCAACGGCAACCGCCCAGCCGAAGCCAGCAGGGCTAGCTGGCTGGCTGGCAGGCAGGCAGGTCGGTTTCTCCAGTTGCGGGACAGCGGAACCATCGGCCGTTCTCTGCTATGGGACTGTCCGTCACCACCGAAAGAGTCACCCACGATGCTTTCCTTCTTCGTGTTCTCCCTCCGGCCCCTCTCTATCTTTCTCTCTCAATATATTTCTCTCTCGTTAAGACGGAGGGCGCACAAAGGCCTCCCCGTCGGACGGCCACCAAGCACAGCCTCGCTAGCTCGGTGCCCGCAGCAGAGGTCTAACTGTCCGGCGGCGCCATCGAAATGGCGCTAGATGACAACAATGTTGTTCCGAAGGGGACAGCGGCGGCTTCGACGGCGCTCACTGTCGCCACCTTTGCTGATGCTGCTATGAAGCTATCTAATCACTGATTCTTCTCCCGCTATCTCTGAGAGTGGGATTCAATCAGTAAAGAAAAATCGCCTCGTTGAAATCGAGTGTTGTGGACGCGACATCGAAAACGGATGCAGGTGATGCTGGTAGATTTGGCCATTCGCTGTACGAGAGGACGATTGACATCAGGTATATATATATATATATATATATATATGTGTGTGTGCTACGAGATAGATAATAAAAGGGAGCGGTCCGAGAGTTATTTCGCTTCGTTGTGAAATGCATACGACTGCAGTTCGCCTCGTTGTTATTGTCTCTGAGCGTTGCTACTATTCTCTGTTAGCCATTGGGGAAAATCCCCCCGCGCGAACAAAGGCGCGAGCCTTCACGGCCCCATTGAATATGAACTTTTCCTCATTTGTAGCACAATTTTAAAGCACTTGGTGATTATGCCTATTTTGTGGATCACCTAAAAGTACAATATACGGATATCGTTTTCCCGAATGGTGCTTGAAAAATGAGCTGGAGGAGAGGCGGAACAGCATGAATAAATAGAATAGAGTACGATAAATTGGAGTCGAGTTTAGCTAGGCTCTCTCAATGGGCAGCCATCGTATGAGCAGAGGCACGCAGATGGGTCCAGTTCGCTTGCAATGCGTGACTGCAGCCCATGTCAATTTAGCTTGGCGAAGCTTCACAATTTAGCTTCGTGTCCCGGCTGATACCTTTTCGCTTGAATCTGCCTCCATTATGTGTTTCCTCAGACCCATTCTTCGTAATGCTGGAGGTTTCTCGCCCGCCATGCATAGGTCGAATGGCACGTTCCTCGAGCCAGAGCTGCGCGATGTGCTGTCCTTCAGCAGCATTTAGCAGTCACCCAGTTTTTCCTATCCTATGACTATGACCCTATGAGGGAGAGAGAGAGAGAGAGCAAGCAGCTGACTTTGGCTGGCTATCTTTGTGTGATTCCGCTATTATTATATATTTCACAATTTTTGGCTCTCCAAGAGCTGAGCAGAATTATCGCTGCCCTCATACAGGACGCCTTCGTGCTCTTGTAGCTCACCAGCTCACAGCTTATATTCATACAGACGAGAATACTGGATACATGCACTTGCCTGATCAGCAAAGGCCAGCTGCACTTTATAATATAATAGCATTTACGAACCGAATGGCTTCAGCTTTAAGAAGCTAAGCAAAAAATAGAGCCCACCGCGAACACATCCAACGGCAGGCAGGCAGGCAAGCAAGCAGACCCTGTAAGAAATACATCTGCGTTGTCGAAACGAACACGATTCTGTGTCTCACACAAAGGTAACGACACCGGGTCCCATACGAGAGAGCTGTGGGCTACGAGAGCGCATTTAGAAATTGAGCAGCGAATGAGAGAGAGAGAGGGAGAGAGAGAGAGGAACACAGCAACTGTCCTTCTCTGGCTCTGCATAGATCGAAGTGAACCTTTCCTCTGGCATGAAGTATTTCTGTTCCACTGAAAAGGGAGTAACGCTGTGACTACACCCGAGCAGTGTTGTGCACCCGCACCGGTGCGACGCTTGGGGTGCTCGGGGCTTGATGCCGGGGTTGTGCGCGACCGGCCGCCACGAGCTTGCCAGTAGTGGTTGTACTACTGAGTAGAATGTACCGTTATCGATGCAGAATAGTTCAGGGTAGTAGCCGCTCTCGCCGTTGGATGCCAGATGGCTGCAGGGAGAGCACCGTGGCCAAGCAGCACTGCTTGGTCTGGCTCGCAACTACACACTCACAGGCACACACGCCGGCGCGCGAACAAGCACCCCAACGTGTAAAGGCCGGGTTGTACGGCCGCCCAGAGCGAAGGACAACAACGGGGAAGCACGAAGAGGAGCGGCCCATCGGAAATGGCACTTGAGAAGCACCAGTAGGTGTGTTAGAGCAGTCAGCGAACAACATAGAAACCATAGAACGGTGCTGGAGGTTGGCTCAATGCTTGAAGAACGACAGGAGCGGCCAGAATCAACGTGGTTATTCGAATATATCGTAGTGCCTTGTTGCCAATGGTTGTTATGGAGCAACTGTCGTTCATAAAAAAAAACAGCTATCGACTATCACTTGGCGTTTGGTCTCGTCTGCGCCTAGAGTACTGTCATAATGTCATAATAGAAACGGTGATCTAGCTTTTATTATTATTATTCTTATAATGAATATTGTGTACAGTGAGGGTACATAACAATTTTAAAAAGCACAATCATAGGTAATATTTGACATAGAATAATTAAGCTCAGTATCACTAATTTTGTAAAATCATGCTAAGATTGGAAAGCCATTCACGAAAATGATTTCATCCATATATATATATATATATATATATATACACAAGCCTATATAAGTCATTTATTCTCGTAGAAATGACGTTTTTAGATTATTGACGTTTTGTTAGCGCTGTGTGTGGACCGGTGCCAGTTCAAATCACAGAAAAAAGTAAATAATTTTCTTGAGATCTACGACTTCGTGTCCTTAGGAAACGTTCATTCCGAGGTGAATATGATTTCCTGCAGAAGTAGTGCTGAAAATTGAAATGGCCAATTTCAAATAAACGAAATTCTATTGCTCGTTAACCACTAATCTGTGCACACAGTAAACCACATCTTTCGGTGAAAGTGCACCTTTCAGCAACAATTGCACATGTCTATGGTGAATGTCGCAGTTACGCACACCCTATTGATTTCGATGCCGGATTGTCCGGACGGGGTCGCTGCAATGAACACCAATTGCCGCTCACCGTTTGAGGTTCAACCACAGTTCAAAGAAGAACACGCCGTTAGGTTGGGCCGGGCCAACTGCCGTTTTAGGGTGAACTGAATTCCCTTCCATGCCGTTAGGGTGGCGTTCGAAGTTTACTGCGACGGCAGCAACGGCTGCTGCTTGCAATAGCGAGTGCAGAGGCCCTGCCACGAAGCAAGCCAGCCAGTCAGTCAGCTAGGTGCAGGGAGAAAGCAAGATAGAACCCGCTAACTGTAGAGGAGAGCGTGTGTAAGTGTGAAATTTATGCATTAGACGGAGTGGGTCTCTCCTGACTGAGAAGGCAGTGGCGGCGGCGGCGGCTGCTGTAGCAGAAACACCCGACTTACAGGCCGAGACAACAGCTTTTCGGAGACGGCGCCACAGGGGGCCCCTTCAGAAGCATGAGCAGAAGAGGAGCCAGCCGAAGCCAGACGGAGCCATCCGGAAGCTGCACGTCACCCAGCCGGATAGCTGCAGCGAACGGCGAAGGGACGCTGGTGACGGTGACGATGTTCACCGCCTCTGTGCGGCTTGCATAGTGTAGCGTGCGGTGGCGAACTATGGAGAAACGAAGTGAACGGGCGATCCACACGCCGCCTAAACTCAAAAAGGTTCAAAACCGACGCCCTGGTCGAGTAACGCAAGAGTTGACTCAGACACGTCGGGAAGCGTGGGGCCGCAGAAGGGAGACCTATGCAGGCATGGGGGTAACGGCTACCCAGCAACTGAGGAGACCTCGCCGTCAGCCGCCAACGATTGTCGTGGTCTTCTCTATGCTTCGTCGTCTTCTTCGTCTTTCTGATATCCGCTCGCTTCCTCAGACCCCCCTTCGCTCTTTTTCACATTCTGCCCGATTCGCGGATTCGATCCCTTCGCTAGTTTCTCCGCTAGACGTTCGTGAGTTTGCCCAACCAACCAACTCACCCAGAATCCGATCACCCCCAATGAAACACGCTCTGCGCGACGCTCCCTCGTCCGCTTCCCACCTTCGGCCGTCGTATACCTCTATGTATGTATATGGCTATGTGTGTGTACATTTGGCGCCGCTCGAAGAGAACGGCCAATGCAAGCATAGGGGGCGCACCCCGGGTGGGTTGCTCGTCGGCAAAAGAGGCGACAACCAGGACAGGGACACGCTGCGAAGGCTTCGTGCTGTCTCGGTCGATGCGTGCCAATTTTACTAAATGCCCCCAGCTAGCCCATCCTCGGTTGCTCGTTCGTTCGTTCCCATCTGTGTTGCTCGCAACTGTGTGTAACATATATCGGGGGATGTGTGCGAGGGTACAGCACGAGCGAGTAGGGGTCGTGGGGCGCGAGCGAGCAGGCGTGCACTTGGCCACCCGTTCTCTTCACCCCCTCCGGTTCCGCTAGCGGCTAGGATATAACAACGTGCGACGCGGGGCACGCTGGCTGGCGGGCTAGCGCTTGCTGAATGTAACAGAAGCGCACGCGGGCTTCTCCGCTGCTGTGAGTACGCACAAGCAGCAGCGAAGCACGGCACACGGGAGTTTGTGCAGGTAGCGAGTGGCTCCTAGCGGAAGGCTGCCAGGGCACAGAAGAGACAAATACAACAAAGATATCGGCCCGTGCCTGTGCTGCGCCGATTCTCTCTCTCTCTCTCTCCGTTCAGCGCTTGAACAAGCAGGCAGTGAACACACAGCATCACCAGGAGCATCGGCAGCAACGCACGCGAGTAGAATTACCAGCACGACGAGGATACGGGGGAACAAGCATCAAAATGTATATATACATAACCACGAGGTTACACATATACTACTACATACGTGTGCCACAACCCCCGACCCCTCAACTATTAGTATGTGGCTCTCGCCTGGTGACGCCCCCCACGTACACAGGCAGCAATGGACGAGCGGGACGAGCAATGGATGAAGGGGACGCCGGAAGCACACCATGATACTCCAATAATGAGCAGATGCTGGTCATACACTCTCCCTATCCCAAGTAAGTTATGGCTGGAGGGGACAAGCCATCCATCTATCCAACCAACCAAACAACCAGCGAGCCAGAACTACGAAGTGTCAAGTTCAATTGAGCAATGCAGTTATATATATATATATATATATATATATATATTACTTTCTTTAGTTTACACATTGTCTGCAGGTATATTCATATATATATATATATATATATATATATATATATATATATTAGGTTGATGTATAAATACTTAGCGCAATTTCTACAATTGTCTAGTTTTACTAACGCGGTTTCAAATTTGGCATTCTTCTTGACCAATCAATTTCGTGGCAGACCAACTGTTTATATATATAATATTTTTCTCTGGGTGTGTTTGCAGCAGATGCCTAAGCGATCGAATATAAAGACGAGAGAAACGTGCATAGCCGGCATTGTCTTCTTCACTATTCTCGTGCAGCTGAGACCGCGAAGATTGTGTATGAAGTGGAAGGGGAATCCGAAGTATCAGAAAACAACAGTCGAAACTGAGGTCATCACTTTAGAGATGAAGATTTTGGATTTGAGTGACAACCATCGTTCCGGACGAACTCGAGAGATAGACGACGACCAGTTGCTGAATCTTCACTAATTCAATACAAATGTGGGGCCCAATCAACTCGAGAGCTGAAGAGAGAGAAGGTAACGTTATGCCAACGTATACGGTGCATAATTAGCGAATACCAGACGGTTGTTGTGCTGTAATTATGCAACCGTAAGTGTTATCATTCATTAGTCGTCATATCGCAGGTATTATACGATTTCAAAAAACTCATTCAAAAAAGAGAGGTTGAAGTCTCAACAGGAAACTAGTAATTTCACGGTATAACCGACAAACAGAATCTTAATCAAAGTTTCACCCCGCATCTTCCTCGCTTTATTTTCCATGATAGTTCACTTATATTGAACAGCATCCGTGCTGTTGCTTAGACTATAGCTATAGTGTGCCCCATTCAAAATAGTTTGATTTCATCTCCCGCAGCTAAATGAGTGGTAACCCTTCTACAGTTTCGAGTGCGGGCTTTCCGCAACAAGGTAAGGGCTCAAGTGTTTTATTTTTGTCATTTATTGACGTGAGAAAGCTTGTAACTTACCAGGCCGGATTAACTTTATAAAACTCATGCCTTCCATACTGAAAGGATAGCCACGATATTCATTAATGAACTAGGAGAGAATTGTCACTTAGTGTAACAAAGTGAGTATTGAAATTATTGTCTTAACCGACGGGTATAAATCGTCTACAAATTATAATGATGTTCCAAACTGAAGATTGTCAAGCGGAGTGAGAATATTATCAACTATAATCCATATGAACGTGTTGATTGCATGCGCGTGACTTGTTCGTCATGGACATATATTCTATGTCGATAGTCTCACAATGAGAATATGGTAAACCTCAAATGAAGCTCTTAGCTTCAGTGGGAATCTGCTGGGTCGTCTCACTCTGCTGACGGTGTATCAACAGAATCAATTGATGAAGAAAGGAATATATTGAGCTTTGAAGTTGTTAGCTCCCTCTGGCGATGATCGGCCGTGAGTTGATTGTGATATTGGCGGTTGTCACGAGTTGACGCCGAGCGGCATCTGCTGCCTAGCGGTTGCCTGAGGGTCTTCACTGAGTCAATGAGCGGTAGGGCGGCGCACTGGGCAGTTGGGGAGACAATAATGAACAAACATCCGCTACAATACTGCAGCTGTACAGGACGAGCAGGACACACTGTGAATGTGACGTGAGGACCGGGGTAAACCTGATGATACTGGCAATGGTAGTGCTGGTGGTGTGGCAACCTAAGTCGCCCCATGGAGAACATCCACCACAATCTACAATTGGATCTGCTTGATTCATCGGTAGCCGGTGGCCGTACAGCCGTTCCGCTGTCCGCCGCCGCCCGGATGCTCCAGCGAGGAGAAGCGTACGAACGGGGTCTATTCTCATGCTAATTCAACCTACGCCCATTTCATTATCAACACCGCCCTCAACACCCCCGGCGAGCCCTCTCCCCCCCCGGCCTCTGCTGGCCATCTAACCCTCGTCGCATTTTAATTCCCCTTGGCAGCCTTATGGCACAGGAAGCCTCGACGTACCGACTACAAACGTTATGAAGCAGCATACGCGGTCTCTGGTCAGTGCTGGTGTGCTTGCGGCAAGTGAGGCGACGCAGCACGGTACCTTACGGCGGCTAGCCGATGGACCTGACGGCGGTTCCACTCGGAATCTGTGTGGCTGGAGACTTTGTCCTGCATCCGAACAAACAGGGCATAGTGCGTTGCGTGCACGTGTATATGTGTGTCTCTGTGTCCTGGGTTCTGTGTCCGTCAATGTCTGTGTGTCGCCTACGCTAAAAGGCCTTCCTTCTCTCTCCACTCGTAGCGCTCCGGACTGGCCTTCTCCGTTCGCCCGTCTGCTCAGGGCTTTAGGCTCGTTCGCCGCTCACTACAGGCCACTGTGATTCTCCGTCGTGGTTCCGGGTGATAGATGATGCATGACCCCAGCCGGCAGGCGGCTGGATAGCTGCGTGCCTGCTTGCCCGCCGGCTCGCTCTATGGTCTCCCGATGTGCATCGCCCCGCTCTATATGGCTCTACACCCTGCATCCTATGGCCAGACTGCAATACAGAGAGGCGCAGGCGAGCGGACGGAGTATCCTGTTTGTCAGCATCCGGCAGCGGTATTGCCGAGCCCAGCCA
The DNA here is from genome assembly GCA_019614645.1 of Stratiolaelaps scimitus. Taxonomy (NCBI): domain Eukaryota; kingdom Metazoa; phylum Arthropoda; class Arachnida; order Mesostigmata; family Laelapidae; genus Stratiolaelaps; species Stratiolaelaps scimitus. The sequence continues at coordinate 4,543,912 of JABWDB010000021.1, forward strand.
AGTCCAGCCAAACCAAGCCAGATCACTCCTGCCTTGAACCAGCCGGCCGGCCCAAGGCGCAGATCTGACTGCACGCGTGATTCCACTTTCCCGACGTCCCCGGTTTTATCCGTACCATGGTTCGTCGGTTGGCTGGCTGGCTGGCTAAGGGCCGCGCCTATAGCATAGACATATACCGACAGACACGTAGACTATCCTACAGAGATCTACCCATCTAGACCATCGGGATGGAACTACGCGCTCGTGGTCAGCCAATATCCTCCGCGTTTCCCGACTTGTCTCGTCTTCAGTGTCCGATGTTGGTTGGTGTTCCTTTCTGCTTCATAACGTATATGATACAGGAGGCAGATCGCGGGTCCTGCGGTGGCAAACGCCGCAGATGAGTCCGTCCCGTCATCCTTATCCTCCTTCTGACTAGCAGCTACTGGTCGGCTGGTAGCTACCGTCGGCGACGAAGTCTGCTGCCGGTTGGACCAGCTTGGATTCATTTACAATTCCCGCAATGATTCCTTAATGTTACCCTTTCTGGATGGCTTCAGGGGCAGGCTATCCTGTCCCCCGTCCTGTTCTCCGTTTGGCCGACTCTAGCCTGTACTCCTCCACTACTCCGAACCACCCAAACGCGACCGCCAGCAGCCTTAACTAGCCGGGCATTGAAGCTCTCTCCCTCTCTCTCTATGGGTGTGTGTGTGTGTGTAGGTGTGTGTCTCTCTCTCTCTCTCTCTCTCTCTCTCTCTTTCTCTCTGCCAACCTTCGGGGTAGAGTCATTCGCTATCAACCAGGCAGCGGATTCTGCTACCGAAGTGGGACACCCACCCAGACATATCCCTGCAGACACAGGCCACAGTGTACCATCACCGCCACCAGCAGACAGTAGATGGTAGATATTGCCTTACACGGCACACTGCGACTCACTGATACAACGAATCGGACCTGGATACACCGGGCCCCTCTGACACCCGATGCCCCCGTTCTTCCGTTCCACCTACGTCCGCCTAAACATAGACTCCATTGAGACAGAAACACATCCACTCGCCCAACTATTCCCCTCAGGGTGGAACCCTCCACTGCATTGGGCTTTCGTAAGGCAGTCGTAGTGCTGCGTGCTGAACGAACTGGATCCGAAGCCGAGCAGAGAGGTGGAAGGGCGATTGCTCGAACTCAGCACTTTGCTGCAGCAGCAGCAGCTGCTGCTGCTGCTGCGGCGGTGGCGAGCGCCGAAGCGGCGTCGTTGTCGTAGTAGTCGCAGCCAACCCAGCCACCAGCGGCCATAGGCTCGACACCACATCTCTGCGCACTGCACCCCGCCAACCAATCCAACTCCCGAACTAGATTACTCTGCAGTGCCCCTCTCACTCGAAGATCGTCCGTTGAAGTAGTCTAGCCGCTAGCAGTGGTAGTAGTAGTAGCAATTCGCCGAAGCTTAGCCGGCAGAGCGCCGATCGCTGTGGCAGCATCAGCGGTAGCGATTTCGTTCATTCTATGTTTCGTTCCTGCGGCGTCGTCGTCGTCGCCGTTCGGAATCTCACAACTGCCCCCTCCACTAGATCCGTTCCCTTGCGACTGTCTGTCTGTCTGCCAAACGAGCTATTAACTCCTAGCGACGATAGGCAAGCCACGCTGAGTGGCTGTGCTCGCTGCGGACTCCACACCCACTAGCGACGTACAAAGGTACGATTACTGCTACTGCTGATACCATCAGTGCCACCACCACCACCACCCTGCGCTGTTTGTCGACTTTTGTGCAAAACTGCCTTACTTCCCGGCCGGTTTAACCGAAAAAGAACTACATAACACGGTGCGCGGTCGACCGACGAAGTGGGCGGGGAGCTAAAAGATCCCGGACAAACCGAGATGGTGGCCTTTCATCTCCCACTTCGAGACGGGTGATCCAACTGCACATGATGACGAAAGGATTCGACCAGCGTCGATCCAAGCGTCGATTGGCACTGCCCCTGCCTTGCTACGACAACACCTGCGCCACGTCTCAGCACAGACCGCAAACGGAAGAGAGAGAGAGAGAGAATGGATGTGTGGCAACGATCGGAGTTTGTCATGTCGCCGTAGAACACAGAGGAAGCTTCTCCAACACGAGACAACGCTGTAACTTTTTGCTAATGAGGGCCGGCTAGTGATTTTCGGGGTAAAATCTAGATACAATATATTCTCGGGTTGTTGTTGTTGCCTCTGTTTATCAGAGTCGAACTTGAATTTCCGTCGATTTGAGGAGCCGCGTCTATCGATGCGAGATTTTAGCACTCGATGTTTATCAAATAAAATCTATGTGTGTATATATATATATATTAATATATACATATTCACGCTCAAAATATTATCGTTAATATCACTTATCGTGTTGTTTAGGAGTCGATGTTTAGGACTTCGTCCATGTATTATACATTAATAAGCATTTAGGATTCATGCCTTACCTTAACGGTCCATGGAAAAATTCAATCGATGTTGCTTTACCTACTCTCTTTTTCTCTATATTTATTGGGGGGGGGGTGCGGGCAGATTCCAACGAAGTGGTCTGGTAGACAGATAGCCTGTCTATCTATCTATCTGTCTAGCTGTTCGTTGGGTTGTCTGCTCAATGCGACGCTGTCACTCGCTGATGTTTCTGGATGTAGGTAGCCCCCCGATGAGTCGGACGGCAACGGTGTCTAACACTACTCCCCCCTCCCTCCTTAGGTTCCAATACTGCATTGGCTGGTATACAGGAGCCTAACGCGGCTAAACCTGCTGGACTGAGCACAAGGCCGGTGCACACAGGCCTGTGCGGAGGATGATGTTATTGGAGCAGGGGCTACGATGGCCAGCCGTAAACGCCGTGAGCTGAATCAGCTCATCGCTGGTAGGGTGCGCCGGGGCTGACTGACTGGCCGGCTGAGTGTTGCTGGCCACCTGCTCTAACTCCCCTGGCGCGCCCCAAGGTCCCCTAATATCCTGACTAACCCAAGCCCAAGTTTGAGCTATCTGCCGCCTGGTCGGCCTTGGTCTTTCTGTCCTCTCGAGCCATTTAATCCAATAGGCACAAATAGAGGAGAAACCCCATTGGTCGTCGCTCCATGGGATGGGGATGCAATCCCTCAATGTTCTGCTGCTGCTGCTCAACGTGCAGTAACCGCCACCGATCCAGTCGGCGGTTAGGGACAAGTCGCTGTCGAGCGACCAGCGCCGCCGCCGCCGCTGCCACCGCTTCACCTACATAACGTATCGAGACCAACGCAACGGAACCAGCAGAAACAACATCCACGTAGTCGCGACGGGCAGCCTACGTGGGCCGTCTCTGTTCTCCTACAGACGAACCGTCCGCGGGACAGGTGCACGATAGACGGACGTACAGAGACAAACAGGCGAGTGGATCGCTTTAGCTCGGGGCCTTTGACTTTCCGCTGAATGGCACCACCACGGCCGCCATCAGCCGAGAGCTGCTTGTGCTGCTGCCTCCGCGCCAGCCTCACCGTCACGGCTTGCCTGCGTGCGTGCAGACGAGCGACCGGTCCAGCCGTCCATGCGCCCGTGCGTCGTGCGACTACCCGCTGCTACTAGCTGCCACTAGCGACGAGAGCTAAGGCCAGGTCAGGCGGTCCGGGCCGAGGACGTGAGGCGTGACCCGCTTCGCATCGAGTTCAAAGCGTCAACCGCTATTGCACTCCTTGCTAACGCCCTACCCAGCTGCGGCAGCAGCAGCAGGAGCGGCAACGGCGGCGGCGGTGGTGGCTATATCGGCTCGCTTCGCTATCAGCGGCAGGCGGCACCTACTCGGTTCGGCCAGTCTGCCTGGCTCGCTAGACAGAAGAGAAGATGGCGGAAAAGGAGGGAAGCAAGGATTGCCGATGGGGCTGCTGGACCAGGAGGGGAGGCTCGCGGGAACACACGCAGGGGAGGAGAGAGAGAGAGAGAGAGGTTCGTATGGAACGAACGAAAGAAGAAGGGAGTGGTGCCACACCGCTGCTGACCTGCCCAGAGGTGGGTGGGTGTCACGATAACTTTTAAGCGTCATCAATTTTCCGCTTTGTGCATACTAAGTGCTGGAGTGCTGACGTTCCCTTCGGCCGCTCTCCATCTAGCCGGAGGAGCTGCTAGCACTCGGTTCTAGGGAGGCCTTCGTTGCCACCGCCGCCAGCAGCCGCACGTCCCAGCTCTGTGGCGCTGCTGCTGCTGTTGCTTTGCGCTGGGCGCCACACAGCTCCCAGACCCAGCGACACTCGGACTTCACACAAGATTCCCCCGGACGAAGACGGCGACAGCAACACCAGTAACAATAACAACAACGGCAGCGGCGTCGTCGTCGACGGCGACGAAGAAGACGGCTACCTCTGCTTTTGCCGCACACCAGGCCAGGCAACCTGACAACTGCAGAGAACTCCGTGAAAGGAGGACCGGGATCGACTGAGACCCCGAGACGGCGCTGACTTGGCGGCTGCGGGGGATGACAACCAAGAAAAGGCAACTTTTCCATCGCAGATCTAGCAGCAGCTACTCCAATGACCCAACGTCATTTCCCTTTCTTCCCTTACTAGACCATCAATCGCGGTCTAGCCACTCATTCCATTTATCAGATACAGAGGAAGCACGATGGGGGAGGAGAAAGATGAAAGAAAGATCGAATAAGAGAAGCACAGAACCGACTCGATGACGGACAGCAAAGACCGTACGGGCGACCATGTGAAGCAGGGTCAGATTTGCCTAGTACAACCGACATGGGGCCGCCAACCATTGAAGCGTGCGCGAACAAACATCTTAAGAGGGGCTGATGTCTTTGCGTCGCGTCGTTCCCCTTTGTTCTCATGTTTCTTATTGGCCATTTGCTGGCTCGGTTGTATGTTATTCGTGTGCTGCCTACCGCAGGACAGCGTGAAGAAGATACAATGACGAGTTAGCAGCATCGACCACCTTCCACTTCTTCGTATTATATGTTAGCGATGCAGATGTACAATGCCAAAACACGCTACCCTCCTGTATTCTTTTCTTCACGATTATGTCAGCAGAGGCGTCGTCAGGCCAGAGCGGGCCTTACTCCGGGCGTTCGAGCCTTCGGCCCAAAAGGCACACCGTTTCGCCTTCCCAACGTTGAAACGGCTAGCTGCTTTTGCTCTAAGCCGGACACTCCCTGTCTAGTCTTTTCTCTAGGCATGGAGCAGCAAGCAGGTTGCCGTTATGGCTGTGATCTTTTCAGCCGCCTGAGCAAGACGTGGCTTCCTTGCTCCACCACGTGTATGGAACAGGCCAAGCTGTTGTTGGCCAGGTTCCAAAATCTCTTTGCGGAAAGACTCGAAACTGCTGGGATGGTGTGGAGCCGGACTCGGGGCACCTCAACGACTCTTGCAAACCGACACACGACCAATGACCGCGATGTGAGTATAGCAGGGTCGCTACGGGGTAGGTCTCAACAGTGTGTGTGTCTCTATATGCCTCTGTTTCTTTTCTCACTCGTTTTCTGTCATTCATTCTCTCCTCGCCATGCGTGCTGTATGACAGTCTCCTTCAGCCTCGTTGTACCAGGGCAACGGGGGGGTAGTTGAGGGAGGGAGTGAGGGGATGGGGGGTTGCAGCCGACAGTCGAATAGCTGCGTGCCCCAGAGACTACAGTGTTAAGTGAATAGAGCAATGGATCATGCCGCTCCCGTTCACCCTTCGCCCCGCCTGGCCGTCCGTCCGTCCGTTCGCTCGCTCGCTCGCTGGCAAGCCGCTACTGCTGTCTGCTCCGCCATCCGTCCAAACCTTCACCCCTGGCTCCCCAGGGAAACATCACCATAATTTCTTGAAGAAAACCCTAAGAGCTTTTAGCTTACCGCCGCGCTTAGGTCTGCTGCCTTAGCAGCAAGTCCAGCTGGACGGTCGCGGCTCCGGCGGCAATGGCGGCGGCGGCGGCGGCTGCAGTGGGCGCGCAGTTAGCTTCGCTTCGTCTCAAGATGTGGCCAGGTGACTCGTCGCCTGGTGACCATGAGGGGCTGCTGATGCTGGCCGACTACGCCCGTCCTGGTCTGGTCTCACCGGGACGAGGGACGCTCGTCAGGTCCTTCGGCTTCTTCTTGTTGCCAAGCATCCATCGTGCCACAACCCGGGCACAACTCCAACGAATTTCTCCCCTTTCAGTCTCATTTTCTTCAGCATTCCCGACGCTACTTTGCCGTCTCCGCAGACTCTTTCATAGCTTATCCTGGTCCTCCTTTAACTTCTACTGACCGCCTGTATCTTTAGTAAAGGGAGGCACCGAACACAAGGACCGGCCCGTTCTGTCGCAGTTCTCTCATTGCGACTAAGCCTGCTTGCCGAGAGGACCGCACGTTTCGATGGTCGTCGTTTCCTGCTCCTGTGCCGTGTATGTGTGAGTGTACCTTTCTCGCTATTTTAGGGAAACTGGAAGGGGGTGACGAGATGAATCTTACTACGAACGGTTGGACCGCTGGGCGCGGACGGATAATCTGCAGTCTCTCTGGGGGCATACGCCCAGGCCTTGCCAAGACAGGAGCCTGCGGGAAGAGCCACACGAGTTAAGGGGTAAAATGGAATACAAGGGAGGTGAGACAGCGAAGCAGTGGAGAGGCGGCAGAGTTCAGGATGGCGTTAAGGTTAGAACGGCGGGACCGCTGGGGTACTGAGTCCTTCTCTCAGGACAACGAAAGAGTGAAGACTGCTGCTGATAGAAGGAGTGAAAGAGAAAAAGCAGAGAAAAGAGAGGGAACACACGCGAATTTTTGTCGTTAATGTCATTCTGCGCTCCTCCGAGTGGTGATAGGGGACGCCCGGTAGCGTTTCAGGAACGCCGAAGCGCCGGCTAAGCCAATGACGTGTCCAATAGTGGCATAGCTATATCGGTGGAGGATATCACCCCATGGGTGTAGATCGCTGCTGAAAGCAGAAGGCACTGCAGCACGAGTAGCAGACAATGTGTGGAAACTTTTTGTCGCTCTAGCGCCAGCAGCAATTACTCCGCTTATTAGGCGGATAGCTCGCGAACCGAGCAGCACATTATTCAGTGCTTGGTACGCCTGTTTGGTACACCGTTCACAACGATTCGCGCGCTCCGTGAGTTAATTCGAGTTGAACATTTAGGATGGATTCCTTTTCATTAGCATAGATAGCTAGAGGTGGTGGTGGTGGAGCTGCTGCTGCTGCTGTTGTGCCGGCTCCAACGGAGCCACGTAAGAAGGCCGATCGCCTCTTACTCTGGCCAGGCTTGGTTCACTGTTGGGCGCTTCTTGGCTGGTCCCGGAAGCGGGGTTGGGTGTTCGCCTTGTTCTCGCTGCTGTTCGCTTGTCGATTTGCTCTGTCTAGCGCGGCCTAGCCATCGTTGTGATTGCCCTGGGGTGCTATTGGCCACAAAAGTCCCTTGCTGCTGCTCCTGTGGCTGCTGCTTGGGTAGCCAGCCAGTGTCCTAAAGCCAACCAACAGCAGGTTGTAAGCCAAACTCTGTTTAGCCAAACAGGAGCCAGGCCTGGCTGCTTTTTATATGTTTATACCTACTGGGGAACCTAATGTTCGGCTATTCGCTCTCGAAAGTGGAAAGACCGTTATCACAGCTTCGACCAAATCCGATCTTCTCTTTCAGGGAATGTTTTGCTACGAAGATAGACATTTTATTCATCTGAGAAATTGTATGCAACAAGGCGAATCTATAAAGAGACAGACACAGTTGACCGTTGTCTCCACGATACATTGCTAGAGGAAAATGTATGTCATCAGTTCTTCGAGTAATACAAAGCACAAACAGACGAACAGTCACAAAAACGAAGTTCGAAGATTCCCCTACTCTATCAACATGGATACAATTGAAATGCTCCTGTTATTCAATTGTCATTTTATCATTTTTGCAATCGTAGGTGGCGCGGCAAATTAGTTTTTGTCACAGATCTGACATGTTTAGATTTCCCGTCGTATTAATGTTATTCTCAAAGCGTATCCTATGCTATCTTCGTTATTAACCTTTACACCGTGCAACGTTTAGCTGCTTATGATCAGGATTGTCTGAACGAGCAAATGAAAGCGACAGTCATCAACGGTAAACAATATCCATGAGCAATCTTTGAATTATATATCTATTCCCATGATGATATTGCAATGCGGCGGTAACGTCGTCCTCGAAGGACGACTATACCGCTAATAACGCGTTTATATATAACAGCTGATTCTCCAGACCCCATGATGTATTGTAATATCTAATCACAAGCAGCCACAAGCGTATGGCCATCCACGGGGACGGATCGTACTACTGATCATCGTTTTATATTCGACGGCGAAACCTGTAGCTGTCGGATTTCGATTGTCAGTATCTATTTTCTCTTGTTGTATCCAAGGTGAATTTCACCATATCCATTATTGTGTTATCAGGCTAAACCAGTCGGCCTTGGGCTAACTTCAACCTCCTCGAGCACCACAGGCAGCGGGTGGTTTATATTAATGGCTATTCGTTGGTTTGATTCGGTTCATCCTGGCTAGCATCCTTGCTGATACAAGAACAAATAGAGACATAGGCCTGTTAGGCAGGCAGGCAGGCTCGCCAGCAAGTTTCATCTGTCTTGTCTGCAGTCTCATCGTGTGAGAGTGGTGATAGTGTTAGTAGTAGTTGTAGCTATAGCCGTTGTAGTGTGAGGGATCGTAGCAGGGTGACGTGTTGGCTGCCGACAACTTCGATGGCAGGACGGCCTACAGGACGGCCGACCGACCGACCGACCGACCGAGCGGGTGGCTGACTAGCGAGCGTTGCTGCTGCTGTGTGCGGGGTTAGGGGCCGACTCAGGATTGCCCGAGTTTGGCCAGTCAAGTCAACGGAAATCGATGACCACACGGACAGGCCACGCCAGTTCCCAACTGCAGCTAGGGCGGAGCAGAAAACATCCATGGTAATGCAGGCAACGAACGCCTTTTGGCCTGGTTTCGCCTGGGCTGCTGTTGCTGCTACTGCCGCCACCGCCACCGTCGCCGCCAATGCCCATGCCGCCGGTTTGGCCAACCACCTTCTGGCGGGGCTGTCTACCCGGCTGACTTCTTCGACCAATAGATGAGACACGTGGCCCGGCTAAAAGCAACGCGTCCAGTCCTTCCCTCGGGGTAATCCCATGGCATTGTGGCAGCACCAGCTTCTCTTAATTCCGCAACGCTGTAGCTTGCTGCCGGTCAATGTACATTCTAGCCCTTACGCAGCAGCACCCACCCGAATCCGCCCGGCGTTATAGCTGTATATGTTGCGTATGTTGCAGACCTCGTATGGAACAGAGAAGAAAGAGCCGGTGAGACGAACGAATGCGACACCAGCTCCACTAACCGAACACTATCCGTATCTTCTGCGTTCAAATCGCCAGCTGACGGCGTGGCCCTATGAGAGAATCGATACAGCGGTGCCAAGAGCATTGTGGCAGGGGCGAAGCAAAAGAAGGAACGTTCTCGAGTCAAGGCAATGGAAAGCAGCAAGATGTGAGCGACCCGTAAAGACTAAGATCTGCTCAAGTGTCTCCTTCTCGACGAGTTCAAGGGGGCGACCGCTCTGGGTTCCCGTTCGACAGGGCTGCGCTCACCGTTCCTTGCACGCGGCGTTCCGGAGGGTGGATGTCTCTCTCCTTGGCTCTTTCTCGTTCGCTCTTCGGTTTTCGTTCTATTTCTCCTGAATCCCCCGAGGTTCCCTCCGAGTCTGATTTGGCTCTGGTGGGCGAGAGAGAAAGAAGGAGAGCGAGGTTCTGGGCTCTGCCAGCCATGCGTCCCTGTTTGGTCCCGGCACTTGGACTGTTGGCTGGCTGCCTATCTCCGTTCTCAGCCTGCCTGACGCTGCTTCTGCTCGGTGCTGTTCAGTTCGGTGTTCTCCCGTAGCGCAGCTCCTGATTTGCGTATGCGAGACACGTCGTCGACACCCAATCAGTTATGCGGCTTAACTTCGTCCGCGTGTGCCACGTCCAAGCCAGCCAACACCCGTCTTTGGCGTGGTCCCATACCACGTTCCTTCGCAGCCCACCGGCATCGACCCCCCCCCTGTCCCATATACTCCCCTCGTTTTGCCCCAAGCAGACACAGCCGAGGCCCCTCCCCGCGAGAACGGTCCCGCTGCCCGATGCTGCCACCACCCGCTCTCGCCACACATCGAAGATCCAGGCCGCTGCTGCTGCTGGTGCTGCTACCTAACACTCAGGCGGCAAACGGCGAGGCCGACCAAGCCTAATTGGCAAACAGTGTAGTCCACCAGACGGCGGCTCGCCGGTCGTAACGGTAAGGGATAGCAGCGGGGCGAGCGGACAAGTCTGCTGGGGCCATCTGCGGGGCGTCAGCAGCAAATGGCCGACTTAAACACTCGAGGCAGTTGGCAGCTGGCACGCCAGCAGCCCCATCTTCGACGCCGGCCACACGGGGCACCGCCAGCCAGCCAGTTGGCTAGGTGTTGACCGAATAGAGATCGCCGCTCGTTCGACTTCTTCGCCTCGACCTAACGGCGGCGAGCGAGAGCGCGCGCACCCCATCGATCGATCTATCTCCGAACGACGAAGACCCAATGACGGCGGAGAAGCAAACGAGAAACGAAGATAGGAGGTTCAACGAAGAATACAGGTCCATGCCATGAAGACACACGGGGGTCACATCACTGTGATTTCGAGCAGGAGGAGCAAGGCGCGCTACATCTACGCGTGACCTGTTCGGCTTACATTGGCTCGAACAGCAAGCACACTGTTCTTGTACTTCACTCTTTGAAATCTACGACACGTTTCGGCTTGTAGCCAAATAGTCCCAGAACGGTCATCAGCACATGCACCGAAAACTAAAGAGATAATAATATATAAACGCCGGGTTCGATAAGCTCCATTTACGGATAGCGACGACGTCGACAAAAAGTCTGTCTGGGAACGAGAATGTAAGCCGATTGTGTGGATCCATGAAATGGTGAATATTCCACAATACTTTTCATCTTTTGGTTCCGTAATCAGTCACCAGATTCGGACCACATCAATATGTCATGCCTCACAAAGAGTGAGCAATGTTCGAGGTAGATCCTGAACCACAAATTTTATGATAATATTTAGCCTGCAATCCGTGAGCACCAGCCGATCAGAAAATTATAGACATATTCGCTCCAACCTGCTCAATGGCATGAGTAACTCAGTAGAATATATTCTAAGGACAATCTTGGCCATCACTACAACTGTGTTGTTGAAACTTCAAATGAAACTCACGCGTCGAGTGTTTGTGTGCGGTACAACTACGGATCGTGCTCGAACGATGATAGCGATTCGGGTCAGCACAGTTATTTGATAAATAAATATTGATATTATGGGTGTATCTTTTTGTTTTATCTGTAGCAGCATCGGTTAACGCCCCTCGACGAGGCATTTTTAGATACTCCTCAAGCTTCTTGCCCAAGCATCGGACCGTCGCCCTGCACTGCTGCGCTACACTGCACGCTTGCGCGGAAAGAATCCTCTCCCCATCGGGATGTACCGTTGGTCATGAGATTTATGGAGTTGATCGCAATCTGGGAGGTCCTCCCCGTCCAATGCTTTCCCGTCGCGAGCTCCTCTCTAGGCCCCGGAGCCCCCAGTCACCGCGTTAGTGCTTTAGTGCGGCCGTCGGGATCGAGTCCCCTCCCTCCTAAAGCTCCCTCGCCACTTTTCAGGTTCATGTCTGGCCATGTTGAAGAAGGGATCAACGCAAAACAGAAATGGCGGGAAAAGCAGTAGCAGCAGCAGCAACAGCAGCAGAAGCACCAGCGCCAACGGTTGGTCCAGTTAAGGATTACGGCCGAGGTGGTCCACCGGCAGCTGTGGCCTCTATTGCTTAAGCCTTCCGCACACACAGTTTCTCTCTCCGTCGTTGGGCCAACGTTCTACTGGCGTAGAAGAGAAATCTGAACGGGCAGGTGGTGTATAATGAAAAGCTGAAAGGAGAAAGGTCAACGGCTTTCCCGATCAATACTTCACCAGTGAACGCCAACCACCTCCGGCCAGCGCTATGTGCTGCTGTCGACCTCGACACAATCCCAACTCCAATAACGTTAATTGACATTTTGTTCTCTCAACCCGACTGTCTACCAGTCTTTATCTAACTCGCGTTTCTCGCCTATTTTTACTTACTCAACGGCTTTCTCCATTGATTGACTAAACTATCCATCTGCTTTGGCTAATCTACTACTGGTGAAGCACGCATTGAGAGTGATATTGGGTTGGATTAGGATTCGGAAAAGCTCCTTGTCCTTGTAGCCGAGTGACTCGCAATGTCGAACAACATCGGGCTAATCTTTGACCGCGAGATAACTATCTTAGGTATATTTATTTATGTATTTATGTATATGTATATATAATGCAGTATATGTAGTGAAGGAAACTGGAGGGAAGACCACATGTACTTGTTGCACGCTCCGTGTTTGCGTTTGCAAGATGCGCCAGCTTAACCGGGGAAAGGCGGTTGGGTCTTGGAGTGCTGGCGGGTGTTGCAATGCAACAAGTGCCGACGTCCACCAGAAGCATGTAGCAGTGCCGACAAACAACTGGATGTGGCTCTGTTGGTGCGGGCTGGTACCACTGCCGGTTGCCCGTTGCTGCCGACGCCGCTGTCGTGGTGACGACCGCCAGCAGATGGAAGGTCATCGCATCTCAGACCATTAGAACATTCATTACCCTGCCTGCTTTGGCCTCTCTCTCTCTCTCTTTCTCTATCTCTATCACTCCAGCGCTTTCTATGGTACAATGATGGTTGACCCCATGTTCAAGACGCGACCGTGCCTAAGAAACGGTCTAAGTTCGGGTGGCGCCTAAGTTCGAGTCGGGCAGGAGGAGGCAGCGGTGGCGGCTGCAGAGGCGTGTCTCTCATTCGTCGTTAGTGGAAGAACTCGTGCCAAGAAGTACAGGGCTGAAGAGCCGACTTCTCTTTGTTGCTGTTATTGTTGTGGTTGTTGCTGTCGTTATCGTGATCGTCCTCGTCCTCCTCCGCATTCTCGAAGATGGACGCCACCCGCCACTCCTTTAACCACAAGCGTCGAACGCAAAAACAGCGACAGCCGAGCAAAAATTCGCCCGTTCCCACCCATTCGCTTCAACTATTCTATTTTATCATTTAGCTATGGATGCAGAGTGCTGTGTAGAGGTCCTCGAGATTGCGAAGATATTGGCACTATGTTATCAACCGGCATTTGTATATTGGTTGCTATATACATATCAGCATCGTAATGGCCATCAGCAATGCTCCGCCATCCACTTCACTCAGGACAATTCTTCATTGACGCTATCGAGATGTTGTCACAAGATGACAACGACATCCTCAATTAACACGCACTGTGTGATTATACACAATGAAACTGATCATTTATCCCTGCCCCGCAGCCTTCGTGCGCTTTTAAATCAAGCTACACAGAATACATCGTAATGCAGAAACGTATACCATGCTAAATATTTAATTGGCGTTTGCTCCGCAACGTTTTCCAAACCTTGTGTCCTTCAGCAGTTCAACGGCTGCCTTTGCTTGTTCATATAAATTGTGGTTGATGATCCATAATTGACGGAGGGGAACAGTCATCACAGTGAGAGTCATTGTATTCGTATACGGTAATGAAAAACTCCGGAAAAATTTGCCTATATGTATGAGAAATATTGTTTATAGGTTCGTGTTTTTGTCAGATTGGAAAATCTGGATTATTTCTGCATATATAATATATATATATACATATATATATATTATATATATAGTAGTATCACTCCTTGAGTAGTAAACGAGAAATGTGCGTGCGAAACACAGGTGTGATAGTAATTGATGCCGTGACAGCTTATCCGTTGCCACAATGGCGCGGGATAGTTATGTGACGAGCACGTGTTGAATGGCATACCCTGGCAATTTGTACAATTCTTCTTTGTTTCAATGCACATGGTCTAGCTAAATGCAGCGTCAATGGACGAAATGCAGTGACAATTTCACGAAGGATCTAATAGAAATGAGCAAAATATTCTCTCTTGGGAGCCTGCGTTTGTTTCTCGTTTGCCACTTCGAGAATTTAGCGACGACCGCGAAGAGCATTGGCGTTAGTTTCGACGGATACGTCCAACGATCCAGCTGAACGTTAGAGTTTCTTTGCGAATTTACGATCTATTTCACTGTGAGCTATTTCCACAGTTGCAAACTTTCTAGCTCAAATTTCCTACGTGCGTTCAAACATCTCAAGGTAGGGCCTTTTTCTGAGAGCTCCAAGATAAAAAAAATATGTTGCTAAACAAATTGCTTCCTGAGCATCGCTTCAACACTACAACACGCATTTGGTTAATCTCTTTGTCGGCCAACGGTAGTCGACGTTATAGTTCTTACACTGGACACACCACCTGCATTGTCAACCCGTTGCCATAGAATGTGTCATACGTAATCAGGTAACTTGGTTCGGTTGGCCCCAATGAGAATCTAGTCAATTTCGTAGAAGTGTTGCCCGTAGCCAATATACCCGTGGTTGCGTTGGAAAGATGCCGGCAACCTTTGACACCCGGCATGCGCAAGAATTTTACGATGTAACATGCAGCTATGGTTTGCTGTACTGTACAAAGATCGCTTCCATCGTCCAATGAAAATGCCTATCGTGAAATGTATTCTCCACAGTCATACATATCTGTTTCCAACTGTATATACACGTTTCCGAATTGCCGGAACGTCCGCATGTCACGAAGCTAAGCGCAAGTGACCATAACCATAGTGGCCGGCAGGAGAGAAGGTTCACTGTTCCTAGCTAGAACCAGCCAACCAAGGTTTAGCCAAGCTTTGGCTGAACGACGCCATCTCGGGAGGATTTTCATGCATCGGGTAGCTGGTCAGGGGGACCAACAAGAGCCCAGGGACTGACTCCTTTCGTTGGCCTGGCAGCTAGAGGCTGCGCACGACGACGACACAGCACAAAAACCACGATATTTTTTATGCGTCCGTTCTGTGCTACTGCCACCGTCACTATGGCTGCCCGCCGTTGGTGTCCTTCCGGAATCCTGCACCGAGTCCTCTCTCTCCCTCGCTCTCTCTCTCTCCTGGTCTCGAAGGTACCTGAAGTCCCCCTTCTTGGTCGGTAGGCCTCGATGCAGGCTGGATAGTTCCCCTATCTAGCCGAAGAGGCGACGCGGTCCATTTATTGATATAATATCAATATTTGTGCTCGTTTGGTTGCTTTCTTCGGTTCGACGGCTGCAGGGACGCGCAGCGGGGGGGGAGGCAGTGGTACGACCAAGTGTGGTAGGGTCTCTGCCATTGCTGGTGCTGCTGCTGCTGCCTATAGAGCAGCAGCAGGAACAGCAGCGAAAGATGGCCGTAGAATTTTTGGACAAAAACTGTTCCCCCCACCAGCCGTTCCAGTGCGACCAGTCAGCCAGCGAGCCAACCAACCGACCACGGCTGCATCAGCAGCGCGCGACGACGTCCACGATGACTCGGTACCACCACGGGCAGCAGTACGTCGAGGCGGCGGCGGCGGCAGCGGCAGCGACGGCAGAGTCGGAGGCGACTGCTTTCGCTAAGAAAACCATCGATACAGCAGCGTTCGGTGCCGGTTTGTGAACGGCACCCGTCGCCTGGCTTGCGAGATGAGAGGGAGCTTCTCGGACGAGGAGGTCTCTTTCCTATATCAGAAGGAATCGCACCAGCGGCATCGGTAGTGGCAAGACCAGTGGCAGCAGCAGCAGCAGAATTTTCGGACTCGCCGGCTTGCCCGGCCCTGTGTCTGCCTATATGTATCTGCTCTATGTCTGAGTCATTTTTGCAGTTCGGTCGTTTTCTCTCGGTCGCTCCCAACCTTCTTCCTCAATTTTCTCGCCGTCTCCTTCGTCATACGCGACGATGCTAACGTTAATGCTGCCACCATCACCACACACAGTACAAGCATGTTTTTGAGCCACTGAGTGAGTATATGCAGTCGATTGGTGGGCCGGCCGGCCTGCCGGCCAGTCGGAGTATCCTCCTTATTTGTGTCAGTCCATGTGGGTGTCTATATGTGCGTCCTCTTTATATGTCTGGGTGTGTTGTTGTGGCTGTGAGCACGTGTGTGTGTCTGTGTTGAGTCTGTATATCTGTGAATGTGTCTGCGTGTCCATTTTCCCTTGTGTTCTCCTTCTTTCCTGGTCTATTCCTTTATCTATACGTATATATATATATATATATATATATGCGTGTTTTTGTCTTCCTCTTAGAGTGTGTGCCGCCTCTTCAGATCCACCGGCGTCTACATCTGGGTCTCTGGCCCGCTGAGACGACGGCCCCGGGGCTCGGCTCTCAGGCGCACTGTTTTGCCCTTCCATCGTCGATACTTCATTTCGGCAGCTCGCTTCGGAGCCAAGTCTGCGCCCAGCGAGCCAAGCCACCCTCAGCCACGGATCAGTCCGGCGGCTTGAGCCAACCGAAGCGGTCTTCTTGGGACGACTTCAGGCTTCGAGCTTCGTGCCCCCCGAGTCGAGCCTTCCATCCATCCATCCGTCCGTCCATTTGTCCGAGCGACCGAAATCGCTACATTGTCCTCCCCTTTTCTATCCTTCCCCCCCCCCCCTATCTTCTTTTTCATCCTCATCTTTTTCGCCGTTCCCTCTTCTGAATGAACACATGCGATCACAGCCTGCGTTAAGCCTTGTTACTCTCATCCTCTGTCTCTCTATTATCCTTCTCTTTCGTGCGCTGCCTCGCTTCGTTCGTCCGCCGCTCAACGAAGAGGTTATCGATGCAACCAGCCCATTCCTCGTTGCGCACAGCCACACACACACACGTCGCTTCGTTCAAGATAATTTTTAACATTTGTGTACGTGCCCGCCCCCCTTTCGGCCGTATTCTCCCTCAGACGAATACAGCGCAGTGGGGTCGCGGGCCATGGCAGGGACCCTGGGGGCGTGCGAGCGAGACGGATTTTTTAGGAAGGTTTTGGTGGCGGTGTGGAGGGCCGCCCGCTGGAACATGGGGCGCCAGTCCAAAGGAAACGCGAACAGAGTAGAGTCGGTCGGCGGGACGAACCCCGTGCGTTGGGGTGTACGAGGTCGACTCACCGTCCCAATCCTTGCCCCGTTGTCCCCCGACACAACGCTCGGAAGGGGGTTGAAGTTGGGGCTCAGTCTGGGTGAGTGGCGGCGGCGGCGCCGCCGCCGCTTCCCAGAGAGCAGAGAAGAGCCGAACGAACGAACGAGCCAGAGACGAAGCAGCCGACCGAGCGGCCGAACCAACCCGCTCAGGGAGCGGCTCTGACCGAAGAAGAGCTAGCTGCTGTTCTCTTTCCATCCTTCTCTCCGTCCTTCGCTGAGAGTAGTGGCGGTATCTTTCTCCCTGGGCCCTCTCGCTGGCGCCCGGCGCGCTGCGACGAGACAAGCGCCGCCGCGAGAGGCACCGCTACTGGCGCCGAGAACCAGAGAGCTGGCAGAGGCTAACTGCCGGTGCTGTTCGGGCAGCACCGGTAGGCAGGAAAACATTCGGGGGCAGTACCGGGGTCGACGGTTGGCAGCAGGAACCACAGGGGCCGAAGGCTGCTCGACAGCAACGCACAGCGCAACGTGGTACGGCAGCAACGGCAGAACCACTAGTGGGAGGCTAGCAGCTGGCAAGGAGGGCGGGGCGGGCGGGGGGAGACCAGAAGGCACAAACTGTCAACTCCCCAAAATAATGAAAAAGAGTGCACGAGAAAAACTAGAGGCAAATTTATCTTTGGCTTTGCTGCTACCGCGCTCCTACTGCCCCTGTTCGTTGTCATTGTTGTTGTCGTCGTCGTCGTCGTCCCCGAGAGCTGCTGTCGCTTGGTCCCCTCGCTGTCCATGGACGAGGGACTTTTTCTCGGTTCGGACATTTCCCGCTGCCTGGTTTCGTGGTGGTCCGTGCCACTTCGGCGGCGATGGGCGTCGAGACCACCGCCGCCGCTGGTGGTCGACGACATGACCGTTTTCGAACAAGCGAATGGCGGGAGCGGACGGAGGACTGTGTAGGTGGGAGACAGACGGCTGGACAGTAGAAGCATTGGGCTTGTCATGAGGGTGTTACGCAGGACGCTGGGTGGCTGGCTGGCTGGGTGAGAGAGTGAAGGTCCTACAGCCTGTGCCACTTACAGCATACCCGCCTTTGCGCCGCCACTACCGCTGCTATTACGGCAACAGCGCTCTGAGCGATACGCCGATATCAATGCAGTGCCGCCAAGGGCCAGGAGCAGAAGGGCGCCGGGGGGTGACACAAGGACGGGCAGAGAATCTGCACGGCGAGTGACAGAGGAAGGACAAATGTCCCTCCTTTGTTACGGCTCCGCAGACGACGGCGCGGCATCGCCAGCGGAAGCCGGTCACATGTAGCTACGTAGCTACGACATCTCTCGCGTGACTCACAATCTTCGCTACCTCGAAGAAGGAAGAGGCTTCCCTGGCAGCCGAGACCAGACCAAGCCGATCTCGACGAGCTTGGCCAGTCCCCCCCCCCCATTGCTAATCGCGACTACCAAATCACGACAGTCGGAGTCGAGCTACCACTGGACCCCTCAGCTAACGGCTGTGTGAATCAGGTTGATTAGCTTATTATAGTAGATAGAACGGCGTGGAAGAAGCGACACCGAGAAGGAGGAAAAGAAGAAGACAATATCACATCTACTGCCATGCCACCACTCTGGGCTCTCCCTGAAGCCACCGGGTTTCCACCCCGTCCGGTGCTCTGTCCGTCGTCATTTTTTTTTTGCAATTCTCTCATCGAGTCCACCTCGTAGAACCTTCATCCACCGTTCTCGCTGCCGCAGCCGGTTCTGTTGTTACCACTGCTGCAGCGTACTACTCTATTGTATACGCAAGATTCGTAATGTGCGCTCAAAGCTTCATGATACGTCGTCACTCCTCCGCGGTGCCGATGTTCATGAAGGTGACGCTCCATCTCTATGTTTCTATTCTGTCGTCATACTTCATTCTATGTGAACATTCGCTTACGCTCAAAGTGCTACTGAACACGGAGCAAGGAAATGTATGGAGAAAGTGGGGTAAGAGTTGCCTTTCACTTACTGAGCATGCTAAGCTAAAAACCGGGAGGAATCTCGACTTTTTGTTTTGTCAAATTGAACGCCCCTCGCAATGTCATGGTCCCTAGCTCACTTAGCTAAGAGGGTGAACGAGCTTGAGAAAAGCCTAGAGGAAGGAGACGTGAATCGGGCACCAAACGCCACAAGGATCGTGGATCGTGCCGTTTACGGACCTGGTAATAATCTGTGCCCACCGCACCAACCTTGTGCCTTTATGCCTGCAGCTCGACATGCGCGGGATATTGTCTATTGGTTGCGGCGCACGTTGACCTCCCAGGTCACACACTCCCGGCACAAATACGCAGTGAGCACCCGTTGCCAAGTCGAAGCCCTTCTCTTTCTGCTTGTTCACGTTTTCGCTGGACGTGGAGGCACCCCGGATGCGCTGCAAATCCCGTTCTCCCATCGGACAGCCAGATAAAAATAGGGACGCCATGTCACGAGAATCCTCCTAACTGCTCTCTCCCCCGGGCTTACCCTGCTGTCCATACCGGGTAAGTTTTCAAGGCTTTTCCGAGGGCTTTCTGCGCTACTCGCTTTTGAGGAGGCAGACAGCACACGCGCGTCCCTTTGGAGTGGCCACTCGGGCATCGAGGAGAACGGAGCGGCATTGCTTGGTCGTCGGTCGGGTTGGCCGGTGGGGCTCACGGAAAGAATCGGGTGACGGCGTTGGCCGAGAGGAGATATGTGATATACGACGTTCTGCTGGCAGAGCAGTAACGGTGAAGGGGATCGGAGGAGGAACGGTCGAAAAAAGACAGCGTGCTACTGGTAGCGAGCGCAGTAAGGCCTCGTAGGTTGGGGACGAGGAAGAAAATGCGGCGGTGGCGAACGCAGACCCACCCCGCACAAGAGGATAATTTACGGCTACAGTTACATCTCGCTCAGATTACGCCTCGACCGTCTCGTGTACGCTTGCTTGCTAACCGCCCGTCTCGCCTTTGTTCCTGCAGGCGGGGAGGTCTGGGGCGTGTTCCTGGAATACACGGTCCCTTACGGCAGGTCCATGAGGCGACGACACCCGGCAACAGTGGAGAGGAGTCTGATATCCTCCTCTCGTTTTCGTTCATTCCTCAGTGTATCTTTCCCTAATATTCCAGTAACCACAATGCGAATGATGGATTGATAGTTCTGTTCTCGGATATCGTATCGAGACGAACTATTCACTCGTCCGTCGGCTTGAACCAGCTGGCGATTATTACGACATGTACCAAAGGCCACATTTCTCTTCGTCGGCTTGGCACACGCAATTACGTCAGCAACAGATGGTAACGTTCCAGTGAGGTTCACGTAAATTGTTTGTCAGCACTCTTTCGTGCTCCAGCCTAATTCTGCTGGTAGATGTAATGACTCACTCGAGAGTTGAATGAGACATCGAAATCATGAACTCAATGTCGGACTCACTTCCGGGTAAGTCGCTGAGTCTATCCATGGAGCGTCCCCGACACTCAATGTATCTACCAAGTTCTGTTCGGAGTTGATCGAGTACGAACTCCGTGCGGGCGGCTGACGAAGTCGATGATGGCCACGATGGCCACGCAGCATCTCACCTCATCCTGATGTGTCGATCATTACCAGCAGTCGCTCTGCTCTTCTTCTTCTGCTCAACGACAACGCCATGGTATGCATCTTCATCCACGGGTACTGCTTGGTTTGCGTCTCGCCGTAGCCTTCGTTTCACTCACACCAGGCTTCTAGGCTCAGGCATTTGCCGCATCCGGCGACTTCGCCCACTCTCTAATGCAGACCGTCCACATTCGTCACTTGGCAATACACACATTCAGATAGAGGATGAGCGACTTCGGTCCACCACCGACGCCGCCGCCACCACCACCACTATCACTGCGACTACCACCGTCAGCCAGTTCGTTGTGTGTATGCGGGCGTGTCGACCAACTGTCCAGCCAGCAAGCTAGCTAGCTAGTGCGAACGAATGCAACTATTCGTTCGCGCCACCACCGTCCCACCCCACGTCACTATACCATCTGGATGAGATTCGTAGTGAGAAAAGAACTACATTGTTATCGCACGATGGCTACTCGCCATTTCGTTCTTGGGTGCGAAACTTGGGTCGTAGAAAGCGGTTCGAATGAACCAACGGTGGCAACTGCCCGCTGTCTGGCTGCTTTGAAGAGCGACAACGGACAATGCCCAGATGTGATTCCATTAGAGAGATAACGACAGAGCATCAGACGCCTTGCACACAAGAGGCAGAATGGCAGCGGGCAGGCGAACGGACAACGGGCGCGTGGGGGCAGAGACCACCGGTTAGACGGAACGAAAAGAGAGTTACATCTTTTAGCCAACAAGGTGGCCGACATAGACGGCGTGACAGCATCCGAAGCCACCGTAGCTAGCGACCGAAGTCCTCTGGCTTGTCGCTCAATAAACTCGCGGGAATTTCATCTGTGGACGACGAGCCTGCCAGGACGAAGGCACGAACCTGGTGGTTCGGCTCAACTATATGTAAGGTTGTACGCACACGAGGTTGTCAGGAAATCAGGCTTCCTAAGTATGTGCATCTACCAACTTGCGTCAAAGCATTCGGACAGCTGGCTATAACACAAGGGCTACACAAGAGCACAAGCGATGAGGAGGATAAAAGACAAATGGCCATGGCTATTACAGAGAGATGTCACGATTGTAATTTATGTATAATGTACACTAGCTAGGCTCTGTTGAAGTTTACCGAATGCTGGATAGCTCGGGTGTGGGCACAATGAAAGCGAACCTTCCCTAGGCGTGAATAATCACCACCAACTGAACGAAAACTATTTAAGGGCCAACGATAAGAGGAACCTTTAATTTGACCTTTGAGTTTTGATACAGCTTGACCGGTGGCATCGCTCATTCTAGGCCTTTACATATATAATAATTCTTCTTTCGGAAGAGGCAACAAACACCAAAGAAACGTAAGCCTTTCTACTAACGTGTAAAACACCAAACTGGGCGCGGGCGATGAACCACATACCAGGTATCTGCCAACGTAAGCTCGTTGAATTTAGCTAAACATTCGATCCCTTGGCTGGTCCCCACATAACCGATCCTAATGAACTAGTAATTCCTCAAATAGCTCAAATAATCGATGTTCACAGACAGGCAATGTCGCTTAATTATCGTTGATTCCTCGTGAAAGTCTCAACCATTAGGCATATTCGTGTTCGAAGACATATGTAACAATGACCTTTTTCGTGGGCCAAAGCCGTTCCACTGTGATGCAAGTTACTCTCAGAAGGTCTTCATCAAGTTTTCGCAATTGACTTGCCAGGCATCTCTTGCTTGTCTGCTATTATGTCTTTTGTTGTGTAAGACCAACTTAGTGGACCAGCCAGCAAAGGAGTTCGGCAAGGCAAACCTTTTCTTCATCGTCTTTCACCTCTATCGAGGGTACTCTCTTACTCTTATTGACATTGAGGACATAGAAGAGGTAGGCAGATAGGTCGGTGGGCAGACCCTTGCTTGCCTGTTGGCCTTATGAGTGCGATAAGCTTAGAGGTAGAATCTCCTCTCCTGTGTACAGATAGCCGTACGCAATAGTTAAGAGACATAGAGAAAACGACACAGCCATCAGAGGGTAGCCGTCGGAACATTGTCGGGTTAGCGTAGGTTAGGTGAGGTGTCGTTGGGATAACAGGTCATCACGACGAGGCACGACAGCAGCGAAACACTATGACGCCCACAATCGTCGCCTTAGTGCCGGGATCGGCACCGGCTGCCACAATGTGCAACGTTACAATTACACTCAAGCACAGGCATTCGGCGGGACCCATACCCACGGATACGCACACACACAGACACGCACATTGTGCATTCAGCTCTCACACAGCAGATACACAACCAACCCGACACCACCACCGCCGGCAACGGATCCCACCATGCCCGTTCAGGCTAGTACGGAGCACCGTGAGAAGGGGGTGTAGATCAGGTGGCGAGGGTACGCAGGAGGATGTTTGGGGAACCGTTAGCGACGACGTTTTGTGTGTTCTGCCTACGCCAGATAAATCGAGAGACAGACAGACACCAACCACTCTACCCATGTCACCCCTCGGGCCCCTCGCGGACCCCTAACACCCACATCCTGCCTCCCCTTGTACCCTATTCCTCACCAGTTAGCCAGCATGCAGCTTAATTGGCTAGCTGTGGCAATAGCCTTCGGGCTGTATGGCTCAATAAGGTGGAGAGGCAGGGTGGGCCAGACCTTTGTGCGAACGACTGACTCTACGTGCTGTGGATGTTCGGGTACGGTGTTTGGGTATGGAAAGGCTGGCTGGCCGACCCGCGTGGGCAGATGCCGTTGGATGGGTAATGTAGATAATGCCTCCAGTTCCTGTCGATTGTCGGAGAAGCGCGCATCTTCCGAAGTTAACAACGACGGAGATGGTGACAACGCCACAAACAACTCTTGTTGTGGGAAAGGGCGTTTTGTCTATCTGTATAATAAAAATATACATAGATCGATGGGTATTTTGTGCAGATGTACATGCGTACATACGTAGACGTGAGCGTTTCCAATCTTCCAAATAATAAATCTCAGCTACCAAACAGCTAGGTCAGGTTGGCTCTAACATCTGTGCGAGAGACTGTCTTAGACATAGTTATACAACCTATCTCGGTACATTTTCTCCTTGTCGCTGCCTCTCTCTGCGTCCTTTGGCCCTCTACTCAGATGCTCTCTCTTTATTCAGAGGGACAGATAAAGGAGACGGCCACGACGCCATCGGCATGTTGCCCTGTCATCGCGGAGAGGATAAATCCTTCGAGACAAAGAACGCAGAACGCTGTGGCCATGACGATGACGGCGACGTCGGCGGCGACGATAACCAGCAGAGCACAATAGCAAGAAGCCAGTATGCCAGCACAGCATAAGGACTCGTAGCAGTGTCCCACCACATGTTAGCTAGCGTGGGAGGGAGAGAGAGAGTGAGAGACAGATGATGGGCGGACGAAAAGGGGGCCGGAGGAAAGAGCGACTTTCAAAAACGGCGGGGTCGAGTCACCACAGAAAAGGAGAATGAAAAAAGAAGTGAAATGGGAAGCGTCGGGAAGGAGAGACGAAGTGATGGGGGCGACGGGAGGGTGGGGACGGCGCCTATTCATTTTACATTTCCCGCTGTAGATGATTGATTACACGAAGAACAACACCGGCACTGTGCTTGAGCTCTGGCTTGTGCTTGAGCTTCTGTTCTTAAACTCGTGGTAGCAGCAGCGGCAGCAGCAGCAGCACAACGGCACAGGGCGGCATCCAGCTCAATTCTACCCAGCAGCGCAGCGCCGCTAGGCCTGCCACCCAAGCATCGCCACTGCAGCACAGCACAACTGAACCACCACACAACGAGTGATTGGGTGCGTCTGCGATAGCTGTTCGTTGGTTTCTACCTATGCCATGTCGTCCTTTCATGAAGCTCTGCGCTTCGCCAGGGCCCAGCAGCATGGCCAAGCGAAGGGGAGCGAAACCGAACCACAAGCCAGCAAGCGGACGTAGCGGACGGCGGCAAGCGAGTGGTAGCGGCAAAATGGGGAACTCCTGGGGCCCCTCACACGAGGGTTTGAGGGGAGGGGGATCTGGAAGGGGCGTGTCGGTATAAAACCGGCCCATCCACCATCACTGCCGATGCCGCCACTGTTACTCCTGCTTCAGCTGCTGCTGCTGCTGCTTTGCGCTCGCGAAGTACGACCCCATGGGGCCCGCCGAATGACTGGGCTGCTTGTTCCTGGGGACAGCGCGGCCCTGCGCTCTCGGGGACGGGGCCAATGGATAGGGAAGAAAGTGGTACGAACAGCGACAGCAGTAGTAGTTGCAGCAGAACCACCACCCGGAGCCAGGGCCCAGAGTACAGAGTGGAACCACGCAGTAGTCTGGGGAGTAGCTGTGTGCGGGAATGAATATCGAAGGAGAGGGGATGCTGGGTGCAGGGGGATAAGGATCAAGGGAATGTTGGGTACGAAGAGAAGGAGGAGGAGTAGGAGGAGGAGGAGTAGCAGCACGAAAACAAAAACTCAGCATGTCTCTTCGATTCTGTTCCGGCGCTGGGTAGGCTGCTGCCTTTGGCTTCGTTGGGCGACGTTCGGTTAAGCGTCGGTAGCGTCCGTACGGGCATCGTTCGTCGTCGCTGAAAGAAGTATGGCGAAGCAGAGAAGGGGAGGTTCTGCAAGCGGCAGGCTGGACGGGAAAGAGGGGTAGCGGCGGCCGATTGAGAACTAGGGGAACAATGTGCATCCTGTCGTATAGCCCGAACTCATAGCGTCTAAACGACACCAGTCGAACGAAACTAAATACTACCAGTAGGCACGACCTTGTAGACATCGTTCACCTTTTTATTTCTGTACGCTTGCTGACATATGAATTAGCTCCCAATTGCTTAACGGCGGTTCTCTGTCGAAATGGCGCAAGGTGACAAATAAACTCTTTCATTTTTGGACAGTTGTTGAACGCTTCTAATGTTATAGAGCCGATGACAGCCATGCTGACGAATTTCGCCAAGGTCACAATTGTTCCGCAGAGGTAATGATGGCACAAAATGACAGCAATCATTAGCGGTTCGCGTAAAACCCGACGGCCATTCAGCCGTTGTGTGGATGCCGGCTATCAGTGTTCTAGCATGAGTTTGGGCACATACGGCCGAGGGAGCAGTTAATTTCCTCTCGAGCCAATCCACCTTGATGTCCAGACCTTTCCAGTTGCTCTATCTGTGAGAAGAGAGGAAGCTAAAGATAGAAAAGTCGAAACAAATAGCGTTCTGAGGAGGGTTGGCCAACTCCACCGCCGGAGAGGCTGTAAAGGTAAGATCCCAGAGAACACGCCACCCCATTGGGATCGTTTTTATTACTTAACTCATTTTGATTTCTAATCAAACTCCAAGTTATGTTCGAACTCACATTGCGTGTCTCGGATAACACTGTTCAATGTTCCCTGCAAGGACCTAATTACTAAACTCGTGTTCCCGTAAGAGCATTTAATCTCGAGAATCATATATAAGGATATCCTCTATGAGAGATCCAGAGGTAGTGTTCAAAACTTTGAGCTCAAAAACGAGTATATGTATAACGAAATTATAGAAAGCAAATGAATTTCGAAGTGTTCTCTTTTAGCTCATAATTATGAATTATTGTCTTCGAGTGTCTCAATGGAGCACCGTTGAAAATGCATTATTACTGAACGAGGGTATGAAACTAATCGAAAACCGAGTATCACATGGACCTTGTAAGCTGGTGAGTGATGCTTGGGAGAGAAAGAGATTACTTGATACCCACTTCGCGTGAGTTGGAAGCCAAGTCAATGATTTGTTTGCATGCCTGCCGTCTACCTGATGCCACGAAATCCTCATATGCTGACAAGGGCTCCTCCGAATCTGCCAAAACATGATAAAAATATGCTGTCCCCAGGAAGCCAATTGTAAGATGCAAGTCACTCTTAGTAACTATGAACAGTTTTACATGTCCTTCCCCTACTCTGGTTTCGATCAACAGCTTTGCGATATGTAGTGTTTGTTAATGCTGAATGAGTGAGATGTCCAAAACGCTTTTGGGCAGCATTGCCATACAGTAGTAATTTAGTGAGCAGGGACATTCAACATAGCGCAAATCCGAGTTAATGCCCGTTCAACGTATCCCTTCGTCTCAAACAGGATTGTCGATCACTCAAGCATATTTAGTAGAGGCCAGGAACTACTTCAAGCGCATACAAGCTGAAACATCGTCGCGCACGTATCAAGATTGGTCGATTCGCATATATGATACTGTAAGGTAAAGTCAAAATGCTCCTGTCCCCCCGTTAGCTCTCGTGTTTTACGCCGTATACTGCTTACCGTCTCGTCCCTCTGGCTCCGGCCGAGTCCGTATTGAAGAAGAGAACGACGACTTCACTTCTAAAACTTCCAGTCCTCCTCCTTCGTTCTCGTCTTTTGCAAAGGAATCCCGACGAACGGCGAGTCAGCCCACGGCCACAGCGCCAGCGCAAGGTGCGCTGACTGGCTGACTGGTTTTCACTTGGACTTCGGCAAAAAGATCGGCGGGTCTCGCACGCTTCCGACTATAAAACGAACGCGGCCGCCCGGACCCCATTCACCCCCTCCCCCCCCGCACTCTCCAAGCACGCCCTCTATCTATTTCTCGTTGCCACGAACGAAAGATCCGAGTTAATTTTCAGGTTACGTCACCAAGCAAACGGCGCATACCCGCCAGCGGTTGTGCTGTGCGTAAATTCCGTTCTTATTAAACAAGCGAAGAGCGCGATGGTCGGTCCGCCGGGCAACGGAAAGCGAGTAAAGACGTCCTCTCGTCCTGGCGGCAGGGGACACGCAACTCTCCTGATGTGTCCGGATCTCCCGTGGATGGACCCCCGTAACGGACGACGACCGACTGCGAAGATCCAAATTCGACTGGAGTGATCTCAGTCGAGGCAATGGGATGGCGGGTCATGAAGGGAAGTTTGGCGGTGGGTCCGAGAAGCCAGAGGAGAGAAACCCACGGGCCAGGTCGATGCCGAGGCTGAAGTCGCCAGTCACTGATGGTCGTGAAGGCATTGGTGGAGTTATCAAACCGTTTTATCCGTTTCCATTCCCCAACGTTCGTTCCACGGCACCCTGCTCTCGTCCTGCTCACTTTTCTAGCCCTTCCCGTTGCGTTCGAGGCGTCCCACCTACAACCCAGTAAAGGACGTACCCCCTGGGGGTGCCGCTCTGCTAGGTGCCATACCCCCTTGTGCCCCTCCACCGCCCCCGCCATCCTCTCCCTTGCCACGAGTGAGCGAGTCACTCATTTTTATGCTTTCACCCCGGCCAGACCCTGTCCCCGAAGATCCACAGCCCTCTGGTGCCCTCTGCCTCCCTGCAACCTCACGACTGTGATCCGCATCCCCGTTAGATCGGGCAGCGAGCGCCGTCTCGACGGCAGTCAGTGGCTAGATCGTCGTTTTTACTCCTTTCGGAGAGATGACCGGAGAGATGCGGTGGCAGTCCCCTTGACGCAGTAGAACTTGGCCGCGTACACTAACGACAAACGGGCCCGTTGACGACAGAAGAGGACTATGATTCCTATTCACGCTCGAGACAGACACAGCCAGGGACCATTCGGTGTTTCATTCATTTCGGTTGCGGCATGCCGGCTTTCGGGGACTGACTGACTGACGCAGGAACGACAGAGAGGTAGAGAGAGAGAGAGAGAGAGAGGTAGAGCGATACTTGAGCTCAACAAGAAAAAAAAAACAGTCACATTAAATAGATCCATCGTCTATATTCGTCCGTTTGCTGCGACGACAACAGCTCAAGTTCGGTTCAAACCGACGAAACGACGATAACAGTGTCAATGAAGACATCAATTGTGATTCAATACAACTCGTTTATATCAGAGTTTACTTGATATAGTTCGTTGAATCACGTCTTAAGTGCATCTTTCAGTTATTCGAACACATTCCTGGTTGTTCTCAAATAAGATTTTTAGTCCGTCTCCCTGACGTCAGATTTGTCTTCACTCGCGGTTTACCAATCTCATCCCACTGTAATATATTTTTACTCTGCACAAAAGACCAAATATAATATATTATAGTATTTGGTCTCCTTATGTCATTGTCCGGCGGATTAGTACCCATAAGTTCGCTATCCACTGGCAAAGAACAATATTAGACTAGATAATAATAATAATAATAATACAAGAGACGCCTCACACGATTTCAAGGACGACGCTATCTCATCCTGTCGTTATTTTCAGCTTAATTCACTTCGACTAAAAGCTTAGTCTAATTTACAATCTACGATCATCGTGCGTATCCTCAAAGCGTATCCGCAGTGAGATTTTCAGAGACGTCTCCAGAGTAATCTCGGTCGAAATTAAAGCTTTAAAGCAGTTGACAGTTGTTTTGCAACTGCCAACGAAACCATGAACCGATCGTGCTATTCGGTATAAGCGGAAAAATGGTGACAACGATTTAATTATAATTCAAATAGACGTTCAATTAAAACCGCAGTGGGATATAGTTACAAGCGGCTGTCCCTTGTCTCATTGTCACAGTTACAATATTTCCACAGCTGTTTCTCACAGTTGTCACAGACGAGTTGTAAACAGTCCGTTGCACATTTATCTACGCTTATGAGGTCATCCACAAGTATTAGACATGCACACATGGAGCACGATACTGTATCGCAAGGTCATATCGTTATATATTTAAGCGTTACCATGGCCGAACGCTCTGTATCGTTCAATCTCTATTCTATTATCTACAATAATGTGTACGGATGGAGCATCTCGTTACTGGCCGGGTTGAGCTGTGATGTTGAGCTACTAATGATTTGTGGCGACATGCTCACCTCGTACTACATGCGATGATATCGACTGCACGTGTGTGCATAACGAATACTCGGAGAAACCATCCTCGGAGTTGTCACCACACGCCAACCCTCCATCAGAATGTTAACACTGGACAAATATGAATGCTAAGTCTAAGTGCTCCCTTGAGTTAATCGTTTTTGCGGTTAATCGAAACCGGCGCATTATCACCGTAGCTGGATGCTAGATTATTATCTCGAAGTCCCCCATAGCGGCCTCCAGGTAAGTTCCTAATTTCGCTAATTATATTACAGTGCATTATAGTCTAAATAAAATGCGTGTATTGCAATATCTTCGGTTCGTCCGTTCGTTGCCATAAATTATACTTATCCAGATATGTGGCCAAACATATTTGTTTGCCACATTTAACTACTGCATTAAATATATATATATATATTATACAAATACGGACACAAAGAAATTAAAATTTTCTCCAGCCCATGCTCTGATTCTTCTGAGTAACTGCTCCATTTGCTTATTCCCTGGACACGATGTGCTTAAAACAAGCTAATGGTCCTGATTTAATCATCGATTTTTTCCTTGTAAAGTCCGCGCACCCCGCCAACAAAATTGGCGCTGCCGACGCCATGCCTATAATGAGACGTCTCAGCACACAGACATTGTTCATGATATCGTCGTCAGCAATATGGTGATACCGGGTGGAAACGTAATTCGGTAGTGGCTTTCTTATTCAGTTTTAATCACCCCTTATCAATTATTGCCCTTGTTCACACCTAGTACGTGAATTTTCCCGGCTGACTCGCAGCCAACACTCATACCAGGGACAAGCTAAACTAACGGTACATAAATTCTACCTAATAGATCGTTCCGTAATCTGCTCCTGAATACACAGCAAATCCATACCGAACTATTTTCTGCTTCGGCATTCGTGCTCTAATTTTGTTTTCTTTGGATAGTTACGCCTATTATTGCATTTTGATTATTGATGACTTCACAGTTGAGGTTGACCAGGAATAGAATTATCCAATACTTCAGCATTGATCCAATTTCGGCCACATATGTCTACTGGCGTTGAATTCAAATCAAATTCAGGAATTCTTCTGCAAATCAACGTCGGCGATTGTTGACCTTCCGAGCATGATCACTAGTCGTATTGATGCTCGTGATGTCCGCGCTAACCTGGCGGCGGTGCTAAGACGCCTTAATAGACTCTCTTCGTCTTTCCCGAACATAATGCCTGAGTGTCTAACGAAGTTGACCACATCGACGCAGTCTTTGTCCTCTGACAGATCGGTTTCTCTACTTCGGTACACCTGTACAGCTGTAACGAGTCAACATCACTAGATGTACGCAAGACCACGGAGGTGTATGAGGGCGATTGAAGGCGGTAGGAGGGTTCACCGCTACGTTTTAGGCAAGGACACGTCAAGCATAGACATATCCAGGCACACAGCAATAAGCACACACATACACACATATATATACATGTATATATATATATATATGTAAACATACAGATCGCTCGAGTAACTCAACTGCACTCACTCAACTGGACTCAACGCAAGATCGATCGATACCACCAGTGAGCGTCCTCGTTCCTCGAAGGAGCTTCTGATCGCTTGGCGATTGATCGCGCCCGTCCCGTCATCGTGGTTCCCGTTCAGCGGCGACGGCTGCTGTTTCCGTTGTTGCTGTTAGCGTCGTGACTGCTTTTGGTGAAGCTGCTTTGGACCGCATACCCGTGTGGCTCAAACTGCGCCTAGAAGGAAGGCCATGTTTGGCTGTCTCAACACCAGCCACGGTTGGTTCGGCCGCACCGTTTCCCGCTTGAGTTGCCCCTTTTAGCTTTGCTTTGCTGGCCCGGGCTAGTCGACCCACCGCCCTTGCGTCAGGCTCTGTGTGACTGGCCACAGCGGTAATTCTGCTTTCAGACAGTAAGGGTGCCGCCTCCCATGGACTCCATTGGCTCGCTGCTCACCCCGCCGTCCACTGGCGCCGCCGCCGCAGACCCTTACGTGCCGTACCGCCTTCCCCCCTATAGTAGACATTGTATCGGACATAGAAAGGTCTGTGTGTGTATGTATTGTGCGCGAGCGTCGATCGACATCGAGCGTCACCAGCCAAATCAGTAAGCTGGCCTTGTCAGGCCAGCGCACCTTAGCGCTGGCCAGTAAGCCCAACCGGCCGTGGATGAGGGGACCACCTCTGGAGGGATAAGGTAGTTCGCGATTTGTGTGGTCTGCTCACCTAAGATTGGGGGACCCAGAAACAGAGGGGGATGAGGGCATCTCGGTTTGAATTGGTCACATACAGCGCAATGCAGAACCACTAGCTCGTGCGCGATGTACCGGAGGATACTAAAGGCGGAGAGGGGAGAGAGAGAGAGAGAGAGAGACAGAGGGCGATAGGACTAAGCGAGGAACTGAGGGGTGCGGACAACACGGAGATTGGGTTGTCCACGCTGTATAGGGAGGGTATCCCGCATCGGGTCTGGCACATGAGGGGCAACTGCGTTTGCATTCAGTGCCGAACCGCATCGCTACTGCCCTTTCCCCGCTGGCGCTGCATCGGGGCGCGCAGGCAACAAACCACGATTGCTTGGACCAGACTCCGCCGCCGACTTGTGGGTGACCGGCGGCCAGGGGACCTGCATCGTGCATTCCAGCATTCTCGACCACCGGAGCGCCTGGGCAACAGCGCCCTGGGGGGTCTGGGGGGGGGGGGGTGCCACCATCGGTTAGATTCAGACGGGGTCGGGGCGGACCTCCTATTCCGCCTTCATTGCGTCGTCGTCGTCGTCGCCGCCGCTATCCCCGTGTGCCCACTAGCGACACACACCGATGAAGGGCGTGTGTCGCTTAACAACGAAACGACGGCCTGAATTGTCATCATGGCCACGATGAGGCTTGCTCCTTCGGACCATTGGTCAACACCACCGCATTGATGTGGCGCTGTGGCAGCCGCGATTGCTGGACAGAGAGGACGCGCGGACTGGTGAGCATCCATTGGATCGAATCACGTGAATCTTCAGCCAGGCCAGTCATAGCAGGTAACGATCACATCTAGTCGGCATCTAGATGGAAGCACGTTAGCTCGCAGGGTCGAAATTCGCTGAAAATGGAGCGCCATCGATGCGCCACACGGCCTCGCCTGTTGTATACGAACTGTCCGGTTGTACATTGCGGTCCACGTTCGTTGATGTAGGTGCACCATTGTGTGCGGGGTTCGCATATTGTAGCTTTCGTATGACGTACCCGTATATAATGCTTATTGTGTATAGCGAGATATAGCGAAAATTTAACACAATGATAAAATTTCACAATGGGGGGTTCGATGCACATTCAATGTATAGCTGATTCGTCACGAGAAACAAAAATATAGCAATCGATGAAGGGGGCCGATTTCATAGCAATATGTATGGAGATTTGTACGGCTCGACGGTTTTGTTTTGTACGGCTTTGTACGGCTCGAGGTCGATTTCTAACGTTGAGCCCTACCTTGGTATACCTCGCGTTATTTCACCCGTAATTTTTGCCTGCCTAGCTATATAATGGCATCGATAATACCGTGACGACCATATAGGGATATCGCATCAGTCATGATACAGGGCAGATATGTTTTTTCTTCCATGTTGCCCACCGCGGCTCTAGTGGGTTAAGATGAAGCGGGAGCGAGTAAGCACATAACGGCTAAGGGGTCTCATTCGTGCTAGCCACA
This sequence comes from Stratiolaelaps scimitus, assembly GCA_019614645.1. Classification (NCBI taxonomy): domain Eukaryota; kingdom Metazoa; phylum Arthropoda; class Arachnida; order Mesostigmata; family Laelapidae; genus Stratiolaelaps; species Stratiolaelaps scimitus. The sequence goes on from JABWDB010000021.1 coordinate 4,576,862, forward strand.
AACCGATCTTCGCTCAGAGATAGAGAAAGGAGGAACCCTTCAAAATAGTGTGGAGAGCAACCTTATCGGTCTTCGCTGCTGCTCTCCTATGCTGCCGCTGCTGTTTCTGATGGCAACTCTGTTTGTCGCGTCGGGGTCTGTCGTTTGCTGACTGCCTGTTGCTTGCTTGTCTGGTGGCAGTCGTACGAGCGTTAGCTGGCTGCTTGCTGGTTGTTGCACTAAACCGAAGCCAGGCCGGTCTTCGTAGCAGCGTCGAGCTCACAGCGCTCAAAAGGCAACAGCAGCAGCAACAGACGAAAGTCTACTCATGTCCCCCCCCCACCCTCCACCCTTCCACCGTGTACCGTCAGCTGGCCAGCTAGCTCAAGCTAACGGTGATCTATTTTTGTCACTGGAACTAGTAATAGTAGTAGTAGTAGGTAGCCTTAGCAGCGATCGTAGTGACACACAACAGGGCGCACACGATACCGCCGGTACGAAATGGTAGTCGGCCAGCCATAATAGCAGTAAGCAGTTTCAGCTGGTGGCGCTCGGAGGACGTTCACCGCTTCGCAGCAATCCTGCCGGCTATGGCTGCCCCATAAACGAGTAGTAGTAGTAGTAGCAATAGCAGTCCGTTGAGCCGGCAGCAGCAGCATCAGCAGCGGCGGCGGCAGCTACAGCAAGCCCAGTGCATTGGTTGATCTCGACAGGCGACGGACTGGAACACCAAGGCAATATGGGAAGAACCATGGGCAGCCATCCATCCAACCTAGGACACACGATGCAGAACCAGGCAGCATCACACAGCTAGCCACCACCACCAACAACAACAACAACGACTCTAGACCCTGCCCATCACTTTAAGTCATTTTCTCCACTTTATCACTGCATCCTGTCTCTCTCTCGCTTTCGCGCGCGCGAGCCTGTTATCCCTTTTGGTTCGATGTTGCCGAGACGAATGAATCAGACATATCAGAGATGTCGATGAAACTCGTCATGCTGAGACCTCACTGAGAAATGCGCACGGCTAGAAAGGTCGCTAACGATGACTACGATTTAAATACTCCTTTGAGAGGCGGTATCTTTTACACCGTGAATTGGGTCTGTTTCAGTGTGTCGCGATAGCCAACACCGATCAAAATCATCATTATCCGTCACCATCATATATATATATACACGCATAGATTAACTCTACGTGCTGCCACCTGGAAGGTGATTTCGACGGCGTTCCGTTACAACAAAGAATAAATAGCTTCAAGCTATAATAAAGAAATGCCAGTATATCGATCAAAACGTCATATTAATTAGCGTCCACTAATTTTCGTTATCATTCGTTCGTCTGGCCATTTTTGCAGTCAACGATATTCACCGCTTGATTTTTGCTAGTTCGCGAAATCCGTTTCATAAGTACCATGTACGCTTGGGTCGAAATCTGTTCCAGTATGTTTTTTCCTCCACCGCTTTTAACGCTACGAGCTCAGCCTATCCCCAATATTCCACTGAGCGAATTCGAGAAGCGCACACGAGAAGGACGGCTGGGATTCGTGCGAGAAGTGGTATACCCGCCGACGGCTATGAACGTTGAAAAACCATCTCACCGTGCCGGAGGAGGCAACCCCTACGACGGGCGAACAACGATTAGCGATTTCGACAAGTTCTAAACCTCGCAAGTTGGACCATTGTCGACCAACGGGTAGCGCAATGCAGGTCGTCGCCACCTGCGGCCGATCGTCGCTCGTCAACTCAGCGACCTCGGAGTGTACGTTCGAATGAACGCTCGGAATGGGATATGGGTGGATTCCCAGACGCACTCTACCCGCTGACATCAGTTGGGCAGGCTAGTAGTTGGTAGCTGCTGGCTATGTCGGCATACCATCTCCATTGCCAACGTGGTAGCGTGCCTGCTTCCCGAACTACTAGTGAAGGCAGATCGGAGCGGTGCTGAACCTAAGCCGGAGCTGATCCCGTCACGTTCGACACGTTTCGCGTTCACCTCACTCAGTTGCTCACTCAGTCATTCCCTCATACACAGATACGAGCAGACACGAACATACACCGGAGGGGTATATAGTCACTCTCACCTTCTGCCCAAGACATATGCTCATTCAGCTTTAGTAGGCCAGACCGATGTTGTATGGTCGCTCGGTCGCTCGCTCGCTTGCTTGCTCACTCGCACACAGCAGCACATCAAAACACCGGGGCTGGGTGATTCCCGCGTGCGTGAGTGAGGGCTCCCAAACATGGCAGCAGCATACCCGCCCTGTCTAACTGCTTGTGCCGCTGCTATATAAGAACATTTGTTATTTATCTATATAAATATATAGTAGAGGTTGGCTCGCAGAAGAAACACGAACACGGGGGATCACACACAGCCAGCTATCGTGTCCACCCATAGACGTCTATATATGGTCGTCGTCGTGCATATTCGACTGGTCTAGCTTCACTCCATTCTCCCCATGATAATGATGATGATGATGATGATGACAACAACGCAGAGCCAATGGAGCAACTCATAGAGACATCATCGTCTCTCTCTCTCAGGCAATCCATAGCCGTACCTATCGTTGTAGTGAGCTACCGCTGGATCTACGTCTAATATCATACGATACAACATGCGGTATACTCTCTCACCTATTGCTACAACTACTGCTGCTCAGGGATCGCAGCTACTAGAGCCTGCGGCTGCTTCTACTGTCGTGGCACCACTGTACGTTAGTAGCTAGCGGTGCACCTACGATGAATGGATATTTCTGTCTAACACTCTTCGTCTAACCGTGCTGCACTTACGCAGCGCCGTCCCAATGTCCTGCGCCCCTCCTGTAGCTACAGCCCATATGCCCTCACAGTTGTACAGTACACCCAAAACCTATGTGTCTGAGCTAGCACAGTAGCAGTGACAGTTCTCATGTGTCTTAATATTGATGGTCGCTCGTCGAACTCACTGTTGGATTGCCAAAGCCGCACGTGAGGCTGAGGACATTCATTTTCGGCAGTCAATGCTGGCAATCATTGCCTATGATTCATTTGTAGACATCGCGAGCAACCTTCCGTGCCTCTAGAACTGCATGGTTTAAGTAAAAATGATGCGGACTTGAGGGGGCAACTTTGGCAGCGACAATATATTTGTGCCAAAGCTATGAATTTGACGCTGCGCGTATTGTCCCGGAATATGACTCATTGAAAACTTCAATTTTATACCCATTGTCTATGTGATGGTAACCCCTAAGCTCCGGGAATCACAAAAGGTGCATTGTAATTCTAGATATGTATGTGTAAATAAATAAATATAAAAATAATGGTGCTGTACAAAAAAAATGCCGTCTTTCAACGAAAACTGCTTTAAAGACGCACAAACCAACCAACTTATATATATATATATATATATATATTCAAGAGGATACATAGTGATTACTTCGGTTCTCATTTACTTCGGCGTCCTGTCTGCCACTCACTAGGATTCCTCATCAAAAATGACCACCCATGTTTCTACTCGATGCAACAACATCTTAGATAGGCACACACCGCGTCTATCTTCAACTCGAAGCGACCCGCGCATTTGTACAAAGCGATTGGCGTTTACTAAGCCACTACTATTATAGTAAACTTAATAACTACTTGCTGTACAGCAAGTACATATTCGCAAATGGTCGCTGAATGTTCTCAACGTATTTTTGATTTCTTCTTGGTTCGCCTCGCCGCTGTCGACCCCTATTCTTGTTCTTCAATGGGCAAATCGTAGAGGGAGAGTAGAGGTCATTACTGAAAGCGATTGCCGAAGCTGCCCCTGGCGGCCAAACGCGGCCGCAACTCTTCGCGCCTTGCGACGAGCAACGACAACAAAATGTACAGGACAGGAAGCAAGGGGATGAAGCGATACTATCAAAGGTCCGTCCGTACCTTGCTTATCAGGACGCTTGGCCGGCGGGTAGAAGTAGTAGCCTGCGGGTGACTCCCAACGGCATCTGTGTGCCTGCATGGGAGGGTGTGTGTATGTGTGTGAGAAGCGGCGAGGGTTCGGCTCAGGCTTAGTTACTAGGAGCGCCTGGGTGCGCACTGCTGTGCAGAGTGCGCGTGCACACCACGCACACACCGACAGTGTACTATCCTGCAGCGAAGAAGGCTCTGTGATTATAGTGATAATAATAATAATAATAACAATCATTTGTGACCGCGAGGAGAACCCTGCTCTGGTGGAGGCCCGGGGGGGGGGGGGGGATGGACGCACGCTAGAGGAGCGGGTGCATCGGCCAAGAACGGACAACCCCTAATGGTCCCCCATGGCTGGACGTCCACGGGGTCTGAAGTCGCGGCGGCCTGAGAAGGTCCTCCCGACCAAACCAGCCAGTGCGACCGGCAATTCTTCGGCGTCCACTGCTGTGGTGGCCGAAGAGGAGCCATCGGCTAGAAGGGAATGGGGCCTAGGGGAAAAACTCAGTTGGGAGCAATGTAGAGGAAGGAGGCGAGCTGAACTTCTCTCTCTCGCTCACTTTTGCCCTCTATCTCATCCGCCGTCGTGTGCTGGCGGCCGGGGGAAATTGCTCGGAAGATATTACGATACTATGCAGGATAATTACTAACTAATTAAGTACACACCACTTACTTGGCGGCCGACACAACGGCAGCAGGCAGCGAAGCTGTAGCGGCTTAATAAAGAGCTTAGCTAGAGCTCTCGCGGCGGCTTCCCCCAGCTCGCCCCGGCCTCGCGCGAACCACCTTCGCTGCCACCGAATGGGTAAGGGTTTTGGGGCGTCTGCATGCCGCTGCCGGCAGCATCAATAGCGGCGGTGGTGGCGGCGACGACGGCTCTGCCAAACGTGAGAGCTGATGTGGTGGACACTGCTGCGATAACCACAGCCGTAGAGAAAACCTTCGATCTACGAATGTTGATCTCTCGTAAAAGGGGTGGTCATCCATTGAGGGTGAGCCAATAGACGCGCGGATGTTTAGATACAAAGAAATTGATACATATAGGTGTAAGCGGGTCAAACAATAAGAAGAGCGGTCGAAAATCTTCAGCATTTACGCCACGCGAGGGAGAATTATTATAGAGTTTGGTGGTATAAATCGTACGGCGTACCCTAGCAACATCGGTGGTACGACGCGAATGTTGTTTTGTAGGAAATTTCCTCTAATTGGTAATGACGAAGTCTAAATATATCCGCTCGTACAGAGACAGTGGACATTCTAAATCTGGACCTATATGTGTCTACCGACATCCTTTAGCCGTTGGCGTCAAGTCGCCATGGCGATCCTGGAAAGCAAGACAACTGTCTAAAGAAAATCAAGCGTCAACGAGAGACTCCGTTTCTAAACACTCAATAAATTGCAGCATCGAGAAAATACCATGCAATGACGCTTGCATTGTATTTTCCTCCAGCTAGCTTTTGTTTGAATTTCATTGTACGTATTCATTGTACGCTTATTTTCTCCATTCATCTATCTATCATAACTATCAATCTACTATAGTAAATACCTGCTAGTTTTTCGAGCTGGGAAGAGTAGAAGTAGGATGCGGTGGAATTGTTGTTGTTGTTGTTGTTGCTGATGGCGCTCGTGTTGTTGTTGTTATTGTTGTTGCTGTTATTGTGATGATGATGATGATGGTGAGTTATCGTTGTGGTGGTGGTTGCGGCGGTCGTCACGGACGCTGCGGCGGATGGATGTGCAGCGTGAATATGGGCGCCCCCATGGTGAGTCCCTGCCGGGGCGGTCTCTGCCTCGGAAGGACTCGATGGTGCCTCATCTTCGAGGGACCAGCGCGGCCTATCACTGTGCAATTCGGGGTCATACTTCATCTTCTTGACGAGGAAAGAGCGCGGCATCTTGCCTAGTATTAGTAGATTTCACCCTCGGCGACAAGTCGTTAACAATTCTAGTCGTCAGTCGTTTGCTTGAGCTTGTTATGATTACTTATGTTACTTACTGCTAATGCTGCGTAGTAAATCTGAGCCTTGTCTAAACGATGAGATTGTAGTGCATTTAATAATTACTGCGGGCAGGGTGATTATGACATTGTCATCCGATTTCCGACCTATTGAACCCGTTATAGTGAATTCCACTCAGAGCGTTCGTTTCGTTTATTCTGTTTGATTTTGGAGTTGATAATCGACAAATCGATCAGAACGTGGAACGCAAGAAGAAAAGGGCTAATCGGCGATGTCGCTTCTTGTCATGAGTTATTTCTTGGTTCTGTCCTCTTTGGGTCACAACGATTTTCCTGGCAATGCCAGCCGACTCCCCCCCGATGCGAGAGAGGTACGGGATGTTCGTCACGTGTTCGTTTCCACCGCCAAGATCCTTTTAGCAGAAGTAGTAGTCGTGATAGCACGGAGAGGTTGACGCTCGTCGGCTAGAGAGGTTGAGCGGTGTCTTCTAGATTCGCTGCCCGGCTCCTCACCGAAGTTGTCGGTTCGTGTACGTCGAGCGTAATCCAGACTCGATCGTTAGTATAGACGCTCACACATACACACACACACACACACGGACAGCAGGTAGACGAAACAGAGGTGGCGGCGGCGGCGGCGGTGGCAGATCGCGAATAAGACGTATCGAGCAGAAATACAATATAACTGTGGGGGAGACGTCTGGTGCAGAGGTCGGGGTTTGGGCCGGCCAGTCGGCCGGCCGTCGTGCAGGAGGGCAGGCGTCGACAGGCGAAGGGCAATCGGGCAATCGGCGGGTCTTCCTTTGTCCTTTCCACACGAGTTTCCACTCGAAATGAACTTTACAACGGCATTACTGCAATCGAAACCGGAGAGAAAAATAATTCCGCATCAGCAGCAGCAGAAGCAGCAGCGATGGATGTGGTAGTTTGCCTGGTGTTGCTGTCGTCTGACATCGGCCAACTCATATCGGCTGGTCGGTACTCTGGCAAGCGGGCAGGCAGCCGTGGTGCGGCGATTTCGCCGGCGTCTTTATCGGCGGCGACTCGATGGTCTATATCAATATCTTTCAAAAGGCGGAACGACTCGCCAATCACGGTGGCTACTGTCGATAGCCACCGTGTGTCAAGAGCGTACGGTAGTCTGGCGGTCTTGGACGGCACCTTTGGTAAGACGGGGGCTTCGGGTCGGGGGGGGGTCAGGGAGTTGGGGACGTCGGGGATGTGAGGGACGGGAACTGTTTGGGCACAGTTGAAGCAGCACTTTCGACGAGAAGATCTTATTCCCACCAGCGAGTCGAGTCCCACAATCCACCCGTCGATTTTCGACAGTTGCGATTTCTTTTTCCGTGCCAGCGTGGCAAACCAACCAACCGACCCACCAACCACCCAAGCTCCGTCCCTTGGACCGTCTCGCTTTCCCTGCTTCTGCGGCTTTCGGATCGAAAGCCAGCCAGCCAGCCACGTTCTCTCCACTCCGATGGCCAGACGAACAGACAGACAGCAGGCCGGATAGCTTACTCACTGTGTTTTTCGTGTCAGTCAGATTCTCTCTGTCCTCTGCTCTTTTTCTCTCTCTCTCTGCGCTCAGTGAGTGAGTGAGTCAGTCAGTCAGCTAGCTCCGATTTGAAGCTTTGGACCTAATACCTTTTAAATGACTTTTTGAAACACTTCATCTCGATAACCGGCTTAGATCGACAGTTTCCCATGGGTGGGCCGCCGCTACTGGTAGACAGACGGCTCGACGGGCAACCCAGCCACGTCAACTACAGAAGTGCCCACTCTCTCTCTCTCTCTTCTATTCTCTCGATCTCTCTCTCTTTTCCAGCGGCTACCACCACACGGTGTAGTTCTCCCACGCCGTTCTTGCTCACATTACGGCCGCCACAGGAGTCAGCTTGCTTGGCCGCTTTTGCAGCTCGGGTAGATCTGGACGTCTGTCGAAAAAAGTCGGCTGGCCCGTTCCGGCCGGCGGGTCCTTAGGGTTGAAGGTGGAAAAACTCCTCCGTCAAAACCATTTGAGCTGCTGCTTCTGCTTGAACGTTCAAAAGCCAAAGAGCGTTCTCTGCCGCACCTGCAGTGATGTTGCGGCTGCTGCTGCTGCTGCTGCTGCAGTTGCCCGAGCGGCGTTAGCGCGTCGAGTATGAGAACGTTGGTCCAGCGATAGCTGCAACCGTCGTAGTGATGATGGTCGTAATAGTTGTTGTAGTTGCAGTAGTAGCAGCAAAAGTACTTGACGTGGCCACACAGTTCACGGCCTGTGGTGAACTCTTGATTTCACCGCCGTTGGTGGCGACGCTGCAAGAGTGAGATGGTTGGTGTCCGCAGCACGGCGAATAGGTTGTGTCGCTGCTGCTGCTGCTACAGCATCAGGCTCTGCGGCGAGTTCGTTTCGTCCGTTTCGTCAGGATAGTGATAGTGGTAGCAGTTGTAGTGGTGGTGGTGGTGATGATGGTGGCGGTGGTGGTGGTGGTGGTGGTGGTGGGTGCTTGAAGGGGAAGTGGACGGTTGAGGTCGGTGTGGCCCAGCCACTTTGAACAGTTCCGCGCAGGGGGACACGACCGACGACGGGGGGGTCTACTGACTTCGTGTTGTGTAGGACCCCACTTGCAGTTAGTGCCACTGTGGCTGCAGCCGGAGAAACGGCGCGGGCAAAGTTTTCGACGGCCGATTTTGTTGTTGTCGTCGTCGTCGTCGTTGTTGTTGCTCTTCTCAATATTTCCTTTCTGATAAGTCCGTGCAGGGGACATCAAGTTGAGGTTTGGGCAGCAATACCAACGGCGGGAGTGGCGGCCACGGCAACGAGACGACGGCAGCAGCGGCAGCAGCGGACGCAGTGTGAGTGCTACCGCTGTGGTAGCCGCACTTGCCGGTCTCGCTCGAAGCAGCGGCAGCCGCCGCCGTCGCAGGAAGAGGGGAAAAAACAGGAAGAACAGTACTGTGAAATCTTGGTCTGGCGGCGGCGGCGGCTGCTGCTGCTTCTGCCGGTCGCTTAGACTTGCTCTGGGTCTCGGTCCTTGCTCTGCCGTACCTCTGTGCACCGTCGCTAACGCTGGTCGCTCCTTGGCTGCTGGTAGCAGCACTAGCGGCGGCAGTGGAGATGCGAGGGCAGCAATACGTACCGACGATCGCCGCGGGCCTCCAATGACGAAGTCCCATCTCAGGCTGCCGCGGGAGCGGCAGCACCAGTAGGGGGACGGCGAAAACGCGTCAGCGAGACGACCCCGATGGCCATATCACATCAGAGAGACATTTGCTTGACTCGCTGTGCGGCAGTGCCGATGGCGGCCTTGGTCGTTACTCGTGCAGGGTACCTCTCCCGCGGGCGGCCACAACAGCGAGTCCTGCAGCCGCTGAACACCAAGACGTTCTCTACAGGGGCTTGGGCTGGTGCTAGCCTCGTCCGCCCCGGCGGCTCCAGTACGACCAGCCGGAACAGCGCAAGGAACTGGCTGAGCGGGCTCGGCTAATGTACTGTGAATGCTGCGGCCGACTGGTTGCCGTTCGCAAAGATACGCCTTGGCTTGGCTTCTCGGCCCGCTTCGTTCACTGGCGGCTGTCTGGTTCGCCGCGGTGGCTCGCTCAGTCACTCAGTGGCTGACTCCTCGCCGCGGTGGCCAGACCCAGTGCTGACCCCCCACGCCCCTCGGTTGGACTTGATGGAGGCTCTCACGTCGGTCGCAGACCCTCGAGAAGTCATACAACTGATGGCAGTGCAGATGGGCAGACTATACGCTACTGTGTTCGCAGCGTTGTATGAAACCAAGACTACGGTGGTGGTGGTGGTGCTGCCGCTGCTCAGTAGAGGGATAGTGAGCACGAGGCTGTTGGAAAGAGCGAGAGAGAGGGCGACTGAGGAATAAAAAAAGAACTCGAACTGCCGTCAACAACCCGAACGAAGACAATCTCTCGAAGAAATCAGCCGTAGAGGTGATTTCTGTTTGCCGCTCCAGTCTAACCGGTTTGCTGTCTTTGTAGCCTGCTTACGTTGACACTCCCGCCGCAGTTGATCTGCCTAATAGCAAACAACAGACAGATAGGGTCCATACAAGATTCCAGATCTGATCAACAGGTCGTTTTTGGCACGCTCGAGACAATGACTCCCTCTCTCTCTCTCTTCTCTGATTCGCTGCTTCAGAGCATCTTTGCATATCATCTGTATCGGAGCTCGAATTGTTGCATTGTAACTGTCATGATCGTATTGTTGCTGTTAAACTTCGTACCCATTCAACGGGGTACAAAACATACCTATGGCTATGTCCGGTGTCGTAGACGGAGGAAGGCTTCGGCAATAAATTGGCCTTACGTGGAACGAAACGATGTTAAGGCCCATTGAGCTCGCACTTATTAAAGCCTTTTTATTCCTGTATGGCATATGAAACACAACAAACCTCGTCTATGGATAACAAATTTGCGGTATAATACAAGTTATAGGTTTCGTTTGAGTTAGGCAAACTCGTCTTTTGTCATTCATCAACATTCAACTGGAGAGCAGCACTGAGCCGTAATCGTGCTCTATTTTTGTCGGAGTGTCGCCTGTTTAGTCGATCCGGCGGCCGACCTGGATGTTCTTACCGGCTGAATTCCGCCGGTCGAGTCATTCCCATTGGTTCCCCTATGTGGCCGTGTCATCCAGTTCACGTCGACATGTTCTAGCAGTCTAGGGCCCACAGAATTGCCGCGACCCTCCTGCTGTTATTGCTGTGCAAGTTGCTGCTGCTGCTGCTGTTAAAGTTGCAGCGAACTCATTGTTGAAATGTGTGGTTTCGTCGGCGTACACACTAAGCAGTAATGCTGCACTGGCTCACCGCCGGCTTTCGTTCACTTCACTGCACGCACTTTGTTCACGCAACGCGGCCCCCCCTAGACCATCACCACCACCACCACCACCACTGGAAGCTGCAGCAAACAACCGCTGAAAGCACTGAGCGGAGGATACGGCCGGCACCGTACGCTTGAGCACTTGTGTCTTTCCACCTGGTAAAGCAGTGGAAGTCATAGACCTGCAGTAGGATGGATACACGTCCTCCTGTTCGTTTAGCCGCTGGTGAGCACCGCACGTAATCCTCAATCACACACCGAGAGGCAGCACAAACTGAGACGATTTTGTACAAGTTACAAACAAGTGGTTGCTGTTGTTGTTGTTATTGTCGTTGTTATTATATTCATTACAGTAGTGGGACTGGCTGCTGTAGTTGACGTATTAATCGCTGTGTCGTTTCAGTGAAAACACATAAATTCGAACGCCGGTTGTCGCAAACAGATCAAATGTAGAACATCAACGGTGGCTTAAAGTTGGACGACGACAATCGTCCGATCCCCTGAGTTGCCGATGCTCCTCACAAACGCAACCGGTGTGACGCTGAGAGACAGACGTAGTTCAATTATATCCTTTGTGGCTGTTGTGCTTACTGGCAGTAGCATTTGTAGTGAGTGTGCAATCGCGGCTATGGGTGAAGATGCAAAATTTGAGCTTTGTTACTCGTAATGCTGAGTATGATGCTTATCAACACCAATCGGTTACCGACGGTCAGACAGATTCGCACATATACCTGGGGGGGGCAAACAAACACACGGCGGTCTACGCGCACAAACACAGGATGACTCTTGCTTCTGTTGAGTCGTTCGTTGCAATTACGCGAGTGCGGAGTTGAGTTGCGTTAGCTGTGGTAAATATTGACTACTCATATAGTGCTAGTCAGTATTTCGTTGTGGTTCCTGGTTGAGACACTGACACCTGGGCTTTCCTTATAATTATTTCATGTAGATACAATTAGCCGGAGTAACTCGACGATGATGACACTGGCTCGTTTGACTCGGCTTCTGTTTTGACACCTGTATTGTATTCTACGATGAATTTTAATGCTTCGTTAATTTTCTTAGTTCCTAAGCCGAGGGGAGAAGTCTCGCTCTCGTTTTGTTTTTATCCTTGTTGTTGTTCCGCTTGGTTGTTGTTGTTGTTATTGTTAAGAGCTCGTTGGCAGAACTAGCTCCAGTTGATGTTGTTGTGCCCAGCCTCTGTTGGCCAGCACAGCTGCTTGGGCTGGCGTTGGGCCACAGTGTTGGGCAGTGGTAGCTGCTGGAGTCAAAGCTCTCCTGGCACCCGAACTCGAGGCGAGGTTTAGTCATTCCAACAAGTCGCTGTCGTGGTTCGCTCGGCGCTGGTCGAGCGAGCGGGCGAGCGCCCTCCCTCTCGGCTGAGCGAGGAGGAAAGGGTCCCTCAGCCGCTTGGTCCCTCGGTCGACTCGCAGTCGGGCCGATGTCGAGGGTGAGGGCCACTGAACACCACCAACACGGCTAGAGAAACAAGCAGGCAACGATCAGCGATCAACCCAACCGAACCCTGCCTGCCTGACGCAGCGTAGCATAGCATAGTGGCACTGCACTCAGGCGAACACCGAGCGCAACCCTGCTTGGCTATGGGCCGGTCACCGGCCACCACCCCACGTCTATGTACAATACGATAACACTGTTGGCCGACGGTAATACCCTCTCTCTCTCTCTCTCTCTCTCTCTCTTATTTGATGGCAGTGATACCCTTTTCTTCTGCCTTCAAGCAATAGAGAAGGGGAGGGGAAGCTGCCTTCTATCTATCCTGTCTGTCTGCTCACTCGTTCACTTTCGTGCTTGCTTGCTTGCTAGCTAGCCTGCCATCACTACTACTGCTGCTGCTGCTGCCGCTGGCACGGCTGAACAAGGGGGACAGAGACAGCGGGACCGGGGCGCGCTCACGGCTGCCGCTCTGCTTCGGGTTAACGCTTAATGTCCATCTCCCTCCCCTCCTCCCTCCCTCCCTCGTGCTCCCTTCGAGACCATTTCTCCTCTTCGCTCTCCGCGTTGAGTTCCCTGGCTCGCTTGGCCCGACTGGCTGGCTGGCTGGCAGCAGGATGGGTCGCGGCAGAAGCAGCAGCAGCAGCCGGATTCGAGTTGAACGAGCGAACGCTAGCGGCCAGGACCTAGCGGACACCAAGCGAGTGAGCCAGCATCAGTGCAGCGGAAGAAGGCAATGGAGAATTTGGCAGAGAGAGAGAGAGAGAAAGAATGGAGACAACAGCTAAGCAAGGCAGCACTCAAACAGACCGATAGGCCCGCAAGCGGGAAGGCAACTGAGGTAAAGCGTAGAGCGCAACTCGACGCAGCCGCCAACCAAGCGACCATAGGCACCAGCGCGACCGGTGGGGAGACGAGTTGCCTCTGAGACAACTTCTAGTTGTTGTAGTAGATGCAGCAGAAGGCTCCAAACGAATAGCTGGCCAATCGAACAGAACCAGGAGGAGTAGTTGTAGCACTTGGCCACTATTGCATAGAAGGTTTGGCTTCGCTCTCTCTCTTTCTGTAGCTGTCTTTGGGTCGGTTCGGAAGCGACTACTGCAGATCGGTCCTGAACTCTGTCTTCATGGAAAGCAAACAATGTAGCGTTGTTGAGAGCATCTGTCCCTTAATATTGCACCAATTATGGCCGAAACAGAAATAATAGTCAGAGGTAGTGAGAGACCCTCCTGTCTCTGAAGATGGCGTGATAATAATGCAATGGCGAATGTCCTGTGGTGTATGCCGAAGGCATCCGAGGAGAAGGACAATTCCTATGTTTCATACGACAGCACGGCAAACATCTCCAAAGTAGGGATTAACGCAGAATAGGTGGTATCGCAACGCGACGGCTACGGCGATTACCTCCGTGATGAAATTTTTCTGCATTTGTTGCTCGCTTTGCCGCTTTTGCCGGCCTGTTGTCTATCATTTCCCGCATCTAGCCAACGACTGTATGGTAATGCGCCCTTTCGTTCTTATACAAGGCGAATGGGAACAACTTCTATCACACGTCAGCAATAGATAGACAAGTTTGTCTAAATCAATCAGTGTCATGATGGAGAGAACGACCAAGAGAGAGAGAGAGAGAAAAATGATGATAGCAACGACAGTACAACGACAGTTGTGCTTGGCAAGCCGAGGATGGGTCTACCGGCCAGCAGGTCGGTCCTCTACGTGTGTGCCAATCGATTCGATGGCCTACACTGCGTAGCCTACGCGTGCAATACTTCTGGGGTGGGCGGCCCTGAGGGATGTTTTCGAACGTATGGTCGCAGCCTATAGTAATAGTAGTAGTAGTATTCGGTCGTGTGCCCGCTACACTTCGTCCTTCCTCCCTATGAACTCTGTGTGTAGTCCTTCTTTCTCTCTTTGGCACACACACTCTCTCTCTCTTTCTCCTTTATCGCGAGGTCTCCACGCAGCTTCGGCAGTAGCGGAAGCAGCGGAAAGCGCAGTGGTTGGGCCGCCTTTTCCAACTACCGGAATCCTTCCTTCAAATTCTTGCAGTTGTCAGCAAGCGGGCGGTCGGTCGGTCGGTCGGTCGGCCGCTCTGTCGAGAGCGGTCGTCAAGTAGAACGTTGCTTTAGCAGCTAGAGAGGAATAGCGACGGCATGGTGGGGGCGGGGGTGGGCTGCTTGGCTGGCCCGGGGAGATCGTGGAGGTTGGCCGCCGTCTGGGAAAAGGAGGGAATGGTGCGTCTAGTCTAGGGAGGCTGATCGAGGGGCAAGGCAATGTCGGAGAAATGTGTGGGACCTCGTAGGGATTCTAGCGCCATGAAGGCATCGTGACTTGCGGGGGAGTGGGCCAGGGGTATGGAGGGGTCGCGAGGGAAAAGGGCGACTGACTCGATGAGACGCCGCCATCGGCTGGCGGCGGCAGCAGCAGCGGCAGCAGCTCCTCCTCGAGGATTCCTAAGATTTTTTTCCCTAAGTGCACAACGGATTCCCGAGGGACTCAATTTAAGCAAGCAATGTGACGCCCCGGGACGCTACCCGCTGCCAGCTTGACTGCTGCTCCTCAACGCTGCCGTTGCCGCGGCTACAGGCGGGGGCGCTGTTGGAGCGGAGCGCCCACCAGCAGCAGCAGCAGCCACGGCGTACCACGCCGAAGCGTAAGGCTTACACAGGCGCACTCACTCGCAGACAAACGTATAGCCCTAGCCTGCTCCGCCAGAATGTACTCTGCCGCTTACCCGCCGCCTAGACTCACATTCAGTTGCATCCACACTCACACACCCATCACAGACGAACACGTCGGCAGCAGAGGCGACGGCGGGACCCGGCCCAGCGAGAGCCACCAAAACACGGCAATATTTCAAGTCGTGCATGAGTGGTTTTCCAAAGAGCAACGCTTCTGATGCGAGGCGACAGGCGGACCCGGTCGGGATGGGGAGGGGGGGGGGGGTCGCTCGAGGGAACCGGGAAGTACGGTCGGGGCTTCGAGAGCATCCCTGCAATGGTACCAGTAGTGTGCCGGCAGCGCAGTGCCTGAAGAAGCGGGCGGTAGCAGCAGCAGTAGCTTCAAGTCGCGTAGATCTGCAACAGCAGCAGCAGCAGCACAACTAGCAACAACGAAGCGGTGTGAGCAAAAGATGGTGGACGAATGTGATGTGCCATTAACGACGATGGCGGATGCCACCACAACAGACATTTAGCGTCAAACGCCATCACGCAATCACTGGTCTGTACGGGCTATGAGACAGAGCGCGGGTCGGTGAATTGCTCCATAGAGAGCATAGACAATAGGCAAGGGGCAGCCCTGAGGCTGAGTTGCACTCGTTGCGATGCGCTTACTGCACTTACTGTCACGGCAACGGATGAACAGCAGACAGATAAAAAGACGATTGGGTTGACGATTGACGATGATTACCCAATGAAATGCAACGTCATGTCCATCGCTTAATGTATCAGTGATGGATATCCCGCTCCCTAGACTAAATTTGTCCAGTCACGGAGAGCGGTGCATTCGAACATTCGAGGTTTGATTGATCAATCAAACTCGTTCTAATGGTGCTCGATTTGTTTCCAGTATCAAGTTTACTATATTGTTTAATTTAGTGCCGCAGGCTCGTAGAATATGCGCCAACGTTGTCCAGTTCCGCGCAGATGAATTTAACGGCGATGTTGATGTGGTATGAAGGTATTTCCTGGTGTGATGAGGACGAGCTAGGGTTGACCTAATTAACCATTTGCTGAAGTCACAGCGAGACGGAACACGCTGCAAGCAAATTAATTGAACTGATTACCCAGCATTTATAGTGGCATTTAGCTTCGACCGTCAATATTACTCACATATGTTGTACAGCGGGAGCTCGAACGGGCTGATCCTTGCAAGCAACGGCACAGGGCACACAGGGCCTAACCAAGGGGAGGATGAGTAGAGCCATTCCAGAGTTTACGGCGCAATTTCTTCGCTAACTTTATAAAACGCAAAATACTTTAAGTAAGCACAGAGCGGAAATGTACAATACAGGATTTATCATTCATTCTCCTTTGCTAATCCTCCGTTAATTTAACTCTCGGGTGCTATATTGGAAATAAGTTAGTCGCCTCTGCTTGATCATGGATAGCAAACCAACCGATCCGGTTGCCACAATGCTTTTGAGACGGTCAGATGATGGTGTTGAATGTGCTGAACTAAACACAACCAGAAGCAGCAGGAACCAATGCCGTTATCTCTTTCTTTGGCTCTGTATAAAGACGCCCCCCGCCGCCCACCCCCAACTCCACGTGTATTCCACCCTACGTGAGACTAGAATTCATCGAGAGTGGCGTTCGTCGATTTTCCCATGCAGTACAAGCTGACATTTCAATCGGCACGATCATCTCACCTAAAACCGAAACGGATGTAGACCGCTCCCATTTCGTCATATGCGCAGCGTAACTCTCGCATATAGTATCCCTAGGGCAGTCGTCCTGGTAGCCAGCCACGAATGTGCATCTTTTTTCAATAAGGCATAAGTGTGGTTGAGTTGCTTCATGGCACGTATCATAGTTAGGCGAGATGGTGGCTCTGAAGTGATCACGTGAGCGTAGACGCAGCCGGTGTCGGTAGCATAGAGAACGCGGATAGAGAAAGCTACCCACAGGAACATCTACGACTGCACTGTACTGTCGGCTAGCCATACAAGTCGAGCTTTACGCTGCTCCAATGCCGAGCGCCCAGACGGCAGTCCAGCACGTGAATGTCTTTCGCCGCATTCGTTCTAATTACATTTTTGTCTCGCTGGTCATTAGCCAGCGTATTTCCTACCTAATTGTTATACCACTGGAGAGGCATAGTGATCTGGAGCGGGAGGGCTGGCGTTGGCCTTCGGAGGAGAGGATCGGTGCCTCTCCGCCGCACGCTGTTGTGCGACCTTTCGACACTCGCTATCACCTATCTGATAGTCTACGCTTTGTGCAGTCGCGTCCCGTGCTGGGCATCCTTTGCTGAGTGCTTTGATGATGAAATGGTCTAGCAACACCATATGCCGTGTGAGGAAAGTTGTGATACGAGCTAGATGATCGTTAGTGAGCAAATTTCCTTGGTACCGTTCCGGGTCACCCAATTGCCTTTCTGTGGTATTACGGTCTATATTAAAAACACAATGTATGAGTAGGTCAATCTTCGCGTCGATGCTGCTGCCGCTGTTGCTGACCGGGTGGGCGATGACGTTGCCAATGGTCGCTGCGTGTAGACGATGCTGGAGGCGGCGGCGGAGGGTCTCGGCGACTCGGACGGTTGAGCTGGTACAAAAGCTCAGCTTGCTCCTTGAGGTCGGTGTACTGGACGATGAACTCGATCAGTCGTTCGACCCGAGTGGCAGCAAGTTCACCGGGACTCTCGTTCAGGGTACCGCCGTTGGACAAGGCCGGGTTATCGCTGCGCAGCCTGTCTGAGAAATCGAAAAAGAGTTTTTCGGGGATGACCGAGCGTAAGGTCATTTCATACGTCAACGCGTACTGTGCAAGCGGCATCCCAAGGCCCCGCATCGCCATTGTCGAACTCTTGACATGATTTAGCAGCGCTCGCAGCCCCTTTGTATCGTTGACGGAACGCACGACCGGCAGGTTCAAGAGACTAGTCATCGCCAGGTCCCGCTCGATGTCGACTTTGCCAAAGTTTGAGTCGAGCAACTCCAAGGCGACGTCGTAGTTGGCATCGATGACGTCGAGATGTTGTACTAACTTGAGCGGCGGACCGTCTAGATGCTTGCACAACGCTACTAGTTTGTCGGCCTTCGTTGCTGTGGTCCTCTTTTCGACCCAATTTACAAATCGTCGCTTGAACTGACGGAACATTGTTCGGTCACCAAAGAAAACGTCGGGTGACACATCAAGTGTTGCGGGCGGCGGTAGACACGTTATACTAGGTCCCTGATGTGACTGGGTGGAACAGCCGGCGTTGGGTGGCCAACTAAAGGCTGCGCTGCTGCTGGTTGATGCGGACGTCACGCCAGTCACGGTTGGAAGGCGGGCTTGAACATCAGCAAGCAAGTGTTCCACAAATATGCAACAATCGGCGGCTGCTACTCGGTATTCCTCGGCTTCATCCAATTCTGCATCCAGGTTGTCATCGTTGAAATCGGGATGGTGTACGATGAGATGATCGGCCTCCCGGATATTCTCTGATGATCGCTGGATGCTCGACAACAGCTCGGATAGCTCGGTTGTGGTATCTGCTATTGCTTGCGTGAATTCTCTCGCCTTCGCAATAGTCGAGTTGAGATGTTTCCGTTGTCTTGTGCGTTGGCCTCGAAGTACGCTGAGCTTTGTAGTGCTGCTGGCGGGTTTGGTCGTGGCTGCAGAAGAGCCCGTCGGCACGTTACGCCCCGATGGCGGGGTGTGATCGATGGGCATGTTGGTTGGGTTGAGGCACGAACACTTATAGTATCCTAAGACGAAGTCGCAATGTCACTTACAGTGCGTTGGAGGGAGACCGACCGCAGCTTTCAGGCGAGTGGGCAAGGACCGGTGATCGTATAGTTTTATCCTGGTCAACGGTACCAGACTGTGAGGAAAGTTGTGATACGAGCTAGATGATCGTTAGTGAGCAAATTTCCTTGGTACCGTTCCGGGTCACCCAATTGCCTTTCTGTGGTATTACGGTCTATATTAAAAACACAATGTATGAGTAGGTCATACGGCCACTACAAGTGCGCTCTGGCAACTGTCATTCTCCGCGACATCGAGTGGCCATTTATTTCTCTCTCTCAATGTTAGCCTCGAAGCACTTCGAAGTTCGGGGACGACGCACTTCACAGCACGTTCATCAATTTGACGTGGCACTTCGCCACCTCAGTTACAATTGAACGCCACCAGCCTTCGGGTGAACAATGTGGCGTTCGAGATTAAGACGTCCCTTCCCCACAATGGGGGCAAGGGATCGTATTTGCCGGAATCAGCCAGCCTGAATAAAACCGCTTATAAAAATATTATCACAATTATTAACATGCCGTAACTCATATTGCATGTGCCTTCGGCATATGCTCAATGGAATTAATAATAGGTATTTGCTTTGGTATTATTGGTATTGTGCAATGTCCCACCACCATGAAGACATTTACGGTGAACGCATAAGCGATTATTAGCAGACGCCTTGTCTAATTCATGTATTTGTGGTAATTCGCTTCGTGCAGGTAAACACGAAGATTATTCCCATCGTGTTCCCGTTATCCAACCTTACTTATGTTGCCATGGTCAACATTAATAAGGTTGGATGAACGTACTAAATGCAGGTACTGAGGTTACACCTGTTAGCCAGCTAACTCGTGCACGGATAGCCTGTATGTTTCTCTGCAGATGCTGTATAGGTAATTGAAGAAATCTTGTCCAGAGGCCCTAAAGATGAAAGAAAGGGTCCCAACTCTTTGTAATTCGTTGCAAATGGACAATCCCTCACAAAAGCAATCTGCTAAGCATGTTTTTTGTTCCAGTGGGAATCGATGAAGACAGCAATCTATATACGCGGGTACATTCGTGTGGTTCAAGCATCCACCCAAGCCGATCAAACCATTCGAGCTCGGTGCTTGCAGCTCACTAGATAGCTTGGCTCGTTCCAAACCAACTAGGGGTTAGGGGGGAAAACGGGTTTTAGTGAGCTTATGAGGTTTCTCACACACTAGGTGGCAAGAGGCTGTTCTGTCACGAATGTGCATTACGCGTTCCCGAAACCACCATCAAAGAAATAAAAAGATGGCTTGGCTTTAGGCTGATCAAAACCGGCTCGCTGTGAGTCGCCAAGTCAGCCCGTGTATGCAGTCATCGCGGGATACGCCAGTTTACGGAGATAGTCAACGAGACGACTATGGATCTAAAGAAAACCAGCGGGGATGAATGGGGACTCAGGCGAGAGAGGGGGACTGACGGACGCCTGCTGCTGTTGCTGCTGCTGCGACCGTGAGTCTACCTCACTGTCTTCCATTCGCTTACCCTCTGTATCTTTCTCTCTCTCTCTCTCTTCTCGAGACTAATAAATGTGATTCGCTCCGAGCAATCCGGTGACCTCGGTAAGAAGACACTGAACCAGAAGCAGCTGCCAGCGAACCGGCAGGGACAGGCAGCGACCGGTAGAACAGCCGCACCGTTGCAGAACTAGCCATAGATCGAGAGAGAGAGAGAGAGTGTGTGTGAGTTAGATAGAAATCGCAGGGCGGACGAAGATCAGGGCGAGGCCGATCGAGAGCAGCACGAACCGAGCAGGAAAGGTCAGAACGCACGAAGAGCAGCAGCGGGAACGAGCAGTCGGAAGATGAGAACACGAAGGATGGTACCAGTACGAGACGAACGAAGAACAAGTTAATTTGGTTTTTGCCCTGCTGATTCTATCGTCTTCTCGGCGGAGTCTCTACTCCCCGATTTCGACCAGTGGCAGTCGTCCATTGGTCGGACTCTGTCCCTGGTCAGTTCTAGTGCTTGCGTTGATTCTTCGTTAGTTCGATTCGTCAGTTCGTTTTATCATATCTCAGATACACAGATGCAGACGTTGTGATGTCAGCAAGCCTTGCGAACAAGTTGACTACTCTACAATGGCGCATTAGTATTGAGCAGTTATATCCGGATCAATATGTAATAACTGATTCGCAGCTTGGAATGACGGAAAACGATTATCATCCACTTTGTTTATGAGTTATGGCACAGTTGAACTAGTTAAACAATTTGGCACGAAGTAAAACACACACATTGGGTGAAATTTATGTTTTGAAGACGACAGAGCTAATGTTACCAGCGTTTATAATGATTCGTTCATGAAATAATGGCAATTGAGCAGTTGGAGCTGCTTGCGACTGTTTTTTTTGGGTGATGGAATGGTGCATGGGCAGCGACTCACACTTGGAGCTGCGGGCAGTGCCACTTGTACTGCAGTCAATTGTTTTGGTTTGAAATGCTGCGCGGCTTCTTTTAAAAGTGTCCAACTTCATTTAAGGAGTTGCTTAGTAGGCTTACACCGGAAATGGTGTCCAATGGCAGAATTGTGTAAATGCCCAGAGCATTAATATTTCAATCCACCTCAGTCATTGTGTTGTTCCGCCTCTTCTCACTGGTCTGTGCTTGTCTGAAATCGTCCAAAGATGAGCTCAGCCCCCCTTTAGATGGGCTCGAGATAAAGGCAATACGAGTGACGTGATGACAACTCTGAGCACTCGTAACTGATAACAGGGTTATTGGGATATAGCACCGGTGTATAGCATCGGCACTGAAATTGGACTGAAAGTGCAAGGCCATGGCCGCTGCAGGACGAACGGAAACAACAGTGGCGGAGTCGTTACTCATTTGCGAATCGTCCGCTGACAACGGGATAGACTGTGTTCTACTCAGGGGGTGAACTGCTACGTCTGCTGTTTCTGCTGTGTAGTCTGAGCGTCGAATGGGGTTGGCATCACGACGCGAGATGAACGGGACGACGGGGGCCTGAGTGGGTGTCTGCAGTGCTGGATATGGGTCGATTCCCGCTGAGCCTGTGGACTTGCCTATTTATTGGAGGGATTTGCCATTGCCGCGCTGCGGTGGGGTCCTGTCCAGCCCGATCGGGTAGAGTCCCTATGGGGGAGCCGGCGGATAACGCGCAGAATAACGACGGGCAGTATGAGAAAGGGAGTGACTAGCACTTCTCTGCTGCATCCTCCGTGTTGCGTGCTTAGCGATAGCACTAGTAGAGTGAGTACGACGAGTCGGATACGACTACCGAGCCGCGTACTGTCATGTCGCTACCAGACGGGCGCATGGCTCTTTTCGACCGATCTCTCCCGACCTTCCACCCACTTCTATCGCTTTCCTATGGCAACCAACAGCAGCAGTAGCAGCAGCAGCAACACTACCACCACAACCAACCAACCCCCCTAGCTTCGACGTCCCCCATCTACAGCTCCTCCTCCTCCTCCTCCTCCTCCATTCCTTGGCCTTCTGTCGCCTCGCTTTCGGCCGCTCCGTCTGTCGCCGACTGCTGCTGGTGCTGGCGCCGACGCCGTCGTCACCGCTCTGCTCATCGCAATTAGCTGGCCTCGAGGGATCAGCTCTGTAATGCGATTGTCCTGTTCGAGCAGCCTAGCCTCCTCGTCTGTCCTCTTCCTGCACACCCGACACCCCGCACGAGCCGAGGCTCCTCCACCGTTCGCCGGGGTGTCGCTGCTGCTACGGAAGCGGCGGCTGTAGCAACCGCTGGTCCAGCAGCGGCAGGCTCAGTACAAGAAGACACGTCAAGACATACGTACATCCCTAGGCCACTACGTACGTTCGTTCGTTCAATCCCACTCAGAAGACCGCTGCTTCGTCCAAGATCCCCACCAGAAGAAGCGAGTCCCAACTGCTTGCTCATCCGGCCGGCCGGCCTGCTCGTCGCCTGGCCGCAGCGGGCCACCGCACGGTCCCACCGAAGTCTCTTCCCTTGGCTGGGATTCCTTGACATCCGCTACCGCCTGTATTGCCACTGCTGCTGGTGTTCGTGGTGGTGCTGCTGCTGCTGCAGCAACGGGACGACCGACTGGGATATCTCCCATGTTGTCGCGTTGACCCTTCCAGGTCAGCACTCGCACCCTCCGACGGACTGGACTCCCCGGAAGAGTTGGGGTACGCCAACCAACTCCTCCTAGATTCCACTGGTAGCAGCCGCTCTTTCTACGGATAAAGAACCCTTAGGGCGGTAGAAAGCTGACGCTGATCGGACGACGCTTGAGCCGGAGACATCAGCATCCGGCTCCAACCACGAGCAGCGCCAGTTGCAGTGGCGGCAACAGTAGCAGCAGTAGCTTAACCGTCTTTTTTGCCAAGTGCACTTCATTATGCTGACGACCCCTTTTTGTCGTCGTCTGTTGTCGGCTGATTCCCTTACCAATGGGTTCGGACTGGGTCACTCCTACATCGGTTCACCGTCTACATGTATACGCTCACTGACGGAGTGAAATCTGCTTTGCCCGTTTGGCCGTCTACTAAATGTACGTTTGTACGCGTCCGCGAAATAGACATCTTACGTATCGATCTAGTCGGCCGGGTCGATGCCGATGCCCTACTAACTAGGATTCGATCGTTTTCTAAGACGAAAAATACGTTAAGAGACAGCAAACTTACAACTAGTCTCTGTACGCAACATATGCAACACAAGGTTCCGGGCGACAGCCAAGGGGCATTGTTATGGGCGCAGCTTAAGAATAAATGAGCTCTCCCGAAGAATACTGTCGTCCCTTATCGATACGGGTGCTCATGCATCCAAACAAGTACTTTTCATACAGCAAGGAGCCATAACGAAACACAAAGACCGTGTTGAAGCGTAAGAGAGAGAGAGAGAGAGAGATAGTATGTGGATGACTGCTACATTTTATTAGTCGTTGGGCACTAGTAGGGCATCTCGAGAAACCCAGGTGGTAGCCTGGCCCCACTCGCAGTACCACCTACTGTGGACCTGTGTGTGGCAGCGTGTACGGCGGAGTGTTCGTCAGGGTGGCTGAATGTGCACGTCCATGACGTTATGTGGGGTTGTATGAGCTGTGCGTGAGCACAGCGCCCAGCCGATGGAACACACGAGATGCTGCTGTATCATCCATTGCACACTGTGCCTTGGCACAATGTGCATCCAGCCGAGGTGGATATCTGGGCGGCTGATGCCAGTGCGGGCTCAGGTCTCGGCTCGGCGTCTCTCGGCCCTGCAACGTAGCTCCTTCGGCCTGGAGGAGCCACAGCAGCAGCAGCAGCAGCAACGAAGTAGGAGAGCACACCGGTCATTACCTGATGCTTCTGCGCCGGTGATGGACAACGCGGAATAATTGTTATCTCTGATGGATCGTCGAGCTACGCAGGCAGCCTCAGCCAGGACCAGGGAAGTAGTCAGGGAAGCGAGAGCGAATGACGGCGGTCTGCAAACGCTGCTGCGGCTGCCAGCGGGAACCGGAGCGCGGGGGTGGGGGGGGGGGGTGAAACAGCATGGGCTAGGAGGCCAGTAGAGGACAAGGGAAGATCGGTTCTAGTATGGTGCTTCTCACGAGTAGTGACGGTCGAGCTCGTTTTCGGTGGTCGGCTGCGCGGCCGCACCCGGTTGGTCGGTCGGTCGGGATACATGACACCGAGATTAAGATGGCCCTAGCCGCCCTCATCCTAAACGAGAGGTTCGTCTGACCTGCAATGCAGGCAGTTACAGGCAGCAGGCGGGACCGCGAACGGATAGACGGTAGCCCGCAGGGCCTCGCAACCAACCACTCTGGTTAGTGCCCGCTTGGAGGACGATCGTCAGTTCGTCGTCGTCGTCATGGGCCAAGAAGAGTAAAAGCTCTGGCAAAGGATGGGGCCATAGGGACATGACGCGCTACTGCACCGGTGAACCACCGTGTTCGCCTACGGCAGGCTAACTCGCTGCCCGCCAGCGACTCGGTATGTCTGTACCATATACAGTATATATATATATATATATATATATATATATATATATACATGCGGCATACGTACATAGGCATACGTAGGCTATTTCCTGCCGCCAATCTCCTCGGTTTTTCCTCTTCCTCCTCACAACATGACTGGGAATCGGTGAGAGCTCTATGGTCATGGCAGGAAGCCGCGCCGGTGGAGGGGCGACAAACTAACGGGGTCTGTGTGGACGAGTCTCAAGGTTCGTCGCCGTCGCCGCCAGTGGCGCAGGAGGACGTATGGCTATAGTAAGAATAGTGGACCTATGGCGAAACGCAAAAGAACGAACCAGGGCGACAGGCTGTGATTGGTGGCTCCGCTAACTCGGCCGGCCTGGTCGGCCTCCCTCCGTCGCCGACCACCACAAGACCACCAACCCATAACCCGTCCATTCCGTATAATGAGTACTCAGAAAGGAAAGTTATTCGGGAATGTTCCTTGTTCTTGCTTCGCTTATGACGTCGCGCAAGTGCAGCCGGTTCATACGGTCGTTGCTCCGCGTCAGTTCCTCCGAGTTTTCTGCATGAATCTACTGTGAGGCTCTCCAGCCCTCTGGCGCTGTGAGCTGAAGATCAATTGACTTCGTCATCGCCGCCGTTGACGACGAAAACGATTATGACGACCCGTAGCCTTGAACAAGGGTACGGCAGCGGCGCGGGTGGATGCAGCACTGCATTACCATAGAGTCATCTTGCTTGCAGTACTCTTTCCCTCAGCCGAGCTGCCTTTCCGTAAAGTTGCATGTTCGATGCTGATGCCATTACCGCTGCTGCTGCCTGCGCTGCGTCATTTTCTCTGTGGAATCTCTAAAGAGGCGTTGATCAATTTCCTCTATTCCATTGCGCGCGCTCTCTCTCTCTTTATTTCTCTATCTCTCTCTCTCTTTCTTTATTTCTCTCGCTCTCCCTCCCCCTCATGATTTGCGGCCTAATCATCAATCTCACGGCTCATGGACCACCGCTCCTTTTCCACGTCCTCGACCTTTTCGCCCACCTTCGTTCCTTCCTTCCTTCCCGCAGAGCAGAGCCCTCCAAAGGCGTCAGCCTCTCTCTCTCTCTCCCTTATTTCTCGTGCACTCTATCGCTCCTTAAACAGCTTAAATATTTGAAGTCAAACGACGAACGCCTCCGGCGGCGCAGCGCGGGTATCTAACAGCTAAGAACTGTGATACAGCCCGCCTTGGGCCCCCACAAACCCACCCGTCTTCTCATCCTCGCAACGGTCCAGAACGATGAGTGCAAGCAGGGCAGCCGTTTGGCTCAGCTCAGAGTAAGAAACCGACGCGGGAACGACGGAGCTACGACCGACTCGCCAGGAAAGCGCTGGAAGCAGCCCCCGCCGCCGCAGCAGCAGCGATAGTGATGAAGAAAACGAAGAAGACTAGCAGCGCAAAAAAGGGGTGGAGAACGAGAAAGAGAGAAAAAGAAGCTGATATTTTTCATGAATAAGTACAAAATATGCTGATCCTTGCAAAACGGGTTAGAGTTGCGCGGCTCTTGCGGCGGACGGAGGCAGCTGCCTTTGAGAAACATTTTCTTCGGCTGGCTCGCGTTCGTCGCTCGCTGCTTCTCACCGGCCGGCCGTCGGTGGCTGAACAGAGGTTCGTTTGACTCGGCAGGGCCCTGTTCCGTCCCGGCGATCAGTGGCGGCGGTGGTGGTGAATCGACGAGGCCACGATGGCTCTTGGGGCTGTTTAAGGGCACATGAGGTCTCAGCGGACCGGGGGTTTGCTGGGGCTGGAGAGGGCTGGGGAAGGGTGGAACAGAGCTAAGTAGACGAGGCAGCTGGAGGCCAACAGGGAGTCCTTCCCAAGTCTTGTGCAGTGACTCGGAGACTAGTGGAGACTACGGGTAAAGTGTGGGTCTGCAGCGGAGACAGACGAGAAGTGGGGGCGGAAGATAGAGGTCCGGGGAAGTGGCTAAATGGGATTGGGGTATGGGGTGCAAGTAATCCACCAGTCTCGCCGGCGGCCATCCGTCACGCTCAGAGGTAGCAGAATAGAGACTGTGTGCAGTGGAGTTGACTATCCGTCCCCGCGTGGCTCGGTTGCGCGCAGCCGGCCACCGTCACCGCTGCCGTCCGAACTCATCTGAGCTTGCCTCCCCAATGTTCCTCCCTTCCCAGCGTCTACACTGTCAAACAGTCCCTGCCTAGGCGGCGACGGCTGCTGATGCAGCTGCAGCTGCCTAGTTGCAAGCCAGCGGGGCCCAGATTGGCACCTTGAGCTACCACTACTACACTACCCGCTCTGCCGCCCCCTCTGACGCTGACAATCTTGGCTGGGTCGTGGCGTCTGACACGGCCACGAGCACTGTTAAGGATGCGCCCACGGCTTCAGTCACCCTCGGTCTCATTCTCAACCCCAGAAAACGGGTCGTCTTCGTCGCTGTAGCAGTGTCGGCGAAGGCAAGCCGACAGCTCCGTACTTCTAAAAGACAGCGGAAGATAGAGGAAGAGTGAGAGAGAGAAAGAAAAGTGAAGAAATGGTGGATAAAGGTTGAGAGGAACAGCTCTCGACCGCCGACCTGACGCTATCTCTCAGCGTGCTTGGTGGTAATTGTACGTTGGCCAAACTGAACCCATTTATCCTCACCACCCTGAAGTTATCATCCACCTTGAGGCCTTCAGCTAACCTAGCCGCTTGTAGCGAGCAGCTCGGCAATTGCCCTTGTCTGCATGCTTCATCACTGGCTTGTTATCCCTTCAACTACACAAAGCTTTTCTCGGCGGTCATGAGGCTGGATGACGACAACCATTTCGCAACTCGCAACTTCCTTCGAGTGTAGAGAACAGTGGACCGCTGCAATGGGTGGTCGCCTATCCTTCAACCGGACTCCACAGTCTTTCACTGCAACAAAAGTTGCCCTTTTTTTTGGTGCCCTTCTGGAGGATTTGTTCGCCAAGATCCTCGACGTAAACGCCCGATGGGTACCCTCTCGTATTTGTTGTCATTTTGAACTGCTTAGCAGCCAATATTCTCCGTATAGATTTGTGTCAAAAATTACTGATGCATGTTACAAATGCATTGAAAATCTATATATATATATATAGGGAGGGGGGAGAAATTTTCCTACGATTTCGTTTCTTTCATTTTGGAACCGTTTTTACATCAGAGGCGCTTCTAACACATAGTCGCAACGTGATACCTTCCGCCAAAATCATATTTGAGCAATCAAGTTCGGCGGTGGACAAGTTTCAGGCACTCAAATAATTACAACACCAAATAAGTTTCTAGAGAACGAGTAGCTTATCCGTGAAAAGCATATATTAACGAACACACTACTCTCGTACGCCCAAAAGAGTCGGATAACTGACGAACGATAGAAGTAACACCCGACTGGACATAGGACTGGCGCGGATACATTGGGCAAGCTAGTTTATACAAAAAGGTGCTCGCTCAAGACTGCCTAATTGCGAGATGAAATTCACAAGATCAGCGAAAGTTAACTGAAGAATCGAGCTCTCTTACAATTACAGTTGGACAATAGAGATCGGGCGAGGAGGCGCTGTAGGTGTGGACATTACTTTTTTTTAACTCTTCCTCTCTTTCTCTTTGCAGTGTACGCTGAATAACTCTCGCACCACTCGCAGGAGTAAATTTCCCCGCCACCGGTAACAGGATCGGCAAAAAAAGGTTAGCTATGGACGCCCGCCGGGACTAAGGAAGGTTTGGCTAAAATTTAATATTCCGTACGTACTTTTTGTTGCATGAGTTGGGGAAGAAGGCCCCGCGCACTCCAATGGGTGCGGCGACAGAGGTGGAGCAGGAGGAGCAGATCTTGGCTGGCTGCATAGCCGAGTGTCATGGGGCAACTGAAGCTGCATAGAGCCTGACCCCTAGCTAAGGCGAATTATAGGCAGTTATGGGCTACGGGTGGCGAGACCGAGGCGGACGTCCGCAATCATCCCGCTGCGGTCGAAGTGAGGGAGCAGCGCAAAGAAAAAGGTGGCGGAAAAGGGATGAGATGTAGAATGAAACTGCAGACTGTTAGACTGGTACGGGCGGTGCTGCGAAGGGCTCCTATGATGTTGGATTGGCGACGCACTACCCATGGTAGCTGAATCGACAGGCTGCGGGCCCTGTAGGGGGTTGCTTAGAGGATGGGGGTATAGGTGAAACGGGAGCAAGGACGAGAGAACGAAAGAAAGTGTGGGGGGGGGGGGTATTGGTGGAAGAGAAGGAAGGAATCGGATTGGATGAAGCTGGCAGGAGGTAGCAGTGGCACCAATGCTACGGTAAATAGCGGTGCTAGTGGTTGTGGCGGTAGCACTAGCGGCAGCAGCAGCAGCAGTAGCTGTACAAGCCGTGCTAGAAGCAGTGGCAGCAAGCAAAAGGCAGCAAAGTTTGGTCTCTCGAGATTTGCCTACTGTGTTCTGGGAGAGCGAAATAGGAAAAACCGAAGCTGGCTGCAGCAGGCCAGTCAACCACCTTGCCAGCAGCACCCTCTACCCCGGCCCATATCCAAACGGTGAGAAAGCGGCCAGACGAAAGGGGGACATGAGAAAAGCCGTGCACCAGTAACGAACAGAGAGAGAACCTTGGCTAAGGAGATGGCTAGAGATCGCTGAACGGTACGAACCTGATGGGGTCGATTCATGTACCAATGTTTAAAAAGAAAAGAAAAAGAGAGAACTTCGTTTTACGGCGGCAATGGAAGGCAGAGTGGCAGGCGGCGCTGGAAAGCAGCACGTAGCGGCAGAAGGACCAGCAGCGACGACGCCGACGCCGACGAAGGCAGCAAAGAGATCAATTTGAATTTCTCCTTCTTCGCTAGGAACACCCCCGCCCTCTACTGCTCTGTACTCGCGGCGAGTCCTTCTGACTCCTTCGTCGTGTAGGCTATCCTGTGCTGCTACTACCACCTCCTCCTAGTCCATTCTGCTCCCTTCTACCAGCCCGTCTGCCATCTCGGCGAGCGCACGACCCGTGAGTCCGAATTGATTCCCTGCCGCTGCCTCTACCGAAGCGCCGGTGTGGTTGGCGACGAAGGAACCAGACTGCCTCACTGCCTCGCTGTGCCGCGACCCAGCAAAACCCTTCATGGTCTGCTGTTCTGTTGCCTGTTCCACGTCTGGGCTCGGTGCCGCGACTTGCCTTCTCACTGACTGACTGTCTGGCTTTACTTCTGAAGACATTAGGCCAGATGAGAAGGAAGAATCGTATGGCGTCGCTCCGCTACCCAACTAGCCCTGCCAACGCGCGTCCCAACTGCCCTTCCCCGTTACCCCCGGTTGCTGTTCCCGAAGGCTCCCGAAACGGTGGGAGACCCCATTCTCTCCAGGGGAGCAGGACGCACGGAGTGAAGGAAACTGGCTTCGGCACGGCCTGGCGCTTAGCTTGGCGGCGGAAAAAAGCCGACGAGAGATCGAACAGCGCGTGAGTAAGTAAGTGTGTACGAGAGATAGAACGAGAAATAGAGAGAGAGAGAAAGAGAGCACGAGATAGCTCGATCCAATGCAGTGACTGAGAGACGAAAGGAAGAACTGTTCGCATCGACAAGACGAGGGAGAACTGCAAGAGACTCATGGTAGGGAAAACGTTCCAATGAGATGAGAATTGTATGGACGAAGCACACCAAGAAAGACTACGATGGTGGCACCGACAGCAGCAGGACCAGCAGCATCGCCGACGAGAACGACCCGGAACACAAGCGGCGGCCGCGCTACTCAGTTGTAGTAGCAGCAGCAGCACCACCACCACTGCGCCACGGCCAAGAAAGGCGAGAGTCATATCGGCCAAATTCACATACCGTGCCTTAGCCTCTTCTCTAGCGGCAGCAGTTCCACTGACACTAGTGGTGTTCACTGGCAGGCAAGTAGGCAGGCAGGCACTGGTGACCCCGCGTCTCCCCACGACCCTATGACCACCTAAACCGTCCTATTTCCCCCTCCTGTCCCTCGCTGCCAGACCTTCGCCGCGTAGAGTCAAGTGCAGCACTCAAACACATCTGCCGCCCGGAGGCCAACTTTATCTTCGTGCCGACGACCGCCCACCCCTGCACAGTCGGTCCAGCCGGCGGACCAACGTGGTGTGGGAAGCTGGGGCCCGATTGGGACTGGAGCGAGAAGCGGCCAGTCAGTAGTGCGAGACCGAAGGGGTGGTGTGTTGCGGGGGACCGCCAGGACCGACCCCGACGCGACTGAAGGGCCAAGTGGGTCTAAGGGCTAGTAGCGGTAGTGGTAGTAGCAGTAGTGGTCGGGTGGCAAGCAAGACATACGAAGATGAAGGCAGAAAGGAAGAAAACGAAAGAGAGAGAGAGAGAAAGAGAGACACAGAAGAGATAGAGAGAGAGAGAATTAGGGGGCGAGGAGTCAGAAAGCAAAAGAGTGGACGCAACTTATATCAATACAGGCCGGTTCGCCACCAAAGCGGCAAGGCTACGCAAGGCGGGCGGACGACAAGGCAGGGCGGGCCAGGTCTGAGCTCCTGTTTAGGGATGGCTGCTCGCTGACCGACGGCAGCGCACCCCGGGCTTGGGTGCTAGGCCATGTACTGAGGCCGTACTCACAGAGACGACTACAGCTCCGTGCTGAGGTGTCCGTGTGCGCGTGTCCGTTAAGGATGTGTATAAAGCGCGCCGCACACGAACAACGACGAGGCTCCGACTCCGCCTTCAAAGGTCATTGTCGTACGGAGTGTACATTTTATCGCGGTAATTATGTCCGTCATGCGAGGATCTCATAGAGTGAGGATCTCACGTGCGTTCTCGCTGCTTACTCACCCGGCTGGGAAAGGGGAGGGAACGGGATCCTATGCGGGGTTCCCAGGCAGTCTCTTTGCTAAGCAAGTTAACCTAACCAAACGAACGGCTATGCCTTGCCGTTCGCCAGGCCGAGTTCTAAAGGTACATAGTATCGAGACGCAAAGGGGCCGGAGGCAGAGAACTCGCCTCGGTTGACCGGCCTAACAGCCGGCCTGCCCTGCTCCGGTCTACGTCTGCAAGCTGAATGATCCAAACAGGTGGATTCGGTGTGGACTCACGCAGGCTGCGAGAGTCGGGGAATAGGCTGGGGAGATCATTGTCCCATGAGTCAGCCAGCGAGCCACGAAGATTCGAAGCTGACCCAACAAACGAACGTATCTCCGGTCCTCCTGGTGATTCGGCCATCAGCCAGCCGTCGAAAGTAGTCTATGAGTCGTGACCAGACTAGCTTCGGGAAAGCCACACGAAGTGTAGAAGAATCAAGGGACAAGTAGCTCTCTAGACAGGGAGGAGTACCTGTAGGAGACAAGCACTCTATAGAGCACACACAGAACATTGGTTACGAAAAATGAGTGATGTTACCTAAAAATCTAAGGATGAACGAAAATTACGAAAGACTCGACGAATAAGCCATGAAACATTCAAATCTCTTATGAGAGCGTACTCGTATTTTGAGTTTGGTACGTCTGTATTTCGACTATGTAGCTTCTATTAATTACTGACCGAACCTATATGCAAAGAGTCATGCAAACATAATCGATGTTTTATATATCTGTCGTAGGTGAGAAATAAATCCCTTGAAAGCCAAAATGAGTTGAATAGACGAGGCTGGTGTAAAATTTGCATTTTATTTAATTTTATCTACGTCTTGTGTCTTCGTCCTCGCCTTGAATACAGCCTTGCCCTTATGAGGCGTTCGAAGGCTGCCTTCAGAATGGATAAATTGTCATTTATAGCGTTTACGCTTTTTTTTGTAATGGAGTTGAGGACAAAATACCATACCGCAGATGAAACCTAATAATCATTTTTGGCTGTACCTTTAGGGGCCCTATTATTGTTGGATACTTACGGTTTCCAGTGGCAATGTCGGCTAAGGCATTATATACTATACCATCCGGCAAGAGACTGAGTCAAGAGAGAGTATTTGGCTGAACGAGTTACCAACGGGGAGAGCAGCTATAGGAGGCAGGGCCATATCGCGCCGCTTTGAAGCTTGCCTGGTGCAACTTCCTGTATATTGGCGGCGACAGATGGCTCTCGACAAGGTGGCCTGTGCAGCAGTGCTGGCAAATAACTGGTGGTACGGTCCTCCTTCTCGAAGATGCGTCTATGCTGGGGCTGAATTAGCTGCGCTCGATGTTTGCTTGGATATGCTTTAGCGACATCTTCCGGCTGTGACTGTGATTCACGAGCTGGGTTAATCTTGCAGCAGGGAATAACAAACCACTCTCAGAGTGTAGTTGTTCTTCAAGGGTCACTCGATCTTGGAGACTCTGGAAAACGCGTATGCTGAAGGAGATGGCGGGGGGGACAGGCCAAGGAGGCTGTCGAGTATCCCTTGTCAAAACCGTTCTAACCGCAATGCCTGTTCTTGGGATTTTGTGTGCTCATGCAGTTGAAGGGGGAGATCAGCAGGCGTTTACCGGAACACCTACCGGAAGAAATTGATGAAAAACATCGCTACTTGAGCTGGTCTTGACCGAAAGTTTTGACTCGTTGAGCGGGCTCTTCGCTGTTGAAGTGACAGCTGTTATGTCTACGGGTATACAGTCTCCGTCCTCCCTAGTGCCAAAACAGAACAGGACGACAAAAACGCTGCCCACAGGTGCATGTCGTTCATGTGATGAGCCTATTTCACACGACACTCACAAGAAGAATGCTCCTTCAGGGTCTCCCTCACTCTTCAGGGAATCCCCGTGGTAGTTCCTGTTGGAGCAAAAGTCCTGCTTCCTTTGGGAACCTTGTTGATAGCTGCAGCTTCACAATCGTGGATGGCCTTGCCGCGCTTTCCCGCACTCGATGAGATATATTAGGGTTAGGTGCAAAAAATCTATGAATTTTGATTGTCTCGAGTAACAATTATAGAGTCGCGTTCCGTGTGTGCGGTCGAAGCTGGTGCGTGATGAGCTGTAGTTGCTTTCTCTAGCTGAGGGTCTATGAGGGTGAAGGGTTGAAAGGCCAGGTCAAGGTGGTTCCTTGCCGCTAACACCAATGCGGTGTCGGGTGCAAAACCCAGTACCACGTTGGTACTTTTTGGTAAAAGAGAAATTTTATTGGATATATATATATATATATATATACATAAAGCCCAAAATAAGGCTATAGAAACTAACTCAATGTATGCCAGAAAATTATCTACGAAAATCGAGACCGAGAAGAAAAATGTCATACAATTATGTAACAAAAAGGGATAATGTAAATAGTTAATTAATACTATAACTTCTATAATCCTCCACGTATGTGCGAGTCTCATCGTAGCTATAAGATACAGTTGAGGGGTACCAAGCTGTTCGCATGCGTGTAGACGAAGAGGGTTTTCACAAAAATGTAGAGTTTTGAATTATTAATTTGTATGCACAGACTACTGCATTGATCATGTGGCAATTTTCTGTTCACATATGTTAGAGTATGAATTTCAAAACCAACCAAATTTATTAGCGGTGTCTTTGCTAGAGCTCACACACACATGGCATAAGTTGACCATATGATATCTCGACTTTCATCTATAATCAAGACAAGGCACATATCAAGCACTATACATATTAATAACGGACCATAAGCGATTAAGGACAGCAAAAATCTGTGAAAGACTGAAGTGAAGGGCAAATCGATAGTATTTTTTAAATGTGATCGACTCAGCTGCTGGTGTTGTCTGATGGTCACATTGATCGGCGTAGAGGAAAACACAGATTAGAAATTCTGCGTCCATTCGCCCAAAAAAAGGTTCACCTGTTGTGAAATGCTAAACGTATTGCAGAAGCCATCTTCCGCTTCTAGTCAGATGTACAATATAACAATATATAAAAGAATACAGTGGCTAGCAATCATCGCTCAGCACAGTCTCTATATCCCTGCAGCGATCGATCTTAGTCAGATTCGCTTCGTCTAGTCAGCTCGTCGTCTCCGAAACTCTTCAATAAGTAAATAGGTCGAGCGAACTCTCTCTCATCGTCGCTGAACGAAGAGGATGAGCGGTCACCACAAAAGGTTCAGGCCAGACAAAGCGTTAGGTGGTCGGTCAGGAAGCGTCAGCTCCTAAACCGCGTTACCATCGCCGACTGTTTCATCTACCCTAAACTGCCTTATCCTGCGACGCACCCTGAGCCACGCAGGTTCACAACAACCCCCCTAACGCGGTCACCTTATCTTCGTCTCCGGCTCTTCAGCTCTGCGGACTCCCCGCCACTCACAGGGTCGTTCTCGCCTCTCTACCTTCCTCTAGCGCTCGCTAGCTCTTCCCGAACGTCTCCCACGCCCTGAGGGGAACTCCGAGCCCGTTCGACCCTGCCCTAGACACCCATCCCCCCAGCCGTGTCCCTACAAACCCCCGAACCGGGATATAAGTTTTGCTAAGTCCACCGCTAGCGCCATGCCCTTTTCTCTTCTGCCGTTAGGACGGGTCGTCGTCGTCGTCGTCGCTCCTGCTGCTGCT
The DNA here is from genome assembly GCA_019614645.1 of Stratiolaelaps scimitus. Taxonomy (NCBI): domain Eukaryota; kingdom Metazoa; phylum Arthropoda; class Arachnida; order Mesostigmata; family Laelapidae; genus Stratiolaelaps; species Stratiolaelaps scimitus. Next base: position 4,611,764 of record JABWDB010000021.1, read on the forward strand.
TCGAAGGCGGCGGTGTATCTGACTACCAGCTACAACGACGAAGCCGCTGCTGCTGCTTTGAGGCGGCACTGCTGTGAGGCGTACGAGGGTTATTATATAGCGAGGATTTAGGCTACTTCGCGCGGCTGCTGTGGCCGAGCGAGAATCGTCGGCTGGCTGGCTGCCGGCCTGAGGTTCGTTCCGTTGTACACCACCACTGTGTTGGGGCAACGAAGCTGCCGTGCAGGCAACAGCAGCAGTAGTGCCACGATAGCTGCAGGAAGAGAAACGGACAGGCGGTAGAGGGTCACCCAAGATTCCGACCAGTGCCAGGGATTGCGAGTCGGAAGGGCTAGCCCTTCTGACAGCGCCACACGACCGGGGTTTTTGTCGGAACTGGCGGCAACCAGCACAGCGTTCGGTCATGAGGCAGAGCCCGGGGTCCGTGGAGGGGATTATAGCTAGTAGGCTACGTAAGCAGAGGATTTCTTACCGTCCCATAGCCCCACACGCTCTCACTCTGTTCTTCGCTTGGCTACCGTACATCCTATACGGCAACGGTCGAACGACCGACCGACCGACCAACCGCCATACATCCGATCGCTTTTTCGTAGCCGCAGGCCGACCAAGCAGGCTACACTTTTCCAGCCGCGTCAGCCAACTCGACAGTCTCACAGCGCTATCTCCCTCTCTCTCTCTCCTTCCTCTTCTCTAGCTTTATAAATTAGTAAGTTCACCAACACAGCAAGCAAGCCCGGTGAGCCAGCCAGCCAGCCAGCCAGCCAGCCAGCCAGCCAGCCAGCCAGCTAGCCTAGCCCAGCGCTTCCGTTCCCGCTGGACGCCCGTGTACCCAGCCGGTGGGTCCATCGTAACGGAGCTACGGGAAATAAGTAGCCCAGGGGGCCTTGGTCATGAAAACGGGGGAAGGGGAGGCTTCGGCGAACGCACCGACGGCAGAGTCGACGAGGACGGGAGATGCCTGATGGGGGCTCTGAGCAAACACGAAAGTAGTTGCAGAACGTGGAGAATCCGAAGCAGCAGCAGCAGCAGCATCCGAGCCAACAGCGAGGGAGCCCAATTGCGAATATAAATTACAGTTTTAGCCGTGGCTCTCACTTCTCGCCGCGTCCCTGCCATGGCCACGCTACGCCACTCTGTCTTGTTCTTCACAAGCCTATGTAGGCTTATGTAGGCAGCAGCATCAGCGTTGTCAGTAGCGGCAGCCAAGTCTCGCGCAAGCCTTATTCAACAAAGGCCCCGACAGCAGCAACAGCAGCAGCTGCAGCTGCATCCGTGCTGCGTTAGACTTTACGTCCGTATACGAGACACGGTGGGGGTGGAGCCGGCTAGCAAGCGAGAGACGTCGTTCCGCAAGGCATTTAGTAAAACAGCAATGGAGATTGTGGAAACCTAAAAAGAGGCGAAACAGGAAATTGGCCTAGTTGAGCGGAGGACTACATGATGCACGGGGGAAAAGGCTGCGCAAGAGAGCCTTAAACATTGCCCAGTCGGCGACGCAGGATGCATATGCGGAAATGATGGATTTGGTGAAATGGGTTTCAATAGAGAAATATATATTTGCAGAAATGGCGAAAGAAATTATCCAGCTGTCTGATATGCCCCTCGGTACTAAGCAAATGTCTACAGATAGATCCCAAATAGTCCCGAGACGAGTATCTTAGAGAATATGTTTAGTATATTTTACGCCTAGAAAATTAAATACACGAAGCTTGGTTATTTCGTGGGTAGATTGTTGGTAAAAGTCAACGTCAATTAACGGGCTATTCCTGGTGACGGATGTTACCTCGGAAGTCATAAAAACGATTCAATCAATCCAGTCGGTATATGACTCAACTGGCCGTCAACAGCTTGTTTATGTGCATATATACGTGAAAATGATGACAAATGCATTTGGGCAATACAGTAGCGCAGTCTAATAACATTTAAGATGGTCCTATCAACGCGCTGGGCTGGACGTACCTGGTGAGGACATAAAAGAAAACTTAAGCATTATAAAACTGCAGTTGCTTTAATATAACAATAAAAATATTTAACCAGTGAACCAGCGGCGACTATATGTAGTACAAGCTTAGCTAAGACTTTCTGAGCTTATGGATTTCGACAAGATACGGATGGAAATAATCAAGGTAATACTTTTACACTGCAATACCCAGCAATTTTTTCAGGATTCGAAAATCCATTTTGCCCGTGAGAACTATCCTCCAATAGGCAGCCGTTCGTCTTCTAATTAACGCTATCCAATCGCTACGTATAAATATCCACAGGTAGATATTCCTACATTTATTCATTCGCATGTTCGCATTCACCGCTGAATAATCCGCTGATTTTATCTCTCGCTGCCAAGTAGTTAAATCAACCAAGCCCTGAGCCATATTCACACAGGTGTCAGCGATGAGGTAGAGACCAGCGTGGCGACCATTGACAAGTGCACTCGAAGACATGGGTTACTCTCGCTTTGGTTATCCACAAATGTTCAGCTCACTGACATCGGTCCCGTTTCACGTCTTGTGCCAATGACAAATGTCGCACAGATACTCCTCCGTGTAAATCGGCCCTGCCACTGCTAAACCTGGGGGATATCCACAGGTGTGCGCCAGCCCTATGCCGCACCAAACCCTGATAGCCACAGGTGTCATAAGTATTTTCCCGGGCGGCGGCAAGGTTGGCTTGATATCGGCGAAATGGATCGGCGGTACGCAAGAAGTTGAATGAAGGAAATGTCTCACCCCCTTGACCCCTAAACATCTCATCATCAAGACTAAGCAAGCATACAGTATATCGAAGACATATCCAATCATTTACCTGCATGAGACGGTAGCCACAGGTGTCATATCCTAATACACATACACCTTCCAATATTTTAGCGCGTGTAATACCGCACGCAGACGGTAACTGCCGATCTTAATTGAAGAGTGCAGAGGATGCTTATTTTGGTATAACTGTACTAATCGATTGTTGTGGTAAGTTCAAATATATTATCTTAGCTGCGACTGCGAGAACAATCAAGAATGCGGTTGATTTCAACTACATGTTACATATCGTCAGCATTTGTTTTGCGAGATACATTTGCTCCCTGCTACGTCGGCATAGATGATCAATTCCCATGGCTCAGGTAGTCTATATTTAAGGAGAAACAAGGTTGGTTATCTCCGTGTAGACAAGCTGCAGAATCGAACATTTCGCCATTTCTTCTCCACTCGATGTTCGCGCGCATCTCCTCTTAGACAGAAAAATATCTACTTATCTACATCTAACGGACGAATTTGCCCCAACCTAGGGGGGACGGGTGGGCTTTCTTCTTTCAAACCCATACAGTTTTTGTCTTGTGACATGGCGGCGGCTGAAAGCCGACCAGCAGCTCCAGTCCAGACACCATTGCAAGACCTCCCCAGCGTGTGGTGGCTGCCGTGACAGTCGACACACGCCCTCTGTTCTACAGATAGGCCGAAGCACTTGCTGCGACGAGCAAGTGCTTTGTTTTCGCTAGCTAGTGTTGTTGCTGTCGCTGTCCCGCTTGCTATTATACGTAGAAGGTTGGAGAAGACACAAGTGGATGCCCCCTTCGAAGAGAGACGTATTTGTCAGTCACTCTGACGCACAGCAAGCCAGCTCGCATACGGAGTCTACGAACGCACTTTTCTGCCTCGGAGGAGCCTAGCAAGCGAAATATATACAGGAAAGACGTGGGAGAGGGGGGCAGGATCTAGCTTGTGAACTGAAGGCAAATAGTCAAATAGATGTGCTGAAAGGAACGATGTTTCCATGAATGTGTGGGTGTGTGTGCAAAAGAGAGAAACAGAGGGAGAGAGAGAAAGAGAGAGAAAAACGGCGAGGCAGGTGTTGTCACACGTGAAAAGAATAAAAGAGGGAGGCCCGTTAGACAGTGCTCTTCCTTGTACTGTCACGTGAGAGTCCAAAAGAGTGCCAAGGGGGGAGATAGAGGGCAGCTGAAAGTCGAAGAAAAAAGGAACTTGTATTTATCAAGATACATCGCCACATTGGCAGGACATATAGGCGGACAATACCTGGGCGAAATGTGTCATTTATTGATATTTGGGTGCTCTTGATGAGACAAGCCTATACGCCATCGTTACGATACAACCGCATGTGCTCTGTTTGGTTGTGGGTTTCGACAGCAATGGGTAGACATGTGGCCCGTACTCAATGTGAATTTCGCATGAAAGAAATCGCTCAAGCGGGTCAACATAATCGACTTCTTTTAGGACTCTCGCCATCTGTCAGTTAGCGGCATTTGAATCCCGAGGTGGAGTAGCATCTCCCCATAGAAGGCGATCCACCCAGTTTCGGACCTCTGCTTCAGGGGAATACGTTCGGAAACCGTCAATGGGCTTATAAATGGCTGGCCATCCCTTTAAAAATTAATGATTTTTTTTGTTGAGAATTAGGGGATCGATGACGTGAAATGGTCAGAACCTTTACTTCTAATGTACGTAATCTAAAGAGCGACGAACGATAGAACCAAACGAAGTTTCTTGAACAAATAGACTCATTCCAAATACCGGCCCTGGTTTAACTGAAAGTCTATTACAGCTTTTCGGTTGATTGTAATAACTATCAGTGGTATAATTAAATAGGTTTGTAGTCACTGGAAATGTATCATATATATAGTATATATATATATATATATATATATATATATATATATATATATATATATATATTAATGAGTAGTATGAAAAACATCATATCGCTAAAACCGTTTCCGGGATCGCTCGAGCCGCAGTCGGACGCTCGGCGCGATATTCTGATGTTACCTTTATTGATGTTACCTCTCTTTCTCGTTATCTGTTTACAAGTACTAGTATCGTGACGAAAGTCCAGTTGCCGACGTCACAGACTGGCTACGAACAGTGATTATTTTATTATTTCCCTCTTGCAAGTACGACTCAGTGTAGTAGTTCACAGTAGCCATAGTCTTTGCGGCGCCTAGTCTAACACGCGCGGTTCGATATACTATGACCTCAAACATCCGCGTCCGTCCTGCGTCGACCACCTGCGTTCACGCCCGACCCAAACTGTGATTTGCAACGGCTATTGTGCGTATGTATTTTGAATGTGGTTCAGGTAGTGTTAAATGTTTCGAAATCATCGAATATGTCTTGATCCCGTTATTGGCCTCCCAATTCGATGCTGAGTGCAGCGCCTCGTGTAGATCGAATGTCTTCTTCGAAGCATCGAAATAGGAGGGTACTTACTATTATTTAATTCACATTACACCGTATCATTTAGCTGTTTATGTGCCTTGTCCAAATCAATGCCAGTGATATTTGGCATATTGTTACACCGCTACTGAACGCGAATTACAGCTAACGGATAACCGGTGATGCTATCACAGACAGGGATAACACTACGATTAAGCAGGTCATAATTTTCGAAATAGTCGCTCTCGTTATCCATCCGTCGCTGTAAACAATTAACGGCAATCAACGGTGTTCTTTGTAACAATCGATGTATCACTAATGGCACTGCTTCTTTCGCTGCCGAATGTATTCGACTGACTAATTAGTAATGTATATCAACGTAAACTGCTCCAATTTCGTCTGTAGGTTTGTGTATATATTTGTTATCCTGAGGCAGTAGAATGTCAGAGCGTTTGAGACATGGCGAGCAAAAATGTGCAAATCCCCTTTATAACAAAATCTTCATCTTCTTCACTATCTTCGTGCTGGAAAAAGTGATGCCGAAACTACGAGAATCGTATAGGCAACTCAAGGCGATGGTGCAGTATCCCCAGGAATCTGTCAATATTGGTTTTAGTGCAGGGAACGTTCGGGGCGGCCACGAGAGACAGACGACGACGAATCGCTGCATCTTTTGAATGAAAATGCAGCTCAATCAATTGCTGTTCAGCTGGCAGTAGTCCAGACAACCATAGCGGATCGTCTACATGCGCTAGGATAGGTGCAAAAGGAAGGAGGGAAGTGGATACCACAAGGAATCAACAAAGATGCAAAACGGACAGTGGCTAGACCCAGGCTTCATGATCATAAAGTGCCAATACTGTGCATTTGATCTTATGAAGGAGGTGCTCGATCATGAACTGTTCAAATCTGGTGAGACGATCAACTCTGACTGCTACAGAACTCAGTCAACTAAGCCGAGTTATTGACAAAAAAAACGGCCAATGGGGAGGGGGATGTGAAACGACGGCGGTGAAAGTGATATAGCAACATTGCTCATGTTGCTTCGGCGACGACCGCGGCTGGGAAATTCTGCCACACCCGCGTATAGCCTAGGTATTTCTCCGTCAAATTAGCACTTATTCAGACCCACAGAGCACGGGAAGTCGTCCAAAACAGAATCAAAAGTCCGAACCTGGGTAGATCGCCACCTAAATATTAAGAGACGTTTTTCCACCACGGGGTCCACATGCCTCTGACTGATAGATGGGCGAGAGTCCTAAAAAGCGAGGGGCACTTTGTTGATAAGGATCCGCTCATTCTTTAAAAACTTACAGCAATTCAACAGTGAGTAGGAAAATGTGCGTACGAGATGCCAGGTCTCTCTCTCTCTCATATCGAACTAATTGCAACGATAAGGGAAGTAGTAGCATTGTCGCTCCTTTCTTTCTCTCTCTTGGTAATGGCCAAGTAGTTGTGTGCTTCGTTCATTGCGCGTGTCGGCCAACGGCTCGAAGAATAGCCTAGCGCCTACTTCTACGAGTTTCGTCAGCGTTGCAACAACAGCCCAGATTGGAACAAGCGGCACGGCTAAAGCAGGCGCTGGGCTGGGCGTGTCGTCCTCCTAGCGAAGATCTGTTGACAGGCGGGCTGGCCAGCAATGAACGCTATGGCCGAGGCAAGTTTGGGGGAGTCTTGGGCAACATTGTAGGGGAACGGTCTAACAGAGTTAGGGTGCTTGAGGAGAGGGATTCTCTATATCTGAGAGCGGTGATTCATAACGACGATCAAAGAGCAGCCATCAAGAAGCAAGGGTGGGCAAGTTCCCGCTACTACCCGAGAGTCTTTCTTCTATCTAAGCTGCTCCCCCGCCTCTGACTCGTCCGGCCATGATGGGGTGTTTCCCGATGTCAAGTCAGGCGTCATCGTCATCATCTGCTGTTGCTGCGAAGTGTAACGAGCCGACAGAAGAAAATGAAACAATAGAACCTAAAGCGATCCCCTAAACGTAGCTGGCTAGCTACTGCTGGACAGACAACAGACGACAATTAATAAGAGCCGTGCGCATAGAAGACAGCAAGGGCATCCGACAGCCACTGAGGCAAGTGGACCCGCCTGGATTGTGTGAAAAATCTCGCCCCTTGAGCCCGCCTCCCCTGTTCGGTGCCTTTGTCCGTGGCAACTATAAACGAGCCTTGTGATGTATGGTGTCTGTCATGATACATCAAACATTTGTACACACACTTGGCAGACCGACTTAGAGAGAGAGAGTATGAATGGTAGCTGAGAGCTCATGTGGTGGTTATTCCGATTATGGTAACCCGTAATTTAATCTTATTATACTTGTAATTTACAAGGTAAATAGCAAAGCGTTGTATTTTACGGAGGTCAAACGCTCTTAAGCATTGGACATACAAAAGGACGAACTGTTCCACTTTATGTACCACTGTATGAATTATATGATTAATCATACGACGGTTGTGCAGGAGATAATAATAAGATGTCATCTCATGAAATTCGAACAATCTTGGCTGCTGGAGGCCAGCCGTTGTCTGCTCTCCTCTCTCACTCTATCCCATCTTGGCTCTGTTTAACTCCACTCTTTTGCCGTCACGGCAGACTCTCTCTCTCTCGCGCGCGCGTTCTCTGAAGGAAGGGACGAGGGATCAAATCAAATTAGCTTCTCGAGCTGCACTTTTGTCTTCGTAGATCGAGGACGGCGGATGTCTTCTTTGTAGTTGTTGTTATCAGATGAGAGTTGCGAACAAATGCGTTGTACACGCCGTGATAGTCGACGATAATGAAGTCGAAACCGTCGACAGATAGACAAGCCCCCTCCCCGCCACCCGGTCACTTAAGCGGAGTTGATTTGGTTGAGTTATATAACTTCATCGGCGGCTATGCGTTTATTCAATGATCGAACTTTATTTTGTAGACATTGGATGGCTTCCTGATTGAACCTATTAATGCGGAGCCTTTTGTTCGTATTCAATACCCCCATAGGTAAAGAAAGTCAAAAGCGCTTTTTTAAGTCATTCGTTGCCAGCTACAGTGGGCGAAACTGGGTTAACACAAAAATTTAAAACACTGTCCAAATTCAGCGGAATATCACATCGAGAACTTTGGAGCTTGGAGTTGGTAATAATTAATAAAAAACATATAAATTTGCTGAACAATAAATATCGCTGTATACTAAGAATGTGAGACGTCACTTCCCTGGTGTTAGCAATACTGACTAATCGTAGGATAGCATACACGATGTTGCAAGAATTGTTAAGCCTAGTTATGGATAGTCGGCCAAAAGTGTCTTGAGAGTTGACATCAAACCTTATCTAACAGCGCTGAGTATGTGCTAGTCACAAGCAATACGGCAAATAGCCGAAAAGCTTCATGGGAACGTTAAGAAAAAAGGCAGTACTTGCCGAGTATCCATGAGAGCAAAACTGTTCTTATTTTCCGTGTCATAACAAATTGTGTAACATTAATGTTATTGGACAGATCGAACAGGTAAGCATTGACCACACTCAGATATTGTGGACACAGATAAAATTCATGCCAATCACGTTCTACTATTGCAATTATCCCTCAGCACGATTTGTGAAATTTCTCATTTACCGACACACATATGTTAGTTAGCTTGTTATCTACGGGGTATGCGAGAGCTACTTGTTCGTCGGGCTAACGACATTTTTAATTACAGGTTATTATATCATCATGTGTAATCATACTCTTTATGTATCCCTTCATAGTCTGTTCCGCCTTCCTCGGTCCGAGCTCTGCTTAATCTAAACTCACGCAAAATGTTCTCATTGCGGACGTCCCGACCCCCTACTCTCTATCCAGCCCGTCACTAACGCTGATTCCTGCCTACAAACATCCCACCACGAACTGTGCTCTGAATAATAGCCCATCTGCATAATAATTGAAGCAACAAGTTAAGGTTTACACGCCCACTAACAACAACGGCAATATCCAGACCGAGGGGAAATCCACCCCGCAAGCCTGCTGCCTGAAGCCACACAAACCGCTCATACGGGCCAAACACTCGTATGGCAGTAGAACGCTCTTCCCAATAGAGGAACGCTTGTTAATTCGGCGTTATTTCCAAAGGTGCATCATCATCACCACCACCGCTACCAGAACCAATCTCGAATCTGTACTTAGGCTGTGTACATGTGCTGTTAGCAATGGCTGCGAAGAAAGCTTGTCTTACCTATTTTCCGCCTTTCGAGACGAAAATGCCAACGGCGTGCGTATGTACATGTGTGTATGTATGTGAGCCTTGTCGAGCTTTCAGTGTCACCTGTCTCAGAATCTGTCTGACCCAGCCGCGTCAGACAGATTGAGCCCTGACCGATCAGCTATACATAGCCTAACACATAGAGCGTACGCAGAGCGTATTGCGACAACAGAGCAGAGACAACCTGCAATGAGAGTGCGAGTAAGCAGACCGCGCCTTTCTCGGTTGCTCTGCGCCTCTCGTTACTATGGCCATGCTTGCCACCCGAGCATGCAGCTCAGAGCTGATGTCGAGGAGGTAATCCAAGGAGAGTTCAAAAGAGAGAGAGAGAGAGAGAGAGAACAAAGGTCTGTTTCTTGCTGGGCAGGGTAGCCGCAGAGCGGACAGCTATGAGAGTGCGCAACAAGTGCGAACGAGCAACAGGTTTAGACCGTCGCGTACGCTTCCTATAGTAGAACTGGTGGCCTTACCAGTAGGGGCCCTAGACGGCGACGACAGCACCATCTCTACGAGAGGGAGCGGCATTGAAGCGAGACCGAAGGCGATTCTGTGCTTGACGTTCACGCGCATAGAGCAGCTGCAAGTTTCTGGTTTGTGGTTTATTGTTGAAACGAGGAACTACCTACCCCTGCGTTGAGAGGAGGTGTTATGCTGCCAGGTAGCCAGCCAGCCTAACGTTGTTCTTCTTCCATGTGCGAAGAAGGCTTAGAGGAGGCGAATTCAAGAAAGGGAAAAGGAACTTTGTCCCATCAGTGGAACGTTCATTTTACGCAAGCGGCCAGCAGGACCAGGGCTATATTATAAAGCTTGTATTATACATATAGGCCCAGCGTCTCTGTTCTCAGTTGTTCTATACATCCAGTTGTGAGTTGAGCAAGAGAATAGAAATAGGCCACGCTGGACATAAAGCCGCAAGGAAACGTAGAGAATTCAAATTTCACGGCCGAGTCTTACAGCATAGAAGAGCAGAGGGGTAGAGTTGAGAGGGCCAGGGTTGAAGCGCAAGCATCGTGGCGTGATGGTTTGGGCACAGGGCGGTGATAGCAGTCTTGCTGGAATAGGAAGTCTTGAGCAGCTATTCCAGACCGACGTAAGGGGTCGCGTATCGTCGGGCAAGCCGAGCGACAATGGAAGCGTTGTAGATGGCGGCCACTCAGCCGACGATAAAAGCCATCCTGAATTATACACAAGCATCTCTTCTCTCAAGCCCCCCCCCCTCCTCCTCCTGATGGCTGCAGGAGTAGAAGCAGCAGTAGTAGCATAACCACATCCTCATTCTACATTGCTGTGGCAACAGCAGTGAGAGGGGATCCGACCTCACCCGCGATCGTACAGCTACCCCACAAAAAAAACCCCCCTGCCTTTAGCTTAGCCACCTTTATACAAATTGTTGTAGTATCACGTGCGCCGTCATGGGCATGTCCATACCTCTCTAATTGCAGCGTTGGTTCGTTCTCACGGAAACCGTTATTCCTTATCTGCGCCTTGCTCTTCTAACGAAATACGATAGATGTCGTCTAACGCTGAACGCGATGCCACTCCAATGGATGCAGGAGCTGTGAAGTGGAGCAACTCCAATATCTATAAGTCAAGATCTATAGCTCGATATAGCGATATAGAATAGCTAGGCAAGTACAAAGAGGTATATGTGCTACAGCAATTGAAATTGTGCCAATTTCTGCAAGAATTGGCGTAATGCGAAATATTTCAGAGTTAATCCTCCTCCTAGATCGGCGTTTATCGAGAAGAGAAATACATCTGACTTCGAATGTAGCTCGTACCTATACGACATTTGATGCTAAAATGAGCAGTTTTACGAAATCCATAGTCACACACACGGAACAACGCCGTGTATTTCCCTTCTCCGGCTTTTGCTCGCTAACATGATAAACATGTATATTTAGCAAGCACCCCACGTTTGATTAGCAATTTCTCAGAATTGTCATATATTTTGTCCGTCCTTATCAATTTTTCTATGCCTATAACAATATTTTTGTGGGTGTCAATACGAAATAAGACTTGAGTATGGACCGATCCGCACAAAACAGGTCGAACAGGGCCTTTACTATATTGGTACATTTTCCTTGTTACAATAATTTATTGAAGATCCACTTGTAGGGGAATACTGGAGTCGTTACATTCGGCTGTCCCGAGGTTACGGAGTGATTTCGTATCGTCACTGTCTAAATAATTGTATCTTTTTCTTTATCAGATACAATTTTTTCCCCTCTAGTCTAGTAATAGGAATGTTTATTTCAAGGGTATATCATATTATCAATAACCATATCCATGTTGTGTTCGCTGTCACCTAATTTAATCAAACTCGTTTTCCTAACAAAACGATAAGAGCGAGATGAAGCTTCATACGCTGATAGAGGTTAGCGTTATCGTTGGTCTGACAATACGTAGAGTGTACTAGGTAAGCAAGAGCGGCACCCGCTGCTATACGATCACTAACTTCGATGGCCTCGTCCACCAGCTTCCCACAATTCGTATTAACCTATTCTAGACATTATGCCCGGCGACAGCGAAAGGTGACTTCGGCATCGCATCGTGGACTAGGACCTAATAAGATGACCGTGGCAGTAGAACAGATGGAACTGAAACAGAGGCGAAGGTGGTCACTGGCTGCCGATTCTACTGCTTCTCAATATTGGCCAAACCACACTGGATTGAACGTGACCTACCTTACGCAGAGCTCGAACTTGCAGCACAGGTAAAAGTAGGCAGCCTTTGGGCCGCAATGAAGGCGGAACTATGAAGGGCCTGCACAAGTTGGACACGAGGACAGGCGCAGAGGGCAAGCGGGGGAGTCTGCCGGCGCTGGGAAGGATATGAACTGGATGGACGGTCGTTCGGGTAGGGCAGGTGGTTGTGGGTTTGGAGCTTCATGGTGTGCAGCAGAGGCATGGGATTGTGGGTGCGTGTCCCCCTTCCAGCAATTCGGCGTGCCGACCTGCCCCCTCCCCATATTTCATCGATGGCCCGGTAGACGAGTCCATCACGAAACCAATGTCTTGGGAGGGTTGTGCCTACTGCACACAGGCCTCAGCCGCACTACGTTCAGTCTAGCCTTCAGGCCGCTGACCACATACCTGCGAACGGGCCAAGACGGGACAGAGGCTTTGAGCTGCAGACATATAGACAGCGTGCCTGTCATAACCGCTGGACATGCGACGAGTGGCAACCCCGGGACACATCACGAACGATAGATAGATACTTAGCTTATTCGCTTCCTACCCGGCCTATCCCAATCCCCGAGCACGCAATGCGGCACCTAACTCCTCTCTCCTTACCGTAAAATGGAATGACTTCGGACAGTTCTCAAGGTTTGTCTTTATTAATGACATGTAACGTATAAAACCAAACTCAAGAACCCTTATAACATTTCCGCTCTGGTTTGCCATATATCCGCCCCCTCCGTAGGTATCACGAGGTCTGATACTGTCGATGTAAAGGCTTCAGTAGTTGACTACGAACACTCACAATTTCGGGCTTACAAACGACAAAAAAATCTGTTTTATATAGTAAACCTACATTATACTCGATTATATAGCAGTCCACATATACTTTGTTATCCTGGAGACGACGTTGGTCTGTGGACACCCGTTAATGACTAAACACCGCCATCACGGCTTGAGGTCTTTCTCAACTAGACAGCGTTGTAAGCTGTAAGGTCGACCGACACGAACGGCCAGGACATCCACCACGGACAAAGGAGGAGAGAGAGAGTCTATGCATCAAAACTTGTTGGGGCAACGCAATATGTCCAAAATTGATGAGAGGTTTGCTTTTTGATGCTAATTATGACGCATACATTGAATGAGGTAACTCAGAATGGAGTAATCGCCAATGCTGCCAAGTGCTGTGGAATCACTGCCGAGCTGCTGTGACCTTGTTTTTCATTCATATATATATATATATCTATATATCTATATATCGCACATCATATGTCGTAATTTCGGGCGTATTCTTGAAATGCATTTACATAAGCAACGTATTATCAAACAAAAGCTATTTACCACCCATGATAGGCTGCGTGTGCAAAGTTGGTCACCATCAAGGAGTTCGTCCTATCCTCTACTCTCTGCATCACGGGCGAGCATCAAGTATTCTATACACCGAACATATAGAGTCGCATAGCAGCACAATGACATGGAACGTGGTATTAAGCAACGGGATGCGTTCGAGTTGTCGCTGCAAATTCGACTGAGGGAACGCTACCACTACGGATTACCACTGCTTCCTCACCCCTTAGCATTCTCGCCATCTCTCTCTCTGCTTTTTGGTAATTTCGTCGGAGGGCTAAATAATTCATGGGATCACCCGAACGGCTAGCTAGCGGGTCTATGGGGATCCAGACAGGGAGCGAGAGAGAGAGAGAGAGAGAAGTAGATGGGGATAGACGGCCCGCTGTCCGATATCAGAACGGGGCCGCAGTACGTGGCCGGTCTTCCCACCTCTGGGGACCAGCACTACCACGAAAGCGGCGGGTGGGTCATTTAATCTGCTAGAAATTGATTGCCACTCAACGCTCCCTAGTAGCCCCTGAAGCCCCGTCCGACCGAAACCGACCGCGCTCCGCATCTATCCTCACCCGGCGTCGATCGTTGCGCCAGCACCCGGAGAGTTGGCGGTGCTCCGCTGATCGAGTACAACCTCCTCCTTCTCTTCATTGGCAACAGGAGCAAATGGATAAGTTTTGCCAAAACCCCGCCCGCCACTATTTGGGACGCCTCTCACCAGCAGGTCCGGACCTCGGGCGTATCTGTGTGACCACCACAAGCATACACATACACACACACACACGCATGGACGCCCATGCCACCATGGCCATAAGAGGGGCCTGCGCAGAAGGGGAGACCATCGAAACTCCACAGGAGTGCGTTGCGTCGACCCATCACCCCACGCCGGTGACCACCTCACCGACAGCATGCGAAGTTGATCACTTCCCGTGATCATGAGAAACTAACCAGAGGGCTGATGTCAACAAACGCCACTGGCCGGCTAGAGCCCGAGGAGCCGTCACATAGAGGGGCGATTCCATCCTGCCTCAGCTCGGTCTGTTAAGTTCAGTGCCGACACTGAGCTCATTAGTGTCCCTTCCACCTTCCAACACGGGCATGCGTCTTCGGGTGTCGACGGCAGCTTATTTTTGTCCTCTCCGATACAGTTATCGCTGGGTGTATAACACGAATCCACAGGTTGCGCGTCTACTCGCCGCCATTAACAACCGCTTCCGCTCGCTGGCTGCAAGCTGTAGATTCCGCGTGCTGCAGCGACCTGTGGAATCCGCAACCTGTATGCGCAATGGGCGGCCATCTACGAGCGACCGATGCAGGCAGCCAGATGTCAGTCTACTACGGTGAATCACCTGTAGCCAGAGTTTGGTAGCGGTGTACGACGAAAAGTGGATCTTGCCTTTAGATATCGTAACGCGCATAATATTTGTGTACATCATATTTGCATAGCGCATTTGCAGCTGTCTGTGACCTTTGTTAGCCTGGCCACCTTGGCAGTATTAGGAGCAGTGAGATGATTTTTTCTATGTAGTTTCGATATCCATCAATAAATTGGTCTATTATGTTATGCGAAGCGCATCGCGGAGTCGACGATTACTGGCCGTTTCAGCCGACGAAATCTCTGCCAAGTCGTCGCGCCAACACCATGAAACAATTGGTTTTCTAGTGTATTATTTTGCCTACGCATGTCGCCCTTAATATCGTTACCTCACAAATGCTATGGAATCTTATGTCACAAAATAGAATGTATCCCAAATTTTGTCGTCACTATAGCAATTATTATCACTATTATTAATGGATATTTACTATACGGCTTCTGCAACACCCCATCCCGTGCAGTGTGTGCTAGCTTGAAAGTAAAGTCATCTCTCATCAACTAGTATTGTCGTCGTAGAAAACTCGTTAGCGTAAACCAGCAGTTTAGCGAGCTTGAGTGCTTGTGGTTCAAATTTGCGCAACTGATCACGTGCTAAGCACAGTAGACGAAGCGACAGCGAGCCCGGTCACAATAACAAACAACAGATTTGATAAACATCTGATTCTGGACTTTGAGGTGGATCCCAAATGTACGACAATGGCCACGGACAGCGTGTTGTTGGCGGTTACATCTCTCTCTCTCTCCTTTCTCTCCTTCTATCTCTCTCTCTCTCTTTCTCTCCTTCTATCTCTCAATGTTTCGTTATCACTCCGAGCGTCCCGCATCGGCCGCTGTAGTATTGTACATCGAGCGACTGAAGCTTGAATCCCGAACAGCATCACGCGTGTCACGTCAGCCCTGCGGCTGCCTTCGGTGGGTGGGTGGGTGGGGCTGTCGGTCGGTCGGTCGGTCTGTCCGCCCCCGATGGTCTGCCTATGCCGCTGGTCAGTGCTGATGTTGATGCAGCAGCCTGCCGAACCCATCGGATATACTCGCTCCGCCATCGGGACAGACCCACGGACCGTGGTCGGGATGTCCAGCGGGGGTACAGACACAAAGCGTGGCAGAGAGAGAGAGAGAGAGCGAAACTGTGAGGTGTAGCAATTGCAGTAGTGGTAGGACGAGTTGTGTGAAGGGGTGAGTTGGATGGTAGAGTTTGCTGGCTGCCTGCCTGTCTGGCTGTACGATGCAGGAGCATAGTACTGCGCTGAATGGAGGTGATATAGGCTTCGCTAGAGGCCGAATGCCAACCCCTACTGTTGTGGCTCCGAACAGTACAAGGGGATAATTTTCGATGTGGAGAGGAGAGACAGTTGAGGGGAAGGTTGAGGGAACGGGGATCAGGGGCTTAGGCTGATGTGGGGACCACACGCAACGACGCGGACAATGCAGCAGCAGCAGCAGGACACTACCTATCGCCGTAGTTGATACAGTCGCGACGAAAGCCGAGCCATAGGCCATGGCTTGCGAACATCATCGCGTCATTTCGCCTTAATCAGCCCGCTCCACCTCCCTCCTCTGAGTGCACCCCTAGGCCGGACCGGTCATGGCCTATACATGTGACAGCTCTAGCAGCTTTCATGTGATGCTGCTGCTGCTGAGGCTATACACGATTCTTTGTAAAAGACCTGAATTAGAAAAGGCTCAAGTAGACCATAAACCGGCATCAAAAAGGCTGATGGTGTTGCTGCTGCTGTTGTTGTCCAAAATTCGGTTTGTCCTAGGCAGTCCTGTTCTCGCTCCCGGGGATTGGATCGTGACCCTTTGGACACGATGATTCAGCGTGTCACAACACTGCGAACATCGCGATGGACAGCTCTGAGATACCGAGTTCGTAAGGGTCATATTCTATTCTAGATGTTCGTTTGTATGATAGCACTAAGTAGATTAGCGGTTTCTTTTATGTTGCAGACATGTCATACTCGTACTATATAATCCAATTATCCGACAAATATATTGACAGAAAAAATAACGCTATTCGTCCTCACATTTGGTTGCTCATTGTGGTTATTTACTTGCCTTTCAGAATATTCAAAATAAGCCATATCCATAATTATACAGCTGGAAAAGAAAAGAAGAAATATATTTGCATAGGCACAGAGGCATCCGTGAGTGTATAGCCCGCCTATTGCAGTATCACAACTGATTCGTTGTTTGTTCATTGTGTGATAGTTATGTTGTTGTTTTCAGCATTTCCACAACAAAGCGGGGCCACTAATTATATTAATTTTAAGAAGAGCTGAATAAATTAATTTGCATATGTACATGAGGGGAACCGCCCGCGGGTATTCCTTCAGTCCATTGCAAATACTCTGGCACAGTTTTACTCACAGTGAGCCCGACGATTGCAAATTAGCACATAAACGCTCTGCAGTTATACTGTTGTATCCAGAATTTGCAAAATTAACAGGGACAACAATTATATTAGATTTGACCGGCTCACGATCATCTGTATGTGGATAGAATTTACTTTATCCCGCAGTATTCAGTTTACTATCCTGTTGATAATAATTCCAGCTGTAGGCTCAGTATGGCGCCAAGAGTAATCTTGTCCACTCTCAGCACCTACTACTTTGGATCCTGTGGCTGTAAAAACTGCCGCTGCGGCTATTCTGGTGGTCCCCGAGCATCTCCCGTCAACCCTTCCTCTCTGACTTGTCCTCTTATACTGATCCAGTTCACAGCTTGGTTTCCCGCTGCGATTACCCCGCATGTCTGCGACGTTCGGAGTTATTACTTAGTTGAATAGGTTTGCGCGCAAGTAGGGATAACACATTGGTGATTAGAACGCTTATGCGGCTTAAGATGAGACACGTCAGTTACCCCACGCATAGATAGAAAAAATAGTAACCAACGCTGACTTCAAATTAGACGCTCGACGTGCGATTCCAAGTTAGATTTTGCTAAAATCGAGAAGGACGTCTATGGTAGTATAAAAATAAAAAACCGATGTTAATTAGTTTTCTCTAATCTAGAGCCATCACTGGACCTGAATTGAATTTTTCTTAGGCAGCGTCGGAATGTCTCCACATCGTTGTTCCTATGCTAACAGATACTCTTACCTCTATTTTAAGCATTTTGTAAGTTACGCGCAGAAGGGCGCGTGGACAAGCCGGAACTTATGGTTGCTGGTTCGGTATCATTTTCGCGTCCAGCAGTATGAAGTGTCCTTGTCTATCCTCATGCTGTTATAACTATAACGCTTGGAATTATGCGCGCTCGCTTCAGCGTTAAGCATGGTTTGTTTTTGTTCCTGGTCCGGTCTCCGCAATAGTAAGAGCGACGGCGATGGCAGTTCAACTAACGGCTACCAACAAGCACCGGCTGTGCACTGGCGTTGCGCTGGCAAGGTCCCGAATGCCGAACAAGCTCAGGCCACGCTGCATCCGAGTGACCCCGTCCTGGAGACCACTACGTGTTCCCAGCAGCTGGGGTCTTCGCAGACCCCAACTGCGTCGCGGCATCACCCCGCTGTCGGGGCAGCTAGAGGAGTCTTGGACAATCCATTCATTCCGCGCTATTTACCCCAGAAAGGCAAAAGCTGCTTTGGCTTTGCTGGCAGACCCAAGCAGCGGGTTGCGACGACGGGTTGCCAAACGACGGCGAGTCGACGGAACAGCAGCAGCAGCCGCCGCCACCGTCCCGACGATCACCCATCTACAACTGCAGCAGGCGAATACTGCCAGTACGCCGGTCTACAATGTTCGCTGAGCTGCACATCAGAGTGGGGCCTACACTAGACAGCCCTGATGCTTACTTCGCCCCCCTCTACCCAAGGGAGCTGGGAACATGGGGGTCACGCCGATGTCTTTCTGTTCGCCCGTATGCTGGTGACTGTGGTGAGTAGTCGTCTGGATGCTTCCGCAACTTGCTGGCCGGGACCATTCCGTCTTTGCGCGATCGTAATGGCCTCCTTTCCTGATGTGTCTTGGATATCTGTGACTCCCTCCCTCGCTCTTTCTCTTCTCTCTCTCTCTCTCTCTCGATGTGTATGTGCGTGGGTGAGTCTCTGATTCGTGGGGAGATTAGGATGTTGCTACGCCTTCCTGTCCTTGTCGCTTTCCTAAAAATCCTTCCTCTTGCTACGCTGTTCCGCCCGGTCGTCCGTTTCTATTCGCGGTCTCCGAGACAGTAAAGACCACAGCATGTCCAGGACGTTCACAACAATGTGCAGCAACCGCCATCGGCTGACCTTGGCCTCAATGTAGCCGTTCTGGCTCCACGAAACTGTTTCTGTCCCGGTATGATGATGTTTCGAGGTTAGCGTGCGTCGTGTATGACGGAGAGTAGCTGAGAGTATTTGTGGCAAACGCCAGATATGGGTGTCCCGTTGGGAACACCCATTACGCCAGTACCTTTATGGCTATTGTTTCACCAGGTCACGACCTCGGATCGAGGATTTTGTCGTCGCCGTTTCCGGCGGGACACGAACCTCTGGTTTGTTCTAATAGGATTCTACCAAATACAGAACTTAGAGTTATGCACAGTTACTATCCGGCTATGCAGATCGATTTTGTAAGATTCACCCGATTAGTAATGGTAGCAAAGGGATATGCATACGCAAGTGCCATTTTTTACTTGTCCATCAATGGTTTTGTCAAATTTTAGAATCGCAATTACAATAAGACGACTATCTCGGCGCCTCGAACAGCGGAACATCTACAGCAGCTGTGAAGCTATGTGCTGTATGGAGGTTCGAGGTTCCGCCATACAAACAGCTATACATACCTCCATAAGTTGTATCGAATTATGCATCATTTACCCCATTATAGCCATGCAGGTTTGTTGTATTGTAACTGTGAAAATGGCACAGCGGGCTTCACTATTCAAATAACCTTTTACCCGTTTCCACTACTGTTCGGTGACTGCTACACGTACATGGACCATCAGTATATGAATGCCCTGCCATTGGACCAAATGCGCTCGTGAGGCACTTTGCTTCCGTGAAACAGCGTCCCGGTCTCCTGCTCACAGTGGTGTTCAGCCAGCAGCAGCACTAACACCCCCAACAACCAACACCCCCAAGCTCACAAGCTGAATCGGATGCTCAGCCGTGTTCGTGGCCAGTCGCGGGGGAGCAGTCTAAATACTTACTATCATAGATGTGATTGCTGTCCTTTCCCTCTTTGCCTTCGGCTGACTTCAATTGCCCGACCAGCTGGGTACCAGCCAGCGGGCCACCGTTAGCTTCAGCAGCTAGCTTCGTCGTCCAATTCTTGTTCCTGTAGAGCTGGAGTCGATAGGACGCCAACCCAAGCGCGTCGCCATGTGCTGTTGCTGGTGGTGGCATCGAATTGTAAGAGGCACAATCGAGTAGGTTGCAGTGGTGTGGGAAGTGGAGGGTGAGCAAGCCCACTCAGGCTACAGGGTATCTGCTGGCAGCGAAGACTAACAGAGAGAGAGAGAGAGAGAGATGGCCAGAGAGCGAAAATGGGAGAAAAAGTGATAGAGGAACTGCACGGGGTGTATGCAGGGCGCGGGGAGTCCGGGGTAGAGCGAATGAATATCTCTTATTGGCCAATCAGGGCACTCTCACTGGCCTGCTGCTGCATCACAGCTCTAGCCGCTAGCCACCCCTTGCAGTGTGGAGGTCCAGTGTGACCCTATGGACCTGTCGTTCGCTCCGCGCACTTATAGGCAAGTAGCACAGAGCGAAGACGCGAAAGTGGACGAGGAGCCTGGATCGAGAGCTGGCCAGCCAGCGCTTGACGATCACCCGACGGCTGACGCCGAACCGAACGCGATGAGAAGCAAGAAGCGGAACCCTTGAACACTTCTTACAATTGGCCTGACTGGACCTCGCCTCGCTTGGACGCGGCGGCGGCTGCTGCTGCTCCTCCAGCCGCTACCGCCAGCGCAGCTTCGACCCTTAGGCAGGATTGGCTTCGTCGTAGGGTGCGCCGCTCTATCTCCGCCGCTTGTCTGCGCCGGGCATTTGGGGACGTCGGAGTCGAGGGTTTAGGGCGACGCAATGGGGGTTGGGGTGAATCTAGCAGTGTTTACACGACCTAAGGAAGAAGGCCAGCAGCAGCAGCAGCTCACATTCACACAGGGACCCCCAAGCGACGATTGCGAACAGAGGTAGTAGTATTAGTAGTAGTCTTGCTGATGCAAATAGCCCCAGGTCTCTGCAATGTGAAAGAGAAATAAGAGAGTGGGGCTGAAGCAATGGACAACTGGAAGTATGGAGACTCAGCAAGAGAAGCCGAAGGGACAGGGAACACGGAGAATGGGGGCAGGGGATGGATTAAATGGGTGAAAAGAAGGATCATAAAGTGGTGATATTTAGAAAAGAATTGGGTTAGTCAAAAGTGATGGATATGCGACGGCTGTTTAGTGACTACGTCTAGACGGACGCACCTAAAAGGGTTGATTCGGAGACTTAATTCTGGCTCCTCACGGTTCGTCATTCATTTCTCTGATCTGACATGTGCCTGAGGCCAGATGCTGTCTAAGGTGAGCAGAACACTATGAACACAGCAAGCAGAACACTATGAACGTAGCCAAAATTACTGTCTACTAGAAATCTACTAGGATCTGTGGATTCCTTAGTATAACTAGAGGCGGTGTAGTATAATAATTTTGGTCCGAGAGCTAATATGATCCCATACATTTATTTAATGTGTGCGCTACAAACCGTGTGACCAAGGTGAATGTTTACACCACACAATGCTAATACGGATCCCGTCACTCAGTTACGTTGACAGAACAAGTTGGGTAAATAATAATCATTATTATTATTGATATTATTATTATTATATCAAACGATTGTATGCTGGAAGATTTCAGTCTAAATGTGACGTCTTTACGTATTAACCGAAATGATCTGATTAAGAGTCCGTTATTATCAACATTATCCTATTGTGTTTTTACGCTGCTACCCTATGATTTTCGTATATGCGTACGTCAATCCAAATTTCTGATTGCTCGTGTCAAATACACTCCCCTATCCCACACGGCGTTTTGGAACTAATTCTAATTGCATTTTCTTTGTACTTAAATACGACCCATGTTATTAATTAAATGGGGAACGCGCCAGTGACACCGACACGTGCGTTCGTTGCCGTGTGTCAAGGTGCACAAGTTAATATTTTCATTGGCTCACAGCAATTATTCTAGATGTGAACCTGTATTAGCAATGTGTCGCAGTGGAATCAAGTTTCAGCAGCCCGAACGCCGTCTCGTGACAAGATTCGGTTTTATCTTTCTCTCTTGTTCCGCCCGCAGTGAGCACGCATTGAGGTGGTGGTGGTGGTACTGGCGAGTTCGAGGCCGATCCTGCTCCTGGTTCTTCCATTCTGCCAATCACACTCACATGGGCAGTAACAGCAGCGAGCGAGCGAGCGACCGACCGAAGCCTTCGTGCGCAACAGCCAGCCAATGTGCTTGCTGGCCTGCATCGGCGCGCCTAGGCCCGTCCCAGCCCGTCTTAGCAGCAGGCGCGGATGGAAACGTCGGTGCTTCTGTTGTTGTTACTTCTAGTTGGGTAGACGGACGCAGACAGAGCGGGATATGAGGGCAGAGAGGGAGATTCGGGGTTCGGGGGAGTGGAAACATTTAAGGAGTCGCCTGCTCTCGCTAGCCGGCCGTTGGCCGTTGGTTCGAGTCGTTCCTTGGAGGGTTTGCACTTGGACAAAGTGAGAGAGAGAGAGAGAGAGATAAAGGACGAGCTAGCTTGTCTGGCCCGCTGTGTACCAGCTGTTGCCCGTCCGTGGATCGATGCTATTAGCCAGTCAGGCTTTGCCTGGCCAGCATGATGGGCCAAGCAATGGGGGCAGCAGCTATGGGGGCTGGAACCAGCCAAGGAACCGAACGAGCCAGGAGCCCGGGCCAGCTAGCCACCAAGCCCAGCCAGCTTGGCTGGCGTGGTCGGTGCTCTTGGCCTCGAGGCCCCTTCTCCCCACACGATATAGGACGATGAAGGCGGCAGGCAAACGACTCCTTCTTTCTGTCTTCGTTGCCCTTATCTCTCTCTTTCTTTCCTTCTTGCACTTCTCCCTTTGTTCCGTCCTTTGTTCAGCCACCGCTCAGATCCCCTGCCCGTGTTACCCCCTTTATCATCACCACCATCATCCCAAGATCCGGTTCCCCTGTACACACACACACACACTCTAACTATGTGCCATTGCAGCAACCACCGCTTTCTTTCTTTCTTTCTTTCTTCTTCTTCTTCTCTTCTCTCCCTCGTCCCAGGTCCCCCTTGCCACTAGTCGCTGACTTTGGCTTTCTCACCCGTTGCGGGATCTCCCTTGCTAAAGGCAGCGTGCTGCTGCACTTCTATGTTCGGCCGTCGTTTGCGTCTTGCCGGTGTTCTCCTCTCGGTAGCAGCAACAGCAGTAGCGGCAGCGGCTTCTCGCCCCCACTTCTCTGCTCCTTCTCCAGGACTGCGGCGGCTGCGGCGGTGGCGGATAGCCAGACAGCCAGCCGACTGAAGCTGGGCAGTTGCCCACCGACGCTCCGGGATCTACCGGTGATCGGAGGGGGGAGTTTGCAGGGGGCACGGCAGCGGCATTTGGCGAGAGCGACTGGCGGTGAGCTGCCACGATAGGGAACCGAAGCTTGAGGCGGCCGAGCGAGGAACGCTGGCTGTGCTAGCCTCCTGATGTGGGTAGTCGCAGAGCAGTTGGCGGGCACGCAGTCTTGTTGCTCGGTAGGGAAAACGCGGATGGGAGAACCTGCTTAGGGGTCAGGGGATATGGTCTCTATTCATCTCGGTTGTGGTGAGGGTTTCTCTGGGGATTGCGGGGTTGGGATGGGGGTACAATCATCAATCATAGGACAACTGATCTCTCGTTCCTCCACCTACTTCGGCGGCCGGCGCCCATCGCACATAGGCCCCCAGCCAGCGATCTCGCTTCGCTTTTCCCTCGCAGAGTAGACAAGGAAAAAAGAAGAAGAAGAAGAAGAAAGATGCCAAAAGGGCCAACCATCTCTCCTGTGATCCCGGCGTACGATGACTTGGAGCGTCTAGCATCCAGCGCACGCTGTCCAACTCCGTATATAACATTTATCCGCTAACGGCTTTTAGACATAGCGCAGTCACTGACTGAGGTTTTAGTGTCTACTTTGTACCCTCTCCCTGTGATCGGCAATCATCAATGAGTGAATGCATATACGAGCGTCCTTGATCCCATAAGGAGGGCCAGCAGCAGGAGATGGGAACAATTGTGAATTTTCTAGCACAAGAGCTACGTCTTGCCGCCGACCAAGCAAAACCAATAGATGATACATTGGATGCCAGGATCAAATCATCGACCATCCGCTTGCCTGCCGAGAACGGTGCGGAGATTGGTTGATATCATATGCATGCCAGCAATGAAACTATGAGGATTGGATGGAATTCTTGATTGTTCGGCGAGGGTATAAATAATGACTCTGTGCTTTATATCCTCGAGCATCAAATCAATTCCATGGCATTCCATTGTGCAACATGTTTCCCAATAACGCGACACAATCACCATGAGGGAGGGAACTTCCAATCGAGAACCCTAGTGCAGGTCACACAACCTGCCGCCAAGCACCATCAACCGCAAGCAGGGGGCTCTGACAATGTGCGCCTCGGTGTGCGCAGGTTGCCTGAAGGAGACAGCTGCCAACTTTGAGGTCGCCGAGGGCCTGATAGCTTACTTGCTCCAACGCACAGTTATAAGTTGAGTGTGTGGTCTCGGACGTTGGAGGGTTACGGTGCGGGGCGTCTATGTTCGGAGACCGGAGCTCGGCAGGCAGACGCGAACGATCAGGAGGATATGGGACGGTAGACAGCTGAAGGAAGTATGCTGCTGCATCGTCGAAAGTTGGGAACAGGGACGGGGGCGTATGACAAGTTGGCTATGCTGGATCTGAGACTGCGGCTAGCTGCATGCCGCTGTAAGACGATGTAAGGAGAGACGCTCGTCTCCGCCAGCTCGTAGAGGTAGTTAGAGAGACGACGAGCCCAGCCGAGCCGTGGCCTGATATTGATCAGCAGCGAAGGCAGCACGAGAGCGGGTTCGGCACAACGGTTGCCGTACTTTGTGTACAACTACGCCAGGGTGGAAGGGGCTCGGCGGTGCTGCGATGGTGCCCGATAGACACAGGGGTTATAGAGAGAGAGAGAGAGAGCGAGCGAGGGAGAGAGGGCGGGTGTGGAAGAGGAAAAGAGAGATGCCGTACACGAACTCGAGAACCCCGTTCGCGGTCCCTCTAGCAATATAGGTGACTTGGTGACAACGAACGAGTCTACTGGCATACTACATACTGGCCTCGGTAGCTCAAGTCGATGCCTTGACGAAGCTTGTTCAACTTTCATCTATCTGTTACTCGTTGTCGAGAAGAATACATTGCCTCGTAGCGGCATACAATAGTTCGAAAGTAAGAGCCTCTATGAGGTACGTACAATACCAGGAGCAGATCAGTCCTTTCGTACCCGACCACCCGCGGATTCCTGCATGCCTACCAGACGACCCCTGCCTTTCCTGCCTAGTGTCGCATTTAGCGGTCAACAGAGCCGAACTTTTTCCAATCTGAAACGAAGTGCGTCCAGCACACGTAAGCGACCGCGCATGATGATGGCCTTACGATCCTCTGACCGTGAGAAGGTCACGTTGTAGAAATAGATTTACAATTGATGGACTCAAGGTTAGGAAATACGGTCCCACTTGCTACTACTACTGCTGCAGGTTTGAGCTCCGCTGCGTGACATATAAGACAGCTCAAGCATTGCAAAATTGCAGCTCCTTTAATAAACCAATAAACCTTTAACTTTACTATTGTTGAGATGGAGGAAACACTGGGCTTTCAATCCATCGCGAAATCACATTTTGCTATAATTGACGTAGTGGCTAGCGTCCAAAAAACTAAAGCGTCCTAAAACTAAACCTAATCGAAATTAGGCGTCGACTATTTTACCTGTTTCCGTCCTGCGAAACCTTTTATTTTACCTTTATTTTTCGTTATTTTTCGACAGCGAAAAACGCCGAGTACGGGGTCCTACTTCCTATGATGTACGTGCAGACATAATGGCCTGAAGGACCTTTGAAAAAAGGATGTATATGAAGCATAATAACACAAATTGCATCTCTCATTATTTCACTACGATTCCGATGGAGAGACCTGAGCTTATTTCTACATATAATTTGCAAAATTATAGTCAACATAAAACTGATTGAGCTCATGTCTCCAATGTATAGAACGTGGGTCGATCATATCTAGCCAAATTGGAACCGTGGAAATCAGAATTAGAGAGAAATCAGGTCAATCAGCCAGGGCCACGCAGGCGTGGGCATAAAGCAATGTTGATAGTTGATGCCTATATAACTAAATAATAATCGATATTAAAGATATTCGACTCTTGAATTAGTAAGTGGTTAAGCAAAAGTCAGTGCATAGTATGTCTATTTGATGATAACGCAAGATCTAATCGATAATTTGCCTTAAGTGTTATGGAAGTTATTTCGGAGATTTGCTGGACTCATTTAATATATAACACATGAACTGCTGATCAATCAAAGTTTAACTCGAGTCCAAGATAAGCGAATTTCTCGGCAATTGTCAGAGTCTATTTCGCACTTGGCCGACGACTGTAATTGCAATCTCTGCAGAGAGTCGGGTAAGGGCAGATAGAACGCGATTAAAATTTAATCGTCTCTCGTCGTTCAATAGAGGATAAAGCAGCAGTCGGCCATGCTGAATCTATGGGACGTATGGAACGACGAGTCGGATGTCCGATGTCACGCACCGACCTCGCAAAAGACCGACACACAGCGTAGGTTTAGCTTGTGCCCGCTTCGTCCCTGGGTGCCGCGGCTCTCTCTTTTTTGTGCCATTCTATCGTTGGTTCGCTCTTTCTCCTGCTTAACTCATCCTGTTCTCGCTTTCTGCCTCACTCACTCGAAATACGGTTGGTGGGTAGGTGGGTGGGTGGGTGGGTTGCTGGACCTCCGTTCGAACTCTGAACTATAAGCTCGGAGCAGTGCTACGGAAAGGCTCGTCCGCCCCTGCCACATCTGGTGGTACGACGCGCGACCTTATGCCAGCTAACACAGCACAGCCCAGCTCCGCCAGCGAGCGTCTCAGTCAACGGGTAATTCGCCAGTCCGTCAACGATGGCTGGCTGGCTGGACAGTACCGGACCAGTACTGGACTCAGGACTCCGCCCTTTCGTGAGGTCACAGTGTATCACTTTGGCTTCGACGAGAGTGGACCCTAGGCCCGAACCGAACAGAACCGAACGGACTGCTTAATAATTCCACTCACATCCACTCTAGATCATCATGAACGAATAGCGGGACCACCACGCATCGACGACGTGAATGTACCCTGTTGTGCGCAGTTCGTTGTGTTTTAAATTTCAGCAGTCACCGCCATCACCGCCACTCAGGAAAATCCGATCGACTACAGCCTACACGACGTGCCTATGAATTAGATGCATGTACATACATTCGGAGCGTACATATCGATAGCCTAATTGTACAGGAAAAAAATTAGCGCGCATGACAGCCAAGGCCTAATTAGTACTATATTTTATACTTAAGCTTAAAACGGATTGCGCCTCATAATGTCGGCGGTAAAGCCTATAAACAATACATTCACCTATTAAGTTCATCACTAGTTAGCCTATTTTTCTTTCATAATTTTCTCTAACAAAGCATCTACTACCGCATATACAGTAATTGGTTCCTTAGCTACTATTACTTTTATTATTATAAATGCGTGTTTGGCAATGAAGATCTCATAACAAAGCATTTCGTTCTTCAGGTCTAGCATTCTTAATTCTTCTTCCTCGACAGCGTTTATCTAACCGGGGTATCATGTTTCCTTTACCACGGCAAATGCAACCAAAATGTGTAGGCCAAAGTTATACTGTATTTGAGAATAATAGCAACTATTAATTATAGTTATGCATCATTTGATCTGGACATAGCACGTACGCGATTTTGTTTAATTGTCCATTCCTGCTCTTCGCTCTACCAAACCTTCCGCCTTGGCAGTCTTTGGGCGCCCCCTTGTTTTCCTTCCTTCTCGTTTCCCGTAGGTTGGGATGTTTGACGATTTCCTGCAATTTCATGTTCCTTTTGCTTCTTCGTATAAGGACGCAACTCTGTTCTCTTTCCTCTGGTTTTTCTTCGCCGCTAAAAAAGTGGTGTGTTCATTGCCTGAGCTAATTGGGCGATTTCTTCTATCCATTGCCCTCAAATCCTCAGATACCAGATCTCTCAGATCACTTGCGGAAGCAATCGAACACAATCGGCACAGAATACCGAACGAAACCAAACTCGAACGCCGGCCCAGCCGTAGCTCCTGATTCTGCAGTCCTGACGCTCATTGTGTCGTCCTGGTTGGTGGTCCCTGCGAGGCCGCCCGCTGTCGGGCAAAGGGAAGAAACTGGCTGCGGAGGCCGTTCTAGGGGAGTGGGAGATAGAAGGGAGGACGTTGAACGGGGTCCTGCAAAGGAAAACGCGAAGCGCACTGAAGCGGAGGGGGAAATTGGGAAGAGAGAAAGAGAGAGAGAGAGAGATCGCGGCCGAAGGGAGGCGGCCGTCGTCCGTGGGACTGGTGTTCTCCTCCATGAAGGCTTTTTCTATTTTTCAAACCCTTCTTGGCCCAAATGCTTCCGCGACGAATCGATGGCGGCCGAAGCGGCGGCGGGTTCTGTCGGCTGCAACCGAGTAGTAGCACGAGGACGGCAGCAGCAAGGGCGGATCGGGACAACCAAGAATGGGCAACAAAAAAAGGAAAGTCCATTTATTTCCTTGGCGGCGGCAAGGAGGTCGGCCACGCTCTTGCAGCGACGGGAGGAGCTGCGACGGAGGCTGTACGAAGGAACCGACCGCTCTGCGCTGCCGGCCGACCAGAAGGCCCCCAGCAAGCGGTCTGCTGCTGCTGCCGCTGCCTGACAAAGGACCTGGCAAGACGAGCTTTCGGCGCTCGCACCGAGACAGGGACCCCATCGGTTGGGCTACCTAGAGCTCGCCCGAGCCCCGAAGGCCAGTTGGCGCTAGATAGAGCGGAAAGGAATGGCCGCGATGGGCGGTACACTCCAGCAGGAGACACTGCATTGAAATTGAGAATGGACCTGTCTGTGTCCTACTCAGAACGAGTTTGCGCGCTAGAAGGATCCGTCTATTCTTTATCAGAAGCTAAAGGAGACGACATGCGGCTCAGGTTGGCACAAGTATAGTTTAAACGTTTGTCCTCAGCGTTCGCATATCCAGGTTGTGACAATCGCATGAGTGTTTGGAATTGTCCAAGACCGGCGTTATCATATTAGTGTCGTTCAGTCAGTATTGCGGCGGAAAATGGACTGAGAACAAGACAGGAGGCACCCTTCACGAGAAGTGGAGCTACGCTCTATCAATGATATGCGTAGCTTACATGACGTCGCCGCTTTAGTATCTGTCTGAAAACTCCTTACGCTACCATGCGGATATGCCCTCATACTGTGATGACACTCATGACAACACCGATTAGATGGACATTTGTCGTGGGCTTCCCACAAAGATTATTGTTAGTCGTGTTTTACAAGTTATAGCTGGTATTTTTTCCGATAGCGTAAATAGAGATGTCTAAGTTATATATGATTGTAAAACCATTCTATTATGTTTACCCAAAATGCTATGATATGGTAAGGCTTTCCATTAAAGAGTGTCGGGTGATACAGCCCCTTCTCTAATTCTATGTAGAAGTGGCAGAAACCCTTTTCCTTCTCAGCGGGTCGTTTTTGGGACGTCCCCAGAGATTCATTGAATTTCCGAGAAAATTCATACGAACGTCTTGTACATTCGCAACGTTCAACGAGCTTGCTGTTCTTTGCTAGAGCAGACGCGAAACGAACACGATTTATAGGCCCTCAACTATTGGTAATTGGTTCAATTTACACTACGTAGAATAGAAGGCGGCTCGGCACGAAAGTATTTAGTGGTTAGATAGAAATTAACGGGAAATTTCGATTTTCCCTCTACAGTCGTTTCTTCCCTTCACTCTGTCCAATTAGCACTGCTCCTTCAATCAGCTCCATCAGCCCGAATGCTGATTGCATCTGTTTGTCTGCCAACCAGACTGACTCTGTGAGCTATTTGTTTTCTATATATGCAGGAACTAAATTACGCTGCAGTTCAAGATTTAGGTAAGGGTTTAGATTTGGGTATAATGCGGTGGTGGGAACGTTTCTCCCTCCACAAACACAACCACAACTGTCTATCTACATAGTGGTGATACGATGTTGCTTTGTGGAAAGCCTAAGCAGCACCCAACACTCCCAATGGCTGGAACATCCTTTGTGGGTGCTCCTTTCTAATGGACATGGAATCAAATATTGTGTAAACGAAGACAGTTCGATAAGAATCATATGAAACTTCATTATGTACAAACTTTATCGGCCGGCGTAAACCAGCATAGTGCTGGTTTTATTATATATATATATATTTGTCTAAAACCAGCACTATGTTGGGATGACTCGTTGGTTTAAGCCAACCGATCAAGTCTGCATATATATATTATAGAATATATGTCAGCAATTTATTCAAACATACAATAATTAGGAATTATTTCTAGGGATTATTTGGGCGGGGGATCAGTTGGGGACCGGGGCCGAGGCCGACATTGTCCCGAGGAAGGCGATGGCATTGCCTTTCTGCACAGCGAGGGAGAGACGTTGCAGAGAATATATGCATCTACACTTCTCGACATTATTATGGAATAGTCCGTCCAGACAAGCTTTCTGGGCTAGAATGTTGTCATTGACAAAGCTGCTACCATTCGATTTAGAGACCGAAGCTCAGAGGTCCCTCAGGATTAGGGTGATAAATCTTGTGAGTACGTTACGCCCCGTCCTATTTTTAATGCCAGACACTGGAGTAGTTGAATCATTTAGCTGCTTGGGTCCCCACGAATTCAACCACCCTTCTCTCTCTCTCTCTCTCTGTGGCACTGCCACCTCCGCCTGTTGGCAAAGATGAATACGAATATACATCTACACGCGTTCTGATTAGCAAGAAGAACTGATCACATTCAGGCGGAATCTGCCTAATCTCGTCATTCTCGACCCGTCATTAGCAAGTCATAAAATTAATTATCACTAACACGTTTATTTTTCTGTGTTGTCCACAACGATAAACGCCTAGGAAAAAAAACATATCATTAACCAACACCAGCTGGCTAGGTATGGTCGGCTCTTCTCGCCACTTCGCGTCCCCTGTTCAGAGGAGACACAGTGCTGGTAGTTTTTTTTTCCTAGTATGGTAGTATGTAGTGGTAGTCCTACACTATTCGACACTAGATGGATAGCTGAATACACATTTAAAAGAACCTCAGTCATTTGTCATTTCATTGTCAATTTCTCTTTTTTGCCTCTCTCGATTTTCCCGCCTGGGGAAATCCGTCGACCCCATACCTCGTTCTTCAGTGTGTCTGTGGGGCGACTCTGGATTGGGACGAAGAATAGGGGACACCTTCGTTTAGGGGACTGCAAATGAGGGACAGATCCATTACCACAAGCAGTTTTCCTTCTCGTTCAGGCCAGCCCCCGGCGAGATGGGTTTGCCTCAGCCTGGCAGAGCGCTAGCGTCCGATATAAAAGGGAAAGATGGGAACGCTGCTTCGGCGAGAAGGGCGAAGTACTTGAAGGGAACGTAGATTCAGGAAGGGTAGGGGGTTAACGCGAGGACGGGATGACTCCAGTGGACGCGGGCACAACCAAAGGCACCCGCGTCTGAGGAAGGGGATTGTGGGGTAAAATTAAAAAGCAGATATCATTTGTACCAACAGCAATGGCTGTGAGCAAGAGCAGTGTGGTGAGAGTGTGAGGCCAAGCCTTATGGAAAACGCTGGTATGGTATTTTTGGGAGTCCCTATCGTCGCTCCTATCGGTATGACGCTCTATGCCGTAGACAGAATGTGTGTGTGTGTGTGTGTAGTAATCCAGCGGCACTGTGTGGGGGCCGATTGACAGGATGCGCCGCCAGCACGGACCAATGCAGAAGGCGGACTGGCGTTCTAACCCGGAGGGAGCGGACGTCAGGGTTTCGCCATCGGAAGCAAAACGACCGAAAATGGGCCGGTCCGTCACCTCTGCCGGCGGCCAGCGCATTTGTGAAGAGCCCTTCGGAAGGCGACGAGGGGCTGGGAGTTCCTCTGGTGCGAGGTCTAGCTGAAGAGTTCTCTGAGAGGAGAAATCCGATATATATCTCGATAGTTATTATCGATTTGTAATTAGCTGCTCCTTGCATCGTTCGCTGTGTCGTCACCGGGGCCGTCATAGCGTTCCTCGTTGCTTTGCTGCCTGCAGCGGCAACCACCCGTGGAGCTCCTCGTACGAACGGGGCCGTCCGTCCGTCCGTCTCGGTTTTGAGGGTTCTGGCATTTGAGGGGGCCACTTTGCCCTGCTCTTAAATCGCCTTAATCAGCCTGACGCACCGGGGCTGGCCGACGCCGCGAGCTGGAACCCCTTACAGCAAGCGGCCACTATTAGAGAAATGAAAAACACGTTACTTCGTTCGTCATTGTTAATTATTAGTAGCGTTATCGCGAAAAGCAAAATCCTTCAGACATATAGACACTGCTGTGGACAATGTAGATATCCTCAGCTCTTCCTAATGTTTGTTCTAGTTATTCTTGTCGTATGACAAAACATCGCTCTACCTGGTAATTGTGATCGTTTTGTTAGGTGCTTAAAGCATTTTATAGTATTAAGCATGCTTTCTCAATTATTATTTTATATAGCTTCATATCTTCTTTCTTATGAAGAGGGCGCTGTTACCATGCGAACATTCTCACACACCCTGGGTACACACACATGCCAGCACCGTGAGCACCTCCCTTCCGATTCTGTTGACGATGTGCAACAGCACCGCTCTCCCGGTAAATTTGCCAAGAGCTATAACAGCTATCTTAATCTTTCATCATGTTCCGGAAAAGATTTCACACTGAAGGCTCGCAGGCTAGCTTGTGCGTGCCGATTACTGTACTCGGCAGAAATAAACGAACCAAATTGTTTATTTGCAAAATCAATATCAATTACTGTGCTTCAATTATTAGGTTATTACGACGAACTAATTTCAACTTGACATACTGTGTGCGACACAGCACATCGCAGCAGTGTAGCATAACAGGCGATCTTGAGAGCCACCATTCTTCAACAGCCAGTTTCTTGCAGTGTTCCATTTACTGATCAAAAAGGGCTCCCCCAGCTGTTCGGTTCGTGCTATGTCCAACGTGTTGTGATAATATTATACCATTACATCTCTCGGAGTACCATCAGCCTCAGAGGTTCGGAACGGCGGTTCCCTACCGCTGTCACCCTCTACCTGACTGGTTTTCCTTCGCGTACAAGACACTTGCTCTAAGCGAACCATAACTATAAACATTATAACAGATTTTATTATTCTTATTGCAGCTACTACTAAAACTAAGACACGGCTACACCCGTGCGGTTCGAGTGTGTGTACGTGCATCTTATAATTCAATGAATAATATAGTCACACAACATTGTCGTAATGACGTCCAGCAGTACCAGCAGCCGTAGCACCAGCACGAAATCTATTCGAGTAGAGATTACCCCCGGACAGACAGATAAGATGGCTCATAATGATGTATGAGCCGGCCGTGCTGCTCAATAATTGCATTAGGCGATATGCTGGACAGCTGCTGGACATACTTGTGAGACGACAGCTGAGAGACGACGCCTTCGCAACGATGCTAAGCTCCTGCTGCAAAAACAGACAAGAAAGGCAGCAACGATGAAACGCGAGGACAATGCTACGAACCTCTCGTTGGAGGTTACGAGCCTGTGAACTACTACTGCTGCTCGAGTCGGGCCGGTATGATTGCTGAGGCGATTTATTTATGCCTCTTTCTCTCTACGCGTTATATTATATGACACGTACCGTGAGCATCACTTTATTGCGGCGCGATACAGTGCCAGACAGCACAAGTCTACGACTTTGCCAATATCTTCTCGTTGAAAATCGCTGTTCTAATCTTTGAAAGGAAAGTTTGTCATTTACGAAACAGCAGAACTTTTCATGGAATAGCGGAGTTTGTTTAATAAGTGTATAATCGTTGTCAGGTTGAGGCAACAGTATAATGGTATTACTGGTATTACTAAAATTATTATTATAATGGTGATGGTGATTTTTCTTATTGCTGGCTCCACTTTTTTCATTGTGGTCTTGCTGCCCGATTTGGTATAACCGATTGATTCGTTCGCAAATGAGCAAGTAAACACTGTGTTGGGATTGTTGGGTCCAATAGCGATACGGGAGTAGCTGCTGTTTATGAAAAATCCTTATTGTTTAAGTGAAAAACACTTGTTACATTTATGGTCCAGAAAAATCGTTACGGAAATCGCAGTTGCGCGACAGGTACTAATGACACTCATTAGGGCTCTTGTTGCTGTACTGCGAAGTTCGTTTGTATATTGGAGGTAGGCGTTTCCAGTGGAGTGGATCGTATTGACGATATTGAAATCCAAGCGAGACGCTGACGTGAGCAGTATCGTTGTTGTCAACAACACCGATATCAACACGAAACCGTGGTCATATACCTCAATCTCGGCTAGTCCTTTATTTGTTCTAAGCTCGTAACTAGATTGTAGCTTTGCACAAGTGAAAATTGTATTATATTTTAACTACATGTTGAAATGTTGATTTTTTGTATCATTTTAACTCATGTTTGTATATTTAGCAAGGAATTCATAAGGTTAGTAATCTGGTACTGAATCGAATGGGTGCTGTCATTGTGTCGCAAATAGATTCTGGCTGAAGGTCACGTTATGTTATCAACATTTCGAAGTAACACCACAAATATTAGATTACAACAGTGCGTTTTTTTACCATCGATATCTTTTACATATAGCATAGTCTGTTGTGCCAGAGTGCTGACTTTGTTTCAGCGCAACAAAATCCTGCATAGAATCATCTACAGAGCAGCATAAAGCGATATAATAACGGGTGATATGGTGTTGTCTAAAGACGACAATGTTCATAGCATCCTTCTTTTGAAACAAAGTTGTTTTTTTTCCTTTACAATTGACATCTTCCCGAGCGGCAATATCGATTGTGTGCCCAGGAGCTCTTGCCCTTACAACAAAAGATGTACAGGAGAGCCTCTTGCCTGTCGAATTCTGTTACTATCATCCTCACTATTGCATCACAGCTATCCCATCATCATATACATCTGTTCTATGAGATGATCTTGATTTACAAGAGGCTCTTCCTCTCCGAGAAGCCTGAACTCAACTCACAATTCGTTTTCACTGATAATCAGCTGCAGTCGACTGCAATCGAGATACACTCACACAGACACACGGTAGTTCGAAGAACTTTCAGTTCGCGGAATACGAGCTGACCAAATACAACCATTTCGACTCATCATTTCGCTCGGCGTCACTATAAGAGAGAACAAAGTACAAGCAGAACGAAGGCTCAATTGAGCAAACACTCTTCAACGAATCGTGCTCAATATATCATGTTGGCGTACCTTGTAGATACTTCGAATGACTGACAGAGCCATGCGCAAACGAATTACGAAATGTTCTTGTACCGAGTCGTCACAACGCCGTATGGTCAGGCAGATGCCGGCGGCATGTGCCCATCACTCTTGAGATGGACGAATGGACACATGCTATATTTATCGCAACGTCTGGAAGGCCGTGCACAATTGGCTATGCTAACCTCATATGGCGGCGTTATGTCGACGTGGCATAACAGACGAATGATTTACAAAGTAATTCATTCGATCATCTTATTTTCAACCCCGAAAGGCATTGTGGTCAAATAACGAGGATAATATCGGTTGAATCTATTAGAAGTCAGCGCATGCTAGAATGTTTAATATAGAATATTTAATATGTAGTAATGGAACAGCATCAGCCGACGTGCAGCTGCTCTTGTTCTGGAAGAAAAACAATGTGCAATGAAGGCGTTTTTTTATTGATCTTGCGTGGCCCCCTGCAGCCTGTGGCACCATGGACCTGCTCCGTTTCATCTTGGTAACTGTGGTCGACCTTGCCAGCTGGGAGACTCCTCTAGTACTCTGTTAAAATGAAAGATAAATAAAGGTAAACAGAAAACCCTTAGTTGTGGTACAGGTAAATACATACATTCATGATTTGTGTGTCTGTAAGGTGAATGGAAAATTTGCAATTAAAAACTCTGCAACAAGATAAATTAGTAAATATATTCTTATATTTTCACCGTGTTGTGGTTAATAGGTCACACGTTGGGCATTTTTCGCGCTGAGATGTGTAGCCGGTAAAAGTATAGCGTTCTTCGATAAGTGTTCTGCAGGCAATAAATAGATAACACATATTTGGAAGAGATTTCTGACCACGATGTACTCTCAGTTGACGAACAAACGCAACAAGGGTGTTTTAATAATGTCCGTTTGCAGGTATACTAAAAGTAAGGCCAAGCATAGATAGACATCCCGACACTGGTGCGTGATCCCTCGCGCAACATTTACATGAAAATGCACAGAGATCTCATTTAGACCCCTGTCAGTTTCACTGGTGACGTCACCGAAACTTCCCACCGTGTGGCATCAGAACTTTGAGATTACGTACGTTTTTTTCGCATATTAATTAATATTTATATTAATTAACCCCTCTCCCGGGCTCCCCCCCCGGGCTCCCCCCCGGGCTCCCCCCCCCCCGTTGCCCAGCCCCCCGTGGAAGATCTTCTCAGGCAAACGCTCTGTGAAGGGATCGTAGAACTGGGAACACAATGGACTGGGAGACTCACTCATCGTATGAGGACACTCGAGTGAAAATAACACCTGCCCACTCTCTACTCAGTCAATGGCACTTTGGACTCAGACGCAGTCGGCCAGTCATGCGAGGCGAAACGATACGCTCGACACGAGCTGTGCCGGCCCATGTCACAATGAATGAAATGACTGTAAGATTAAGTGAACCACAAACAGATACACGTACACACACACGCAGACATACTCCGCAGTGACGGAGCGGCAGAGCTCTCACGTCGGGTCTATTTCCGCACTAATGCGGCGACATGGTCGTTCGTCTAATGTGAATGGGCTAGTTCTCTGACCTCACCGAGCGTATGAATCGTCTTAGTAAATCTGTAACAGACTGAGTAAACAAACGGTCAACGTATACTTAAAGTGTGGCACGCCATCGAGTCCGTGGAATACGGCTAGCACAGGAAGTCAGCTACTTAGAAATAGACTATAGGCGTTCGCATATTTGGTGGAGACACTCAACGATGCAGAATGGTGTTCGGGTTTTCGCGCTCTCGTGAGTAGTCGGGGAATAGACAGTACGGATGCTGTAACGGTTTCCGCAGCCTGTCACAATAATAATAATAATAATCATGATGATTATGCAAGGAGGATTTCACTTTTGTAGATAAGCATAGGTTTCGTTTTAGGCTACAAACATAAATAGAACAGTGGCTACAGTAGTTAGCGTGTTGTCATCCTTGTGGATGACTCAACGAAATCCAACGGAAACGCTTGTTTATATAGAATAACCAAAATCATAAGAGGCAGCACTAGATATTAAATAAAATGTCCCAAATCGATATCGTCAATCGGAATACGCGGGCTGGTGGAGACAGCCAAACAGATGGCTGTCTATTCGCCTCTTGCCTTGCCACAAACCGTAAGGTTGAAGGTATGCCGTACAACAAACAAAGCAAAATGTGAGCCAGTGCCTCGTTGTAATGCTGGCCTTTAATCGCGTCTAGTCTTCTCTACTGCAGCCCCTGGGAACCATAAACGAAACTGCAATGGTGTTGACGCAAGAAGCGCAAAAGTACAGGCGCAACAGTTTCACATGATCCCCGAGGAGAACTTTTAGCATGCGGCTATATATACATATATATACGGCGGAGAGAGTGTCACCGGCATCGTGTTTCTCCCTCTATCCCCGACCTCAATGGCCTCATATGCGGTTTGCCGTTCCGACGACACACACATTCGCCATGCACGTGCCTGCAATACGGTGGTATTTCAAAGAACAGTGTTTTTTTTTAATTAGCTTTATGAGTCATCTATCTCTTGGCAAGAGAAGCCTTAATGCCTATAGGTCTATCTGTATATTGCTTTACTCTCGTCGGCAGCAACACTGGTGAGCTGATGTCAAAATTTCGAGTTTATATTCCACGCGGGCCAGGGCCCGGCGACCTAAAACGAACGATTCCCTTCAAACCGACTCGTGGCAATTCACTCTGACAGAAAAGTGGGGTTTATGAATTGCGCCCAACCATTGCACGACTGTGTGATCTGTTGGAAAGCTCAGCTGGGCCTTGAGCAAGTAGCGATTTATTCGAGTTTGTTCGCTTGGCCAAAAAACACCGATTCCTCTATTCCTACTGATCTGCTTTACAAATTGTACAAATGGTGCATCTCAGCAGGGATTTATGCGGTCCCTTAAGAAGAAATGAGTAACTGTACAGAGTCTCAAGATTTGGGATAAACGTTCTCGTGTTCAATCTATTCCCGAAGAGCACATCCGCTCTCTCAGCGAAATTGACAAGCTTCACTTCGCGCTGGAAGTAGATTCGAGGCCATAGCAATATGCAACGGCAGCTAAGGTGAGTTGACCTTATCGACCTACCTTATCGTCAATGACGACTGGTTCCAACTGACGAGAAGGGACCGTCGAGGCCAGCGTTGGCTAACGATCGTTACCCAATGGCTCTGTGTTGACCCAATTGATCGCAGCTGTCCGTCGCCGCAGCTCGGTTACACAATTCTCTGTGCCGCCAGCCAAAGGTCGCACCATATATATATATATATATATATATATGAAGGTATCCGCTAGCTGACCCGGGAAAGGTTGATACTTGGATAGTGAGTGATACAATGAAAGAAGGATAGCAAGCAAGGCGTCCACAATGGATAGATGAATAACACTATCCTATATATACCAATTCCTCCTGGCTCGGCAATTTGTTGAACGATAACTACCTTGGGCGTTCCAGCGAGTGAAGGCAATTTGCTGATTTAGATTAGTACATACGTATCTCGATCGACTGATCTGCCCACTGACCAAGTTAGGATCACCTTCGATCATCGCCTGGCTCCCGTCATCGTTGGCGTTTATATCACACAAGGCGTGGCTACTTGTACGGCCAGCATTTAGACGACTCGAGATTGTGATCACATGAATATTGGCAAAACAAATCGGTCCTGCCTGCGAATACCCGCAGTTGAACCGCGCTTCTGCCGTGTAGCGTGATTTTCGAAGCTTCGAATGTCCGGTTGCATGCTTGTGCACTGGATGTTCAGATAGACTCATCGTGGTATACTTTATGAAAATGCTGGATTTTTTTATCGGAACACTTCGTTTGGCTATTTACAACAGTAAATAAACGGCGAGAATCGACCCGAGTATTGATCCAAGAAATCGCTACTCGATGACCAGGGGATGGCACGACTTGCTGGTGATTTGTATGATATACTACGGTATCGCGTAATGGAATATGTCTACGGACCTGCTCGCGCCTACGGTTGTGTTGCGCCACCCTTCGGGGTCAACCTTAGTCAGGTTATAACCTTCTTAGTTATAGACCTTGGTGGTCTATAACGGTGAGCGTCTTGGTGACTGGTATCAAATCCTGTCAAATGCGGAGAAACTTTGGATTTCTTTATCTGTGGAGTCTTTCCCGGAAACGGCCGATGGAAAAAAAAATCAGCGAAGGACCCCGACAGGTTGTTATAGTGATATCTAAACGATCGATGCTAGTGCCTGTCATATAAGGGAACAGCTGAGATTCAGCTCAACAAAAAATTAGGCTAGGCATTAACATAATCGAATTGTCAATAATTAGAACCGAAATGTGGTTCAAATGGAACGTTTCTACAACACAACTCTGAACTTCCGATTTGAATTCATATATATATATATATATATATAATAAATTGTCGTTGATGGCTTCAGGCGGTGGGGTATGACACGACCTGGACGCATCGATCAATCCCTTGTATACTTGTTACGGAATTCCGACATATAATTATCTCTATTTAATACGTAACTGATTAGTAAGTTTAACATTGTACTAATGTAAAATAATAAGAAACAATAGTAGAATCGTGACGCCATATTTTCACATCTATTTATTATATATATATTATACATTTGGATGTCAAAGGACACCTTCATAGTACAGTTGATCACCACTACACGGTGCTCGAGCTTTACGAGCTAAATACGAACTGTCGCAATATGACTAAGGCACGTGAATGCGACGTTGCTGTTTACTTCAATTAAGCTAACAAAAGTAACATGTGCAATTATATAAGGATAACGTTTGTGTCAACATGAAACACGATTTACTAGATTTTATTCTAATTTAAATAAAATATCTTCGTGGATAATATGATGGCGTGTGCTGTTGAGTATGTCTTGAATGTTCTTCCGACAGAGCAGACTACCAGCGAGGAGCGTAGTGGCAACAATCAAATGTAATTTGATTGTTTTTACTTTAACATTTTCAACATATTCGAGATGTTTGAAAGGGCAACAGCTTCTTTTCTATGATATGACATATATTAGGTAGCTCTGCATACCTTGCCTTCCCACTCAAACACCTAGCACCATACGCTTCTTTGGGACAGAGCCGTAAATTCTGAAAGAAATATGTTCTTGTGAACTGGCTCTTCGATCG
The DNA here is from genome assembly GCA_019614645.1 of Stratiolaelaps scimitus. Lineage (NCBI taxonomy): Eukaryota > Metazoa > Arthropoda > Arachnida > Mesostigmata > Laelapidae > Stratiolaelaps > Stratiolaelaps scimitus. Next base: position 4,652,191 of record JABWDB010000021.1, read on the forward strand.
GAGCTCTCGGCAGCTATTCCCGCTGAATACGAGCCCTCGAAACTTAATGTAAAGCAATAATAATAATAATAATAAATTATTTGTGAGTATTACATTATTTCAACACTATTTTTCAGCGACTAGTTCATTTTCAAATCGTCCCTTTACATAAATTTAAACAACATCATTCGTTTATCGTGTCATATATATATATATATATATATATATTATTATTATATAAATATATACAAAGCTAGCAGTAGGCATTTGTTTATGTACATGCTGCAGTTTGCGCTTGCCTGGCGCCACCCCGCTATCATATCTTATCTTTTCTAGATATTACTTCCAGTAATAACACATTTACACTTATTGCATCCTTATACAATTAATAATTTCTCTGCCACCTTGACTACAATTGGTCGAGCAGAAAGTACGGCTATATAACACACACATACATATACATATATATATATATATGTCGTGTGTGTGTGAGTGTATGTGGAGTAGATGTATGGCCGAACGGCCGCGCTCCATAACACAAGGTGTCGCCGTGTGGCGGCACACCGTAACCGAGATCATTAAGCGCTTATCCGCTTTCGCTTAAGCTAACAAAATGTGCAACTCGCGTAATGCCTTTTCTACGTGGTGGAAAGATCCGACCGCACGAGAATAAAGACAACACTAAATTACTGGCAGACAGAGTGAGGCAGTGGCTCACTACCTTGAAACTTCACTACGCAGCTCTCTCTCGTTAATATCCTATCGTTGGATGGGTAGCATCACATCTACGCCGTGAACAGGACCCACAGAACGCTTCTTGTAATGATGGTATACTATAATCATGTACGGTGGCACATTCGTATCGTACTCCGTAATTCGCTTGTCCGTCGCGATCGGCTCCTTGACCGTCTTGACAGGAACGGCTGACCCGACAATAGCCTTCGCATCGAAGCCCTCCTTCGAGACGGCACCGCTGTCGCGCACACCCTGCTCGCGCAGCGTGTAGCCAAAACCACGAGCCGCATGTTCTTCTTTGGCAGAAGTTAGTGGGAAGACGTTCTTTTCGACCATCGCTCGACTGTTCGAGCCAACATCAGCAGCCGCACTGCTGCTGTGCACCATACCCACGATCTCTCCCTGACCGACCGCAGAGCCTTCCCCGATTTTCCTGTTGGCCGCAGCCAACGTCGCGAGGTCGTTGTTGTCCGGCCCGACCGGAAGGGGTCCGGACGCAAGCGGAAGCCTAGCTACGTCGTTTCCCTTGTCTGTTGAACAACCGATGCTGCTGCTGCTGCAGCTACCGCTGCCGCTGCCACCGCCGACTCCACCGCTGCGTTTGAAGTGGTTCAGCAGCTCCCTCGCCCACACGCCCTGTTGTCCTGCGGCGATGAACAGGAGAACAACCTGCAAACGCCGGTGCACACACAGATGCCGGCAGAGGCACAGAGAAAAAGCGAAAAGAAACGAAACACAACAGCCCAGGATGGGCGAGTCAGCTAAATGCTCCCTCTTAGTCTGTTCGGCAACCGAACTGCGCTTCTGCCTCTGTGTTTTCTGTCTATCTCTCGCTGGCCGACGCGACCCATGAACTTGGCTGCGCTGCTTGGCCTGACTGTCTCTCTGCCGCAAAGCCCATCCCCATAGCAGATATCTGGCCAGACAGGCAGCCAATCAGAGCTCGGTCCCATACGTGAGAGGTCCACAGGTTCAACCTAACCATGCCACCAAAGTGTACCGCTTACCACGTTAACCCACTGTTCCCCAAGTCAGGTCAAACCCAAGAGTACAAGCAAGAAGTAAAGCCAAATACACAAAATACACATTGCAAGACGCACACACACACACAAACGCATGCCCCAGGCACGTCCACCATCTAAGCACCGTTCATCGTCACTTGCACTCTTTTAAGCCATGTTTCCCACCATCAATATCATCACTAACACGATGCTGCTGCTGCTGCTGCTAATTCCGACGCATACATATAATGGCAGCATAGCGTCGCAATTGGTTTCAGGGTAAACCGCAGACAATACCAGGTTACAAAAAAAGCAGAAGGAGCTTCCAGATTCTGGAAAATCCATTCACTTCAAAATCCAGCGAACTGTCACCACCTATGTATGCTTACCACGGTTAGACCTGTTGTTGACATGGCGCTGTTGGGGCAGCTTACAAAGTTTCGACGAAGTGCGAGAATCATTCAGATTCGTTCTTAGCTGTTATACCAGTAACAACTGCGCCTGTCTGTATAATCTGTTCGTTTGTCGACTCGATGTATTCTACCAGGACTGTCGTTGCTGAAGTGGTCGAGCGGCAACCTTTAAATAGGTGGCTAAGCTTTGACGCACTGAGTTCGTTGCAGGCGCAGGGCGATAGTGTGCGCCGCGCCTGCGACGGCGTCTCCTCACGACGTCTGGACGAGAGGGTGATTTTCTTTTCCATTCTATCCGAGAGCGATGGGAACCACCAGCGTACCATAGAGAGAGCTGCTTACTGCCAAGCTGGCCACCTTCTCAGCTGCGGCTACTGCTGCTGCTGCCGCTACTACTGCTGCTACTACGGACAGACTTTGCATTGGCTGTGGCGCCTTGTGGCTGAAGCAGAGTGCAGAGTGATTCGCGTAACACCACCATCGCCTCCGCCGCCACCGCCTCCGCCACTACCGTCACCATAAACATCAACATCAGCAGCACCATCGTCATCAACTCTAGACACTCTGGGGCGGCTGGTTCAACGCAGTTGCTGGCAGGAGCCTGCGTGTGGTCTGCCTCCCTGCTTGCCTCCCTGTCTATCCGACCTGGTGCCGCGGCTACAGTTAGTGGTGACAGCTTCGCTCCAGCTAAAAGGCGCCATCTAGAGATACGGCTCCGCGCGCTTTACGCCTCGTAGCATTCTACTGGCGGCGGCGACGGCGACGGCAGCAGCGGCCTCCGTTTTGTCGTCGTCATTGTTGTTGTTGTTGTGTGAGAATACGAATCGACTTAACGCCATAGGCCGCCTTATGTTGGCTGTGTGGTCTTCACAGCAGCTGCAGGAAACAGTACAACGCCACCACCACAAGTACCTCTGGCGCCTGTTCGCCGGCACCTTGATGATGATGATGATGATGACGGCGACGACGACGATGATGATTCTCTTGATGATGATGATGCCCGTAGATAGTAGACTCAGTTAGCCGCCAGTTGCGCTGATAAGAACGGCAACCACCACCACCGCCGCCGCAGCAACAACAACAACAACAACGGCAGGGGAGTCGCAAACGTTGGTTGGCATTGCGGAACGAACAGAGCAACATGCCGCAGCGGCGTAGCGTGTGGCGGCTGGAAACAAGCGACTAGCCAGCCATATTTCTGCTGCCGTGCTACTGTCTACACATGAGGAAAAGGAAGCTGACGCCGTTGCCAGCTCCCTTTCTCGTTCGGCAGTTGCTGTTGTTGTTGCTGTCGTCGTCTCGTTGGCTGGTTGGTCGACTCGTCCTTCGTTTGGTCGGCCCCCGCCATCGCTGAGCAGCGCCTAAACGACGCCAGCAGCCACAGCCACAAGGCACTCGCTGAGTGAACGTCGTTATTAGATGGTGCAACAGCGAGAATCCAAATAAGCCGGCTAGGCTAAGCTAGAGCTCGGAGTACGGGACGAACGAGTGGGTTCGAGGACGACGCGAGACGGGACGCCGCCAACACCTCGACGGCAGAGGCTGGCCATAGTGGGGCATCACTTCCCACTGTCCTAGCACCGAACCCCCCCGCCCTAAACTAGTCTCAGGCAATCTCCCGAGTGAAGCGGTCGAGGCAAGCGAGCCACCAAGCAACCAGCCAACCAACGAACCAACTAAGCGGTCGCAAGCGAAGCCAAACCAAGCTAAGCGAGCGGACGCACCCGGGCCCAGCGATCTTTCTTCGGGGTGGTACCGCGCGGTAATGAAGGCCAGGATAGGATAGTCATGGGCCAGGACAGGCACGGACCGCGTTGTTTCTAACTGCTATCATCGTGCCTTATCCAACGCCGGTCCGACAAGAGCCCCCCCCACCCCCGAAAAGTCGGCCTGTAGGAGAAACTGAGTCGCTGTGAACGCCGAAGCTCGCGTCAGTGGCTGTGTTTGTCGCCTGGAAAAGCTCGGCTCGGAACGATCGCCCAGTCCCGTCATGGGCTCTCTTCCTCTCTCTCTCATTCAGTCTCGCCGCGTTCATCCTGCCGTTTGCCAGTAGTGAACGAACGATCGTTGAGGAGGGAGGTCCATTGATAGAATTTGAAAATTCTCGTCATCCTACCAGCGACGCTATCCGCCAACCAAACCCCCGGCCGTCGTCAGCCCGGCTACTAACGGGCCCAAAGAGATCGTGCAAGGCATGATGGTTGGGGCTCATCTATGGCGACCGCCCCGACAACGGTCCATTTGACAGTCAGTTGACACGGGACGTTTTGGCGAATGGGGACGGATAGGGCAGGGCGCCGGTCGAACGGTCCGCCTTATCCCAGCCGGCAATCCAACCGACGAACGAATGAGTGGGCAAGCGGACTCGATTCTCGACGTCCGATTAGGACTCATTAGTCATTTGAATTAGTGCGATCGACCTTCGCGCAGACACAAAGTAGAGGGGAGTTGGTAGATGATGGGGTCAGCGGGGATCGCTGGGGTCATACAGTGGCCGCAGTGATGGCTCATGCCGAGGGCAGGAAATGTCGCGGTCTGGGAGGGCGGCGGGTTGTGGTGTTGGTTCGAGGGCGAGGTCGGTTAGCGATCATTTCCAAGCTCAACGAACGAAACTCGCTGAACTCAGCTCGGGAGCTCTTCTTGGCACCACGTTGTTTCATCACCATTTGGAGACGTACCGCGATCCGTCCCAAGTTTCGAAGTCAGCCAAGCTAGCAGGCTAGCTCACTAACTAAAATCAAGTCAAATACGACAATGCCTCCAGTGTACAATCAATGTGAAAAATCAACCATGTCGCAAAGACCAAAACTAGACGTCGTCCCTCATAGCGGTCCAACATTCGACTTAATAAGACATTAATGAAATAATCGTATTCACTATTCATTTACAAAAATAAACCCTGTGTGATGCGAGTCACTGGTCGAAGGCGTCAATCTATTATAAAACCGCTAATCCGACACCCTTTGGCTATCTGGGGACCCTCAAATAATGAGGCTGAAGAAGGTGCATCATCTCTCAGTGAGTCGGTCGGTCAATGCGTGAGTCAGTCACCGAGTGTGTTAGAAAATGACAGCCCGGCCTCGAAATCCCGGACAGAAGGAACTGCTGAACAAAAATGCGCAGTGTGCGCAGCTGCCGCTATCCACTTTGTCGCCAATGTCGCCAAAGACTCCTCTACGCTCAACATCACGATAATGATCAGGTTATCGGGATGGTAGTGGATGCGAGTCGTTCCATTAGAACCTTGATAGAAACTCCGCCACAATGCACAAGGAGGTTGCGACAAGAATCTATACAGTCCAAATGTTCATCTGCTGCTGTCGCGGGCATGCTGCTGCTGTTGTTGTTCTATTTGAGAAGTAGAGATTTGGATTCCTCTCATGTCCTCTCCGCTGGAAACACGTGTTTCAGCTGATGCAACGGCCTTAAGGCGAATCTAACTATATTGGGGCGCATGGATGCGCGTGAAATGGGTCTGTAGATATTGCTAAGCCGTGTTGCCTATTTGATACCTGCCGCTGAAAGCAGGTTTGCTGACGAAACGATCGGGTTATCATGTTCGAGCAACGATAGTAGGCTTTTATTTTTAATTATACCTCCGACCCACGCCGCACAATTGATCTGAGGCTTCTGTACCAGAAGTTCAGCTAGATACTACTTAATTTAATAAATTTTCTAGCTAATATTTATTACTTGTTCTCGAAATCGAATAGAAGCCTTGAAGTGCTGCAATTCAAAGGGGCAAGTTATTTCGTTTAATAGCATTTACAGTTCATTTAGTAGTAGTTTGCCCCAAAGCATTTACTCTAGTTCGACACTGCCACACAGAAATTAAAAGGATGTTGCTATTGCTGAGAGATTTTCAACTGTAGGCCGACAAGGGTAATATGTCGATGATAAGAATAGTGTTATGCACCAAGATCCTTCATTTCACCTATCCGATAACTGATTGATTAGTTAACCGTATGTTTGTCCATCGACTGCTGTTACCAGTGCGTTTGTGTAAATAACGTTAAAAAATAAGAGAAAGTCCATATAACTAATCTACTTCTAACAAACGGTACTGTTACATTGATCTCTCACCGCGCCAAAAACGTGAACTCAGAAAATCTACCCTTGTCGCCGAGCGGCGCAATGGATTGTTATGACCTAGATATGCCATCATTGGCGGCAGAACCACAAGGCCAACAGATTAAATAAAGGCGAACCACGTAACCGCGGAGTACCGAAGCAAGGAATATATATATATATATATATATATATATATATATGATAGTTAGTATTTATTAGTTAAAGTTGGGTATAGCAGCCTACCTGAACATCTACGAATCTATGCCTTTCAATCGACGTCCCGCAGTGATACATATAGCATACATGAATTAGGTCGACATCTGCGTAGGGCAACAACTGCTAACAACTCTTCTATTCATTATCTCTATCGGTGCGGATCGCTTGACTCTCGCGTGGCTCTATTATATTTAGATATCCCCACGGCTGGACAGGGCGCCTTCACGCTACGCATAGAACTGATCCATTCTTGTCTACCCGGCAAACCATAGCACATTTGATATGCTCTATCCGTCGAAACTGATAAGGTCGACGGTTTCGTCGAGCGGTTTAGGTTGACGTCATCAGAATCCACAATAACAGTTCATTGCACACACGGCCCCTAAATCGAATCCATGATCGCGTGTCCCTTCATGCTAAGTAGATTATTATACATCTTGTCGCTCTTCGCCACCTCTCAAGATCAAGGCGAGATGCTATCGGCCAGACCCCCTCTTCTTTTTCATGTTTTTCACCCATTATTTATTTTGTTCTGTTCCAGAAACAATAGAAAATAATGATATATTACATTATTACGACATCGAAACTAGAAACCGAAGCCAAGTCGAATCCTGACACCATTGGCCCTGTGAACCAGGCTAACGTATGGACACTGGTGTTTGCCAGTGAACCCGCCTGCAATGGAAGGATTTCTTGTGTTATCCCATTATACTGTACGGTGTAGTGGCTGGATCGACAACGGACGAATGTTCGAGTGTTATGTGTGATAGCGTCACATGCGGCTGGCGACGAGGTGGTTAGGCATCAGCAGGACACCATGCAAGAGAACAAACAAACAAAAAAAGCGTAGCATCACCATAAGTGACACTGTAATGATTAAATCATCTGCAAGAAAATCAAAAGCTTCTCAAAGGTCGACCCTCTGTATTTGTTTATCGAGGTCGGCTTATTTGCTCGATCGACTATTCTTGGATGAATCGAAATATGGATCGATAGTGTTGTAGAGTCGTTGCAGACCCTGACTACTGAACATACCTGGTATATGAGACGAAATAAAATAGAAAAACATATGTAAAAAGTGCTTAATGATATCTTTTCAAGGACGAAGTAAAGTTAAACCAATATTGTTCTAAATATTATATTGTTGTCATAAGGAAAAATTACATTATTTGTTAGTCAATCATTATCATTAAATACTATTCTTCAATTAAGATGTATGATGATTAAATTGAAATTATTTTAAGCCCTGCCATCTCCGTAATTTGAATAAGAACAATGGAGTAGTCAACGTATATGTGTGTATGCTTGCGAGATGCATCTAAGCGACTATACGTTAGAAACCACGTTGTTCTCTGTAATAGCCTGACTATTTCATGATACATATCGGCAGCACTCCTGGTAATATTACAAATGTATTATTATTTTTTAGCCCTATTTATTATTAAATATTTATTTATTTATTTATTTATTATTTTTGAGTAATTTGATAAAAGGTAGCCTACTTCAGGCTACCTTTTATCAATCAGGCAGGAATTAGGCTACGAATGACTCGAAATGGTAGAGCGCCAATTGCGTCAAAATCAAATCGAAATGATTATCCAAACCTTGAAACAACTCTAGGCGATCGATTCATCGTTCCTGATGAGACTGCCCAAAGTGATTTCCAAATAAATAAATAACAGGTGGTCAAAGACGTGCACGCGTTCAAGTAAGCAAGCGAACGTAGAAAGGATACTCAAATATGGACAAAATGATTATCGATGACCCACGGACAAATAGCCTATGTAGCTATTGCCTTATCAATGCTATTCATCTTTCTGTTACTAATATTAATATTTACTTGGCCAAGATGATTCTCTTAATGACAGCAGAAATCGATTCAAACGTTTATCTGCATCGTGTTTACACTTAACCTGTGTAATGCGTGGGCCACTTACATGATCCTTCTCCAGTGACTGCTACAACTGACTTCAGTTTAGCGTGCGGTGACCAATTCGATTTCGTCCTGCCTGGGAGTCATCTTTACCAAGCAAATATTAATAATAAGATGAATAATATTGATAAGGCGTGGGCTGCACTGGCCATTTGTTTGTCGGTCATCGATAATCATTTTGTCTATATATGAGTATTGTTTTTCTCGTTTGTTTGAATGCCCTCGGCAAGCTGTTATTTATTCAACCGCTATCATCGGCGATGCATCAATTTTTTTGGAATGGTTCCGAGATTTGTGTGCTTAAATTGATCGGCAAAATTGTCCAAATTAGCCGACCAAAGCTGCCGTCTATGCTGATGAGTATTGTCATAGCATTAATAAATTACACAATTCCCACAATTGCCTGTTTCTGATCGACTTGAAGTGCAAGCAACTATCCATAAATCTGGTCTTGGCCATCTCAGCTGCTGAGCTCCTCCTAGTTGGAGTGGGTCTTTTGTTCAGCTATCGGCAACTGTAGGCACCACTAAAGTAGAGGTCAATGAGTTCTACGAAGTATTTAACATTATTGTTCCTATTGTATCCCAACACGGTGCCTCCGCCCTGGGGGTGCTATAATGCTAATATTAATGATAATACTACCCATAGTCTTAACGAAGACACGATTAGTCCAAACAAAAAAAAAAGCCGAAATAGCTAATAATAACGATGACGCTCTTGGTGGTGAGCACGAGCTAAGCAAGCAATATTAGCAATGGCGACAGTTAATTATTATCGTCTAATGAAACAAGAAAGCCTTTTATGATTACACAGCTACGGTTTACTCTTATCGGGAATTTAACCATTAGACACTGGACCTCTACCAAGCTCCTCCTCATTGGTTGCCATATTAATCAATTGACCCCCATGTACCACCACGAACACCAGCGCAGTTCAGTCGCCCTCCCTGGAGCGCCTAGCTGTCGCGAAGATGTCTATTACCAATCAGTTATATTATGGTGGCAAATAATATATATATATATATATATATGTATGCCAATTTGTAAACCTTCCACCAGCAGCAGTTGTACAGCTGCTGTCGTTCTACGAGCCTGCAAATTATTTTTGCTGTTCGCACAGCTGCGATTCTCTCGTGTTCCGCCGACTGGGGTCGACCGACGACAGAAGGCATCTGCATCGTACTGACCTCCTCTAGCGGCTTATTCCCGCATAACCACAACCCCATAGCCCCTCCCCGCCCTCTCCAAGAAACATCGTGATCGACGGAGGCGCCTGCTGGTCCTACAAACACTACAAAATGTTTTCGGGCTGACTCTCAGCCAACATTTAACTACTAACTACTACTACTACTATACTCTACTGGTTGTCGAGGGCTGTCAGTTGCCTGTGGCGTTGTCCAACTGCTGCTGCGGCTGATGTGGTTGTTGTGCCGATGACGACTTATGCTGGTATAGTTTTTGGTTGACAGCCGACCGAGAAGGACCAACGGAAAAGGACCAGCCAGCCAACGACGACGACGACGACTCTTGTTATCGTCACTGCTCTTCTTCTTCTTCGCCCCCTTCTCAACAGCGTCTAGCTTCGTAATAGCGCTCTGCAGTGGAGTGTAGGGAGTCATTGAGTTGAAGCAGCAGCCTACGACGATTTCCCGACCCTGCTTCCCCCTGCCCGTTGCTAGGCGGAACACGCAAGAGCGTGCCATTTCGATACGGTATGCTAGCCACGGTAAGTGCGTTGGAGATCCACTGGTCATCAGTCCGTCATCTGCTAGTTTTGGGTGAGATAGAGAGAGAGAGAGAGCGAGAGAGAGAGAGATAGTAGATAGATGGCTGTTTTACTTGTGACGTCGCTGTGAATCGTCTTCATATGTGACTCTGTATATGTCTGTGGGGCTGTGCAAGTGGTATTTGCGGGTGACGATGCCATGACACACCGTGACTGCGTCGATGGAATGACACGGCCAGGCCAGAGTTCCACCGAGGGTTAGGCAGGGAACCAGCCTGTCTGCCTGCGTGCCTGCATCTGTTTGGCCACCGTCGACGCCGCCACGAAAGACGAGTGCATCTGACAGATACACGAAGGGATCGGAGCCGTCGGCGACGTTGGCGTATCGTCCATGCTGAAGTCAACCGCCACTGCACTGGTCTTGATCTGATCTCGTTGCTTGTCTTCTTCATTGGTGGGTTCGCTGGCTGGCTGGCAGGCAGGCTGGTTGCTTGGGTGTTGTATGTCCGTCCGTCCGTCCTCTCGTTGTTCGACTCTTGGGGCGGGTACAGTTCGTTACCCGTTCCGACGGGCGCGTTCATGTGTGCATGCGCTCCTGTACGCGCGGTGACTGGCCTGTTCGTTTGTTTCTTATGTAGATCAGGTATAGTACTAGGTATGTGTAACCATGTGTCTCCGAAGTATGCGCGTCATATGTTGGTGTGAGTCTTTTTGCCGGAGAGATGGGGACGATGCAGCCAGCGAACGCCTTTGGGGAGGCTCCTCAACACTGACGAAGGGCGGTGGCTGTAGCGGGGCCACTTGGGGGTGTGGGACGTTTGTGGGGTTGCGGTGGTTGGTAACCCGGCGCGGCATAGCTGCTGCCAAATGAACTCAGTCGGATAGCCGGGGAGCTAGCTAGCTAGATAGCGATCGGGGCCACGGGCAGGGGGCTAGATTCAGGACGGCTCGGCGTAAAGGGCGCGGCGCCGGCAGGTCATTGCAGCCGGCGGTTCAAAGCGGACAGGCAATCAATTATGGATAGAGCAGCCGGAGGATCTGCGGAGGGGGAAACGGGACATTCAGAAGGGGAGGCGGCAGGAGTCGGATCCAACGGATCCCGATTCAGGGACGCTTCAAGGTTTGGTCGACGTGAGAGCCTTGGAGCAGGACTGGCTCGGTTTGGGTCACTGTAGAAAACATGGAGGACAAATTCGCGGGAGATGGAGAGGGATGAAACTGGGGGGCAGTGACTCGACGCGGGCCAAAGGTTACGGGGTGTCATGAGCGGTTAGGGGTATAGCAGAGATGAGATGAAGTCCCAGTAGGATGGACTGAAGTCGCACACGACGGCGACACAGACGACGACTATGGCGGCAACCACTGCAATAAGGTTGGGCTCTAGAAGCGCCGAAACTGCTGATGCAGCGACCGCTGATGGCTCAGGCCAGAGACTCTGGCCACCACCTATCCGTCAGCGTACGATGGTATCAAGTGATCCCTGCCGAATGACTGGAAGGTCTACAAAAGGCATTGAATTGAGACGGCTCCAGTTGGCGATGAGATTTAAAGGTAAAATATTGCTCTTCGAAGCCTGTTGAGGCTGTCGCAATGAAGAGAGAGGTATAGTGAAAAATATGCCTTTACACATAGTACCTTCGGAATATTCATTCGAAACTAATATCGTTTTCTCACCATTGTCCCTCCTAACGTTCATACCCTATCTGTTTCGAAAAAATGACTGAATCATATACATTGGGGTAAGTCTGCTTTAAGAAGCCGTCAATTACGAAAGGTATAAGCCCCAGGCATGGATAGTGTTCATTATTCACTTGTCGTAGATAGAGTGAGAGAAGAATAGATAAACATAGAGGGATACACATTAAAATACAATTCTCAGTTCGTCGGACCACAGTGGAGATCGAGAAATACGAACGATAAGTCGATATGCGAGAACATTAATGATCATTTGCCTCCTCCACTGCTGCTCTCGCTCTCTCTCTCGTTCTGAAATTAGTGGGCCTGTTATTTTTTCCTTAGTTTGATGCATTTTAGGAACTTCTACTTTATTCTATAATCGAATAAAAACGCATAATACGTTGGCGTATAAAGCATTGCATATGATTGTATGCATAATTGCGTCAGCATTTGTAAACTGAATAAACGTACCAACAGTGTGGCATTTCCGAAGCAAAACCGCGAACGACCGACCCCGGTCGACATTACGCAATATCGACCCCCATTTACAGAATTCAATTCGCGGAAAACGGGGTTGCCTTCGTCGAGTTCCGCCGTTAATTCTCTTCCCCGCTATTCGGAACTTCGAATTAGTGCGTGTGCCAGAAACATGAGATAGCCGTCACGTGCTCAAGTGGAGATGAGCAGTTTAGTCAGCATCGTTCAGCCTCGAGCCAAAAGCAATTCCACGCGCCCTTCCCACAATTCACCCTAAATTCATTAATTTCATGCGAGCAGGTTAATAAGTACCGGGTATAAGTCATCCGATATGGATCACTTCTTTCCCACATCTAATATAATTTCTTTCTTAATCTTTTAATATCTTTAGAGTTGACTCAATAGTGGCTACTGAGTTATATTTAAGATACCCTCAGCCACCCCCAAGCACCACATTACGTCATACCCCGTTGCGGTAGATTTGTGGTAGAACCGAATGCGATTTCACCAAACCTAGCGAACTATACGCCTGAGACGCGTGCGCCGTGATCAGCGATCACCACTGTGATTATACGATCGCGTTACCGTCTCAAAGATTAGAACTTATGAAGACACGAAATAACATTATAGTAATGTTGTTGCATATTTCAAGATGGCAGGCCACGCGCGACATTTCTATCCATTGCCAATGATGACGTATGGGATAAGGAGACGAATCGTGCGAGGCGCACAACCCTTCACTATTATGCATCATCCTGTGAGACAACATCGCTACACGAGAGCATCCATACGCGTGTTTGCTTATTTGTTTTCGGGCCTCCGATGGCAGGGGTGCATACGATGAATACATCTGCTCAGATAAACTCGCGCGAAATGATGGGCGACGTAGCATCAATTCGATGATATATTGTTAGTATTATTATTATTATTATTATGCACACCGACAAAGCATCGCTTACTTGTTTCGATGGATAATAGAAAAAAAAATCAAACCAATTGCTTAATGTAAACCAAAGCAAAATCTACCACTATAACAAATATGTAGTTATTTCGTTAGATTCGGAAATTTCGGTACACAGTATTTGTTAGGTCGTTCAGAGCTGTTTTGGACATCGAAAAACGTCGAGAATCTCTTAATAAAAAACAGGACTAAAACTATGGTTTTTAGTAGGTGTCAGAGATGCTCTCATTTATTATTCACGCAGCGGAGTATCGGCTTGCATTGACGTTGACAAACCCACGATTACAATTTCCACTGACACCCATTGTAAGTATAGTCATCTGTTTGGGGCCAGACCTATTCGGCACTGCCAATGAGGATAGCCTATCTTCCGTTCGAAGACATTTCGTTGTCTGCTCCTTCTCGGGGGGCGCGGAACAAATGCACCCAATTCTTTGTTGCTTATGCTACTGTGGGTCACACTTAGAATATGCCACACGTGTTTCGACCTGCGCCGGAGTCAATTCGCCGAGGACCCATTTTGTATTCTTCCTGGTCAACGTTTTCGTTATGACCACGTAACATGTGGTGTATGGAATATCGGACAGGCTGAGAAAGAGATTATTACATCCGACCGCTAGTTGGCTCAAAAGTTCCAGTTACTGGTCACGAATCGTTCGTTCGTGAGATGTTCTGGCGCGAAGTCGCTTCCTCCACAGTTCGTAGCGGTCCAGCTACCCTTCCTGAATCGATCACACCAGTAGCAGTAAACGTTTTACTGAGTAAAGTACTCCCTGTCTAACATTTTCAATAATCGTCGATAAAATTCACTCGGGACTGTTCCTAGAGGCAACAAAACTTCGATCGGGGAACACTGATCTTCAGTACTAAACTGTGTCTCAGCTTGTAGATTCATGCATCTTCTAAGGCAATAAACTAGCGCTGACCTACATGTTGAGCAAAAGCCTCAAGTATAAAAGGGCCAAATCTCATCTGGCTCTGACGATCACTTCGAAGGTTATCAAAGCTATTTCGATGTACACAATTCGGCGAACGATCCAGTAATCAAGTCAAGGCACAGTTTTTATTAACCCCTTTTCGCTGCAGAACAACCAGGTGCTCCTGATAGAAGTAGACTCCTGCATTCGATAAGCCTTTGAACGACATTCGTGGGTTGAAACAAGTGGTGCAATTGAAGTTTGTCCCATTTATAATTTCCCACCACTCCCTCGACTCAGATCCGTCAACCAATAATAATAAAAGTGCTTCTATATAAGACATCAGTTGCGGGTGGCTGAAAGTTGCCAACTATCGATGCCTGTGTCGATTTTGCCATGCAAAATTAGTCCACTAACTCCATGGGTGGCTGTGCGCGGGGCGGGGGTTCGTCTGCATGGCTTGGCATGGCTTGATTCGCCTGTGGAACAGAAAGAGCCTCCTTCGTGCACAGTCACTTCTGACTGCGAGCAAGAGGCCATTAAGCTGCGCCGGCGCTGATGCGTTACCAATTCGTCACAGGGAACGGACGGCCACGCCCGTGGTCTCTGCTTGCGCTGTTGCCACGGCCTCAAGAGCACTCAGTGGTCTTGCACTCTTGTTCGGCGGCCTCATTTCGTTTTGCGTCTGCAAAACTCTGCGGGCCGACAAAACTGCGTCTGAAAACTCTGCGCCGCCTTCACGACCCCAGCTCTGCAGCTGGGGCAACCGAAGGCAAATGTGGAACGAGTTCGCTTGCCCACTGAGGCTGGGGGTGGCCGACGAAGCGACGGTGAAGTATAGCCACCAGTCAGAAAACTCAGTGCCTAGCCGGAAGAAACGATGTATATAACTTATCGAGTTGAACTGATTATAGCGATTGACTTGGATGGCACTAGAAGACGACGAATGACGAGATTGTCTCGTGTGATGCAGGCTGAGCATAACCAATGAGAACAACGGAGAGAAAACGCCGATATGTTATCGACGGCACAATTGAACCAGTGCATTGAATATACAAATCTATACAGGTTTGAATCGGGTTAGACATAAGTTAACAATTAAATTGGGAATTAAACGATCACCTTAGGCATACGCTTTTCATAGCGGGAACAAACCTAGCCACAATGAATATAGTTATGCGATGCTAGATAACTGCCACTTTGTGCTGGAAGAAACTACAAACTTAAATAGAGATACATTGACACATGATCTTATCGAGTTACGCCTTCGCTAAAGCACGGGAAACTTCACGTAAAAATATATATATACCAATTGCTACCTATAAATAAATTTTCCGGGCTAACCCAGAGCCAGACATTTAACGCCCACGGTACTTGCTACCTAACGAAACCTTCTTGGCCCTGCTCGTCGTCGAAATTTAACGGCTAGGACAACTTTCAATTATATCTGCCGAAAGTATCTGCTGCCATAGACTTGCGTCAATATTCTGTTCGTTTATATCAGAATATTGTTTACATTCAATGGCTTCCTCGATCTTTCACCAGTTGATTTCACAAAGACTTGAAGCAAGAAGCTGTAGAAGAAGCCTACTAATCAGACACGCGATTGTTTCCTCCCTCTAATTAATAGTAGTAGTAACTAGTAACTAGTAATTATAACAAATATCTACCTGAGCAAGTACACATGAGTCATATCATCTCTTAATAATTGCTTTATTGACACTTAGCCCCACACACAGATACCAAAAGACAAGCAAATGCCATCCACCACAAAGCAGTTCGGCTAACGAACTCATACGAATGCGCTATGCATTCGCCACGCATCAGCGTCTTGGAACAGCGTTCAGTCATCACTGCAACCCCTCTTCCAGTGCGAATTTAGCGAACTCTTCGACGTGTAGCGTTTGCGACAGAATTGACAAGAAAATGGCCGTTCGCCCGTATGCGTTCGTTGGTGATCATCCCTGTTGTACTTACTTGAAAAACGCCGCTTGCAGAAACCGCATTCGAAGAGTGCTCGCTTCGCGGCATCGTGTAGACGCATGTGTGTTCGCAAATTGCTCGACGAACTGAACCGCACTGAGCACAGCCTACATTGATGGGGTCGTTTGCCGCTGTGGTGAAGCATATGACGGTCAACATGCTCCTTGCGTGTGAATGTCTTCGAGCACATCGTACAGCCATAGGGACGCTCGCCTGCGTGAACTGTCCGTTGGTGGCGGGTCACGTGAACCGGATAGCGAAATTTTCTGCCGCAGTCGGGGCACTCAAGCCGTTTATTGGCGTCGTCGGAATCTTTGGCGCCGACACGATCGAACGATCTGGCGGTCGTGTCACGAACAGCCTTTGTGAGGTCAGCAGCTCTTCTACTCAATGATTGAGCATATGACGACACTCTGGGTTCGATTGTCGCTCGGAACTGGCTTACTTCTGCTATTTGTTTAGGTCCGCTGCGCTTCGACCGACGACGGCTTCCACCGAAGGCGAGCGAGTCGGTAGACACTTCACTATCCGCCTCATCCTCCTGAGAAGAGACACAATATTCTGAACAACATTTATCGTCTTCGTTGCTGCCACCTTCGGTATCCTCGGTAACTTCCTCGCTAACGTGATCCACTGTCGATGATAACTTCGTACCGGAATCCGGCTGTGATGATGACGGAGAAATAACCGCTTGGCGTCGTTCCAAGCCCCGCCGAAAGTATAACTGTGTCCTCTCCGTGAGAATTTGCCGTACTTGATTTACGTCAAGCGCGTGTACCGCAAAGTCTGTGGGTGTATACCGCACATCTAAGTTGTACAGATTGTCCAATGAGCGTTGAATGAGCATTATTGACAAAATTTAACGCTAATAAAACCGTTCAATAAAGTAGAAGACTTCTTCACATGCACACGGGACCAAGTCCGGGGTTCAATTTCGGCTTGGATAGCATGAAAGGCTGTCAATAATAATAATAATAATAATAATATTACCATGTAGGCTTGTAAACAATAACAAGGCTTGAACAATGTGATCAGTGAACAGCCTGCAGCTCTACGCCTATCATTTGATGAAGGGTAATCGCGTCATTTGCAAATCTTTCATCTCTAGCTAGTAGCAGAGAGAGGCTACACTGCGAGCACGTGCACAACATGTGAAATGCCGCACGTCGGGCGAACATGATACCCTTTGATTAGTAACCAGTGATCCGCTATCTACCTTTTGTTGCTGTTAGCTATTGTCTGTATCTTCAGTTTTCGTTTTGGGTCAACTGGCGCAATTGAACACCAGGACGCCGCCTTGGAAGCTTGGGAGGATTTTGCCTCGGATTTCGTGTCGACAAGATACACTGCGGGTTATGAATTGAAGATGAATTAAACAGTCGATAAATGACGGAGCTTTGTTCGAATTTCATAATGAAATATAATACATGATAGTCATGTACTTGGCGCTCGGTGAGGATGAAGTCAAATTGTCAATTGTGACGATGTTCGTTTACCTTTAAGAGTAATTAGCGATCAAAGACTGTGGAGTGACGCCGAAATAGATTTATTGATCATTGGTAATCGCTTATGGGCGACGCCAGCTTATTCGGCTGCTATTTGAGTCTCCGAATACATCAGCATTACGGAAAACAGAACAGAACCGATGTCGCAACAGCAGGGCACCCTTTGCAGCAGGCCGAGTACATGTCAGAAGTGGTACCAGCTGGTTCCACGGCAGACACCGAACTTCGAACAGGCCATCTGTGCTAGTGGCGAATGACTAATCGTTGACGGCTCCTCTAAGCAGCCTTTTATAGTGTTTGACGCTATAAAGACCGATAGAGTTAGCTATTAGGAGGCCACCTGCCTGGCAGCTCCTTGAGCAGTAACGGTACGGTATCAAATTGACGACCTCAGCCGCCCCACTGCCCTGTACGCCCTGGGAACGCAATTATCTTCAATTCGGAATGGATGATGAGTGGTGCAAGGAACTAATCATATTCGTGGCCAAATTTCGCAAATATATATATATATATATATATATATATATATTGACTATCGAGACTATCGGACAAAAGATCATATGCAGGCACCAAAACGAATCATTGCATTCGGAAAAATGCATTCGAGGTATACTGCAGCCGAAGAAAACTATATGAGCACAAAAATATCGGCCATTGATGCAGACGATGTCATTATCACCATCGACAACTGAGTTCCTCGATTGATACTATCTGAACACTCGGAACTATCACACACACACATATGTACACGAACGCCAAACAGACTTTGGTTTCTGTGTGTCCTTAGACTGTTCACGCACGAAACCCCGTTAGTGGTTTGCCCGGGCTTTAATGGGCCTTGGTATACAACCCTTCTCTAATACCTACACGTCGTTTACTAAGTACATGAGCGTATTACACCCGTAATATAGTCGGAGATGTTTCGCCGCCGTTGTCGTGCCGAGACACGTTAGTGGGCCAGATATCAGCAGCCGGCCGCCGACTCGCTAATCTCGAGAGCTTCCAGGTAATATTAACACGAGCACTTGTGCTAGCAGCTACCACTGCCTGCGAGAACGATGCCAGCAGGGGATCACCCACCACCACATAAAGAGCTTCGGGCATTCGACTCGATCCGGGCTGATTTCCGGACCGAGCAGGGTGGCACTGGCGAGTAGGGGGAACGTCTCCGGATACAAAAAGTGCTTGCAATCAACCTTATCTACTATTTGGACAAAGGAAGATGATCGACCCACGTTCGAATGAGCCGACGGAACAGGGGATTCCTTCGTCGTAATATCAGCCACCAATATTAGCCGGCAGCTCATACACAACGTACTTACTGGGTGGGTGTGTTGTATTACAGACGCAGTTATTGCCGTTGGATAGGGCACGCATACATGTATATATATATATATATATATATATATATATATTAGCTGGAGAACACGATTTTATTTCATCACCGTTACGTTCCGACTCACCGCAAACATATTTTCAAATTCATATATATATCTATGTAACGGTGGTGAAATCATATCGGGTTGTCCAGCGATTCAACTCTAACTCTGTACAAATACACGATGAATGAGACAATGAGCTTATTAGAAAACGATCACTTTTATTTGTACGCGCCGCTGACAGAGCAGGTAATCTTGATTCATTTGCTTTCGTATGATTAATGAGTACCACTGTATCTGCAAATATGGTGAATACGGTAGCGGTGTATAGCATGGCTAATCCTGATCGTATATCAAAAAACGTACGCGGTGCGGCTCTGGAAGACTGCACACCGTTCTACCGTACGATAACGAATTATTGCCAAACAGAAATCTAACTTGGAGAATATCGTCTGTTTATATCCGAGATTGCGTTTGCCGATTTCAATTGTTGTACAGTTCAAGCGTCACCTGAAGACAACAGATCCTACAGAATGGTACACACACTAAGAAGAGTTTTCTTCAGCAAACGCTTGTCATTATCATCATATCACGGCGTTCTCCTTAGCCAGCAAAACCTAACCCTCCACCCTGGCCATATTGGTTGCCACCCTGTGCGTACTGTCCCTTAGAGAACTGATTGCCGTAGGCGTTTTGTCCAGCAGCCGAAGCCTGGCCGGAACTCTGCGAGAGGCCGAAGTTCTCGGAGTGACCATACTTCTCCCGGTTGCCATAAACATTGCTTGACGACGAACCACGATTGTAACCGAATGCGCCTTGGTTATTAAAGGCACCTGAAGAAGTCAAACGCAAATGGTGATTAATTAATAGTATAATGATACTATAATCTCCATGGTACATGAATTCTGTGTATAGTCCTTTTGCGTACTCCCCCATATGCGAGATATATTACAGCGAGACATAAGCGCTAATTATTTTATGGTTTTCTTGAATTTGCAATTGTTTCCTACGGGCCCCTCCCCATTTCACGGGCTGAAATTAATTTGTATTCAAATGGGGACTCCTCGTTTACCAAAATATAATACTATCAAATATATATATATTTATTCAAAATATAATTATTGCCGAAATGCTTGCTTTAACCAATTGGTATAAAAATATACCGAGCCAGTCTACTGCAAAGTTGAGTGGCGTTTGTGAGTCGTCAAGTCGGCTCCTGCTTAAAACACCTCATCTTATTTTAAATGATTCAACTGATCACGTTGGAACAACAGTGGTCGAGAAACGATTAGTGGTTATCTGCATATATAGTTATGAGTTGGCGTTCATTGACACCAGCAGCAGCAGCACATGGGGAACGATTCTTTTAGGGGAGAACAGAGACTCGCTTTTTGAAGTCTATGACCATAGACACGCGTATATCGTGGTACAGAGTTGACAACTCGGCTTTTAGACATTTATTATTTGTCGGTTCTGTAGGCTTTGATATGCCTGTACATCAGAAGAAGTAGCACTTTAAAAAAGGGTCACCCATTTATGTACATTGATAACGTGTCAGTACTAAATCTATTTACTTATACATCTCTTCACTCATGTTGACCAACCTTCGCACGAGTCAACATCATATTTATTTATGGTCAACGAGATGATTGGTGGTACTGTTGGATCACAACGAATTTAAACAGGAGAAATCAGCTGAAGTAACACGGAAGTACTTCGGAACAATGGTCCAGGTAAAAACAGCTCCAGATCAAAAACAAACCTGACAAGAAACAGGCCGACAAGTAGGGTTGAACAATATGATCTTACCCGAAGCTCCAGATCCCTGCTTGTAGCCCTGGTTGAAATGGCCACCAGCTTGGCCACCTCCATAGCCACCTCCATAACCACCACCATAGCCGCCACCACCATAGCCGCCACCTCCGTAACCTCGACCAAAGCCAAGTCCGCGCTCTTCAACGGCCTCTTTTGTGTCTTCCGCAGGCGCCGCTGCTGTCTCAGTCGTCTTTTCCTCAGAGGCCGGAGCAGCAGACACGGCTACAAGGCACATGCCTACGACAGAAATCTAAGCCACCATGTAGACGAAATGCAGAAAGGGAGAGAGAGCTTTAGCCTATTCCCCATAATTGCTGCCAAACAGTGGGGATAGATTATACTAACAAAGGCAAACGTTTGCGACAATTGCAAATATTCCTTTGACTACGATAGTTCCCTTAGAGCTAGAGGACATTAGACGAAACAGGAAATTAAATATCCTCAAGTTTCACACCTCACAGTATCACCTACCAATAAAATTCATAATAACCGCTATAGGCAAAGCATATCGAATAACATTCGATCAATGTAGTATAGTTTCATTTAATTACGAGTACTTACAAAGAGCTTCATTTCTTTAGAGTGCGCGAAGCAGGTTGAACGATTACACAAGATCCAGACGCTCGGAGAGTCTCGGTTCTTACTTTTATATTCCAGCTCACCCTCTTGATCCCAGCTCTCATCGGCTATGATTCGACTCGCTCTTGCTGTTAAGTGCTCTCACTCCTGTCTCTCGCATCCTGTTGTAGCTAGTCAACGCTATTTTGACCGCTGGTCGTTGATTCCCGCCACCGCCGCCGCTGCTGGCTTCCTGTTCGCAATGTGAACAGACCCTGTAAGTCGTTGCCCCTTGTGGCGTTTTTTTTTTTTCGACATCATCTCTACACACTATTTGTGGACGCTTTCTTTGTTTGGGCCAGGTCGAGGTGGGACTTTTCAAGTGAGCCCACGTCATGACGATTTTCCGCTGACTGATGTACAAACCTCTGTGGAAACACTCTGCCGTGTTAACGGGTGGCCGTAATTTGTACCGTCGCAGCATTCTCACGCGTCCTGTCCATACGTATCCGATTGGCCTTTTGAGATCGTCTATCTACCTGCTGAGCTGTCAGTTTGTGACGAACCCTCTCTTAATATTTGGCTAGCGAATGCTAGCTACAGTGCGCTGATCGTAATGATGCTACTTGGGGTATTATTCTGTGCTGAAATTGTTGGTTTTGGTTGAATCTTCTTTTCCATACTGCATGATATACTTCTAGTAATTGTTATGATATGCGTTTATTTCGACTTAGTGATATAAGTGAAGAGTCTACGTTTACAAAGAAATATACACAAAGGAATTTATTTATTATACATTTAATATTATCACATATATATATATATCACAGATTTACAATTTAGCGACCAAAGCCAAGCCCTCCCCCTTGAGCATACTGGTTGCCTCCCTGCGCGTACTGTCCCTTGGCGAACTGGTTGCCGTAAGCATTTTGGCCGGCGGCAGAGGATTGTCCCGCGTTCTGAGCGAGGCCGAATTGAGTCGACTCACCGTAACGTTCCCGGTGGCCATACGCATTGGTCTGGGATGAACCTTTGTTGTAGCCGAACGCCCCCTGATTCTGGAACTGACCTGTAAAGGTGTGAAGAACCATTCGGACAACGTTAGTATCGTACAATATCACTTATAGATGGTCAGACATCATGCGTGTCGATGGCGGTGCGCCACACTCATTTCTAAAGTGTTATAGAGTTATTATTTTAGTGTTGAATAGGTATTTCTACGTAATTTGATAATAGGGATATTTTTTACAACCAGTAGAACCTAAATTTGAAGAGAGAGAGAGAGAGACAGCAGCACCTACCCGAAGCTCCAGAGCCCTGCTTGAATCCCTGCTGGAATTGTCCTCCAGCGTGTCCGCCTCCATAGCCACCTCCGAAGCCGGGCCCGCCACCATGGCCACCGCCGAATCCTCCACCATAGCCTCCGCCATAACCGGGACGAGCAAAGCCCCCATGGCCTCGATGGTGACCGAAGATGCCCCTCTCATCGACACCTTCCTTCTTGTCGTCGTCAGAGGAGGCTTCCTTCTTGGCAGCAGCATCATCGCCGCCAGCAGCAGCAGGAGCAGCTGCTGCAGGAGCGGCAGCGGTGTCCTTACTGTCGGCCGCGGCACCCTCCGGCGCTGGGGCAGAACTGGCGGCGAGAACGCACACCGCAGCAAAGACGATCACCTAAAAACCCACAGAGGAATACAGGCTCTTGTATAAATATCGTGGTGCATTTCTAGGCTATGCAATCAGATTCAAGGCAGCAACAACGATCTCTTTCATACTGATGAATGTATTTTGCACGACTCGACTGATTCGCGACGGGACTTGAATGTCGCCATTCAACACATTTTTGACCACTTCTGAGATTGAAGGGTAGGGCACTATGATCAAGTTGTGCGTAACGATAAGCTTTACTTTTTGCGCCGGCATTTGCCATATAATTGTTGAATAGTGGATGTACGACACTAAGATTAGACTTCAGTACGGTGAATCGAGGTGAAGACAGCTTGAACCATTGGCAAGCGACATCGTGACGCAGTTTCGCGCTTGTGTTTGTCATACATCGTGATTGGGGAGCATATTTCAGCAATAAACTAAATGATATAAAAGTAAATATTGAATAGTTACGTTTCATACAAAACGTTACTTTTTTGCATAAATCCTAAAAAAAACACAAAATAATACATATGCTCATTATCATCAATTAAATTAATACATAAGCAAAGTCACACATGCACTAAAAACAAGCAATATATCGTTTATACAGCATTCATATACTGCGAACAATACGTGTCTCGGTATATTTCACGTTTGGCGAGTGCAGTCGTCACCCACGTTTATAATTGACTAATAAATTCAGCGATTTACTTAGTATATCGTTAATTTTTGCTTGCCTGATCTCACATTTCGATAGACATAGCCAGCGCTAATCGAAATTCGTTAGCTAGCTAACCCTAGACTTTGGAGTGGTGATCAACATATATTCAACATATATATTCCAACGACAGCAAATATCTATAGAGAGATCTAATTATTTAGTATATTCATATCATGATACAGTGAGAGACGCTACTCACAAAAGCCTTCATCGTCCTTGTCCTGGTATTCGCCTGAATTGCCGTCTCGAATGCTGCACTCCGTACGGCAGCTATCACCACACAAGAGGACAATCACTGAGAAGACACGAACAGAAGAAGATCGCCACTGTGCTTTTGCGCCGTCTGCCAAGCGGCTTTTTTATACGTCAAGGATCCTGTTCCAGCTCCGCCTCCTCTCCCAGAGGAAGAAGCGTCTATGTGTGTGTGTGTGTATAAACGTGTGCGTCCGAACGTGCGTACATATTTGACGAGCTGCTGTGTGTGCGTGTGTGTGCATTTAGCGCTGTCTGTTGGTCTGCCTGTGTGGCGGTCGGGCCGGCCGGCTGGCTGGCCGTCCCTCTCTGCATATCGTCAAATCACTTCACTCTATAGACAGATAGATAGATACTCGGTGGTACTCGCCCGGTGCTACCTTCCGGCATAGCCAGCGATACAGATACCAGTGTCAGTGCTATCGAGAGAGTTCATGTCGTCGCATCTTCTGGCCAAGGCCTCCACCGTTCTTCCACTCACCTCGACTCATCGTATACTCACTGACCAATGGTTCTGCTGGCGGCCATCTGTGACTTCGCAGCGGCGCTCATTGGAGTCAACAGCGAACACGAACAGGGCAGGCACAACGTCACCTTGTTCCATGTCATATCTCCTCCGGCAGTTTGAGCCACGAGAAGTGGTCTGGCAGTTTCCCATACTATAGCAGTTAGGACAACAATAACAACAACATCACGTCGAGGAGCGATCGGCGGACAGTGTCGCCAATCGGAGTCATCGAACTCTTCACCGCCATTTGAGATGCTTGGAAACATGGCCAAATTCATTCGGAAACAGAGCAAGGTGTTGCGGCCTGCGCACGTGCGCCCCGATCTCACGATCATCGATCTGCAAGACTCCACACCCGTGTCTTGATTGTCGCGTTTACACAACGATTTTCGAGCCTCGCTACAACCACCAGCTGAACTGTCAGCATTACCATTAGTGTACTCTTGAGGACTAGTTAAAATAAACAGCGCATGGGGATTGTTCAAACATTTAATGAATATTTACGGAGTGGAAAGTAACCATTTTATTAGGTGTATAATTAGCAAAAAAAAACCTTACGCCACCGTAAGGATAAACCTTAAGCAACTGCGTAAAACCTGTACACGAGGCTCTTTAAAACAAAGCTAACCTTCGAGCATAAAGTTTTCGTTGAGGGCAGTAAGTCACGGCAACACACAGGTGCATTCAATTATGGACTTGGAAGATCAAAACAGCTTAACCCGATCTGCGCAATCTATATGTAATTAGAGCCTTAGCAAATGGAGTCGTATCATTAACGACTCTGGCTGTCGATAGCAAATAAGCATTGAATCAGTCGAAACAGCTATGCGAACATTTCTTGTACATACATTATATATTCAAGAAAAGGCACGCTACCTCTATTGAAGTCTCCCATTCAGTTCCAGTCTAACAAACCATGCTATCGCAGTACATTCTAGTAATAATATATATTTTATACCAGCACTTAGGACACAGCACGAGGCACAATTCGACAAACGCGTAACGCGTATTGTAGAGTATTAACAAAAAAAGATGGAATTTATATAATTCCAACATACATCCTTTAGCTATTTATCCCAATGAAATGTTTTCTCAAGAAGAAATCAATACAAATTCAGCACCCAGTTAAAGCAGTTAGCAGTCGTAGTGACTAAGGTAGATAGAGATATCCGGTTGAGTTCAATACAGTTCTATTCGAAGCCAACAGTATCATACGCTAGCAATGATTAGACAAAGTGATAACGATTACTGATACCACAACACTTCGAGTTTTAGATAAGGTACGGCAGTGGCCATAACAACAAATTGTTATTGTTATTATTATTCCTTCTAATAACTACTATTAATTATTATCATTATTATTATACGATATTATTTATTGTTATTATATTATTTCCATATTTTAATATTTCTCTCCACAACGCATATGACAACTGGCTTCTGTTTACGATACAATTCTACATACATTACTACCAAACAGAAGTCAGTAGCTTCCGAAACCGCTGCAATGGTGACAGAAGCATCAACAGCCGCAACAGTGCAATTAACTGGCACGTTAATATTCCCACAGGCGTACGCGTACTCCAGTCGTTCATCACCGACGACGTCTTTAGCTGTTGGGGAGGTCCACTGTCCCGCGTATGCAGTCGTGATATTAACAACACTTGTAGAGCCCTTTCCCTCCCGCATGTACCCATGCTACTCGCTCGATAAAACGCAACCCAAGGCGCCAAAATATATCGAATCGCAGAAGAGAAAAACCCACCGCCGCTAGCAAAGCTGGATCGCTTCCAAAGGGAACGCGGCACCAGTCCGACTGCCTTCGCAGAGGTATACAAACGCGCATGAACACATAGACAGACCCAGAGGAAGCGATCGACGGACGTCATATGACGTCAGACAAGATCACACATGCCACCGAAAATAACGACACTTCTGCCGCGGTGGTTCCAGCGCGGTTCGCTGGGCAATTTGACACTGACCGACAACTAGCGCGTACCGAGAGAAAATTAGAGCGCCCACATGTTGAGCACTATCAACACTGGGTGCACTATCTAGAATATAGGAGTACCTAGAAATGAATACAGCAACAAGTGGCATCTTATGATTTCTTCTGTCATTATTACGAGCATCGACTGACGGAGACCGGTTACTGCGAGCTGACGTCTTTCAGAGGGCGTACGTTTACGTCACGCTTGGACCAATGATCATAAATGAGCCCTTTATTGGCCATTATTGGTATTTTTCTGTTCATGTTGATCTGTTTTTTTCTTATCTAATTATTACTATTGATTGTCTCTTCTGCGCTACTTCCTCCAAAGCCGCGAACTTGTTTAGGAATGATAGACATTGACAAATTGGAGGCATGACGACCAAATCGACGATAAATTTGAATGACGGCGACAACAACAGCAACGATGTCGCATTGCGGTAATTTCCCAGTACGTCATCGACACTTCGGTGAGGCCGACAAACGTTTTCGCAATGATAACTCTATTTACAATTGAATTAGTCTCCGATCCATCGAAATCAATGCAACCTCGTATACAAAAATATATACTATGCTGTGAATATATGTGTGTATATATATGGTACGCCACGTACCTGAAGTAATACTAATAATAACAATAATTATATATAAAGAATGTATGTGGTAATGTATTCAGTATATATATATATATATATATATATATATGCGTCTCCGACTGTGTTAGGCTGACATGTGGTCGTCAACTACGAGAATCGTTGCATATGATCTGTGTAATCGTCAGTTAAATTGCATAGCTTATCAGTATGGGAAGAGATAGCCATTAACGTATGCAATCATGGCACAGACTTATAGGTAACAATGCATCTTCTGGAGTTCAAGCCCCCTGATCTATTTACATAGTTGGTTGCCACCTCAAGGGGTCAATACTTCTTGGCAGGTGGACACGATGCTTGTGACTGAGGATACTTCATTGATCTATATATTAATCTTCTCCTTCTCTTAATTTATCCATCTATTAATATCATTATTTTTATAATCACTCGTTTATGATTAGTTGATTGATATGGTACCTGGATATTTGTACACAATCCAGCCGTCCACATCCGCTGGAACAGCGAAAAATACACGCGTATACGAAAGCAACATTAAATTTGTTGTATTTTTACTCCGATGTGAAATATTAAGTGGTCAGAAAGTTGCAATTGAAAAAGAATAGATTTAGAGTTAATAGGTTTAACGTTCACAGTGAGCGAGAGTGAACCTTTCTTTTTCAACTACATACCAACGCTCTGATCGCTCCGTTCATGTTATACTCTGATATGTTGATAGATCACTGCAATATGTTACACTTTCCGTAAAATATTTCAGCACTTTGCAAATCGAATCAACTGGGTTCCAACCGTTCCAAAACAATTAAGTCCAACGGTCACACGAACGTTACAGGAGACCGCTGCCGTCAGAGATAAAGATATACTCACCCAGGAATCTCGAACTGGCTTACATTCTACATGTGCTATATATATATATATATATATATATATATATAGCACATGTAGAATGTAAGTGTATATATATATATATATATATATATATATATATATATATAGCAGGCAGAAATGGCAGCGGAATGCTCTTGTGGGAGTAGTCAAAATGACTTAATGTCATTTAGTTTATGTCGTAAGTCAAATGCCTTCTCGAGGCGCTTGCTAAACAAAATTGACCGTTTGATCTTGTTTAGATTCCCGCTCACATTGGCAGCAATAGGCACCGTCCAGAGACGATGAACGATGCGTTTATATTGGAGCGAAATTGTAGCTCCGTACTGGACACACTACCTCACGAAATTGTTATAGTTCTAAAGCGATATTTTATCTGAAACAAATTATGACCGTATGTATAGCCATGAAAAGCAGGCCCATTTCTGCTAGATCAGTCTTTTGCGTGTAACTATCCCTCACGTGCTCTACACGCGTCTGTAAGCACAACCCCAGCACCTGCCCTGCTTTAGTGCAAGTTCGCTAGTAAAATCGCCCAAATCCAAACATAAAAATCGGTAAGGTCTATCTTCAAATACGGCTGCACAACGAAAGATAAAGTATTCCGAATTGATGCCATCTAACGCCATCTAACATTATCTTTCAATGTTCAGCACATGGTTTGCCGAAATGGCGGCCCTACCTTTGTTCACGCACAAAAGCTAGATTTTGACTGTACTCGTACCCGAATAACAAGTAGCGTTAATTAGTAATGGTCGGGAAGAATTAACAAGTTGCAAGATAAGCTCCGTATATATCTTAAACATGATTATCTATTTCAAACAAGTTCTGTTAGTCAATTTCTAACATGTTTGAAACAAGACGACACTTAGGGTTGTCAAGTACCAAAAAGTGCAAAATTTACAGAAAATCTACATGACTACATAACACAAATGAAGAAGAGTGTCCCAGTACATCAAAACGAATCGTCCAATAGAGCATTACATCTTCAGTGAGTCTATACGCCCATTATTCTCAATACCTATTATATTTAGCACCAATGATATATATATATACACAAAAATCCACTGATCTGCCTTAACAGATTTTCTGAGACCATTCTCAACGGCAACACACGGTACACTATGCCGACGTCACCAGCAGCATAGCACGGGCAGACAAATCCGTACGAGGGCTCTAGTCAAGCGTACGTCGAATTCGAGAAACGTTCGCGAATAATTGTCGTGGCTTAACAGATTAGCGAAAGACATATTATGTACCTGCAAGACGTCGTCTACAATGCAATTGCTGCTCGCCGAGTTACCTCACGGGGCCAAAGTTAAAGTATCACCAGAAATCATCGTCATGTACAGGTTTACCGTGCACCCTAAAACGATAGAGGCAAGTGTAGTGTATGTTGCCGTGATTCGTGAGAATTTTCAGCTCGACTGTGTCAAATGTCCGCTCGGTCACGTTCTCCTGAACCTTGAAATGTTGAAGGGGTTCGCCAGCTGTCGTGTAGTTGTAGCTGCCTAACAGCAGTCCAACGGTATCAGCCTCGTCTTCCAGCCCAAATACCTGTAAATAATAATAAGTAAACACATGAGAAACACTGCTTTAGAGAATATAAGCGATACAAAAAAAAGTGTCTTTTTCGAAGAAGTGCCTTTTGGGTAAATGTTTTTGAGTAATCGTTCGATGTTATTGACAACATTTGACCTAGAGGCACCAGAGGCGTTTGTCTGTGAGCTTGACTCACGATTCTGTTTAGATTTTTGACGTATGAAGCTCGAATCTACATGTGTAAATTATGTCCACCTACAAGGATTCCTCTTCACTTACCTCGAAATTATTCGGGGCCGAATCAATATTTCCGGCGGGCGCAAGAGTTGCAGGAATATGCTCCAATGTAAATGCGTCCACTTTGACACGTCGTGACAGTCGAAGAACTGTAAATAGCATCAAATATGTATTAACTCAAACAGAATTCGGGTACTAAGCTGGTAGTGAGCAGTACACAAAACGTAATTACATTATGCACAAAAATAAA
Organism: Stratiolaelaps scimitus; assembly: GCA_019614645.1. Classification (NCBI taxonomy): domain Eukaryota; kingdom Metazoa; phylum Arthropoda; class Arachnida; order Mesostigmata; family Laelapidae; genus Stratiolaelaps; species Stratiolaelaps scimitus. The sequence continues at coordinate 4,682,179 of JABWDB010000021.1, forward strand.
TTGAATACAAACTATCCAGCAGATATGACCTCCCGATTGAATAACAAGTATTATTATGGGAGAGTACTTTGCTCAGATACTTCTTATTTATCATAGTCTTAATTATAGCACAGTACGCCTCGATTTTTTTATATTTCCTCAAATAGACCGTTATCAGCCACTCTAATATTTTGCTGATTCATCAAACGGATAACACAATCGTCCGAATCGAACTCAAGAGATTCACATAGGCCACAATTGCAGTGGAGCAAAACAATCACCCAGATAAATATATGAACCGGAGAGATTGGTGACCGGAAGACCAGCGACCGTAAATAGTTTCAGCGTTACAAAATGGTCTACAATCAAAGCTGAGCCAAGCCAAGGCCAGTGGTAACTCTGATGGCAACCTTTAGGTTTCAGAGCACAGATGCCAATGACCAGAGAACGTTAAATGTCAACGACCTCTTGCCCTTAACGTGCCGTACTTTATAGGCTCACACAAGGTTCGAAATATTGCATAGCAGTTACCGCTTTTGTCGTAATAATTAGGTAAGGCAATTTTTGTCAAATAAAGAGCCGATTTGATTTCGGTTAACCGAAGACAAATTCTGACTCGTATCATCTACTCGCATGTGTACAAATGTTGTGTGTGTGTGTGCTGATTAAGTTACCTCTAATATTTTCACTAACATATACTCTACGTGGCGCCTGCATTTCGCACACCGGTCACATATACAAACACCCAAGCGGGTTTGTAACAACACCAGTTTCTCTAAAATCAGTCCTATATAACCGACCCCTCAAGATTCTACTTCCAAAAAATTATCCTCAGATATGACACAATATGTTATTCGTTTCCGCTGTATCGAGAGAGAACCAATGTTAGTCGAACGATAGAATGTCCGTACCGAGATACCCGATGCTTCCTTTAAATGGCCAGCACTGTCCAACGGAACGTGTAGGCTGGATGGCCCACCGTGGTGACGGCCTCAGCCAAAACAAGGGCAGAAACCCAAACAAATAATAGCGACCCATAGACATGTCGTATGTTTCCGTACACCGAGTCGATAGAACTGAACCGCCTGAAAACGGTATAAGATCAAAATACAGTTAAACTACTATGAAGTTATCCCATAGCATTGTCCACAGTTTCATTATCATCGTAGGAAGAGAATTTCGTATACAAATAAAGCACCTTCCCAAATAAGTCTCAGCAGGACCACAGAATCGAATGATACCGAAGACGTCGCTGACCTGCACTTTCCAACGCGTAGTCGGCCATGCCGGTTTTGTCCGCGTCGTAAAGCTTCAGAGCGCGGTGTATGGCCGCATTAAGCTCCGACCCGTCCTGGCTGACCTTCAGAGAGCCGCAATCGCATTTCTCCACCTGCGTCTGCAGATGATCCACGCGCCGTGACAGGTGTGCCAGCTGCTTGAGGATCCAATCGCGATTGTCCGCACATTGGACACATGGCGATATGACGGGCGGTACCGAGAAACCACTGTGAAAATAAGCACCAATAACACAACTAGACAATATTAGTGTGGGTGGGCGGCTGTGTGTGTGCATCTATGCATGATAAAATTAACCACCTGATATCAGCAACGGCCACTTTCATGTGATGAGTGAATATCTCTAACGTAATCTAATACCTAGCGAGAAGCGCATCGGGTAAAGGGAATTGCATGTGTCGTGCAGATAGCAATGGATATGAGCTTAGGTGAGTTCATATATTATTGACGTCTATTCTGCCTATCTAGTTTTTGTTCGGTATGAATTGCACTTTGTGTGATTCCACCTACATGCATGCTCAGATAAGGCCGCTATGTTGGTGGGCTATGTTTTACTTCTCCTAAAACGGAAAAGCCGCAAATTGTAGTGATTTCATTCTGTGGTTATAGGTGAGCGACAATTGTACCCCCACGAACGTGTGAAAATATTGGTCAAATAGTCACCTTAATACCTTTAAAAAAAGAACCTCCTCGACATATCCTTCAAAGATTATTTAATTGTAGTTGCCTAGCGTACAGGTATCATGGGCGGCTTTACGATCAAAAGTCAACCAATCAATTTTTTGTCATATGCGATGACTTAGTGCTCCTATGTCAAAGATTAATAACATCAGATAAAATTTTCAGCTCCAAAACAAGCAACAAGCTAATCATAAATCCCCAACCGGGATCAAACTGTACATTTTAAACCTGTTGAACTGTTTTCCGAAGGGGATATTTTTAAATGGCCGTACCCCGAAGCCACCTGCAGCATAATTCACCATAATACATAGAGAAAACAAAGCAGCATTTTATTTATACGAAACGTAACAATATATTGGATATTTATCTCTTAAAGCTGGTAGAGTGATTGTGGCCCCTGCGACAGTGCAAAGGAAGGCTTCGACTAGATTCTGCCTCCTTTCATTGTTTGCTTTAATTCAAACAATTAAACGAGCTCACTCGCAACGATCATTTTTATTATTTATTTACTTAATTGTCCGTCCTTATTCAAGGACTTGTCTATCAGAGACATCGTTGCCGCTTTTCTTCAAACACTCCTGAATGAATGGACTTGATGAAGTTTTAATCTTTACGAAGACTGAGGTTGCCGTAAAGAATTGGCTTCATCAAATCACGATTAGAGATGAACAAAAGTTGGTTATGATGGTGCCGATGTAGGTGTTTTCACAAAAACGTCCCTGCCATCACATCTATATATTTGGATAAGACTGATATCTTTTCATGATGCTTACCTAATCGATCGACTGAATCCACGATATAATTGCAGTGACAAGACGCACATCGGGAATAATATAGACATCCATTACTAACACTAACAAAAAAAATACTATCCAATACCATGCTTCAGTAGCGTTCAAACATCGCGGGCCAGACAGTGAACCACGATGTCGTTGTCTACCTTTAAACTTATTCAAGCGTCGTATATTTCATTCACTTGATATTTTCATCATAGTAAAAAGCGGTATGAAAGAGTCATCCGCACAACCCACAAACATAATTATAACGCGTTCGTTCGCTCAGGTCAACAGCGCAGCGTTTCTTTTCGTCTTAGCATAACTCGCCGTGGCATTGTATTTAAAGCAAGTGTACGTCAAGTTAACACCTTCACAGCACATCCACAGATAACAGCTCTGTCTCCACTGTGCAGTCGTCACCGTTTCATCGTCACTAGGCTTGCTTGAATACCTGAAGTTGATTCCGCCGCTGTCTTGCGAATTTCCAGCAGCATTCTGCCGCTGATGTTGTTGCGGTTGCTGCACTGGTTCTCGCGATGGGTCCCGTTCTCGTTCTTGTACCAACTCGGGTTCTCCTTGACCTCCGATAATGTGAGATACAACCTCAGCGGCGACAGTTTCTTTTTGTGGAAAACACATCCCTTGCGGCTCCTGTTGTCTGCCTTGTTGCTGATCTAAATATACATTAGCACTCCCAGAAACGCACGAAGCTGACCCGAAGTTTCCGGATGAGGCACCCAATGCCGAAGGAGCAGCCTGCTCCTCTGTCGAGCGTCGTCCCGGAAAATGGAGATTACGAAAGTCAAGATCGGGCATTCTGACCTCCAGTCGAGGCAGATTGCCACAAGTAACCATCACGTAGATCAGTGTGCCAACAAGTATACACAACGTCCCCACGGCGACAGGTGTCCGTGCTCTTCGTCGGGAGAGTAAAAGCACATCGAACGTAAATAGCCACGCGTGGACCAGGTAGAGAGCCAGGAAAGGCAAACTAAAACAGAGAGAGAGAGACAGAGCAAAAGATGAATCACACAACTGTTTTAATAACGGGCAATTGTATTTGCAAAATTGGGCTGCTGTCGCCTTTGCCGACTTGATACGATGGAAGACGCTTCCATACTCTCCATGTAAAAAATCCCCGCGAAATATTGATATAAACCCATTTCAAGAGTGTTAAATAATGTGAGTCATTTGGTATCATATATATATATATATATCATATATACCAGTAACGGTCGAAATTCGTATGACGAAAGGGGCACCCTTTTGTATCTTATAATTGTAAATATACATCAAGTAAATCAGTAATGGTGTATTATCATCTGATGATGGTAGATGCTCATACCAAAATACGTCATCATTTAGGTACAACCCCAATGATTAAGATTTAACGTAAAAGTCAGCTTTAAATGTGCTTCTCATACCGTTTAGATATGCACCGAATGATACTTGTATCAAGAGGATATGTCCGTTTGCCGTTTCTTAATAATGCTTCACACATGTTCACTTTGCTTGTGCGCATAGTCTAGCATATAAAAACGTTTCGAACAATCGATATCTCCTTGGCAATTAACTGATAGAGTTGACATCTCAATTAAAGTTCCCGAGCAAATAATCGGATACGTCACGTCACAGACAGACAGCTCTAAAGAGCAGTTATAAGATAGAATGCAACATCGACTGTGACAGGTAATAAAGCAATTGAAGTAAAATCAGATCAAATGGAACTTCCGAAATCGTTTGTCCAATACTGAGCCAGCTCTGACAGCTCACCTTAGCTGTTCATACTGTTAGCAAAATAGGACAGCCAATATATGTATATATATATATATAAAATACTTGCGGCCACAAATATCCTATCCCGAGTGATTACTCAACCAATGAAAACCCACTAAACATTACTTTACGACAGTTACAAACTCACCTTACAATAGATGACCGCATCGTGATCGCTTTGTGTGATCAGTAGTAGCACATTACAAATCGGGTCGAAATACAACTTGGCTCTCTTTTAAGTCCGATTAAGCTTTTCCTCGCGTTCACTACTCCTCACAACCGCTCGTCGAACCGCTGCGGGCTTCTTCTTGTGTGTACTGTTGTACTAATGTAAACACACATAGGGGCGCACGGGGCTGACTCCAAGATGTGTGGACGGTTATCCGAGACAATAACAATAACAACGAATCCGGAGAGGTGTGCCTGAGCTTCAAGAGGGGAGCCAGCTGGTCACCATCAATTCCATTGGGATGGTAGAAACATCTCAATATTAGATACAATACTGAATAGACGAGATGAATCTTTCGTGAGTTACGAGACTGAAAGTGGTGGTGATTTTCGCTCGTTAAATTTGAAAACTTCGAGCACCCGACGGGAGCTTCTGCTATGTTTAAACCTCTATGCCGCCGCGGTATCCGCCATCCGCCGCCGGTTGGCAGGGGTTGCCAAATACGGAACGTGTGAAGGTAAACACCAAAGGTACGAGTGAACTTTTATTTAAAAATGGATTTATTCGGTCCCCTTTGCTCAGCAGCACTGTATGCTGTATTGTGAACTACTTTAGGTTACGATAGGTTTTCGTTGTGGGTGGAAGGCAAAAAATCGAATATATGCAATTGTTTGCTCTATCGATTCGGGTCGGTTTGTGCGCGAAACGGTGTTTCTCTCCGCGAGGCAGCGTGATAGCGGCCTGGTGCCGGTGCAAATTCGAATGTACGTTATTGGCCTTAACCGTAACGTTGTAACATTTGCTGCGCCGTTTAAGTATGTGAACGTGTTCATAAAACAAGAAACAAAAATAATTGCAGTTTTGTACGATGTACCAGAGGGCATCGTCTTTCTGGAACGTTTCTACGAATAGGTCATATAGCCACCCCAGGTATAGATAACATTTTGGCAAATTCGACGATAAAGACGGCTCGAATATTTAAAGGAGAATCATCTCAGCTTGCTCAGACGAAGAATGACTCCCTACGGGGTGCAGTCTACAGTGGTGCTACCCTCGACCTCACCGGTCTTGGCTATATTTTCACTCACCGCCGAAACGGATCCGTCTATGTACGTTGTACAAAGGGACATGGTATGCTTAGTCCGGAATGATAACGTTTTAGCTAAGTTCGTTAGCAACATTCAGATGCCTGTATGCCTTGTTTGCGATCATCTCGTTGCCGCTGCGTCCGATTCAACAATGCTGAGAATTGCTGCCCATAATGACGACCGAACTCTGCGCAGCATCAGGTGCAGCTTTAGTGAGAAACTCAACTGTTTAAGTGCCCACGGCGAGGCGTTCTACTCGTCTTCAGGAGCTCGAGTCCATCGCCACGATGTCAATGACAATCACCAGCTACTGCGAACATTCTCCGATTCAGTGAGGGCACTGACGAGTGCCGATGCGAAACTTCTCGTGCTACTTCCGAACAGCCTCCATCTGCTGAATCCTATGACGAATCAAGATCTTGTTGAGGTTGTCACTGACGTGTCCAACCCAATTGACATCTTCTGGAGTGTGTCATTCCAGCACAAGATCTGGTTCACCGCGCATATCCGACCTGAGCCGATGAGTTCGAATCGGCGCCACAGAGTTCTTATGGCTGAGCTCGACGAGGTTGTGACCTCGAAAGATATTACGCCCGACGGCATTGACGTCGACCGTTCCCTTGTGTGCCGCCTGAAAGGCAATAAATTGGTGACATTGGCAAATAACGGCAACACCATCCTGGTGCATGCCATTGAAGATTTCGGCACACTTGAACTCTTGTACCGTGCCGAAGCTTCAGATATACCCTTCACGGCTGTGGACATCATTGGTGAATCGAAAGCACGTTTAGCCCCATTGTTAGCGGTTGGCACGTCAAACGGAGCTGTTGCTTTGTTTCGCCGACTGGACGAACGATGCTGCCAGCATTAATAAGTCATAGAGCAGATGAAGAAAATAACCCAGCGAGGTAGAATGGTGTGTCTGGGGGGTGACGCACGCAGCGAGTGTCGGCAAGGGAAAACAACCAACCAGTAGAGATATATGTACATGGCTCAAGGCGGGCGCCACAGATTGACACCCGTAGATTGCAACTGTTTCCACTGTCATGCTTTGTCGCAGTACCAAGCTCAGATTATGAGTCAGTATGCAGAGTTGTCCGTCCAGAAACCTCTGATCGTTGAAGAAGTTCAAGAGTGGGACAGATGTCTGTTTTAAATGTAGAAAGCTTCATATTGAGTATTGCGGCGGAGAAATTCCCGTTGTAAGTATTCTATGCTGGCTCCTGTTCAATACAATGCGAAAATAATGGTATTGTATATGATATATGTCTGCCTATCAACCTGGTATAATCGTGATTGTTTATTTTCGCATCATAGCCCGTTATATTGTGGTGTTGGTCCATTAAAAAAAAACGTTCCTTTGACGTTTGCGGCTTTGAATCCTGCCAACACAAGAGGCTAACAGGCTCTGCTGTAAATATGTGATCTGTTTATATTAAATCAACTTAGGGAAAATTGTTTACACTGAATAAATCAAGCACGTTGAACGGCTGAAATATTAAATATATTGTCCTTGAGGTACAAAATTTATTATATGTAAAGTGTGTCTTTGCTTGTGAATAGTACCCGTTAAATGATATTTGATATCTGTTAGAATTATTCCAGTCAGATGGGTATATTTTTAGGGTTTGTATATTATAGTGCTTGCGGCTTACGAAACGTTGTTGAGTGCTGTCCGATTTAATCAGAACACGAAGACATCAATGATGAGCGAAGAGAACCTACAACAGCTATGAAAATTTTATAATTGACAATCCAACCATCTTATCAGTGTAGGATCTATGCGTAAACATGTTGTCTCAATCATGTCTGAAGATTTTGAATGCGAATTTGAAGAGTTGGGCGTACGAGTTCGGAAATGTGCAAATTAGCCCAATCGCCTTTGAGTCCGATTTCCGCAGAGTGGCAATATATTTTGCTCACCTAACAAGAAAGTGACATATTTGAAGTTGAACCAGGTTGCGTACTCCACGTGACGAACTATTTAGCGAGCATGTTATCTAAGCAGAAATAATATTAATCATTGTAATAATAGCAAATAAATAGATGTCGTCTTGTTGCTCGATCGAGTCCTCAGTGTGAACTGGATGTTAATCATTACAGCAGGTTGCTTCTATTTCAGCTCATAACTATGAATGCTTGAAATATAATCACTTTAAACTAATTCCTCAATTTACAATATCATTGAGATTTGATTTGTTTCTGTTGAATTGAAGTGTCCTCGTGAGTTCTCCGTCTCCAATAGCACTGTTGGTTAGTTGCCATATCATAGATATAACAGAAATATGCCGTTATCGAATTTTATTCATCAGGACAAATCTTTAGTGGAGAGATCTGTTGCCGGGGGATCGGCTCGTGAGGGACATGCTGTGGCGCCACGTAGTTGGCCTTTGCGCCAGAGCGCCATCTTTACGGGCGTCGATTCGAACTTACGCCATCTTGAAAAATGCCGCAGACCTCGATCATGTCAGTGGCAAAGTACACCTTAACGTCGGGACAATTGGGCATGTGGATCATGGCAAGACCTCGCTAACCGCAGCTATCACCAAATATCTAGCGGAGAAGGGTACTGGAACGAAGTTCGTCGACTACGAGTGCATCGACAAGGCTGAAGAAGAAAAGCGTCGAGGTGAGTGAGCTCACCAGGGGTGGGGATTTGCAGTGTATATTCCGTATACGAGAGATGTATGCGCATGTCAATCGCTCGAAATTATTTCGTTCGTATAGAATCGAGCAGAAACAAAAGAAGGATTGACGCGTTCTGATTGCGAAATTTGAAGGGATTTTATGGAAACCAGTATACTATGCACTCGCACGTCTGCGCTTAAGCATTATTAGAAATTGATGGACGTCATCAAGTGAACTAACGATATTATTTTTTTTATTCATTTCTCCTGCGCTATTATTGCTCGTTGGCCGTCATAAGGCATTACTATCAACGCTTCGCACATTGAATATGAGACAGAGACGCGGCACTATGCACACACCGATTGTCCCGGTCATGCCGACTTTATTAAGAACATGATTTGTGGGACGGCTCAGATGGACGGCGCCGTGTTGGTCGTCGCGGCTGACGATGGATGTATGCCACAAACAACTGAGCATTTAATCGTGTGCAAACAGGTCAGTATTAGCAGGCGGCATTAGGCGGAACGACTGATTTTCATACTCGTCTTTATTTTGCGTTGAAGTCAAAAAGGAATATTCAGTGAAGCAGACAGGAAAACCAGCCTTGACAAGTTACGTAGGTAGTCGTTATTTTATCAGTACACGAGTGTTGAATCGTGTATCATTTCGATTGAATCCGATGGTGGTGATCGCGTTTAGTCCGAAAGGTAGAACGGATAAACCAGCTGGCGATTGTCGTTGGCTCTCAGATAATAATGCATGACTATTTAGTAGTAGTCCGAAGACACTAATTGCTGTTGCAGGTCGGAGTGGAAAAGATAATTACATTCATCAACAAGGCTGATTTAGCTGACGCCGAGGTTCTGGAGTTGATCGAGATGGAGGTTCGCGATCTCATGGAGTCGTTCAACTTTCCGGACGCTCACACAAGCCCTGTGATTGCTGGATCAGCAAGGGAAGCGCTTGAAGGCAGCAACGAACCCTTTGGTTAGTGGAATCACGTCGAACATTATAGCCTCCATCGTTTCCTGATTATTTTCGATGACGACCGAATTCCCTTGACCGAAGTATCATTGCCGACCTCATATCATATCTGATGGAACCAGAAATATAGCTCTTTATACATAAGCATCAAGTTACGTTGACAAAACTGTAAAGGTATAGACTAAAATACATAGCGAATCCTGGAGCTGGTTTACCCTTCCTCGAAGCCGTTAGTACAGAGTCAGTCTAGCCATACCTTATTTTGCTGTCCTTTTTTCTTGTTGGCCGCCTATTCTCGGTCGTTCTGACGCCTAGGACAACCTGCTATTCAAAAACTGCTGGATCACATGGATGAGTATATCCAACAGCCAGAGAGGGACGTCACTTCGCCTCTACTCGGGCCTGTCGAAGGCGTTGTGAGTATAAAAGGTCGGGGCACCGTGGTAATTTCGACGTTGGCAAAGGGTACCGTTAACAAGCACGACAAAGTTCACATCGTAGGATTCAACGAGAACATACCGGCTGTCGTATCGGATATACAGGCTTTCGGTAAACAGTTGACTTCAGCCAAGGCTGGGGACCACGTAGGGTATGTAGCTTGTGTGTATGTATAGATCACGTTGTATCAAACATTCTTCGCTATGTTTGTCTATGCGGATTGCAAAAGGGCACATACAATATAATGCTAACGATGAAGCCCCCTGTCTGTTATGTACAGCGTTGAGTAAATGAGGTATTTTCTTGTATTCACACTCCACACCCCAAAGTGAACTCAATACGGCAATTCTATCCATGAAATCTATTTTAATATAGCATGAACATGTTTCCCAGGCGTTGAGCGATTGAAAACCGATTATAAAATGAAATTTAGATATATCCTCATAAACTACGGACAATATCCTCTAAAGTAACCTACTATTATAACCTTTTATTGTAATAAGGCAACGTGTACGTATTGCTGTGCTTTTTGGGTTTGCAGACTTTTGTGCCGAGGGGTCAAATCGGATCGCGTGCACCGGGGTATGTCCGTGATCGCTCCAGGTGGTTACAAAGCTCACAATCGCTTCGCAGCAAACATGTACCTACTTAGCCCCGGAGAAGGAGGACGCAAAAAGCCGATATCGATGAAGTATATTATGCCTCTATTCTCGCACAACTGGAACATGTCCTGTAGGGTCGACGTAGAAAACGGGGCCATGCTAATGCCAGGTTAGTCTTGAAATTGCTAGATTATTTCGTCGAGGGCTTAGACCAACCCCCAAACGCACACACACACACACATCTATGAACCGAGTTATCGTGTCCTTTAAGAAGCGCTCAGTAAGCGTCCAAGCTTTTGACATTCATATGTGCTACGTGGTAGCCTCGTGCAATAGCTGACTAGAACGTAAGTGACAGATGTCTCATACTGATCTTTCGACAGGCGACACAGGCACGGTGAACTTGACGCTTTCCAAGAAGATGATCCTTCAAATTGGCCAGAATTTCTCAATCCGCGAGCTCGGACGGACCGTGGCGACTGGAATCATCACGGCCGTGTTACCTGATGTACATATTCTAACCCATCAGCTAGGAAAGGCCGACATTGATGTATGAACGTGTGGATTTTGTGAGAGAACCAATTGCCCGTCGCGTATTAGCCACGACATCGGTAACCCGAAACGCTATCCATTGTGTCACGGTGCTCAGATTGCTGCTCGCGTTTCTTATCGATAATAGGACGGGCAGTGGTGGCGTCCATGCAGCAGTATCGACATCTTTTCGAAACAAAAAAGAAAAATGGATCTTTGCTCGGTTGGTGGCTGATCGCGGCTGGCTTTATCGTCGGAAACGTAGTGGAAGTGTACATTGTTGCAATAACATGATGATTTGTTAGGCATGAAACGTTTTATAACATTTCCAATATTATATTTGAATATATTTATGTACTTTTCTCATTTGCTCTTGTAGCTAACGAGTGTTCTCTCTTCAAGCCTTGAACGCTTTTCAAGTGGCAAGTTGAACAAGATAGAAAACAAGATGGAAAGGCGACGTAGACTAAGTACAATTTTAGCGGTGTTCAGGTTCATCTATATATTTGATGGTCGCTACAAATTCACTTTGTAATGTTTATTTATCATTTGTACACACCTTTATTAATTGTTGAAAAGCTACAGCACGATGTTTAGAATCATTTGGGCAGTTGCAGTTAATTATGTTGATTATTTGTTAATCGTTTGCGTTCGGGATTCGTTACTGGGTCTAAAATCGTTTTTCGCGTACTGGTCTATTTCAATTTAATTTTATTCAAGCGCAAGGTGGATGATACAAGATTTATGATAACCTAGTAGTGTTAAATAAGGTAAAACTAATTAATAAAGTAATTAATCTACACGCCACTGTAGCGTGGTTTTTACATTACGTCGTGTTCATTTCATATTCTACTAAACACAGCTCGCGTGAGCTTAAAAGTTGTGTATAGACGTGTTACCACTAACACGCTCCGATTCTATTTCTATATTGAGATAAAATGCAACGGATGTTAACGGAATTGCATTCACTCTTCTATATTGTCCATTGCAAAGAATAAACTTCTTTGCAACTTACCCATTTATCATAGTTCCGTAGAAATCAATTCAGCCGCTTTAATACAACAGTGAATTAATCTACTGACTGTGAATAAGGCTCCTCTCTGTCCCGTGAGTGCGCGTGGATCGCATCGTCGCCCAGTACACTGCCTGTCAGTGTCGGAGTGACGCGCAGTCTCAAACATCCCCCAAAAACCTCGGTGTTGCTTACTATTGCAGAGGCTCGACGAGGATACGTTCGGCTGAGCGGCTCCACCCTCCGTGTCAATGAGCGATAACGCCATTGTCGGTGACTACGTGGCAACTACTGCTGTTTGCCGGAGAACCTGTCACTTTGATGGCGCTGCTACATTTCGACAGGATGTAGTGTACGAAGCTCGTTCGGCAGCTTCGATCAGAGACCTCAACCGCTATTAGGGTCGTCCCGTCTCATGTCACTCTCCGGATGAGGCATCGCCGGAATCGTCTCCCATTGCTCTTTCCCCTTTATCTCTACTTAGATGTACCTCTGCGAACCGTTCGTTGCCATTTCATACAGTGCCCACCCGTGTACTGGTTGCGACAGTCGCCAACGGGAATCAGCAACAGCTGTTGGCGTCGCCCACCACTCGAAGGGGACTTCGGTTCGGCCATGGTGCGCGGATGTATTCGAGGCGTCGCTTGGAACAAACACTTGCGTTCGCTGTGGAATCAAACATGAAGACGGGCCGGCGTGAACACAGGACTGCACCAGCAGGGTCGTCACTAAACGCTATGAGACGAGCCCGAAACAGCCTTTGTAATCGGTTGCGCCGTAGCTCGTCGTTACCGCTTGATCGTTGCGTGCCCGTGTTGTGAATCTTTACGTGAATGCTTACGCACGTGTGCCTGCTCGCGGTCTGTACTACCCCGGGGCGCTTCTTAAAATACGACTGCGATGCGGTGAAACGTCCAGTCAGCGCTACCGCGAAGATTGAGGAGCGTCTATGCCTGCCGGCGAATAGATCACCACGATCGGTTCCACCACAGCCGCTCTCGCTGTCGACGTCGACAGGAGATGGATTGACGCGCGGGACAGCGTTCGCCTCACTCGATCTGGTGGTAACGCGGCGGCTGGCGCGCCGTTGACTCTACCGGGTCTGCGACGGCCCAACCGCCACCGCCGCCGCCGCCGCCACTGCCGTCGAAAGTGGGAAAGTTTCGTTTGTGTATCTTAATAGACAGTCATTGAGCCAAAGTCTGCCCCGGTCAGGCGTCGGCAACGAGAGAGAAATGCGCAGAGGCCGCTCACTAAAAGGGCCACCAAGTGCCGCGGAGGCTGGTGCTGTTGGAGGCAGTGCGAGCCAAGGTGGTAGTAGCACCCGCATCATTTTTCTCTCGATGGTTGTGTCTATGACACCAATACTCCCCTCTGCAGTAGCTGTCTCTGTTTCTCTGTCTGTCTGCCCATCGTTTACGTCCATCACATAGACACGGCCGCAGAGACAACACCGCCAACAAACAGCAATATCGAGCTGTAGAGACCCCTACGTGGTCGGGGATAATATTGACATCGCTACACTAATGTCGCTGCCGCCACCGCCACTGCCCGGTCACAAGCGCTAGACAAGAGGAAGCGCGAATCAACTCTCAGTGAGCGGTACCACCATCATCGTAGCAGTCATCAGACGTCGTCACTGCTGTTGCTGCGACAGCAGCCGAGAAAGATAAAAATATCAACATAGTTAGTCGTTTACCCGCTTGTTTGCTCGCTCGCTCGCGCTGTTGGGTGGCTCGGCCGGGTATCCGCCGGCAAGGCGACGAGACGAGCGCCCAGCCGTCCGCTTCATCTACGCGACTCCCCTACTGTGTCTACTGCTGCTGCTGCCCTTTTCGTCGTCAAAATGAGGAGAAAAGCAACTTACACTACGGCAGTTCACAGACGCCTGAGATACATCACACACACACACACACACGCAGGCTGCCTGGCCCACTCACGGACGAATACGGGCTCATGCGCAGTTCGTCGTCGCTGCTGTTGTTGTTGTGGTCGTTTTGCCTGTGGCGACCGCCAGCTCCAGCGAGAATGTGCACGAGTAACGCAACGGTGAGCCATCGGCTTATCAGTTATCAACAGCTCCACGCCAGGATACGTCGACAGAAAAACGGCAGTAGCAGCAGCAGCAGCGGCGACGGTGGTGGCGCATCAACAGAACGAAGAAGAAAAGCGCGCACAGCGACCGCATCATCATCATCTATAAACAGAACAGGCGCCGCATATTGTCACAACTGTATTGCCAACAGTAACAACGTTTAAGTCGGGACAGAGCGAGGAAGGGAGAGATGAGAGAAATAGCAACAGCAATAGTACAGTTCTAACAGTTTGTTGTTGTTGTTGTTACCCTGCTTGTTGCAATGCTCTCTCTCTCTCTCTCCCTGTCTGTGTTGCTATTCGAAGTTCGGCAGCAGCTGCTGCTGCTGTTGCTGCTGTTGGTGTCTTGGCCATCGCCGAGTTGTGGCTGTGGATGATGTGATCACTATCGTATCGTCGTCCATGACAACGATAAGGACGGCTCCATAGCACCCTTGCAGCAACAGCAGCAGCAAAAGTAGTATCAGTAGTACTGGTGGTAGAAGTATTATATTATAATGCCCCGAGACGGCGCCGCGACAGCGGGCAGGAGCGAGTGGGTGATGAAAGATCGTAGGGCAACCATCCAGAAACTACAGTCGTAGAAATAGCCGTCAGGCTGCGTAGAGGACCCAGCTGACCACCATCACCGCATTGGTATCTTGACATAGTTAGCCTGCTACGGTGTTCATGCGACCAGTTGCTCGTCCTCGATCCTTTCCTTTTTGTCCTCCTCCTGGACAGCAACATGGCCTCTGTTGCTGTGCGCTGTCTATCGCACATTGTAGCCATCTCGTCCGGACCGGTCCGTGTTCCTTCTCAGCCACTGTTGCCGTTACTGCTACAGTTGCTGTCAGCCATAGACGATACTGCAACTACAACCGCAGAGAGTAGTGGTGGTGGTGACGACGGCAGCGGCAGCGACGGCAGCAGCACCGCCACTTGACTAACATCCGAACGGCGGCACTCGCTCATACTCGCTCACCACTCACGGCACACCACGACGGCGGAGCGGTCCGGCCTCAACATAGTGCTCGAACTGCTGCTGGCGCTCGTAGTGGAGCTCTAACGTAGCTCTTACGTACCGATTATTGTGTGCTAAGCATTACTGCTACTGCTCGTGGTGGTGGTGGTGGTGGTAGTGGTGGTTCTGCCGGCGGCTGCTGCGGCGGCGGCAATAACTGCTCGTCGTCGTCGTCGTTGTGACCTGCCGGTGATGGCGGTAGCCCGCTGGTAATCCGCTACGAGGAGCATATACACGTAGAGAATCGCATAGACACTAGAGCCAGCAGCAGCCGTTGCAGAAATACGAGTAGTCGTTCCCGCAAAGCAGGAACAGCAGCAGCTGACAGGAAGTAGGGTGGTATATCGAGAACGGTCGGCCAACCAACAGCAGCAACAGCAGCAAACGATAGGGTCGCTACTCTGCTACCTAAATGTTCTGTTGAGCGGTGTCAATAGATCACAATTGATTATTGGTATGCTGTTGCTATACTGTATTCTAGCCTATGCATGTCCGGCCATACAGCATTAGCCGAGTTTATAGTGTGAACGGCCTAAAGTAGTGTGCTGCTGATTGATTATAAGGCACCGTTTCGTTGGACGTTTCTGTGTGTTTGTGTGTGTGTGTGTGTTTTTGTGTGACGCAGTGTGATCATCGGTTCGCGTGTTCACTTGCAACGTGACGTCTGTTGAACGTGACAGAACACCAATGATACTGGCTATAGTGGAGATCTGTAAACGTAGAAGTTATAAAAGTCGTTTGGTGGTATTAATTAGGTGTACATATCGACGTACGTAGTGATTTTGGACGAGATATTCTACACTGAAGCTGAACGGTGACCAAGTGTCGACGTGATATCAACATCGCATGTGCTTGTAATTAATAATAAATAATAATGACAGTAATATCATCATCATCATCATCATCATCATCACCAGCAACAACAACAGCGGCCACGATCAGAACCACGATCAGCGACGATAACTCGATAACTATTGGTATTGACAGCTACTTGTTGGAGCGCGCTAACACAAGCAGCACTTCATGCTACTCCGAATACTAGCACAGGCCAACGACGGAGATCTCCAGCTGTAGAAATCGACGACGAAACAAAGAACAGAGAGAAACAGCCTCTATTTATTGAAGTGGCGCTTCGCTGGCGCGGACTAGACGAGCATTGTCTCCTGTGACGAGAATATAAAAAATTAACCGCCACCGCCTCAGCCACCACCAAAAACCGCAGCAGCAGCAGCAACAGCAGTAACAACAACAACACAGAAATACAGAGGGAATGCAAAGGAGGACGTCGCCTCTCAAATGGAAATAGATCATCAAGCTAATTATCAACAGCAGAACTAACGGACAACCCACGAACGGTAAGCGCCCAAAAAATCGTTTCCCAACTGTTCTTTATTTTTGGCTGTAATAATTTGACTCGGACTAAAGAAGGCCAAAGGCAACGAAGTTGTCGATACAAATATTTGCATTTTGACTTGATCTTGAGTTTGCATTTTGACTTGCCCGATCTGCTACGATCTGCTCAGATCGTGGCGAAAATCGCTCTCGCTGAAACTGAATCCGTTGGTAATGTTTTGCCTTGTAATACTTCTCATGGGATTAGATTTCTATTTTTATCTAACTTTATTTTGTTTCGTGCCGCCCTTTAGTGTTTGTTATAGTTGGATGCATATGCTTGTATGATTGCGCCTATTGGCTCTTAGTTACCTGTCTCTCTAGTGGTTAACACCACCTTGAGGTTTTGGCAGTGGCGCCATTGAATAGCAACCTTCGAACGAACGGCCAGCCGTAACTAGTTCTATGGCGCTATCTACAGGATGAAAGGGGAGCATCTTTCGAGTTAAGGATGGTTACAAAGAATCAATATTCGGAAGCCTGTGATAACAGCCCCTGATAGCGCTGACGCCGCCAATGGAACACGTTGCATTTATTATAGCACGTTCAGTCAGGATATATATATATATATATATATATATATATATATATACATATATGTGACGTACCGTCTGTTTCTGATACGCAAGAGTATTCTCGTGGATTGTATGTTTCTTCTTAGCGAGCTAGTCACCCAAATGAAGCCAGTCGCCCTTCTTCCGACCGAGTGGCGAGGAGTCGCTAACACAAATATTGCGTTCACCAACGGTAGTAGTTGATTGATAACAGCTAGTTTCATTGATTATAGGCATTTATGTATGGACCATTAGCTAGTCTTTATTGCCATGAACATCTCGTCGTATGACGGTTGCATATACGTTTGCGCATACTGATTTGAGGTGAATGTTTACAGAGGTCGTCTTTAAATAGCACAAATTTAACTAGAGGGCTGCCATAGACGAGGTCGAAATTGGTGGATCACCAATTAGATGTATGGTGAATTGCGATGTGGTCATTCTCCACTGCATACAAAGATAGTTTATTTATTCTAATGGGATCTCCCGGTGTGAGGTGTACGCTTTTATATGCAACTTATCTAATGCACGGAGTTGTCTGACCTTCCATGAAACCGCAATAGTCGCTCACTACCTAAATTAGATAGCATGTCCGTAAATGATGATGGGTAGCCAAGAGCTCCGTGCGCCAAAACGGGCGTCTTGCTTCTTATGTGGTTTGTTAGGTCGGGTTTTATTTATAGAGATAGATGGCTGAGGTCTGTTGCACTTTCAGGCGTCTAACACGGTGTATGCACGCTACACGTTGAATAAATTTCACGAACATCAAGCTCATGGCAGAAATCAAAACAGAGGCATAAGGTACTACTAGGCCCGCAGTATGATCTTGTGTGTCAAACACGAAACATGTCTACCTTCATGCATCACGTGTCAGCAAAGTCGCCCAATCGGCATCACCTCGAAACTGCTTCTACTTGCATACAGTACAAGAACGAAAGTAAGCGTTGAGGCCGTTTCGTATAGTATCGAGAGAGAAATTTTAGTCTACCAAACAAACGCAAGCGGCCACCACAGTTTGTGTCGAAGCCTGTGTGTCGGGACCAGTTCGCTTGAACAGACCGAACCATGTGAGAACAGCAACGATGGGCCTTTATCAATGCGGGTGATGTCACCCACCCGGTGAGCGATTCTCGGCAATCCTATAATATGGTCAGTCAGTGTTGTCGATCGGGACGATCTTAATCTGTGGCATTTTCTGCTTAATGCCTTTACGATGCTGTTCGATGATGGCAAACATCTAGTCCATTTTGGGGAAGGCTTACATCCAGCGGGCCGAAAATATCGTCACATTCACGTATCCGCGCCACCCGCCGCCTGGTTCATATTTGAATGACCTGTTGCGCTTGCGTAGTCGATTATGTCACTTGCGAAACTCTCTGCAGAATTTCACCTTTGGAAACATCGACCGCGTTTTTAATGTTTTCTTTTTTAAAATCTATCTTTTCTTTTATTCCATCTATCGATCCATGAATCGAAGTACTCATATTTGTCATATCCATTCCTTGTTTGTCGCTAGTATCAGTCTATTATTCTTATCTCATGTTACGTTATTAGGGCGTTAATCTATGAGCGATACCTATTGCAGGTGCCCAGCGTCAACAATGATTAGTCATAGCAGGCCCTGTCTGATCACAGATAATGAAAATCAATAAATACTCATCGGTTCATTAATGACCCTACTAACCTTTTTGCTACGTTTCGCTCAGATAATTTTTACGTCTTACGCCCCTCGTCCATCCGCCCCTCGTGCCTCTGAGGTCACTCAAGACAATAGACACGCTATTATATTCTCCAAGTGATTCGTTTGTGTGAGGATTGACCTTCGAAATATTTACTTAGATAACGATGTAGTTCTATAAGCACTGATACCAGCATTATTTTATTGGCTATAGAAACGTTAACTTGATAGAGTCGTAAAAGCGGCGCGACGATATAAGGTACCATGGTATTGTCACGGAAAAGCATAGAATGTCTATTAAATGATTCCCTGCGTCGTTTAGGTGAATCTCTCCCCTTTTCTCTCTCTCTCTCTCTCTCTATGTATGTATCGGATTCTCTGACGTTGAAGCATTGGCTAGCACGATGGGTCACCGATCAATCTTGTTTCATTCCCTCGTGCGAGCGACCACCTCTGAAGGCTCGTCAATGATACGACAGATCGATGTAAATAGACGTTGACCTCAACCGCTGCTCGAGGGGACGAACTGAATCAGTCCATTTACGCGATGCTGATTGATCTGTCTCTCTCTCTCTCTCTCTCTCACTCTATCTATCTATCTCTATCCATGTTTGCGGATCTGGCACACCGACGCTTTGCAGGGTACGTCGTCATCAGATACAATAAAAGTGATACACTTAGTCTGTTGACGCATACGCACTCCATAGAGACTAGCGAATGTACAACAAATTGTATTTCGTAATTCGTCATTCCTACTCATGAATATCTGCGCTACGAAATAACAAAAAAAAAAACAAGAACGCGCGGGGCTAAAACGGTGGAGAAATTGCCATTATGATGTTCTCTCTTCTGGTTGTTTGGTGAATATGTTAGCCCAGTCATCATCATCATAATCCGGGGCGTCGTGTGTCGTAACTTGACCTCGTATCGGAACGTGATCGCACTTTCTAATTAAATGAACATCTATCTGCTATCAGCAATGGATTAAAACAAAAGGTTTACTGAGCAGTTGTTTCTGTATTGACACTATTTGCTGTGATGTAAACTCAAAGTTCGATAGATATAGTGGTCACATAGGTATATCGATAGATTGAGGGTCCTGCAGCGTAATTGGCTTGCCTTGATACAGATATGTTAACACCACACTCAAAGTCTGCTCGTCGAGTTTCGCAACAGACCAAGTTTTGCGTCGAACGAAGGAATTTGTTTGTGACTCTTTATTGCGCGTGGAATTGGCTAGTGTCCAACGCGCTGTCACTTGTCTACGACGCTGAACGAGAGTGGTCGATATGAAACGTATATATATATATATATATGCAATTAACGCTTTGTTCAACTGTGTACTACTAGTCATTTGTTCGAAGAGCATTTCCACTTGAAAATTATCTGTTCGTTTCTAGGCGCACGATTTTCTCACTGTTTGCCCACCCAATTACTGGGTTAATTAGTAGAAAATTAATCTTATGCAATCCCTATGTCCAGTCCATCACGCAGTGCACCTAATACTGTTCTCCAGTGAATCTGTTCACTATCTGCGGGGCGATTATCACCTGAGATGATCGCACGTGCCCCCGTGCTTATCCAGAGCTGCACAGCGTCATCAAACCTTTGACACAAATCATTCGCTGTGTGTGGCGGTATCGCAAATCGTCGCAACATAGTAACGATTTTGTGCGTCTCGCTATTTGCCTCCCGAAAGATACTTGCCATTGCGTTGTGGCCCCATTGAAATGGGTGGGCTGTCAGGCTGATGGAAAGCGCTACACCGAGATTATGTCATCATGCCACTCAACTAGTGGGAATACTTCATAGATTAATCGATTACAGTCATTTAAATCGATTCGTGTTTGTTTTTGAATCGCGATGATTATTGATGTATGCGTGACATACATATATATAGCATTGA
The DNA here is from genome assembly GCA_019614645.1 of Stratiolaelaps scimitus. Taxonomy (NCBI): domain Eukaryota; kingdom Metazoa; phylum Arthropoda; class Arachnida; order Mesostigmata; family Laelapidae; genus Stratiolaelaps; species Stratiolaelaps scimitus. The sequence goes on from JABWDB010000021.1 coordinate 4,702,766, forward strand.
ATTCATGTGGATGCTCAGGTATTTACCGGTTAGATGGAATAAGTTCAGTTATACATTATATGCTGATATCATAATTTCTAGAGGTACAATGTTTACTCGATGCGTGCGTTGCTGTTGAGCCGGTACTCGAATCTCGTGCTTCGCTCATTGTATTACAGGGGACGCAGTGAGTGGAGTTAGCAAGGGGCGATTTTTTTGTACGTCACGACCGAATGAACCTAATGGGTATTTCGTCAAGATCTCCTACGAATGGTTTACTTGGATACTTCTTTCAAAAGTATTGCATTCTACAAAAATCAATTGCATCAGAACATGATTATGCTGATCGATGAAAAATGATATAATACAATTATTATATGAAAGAAATGAATAACAGGCGACCTGATATTATATTCCTGTTTATTTTCAGGCGGGAGACATCATCCGTTTGTCTGCCCCCTTCTGGACAGCAGTGGACGACAGACACATCATGGGTGATAATGGCGGCAGCGCGACGACTGGAATCGAAATCCCCGGAACCCGCGATGGCTATCGGGAAACCGATCGGGGGGTGTCTTCTGAGGGACCTGAGTCTGGGGGGTTGGCCACCCCACCTAACACGCCTCTCTCCACCTCGCTGAACCCCAACAATAACTCGTTGTTGTCCAAGTCATGGTTTGCTGAACAGTTTCACAGGTATGCAGCAGGATCTTGTTAGATTATTGATTCCAAACAGTTTCGTTGATTACTATGGGAAATAAATGAAAGCTTTTGCAAAGCTTGTGGCAAAATATACAGTTCTATCTATAAAATCTATGTGCTAGAAATATCATAATCGATCGTGCGTGAGTTACGCATCTATAATATAAAAACAAATCGTCCTTCGAGTCGGACCCTCGAATAGAAATATAAGAGTTCACTGCAGTTCATTATCAGCGTGTCCGACTAACAACTGAGTTCGACGATGCTTCGCTTACTCAGCCAAACATTCGGCTGATAGAACGTTATATCTACGGATGAGCTAACAAACACAGGCGGATGAGAATTCAAATCCGGAATTATGAAACGAATGATTTACTGCCTCTGCCTAATTTCAGACAAATGATGATACATAATACGCAGCACTCTGGCCTATCGGAATCAACTGAGAGGGTTCCGCCATCGACAGCGAACACCCAGTCTGCCGAGAACGCGGATAGCGCTGTGTCGGATAATGGAAGAGGGACTGGTGGTCGTAGCTAGGAAAGGAAATATCGTCGAAGACTACAAACACCGCCTCTGGGAATCTTTGTCTAGCTCCATATTGCTTACATGAGCTCGAATATGCAAGGTTTAGGATTTTCCAATTGTATAACCGGAACAACTGCACTGTTTTACCTCGTCCATCACCCGCTTCGACTCTGCTGTTGTTATCAGAAATCGAATTCGGTGGCTATCCAGACAGAGAGTTGAGGAAATATCGATATTTTTTGCAGTTGGCGAACGGATCGAACAGGGGTCGGAGTGAAGAAACTACGAGGATGACAAAATGAAGAAATCTGCTGTTTAGCTCAAACAAACGAAGTGTTAATTAACATCTACCGAATGAGCCTATTTACGCTACACTGGAACACTGGTAATCGAATGCGGCCGATTAGGTAGGGTGGCACGATCGAAGTGAATGTCTCTTAGCTTGTATCATATACAAACGCGCATGACTCGAAACATGATAATATGAAATAATATTCTAGTACATACAAATGCAACGTCATGTATCAACGTGAAAACGCCAAAGGTAACAAGAGGGAGATAGACCGATGCTGGGCCACTGATGGTTAGCGACCACGCGAAAGTACTGTACCATACAGTGTAAGTTGTTCAACCAATAAGTAAATGACACCCGTACACACATTCAAGCAGACGCTGGCCACGACCTACTACGTAATCGATTAATCGTGTGTCTACTACCACGAATTCGCAGCTTCGCCTACGGTAAAGCTGCATTTAGCTTTTGCCTTTCTATGTTTAAAGTAGATGAACCCAAATACAACGGGCGGATGGTGCGGCAGTTTTCGGTTGAATTCATCATATAGAATAATATATATATATATTTTTTTTTATGTTGTTAAACTCCTGTTCACATATATAGTTGCTCTATTTAAGTTGTAAGCAAATTATATGTTGTAAAACGATTTGTCGGAGTCGACAAATGAGAAACTAAGAAACAGATCGAGATCAACAGAGTAGTCACATATATCTCACGCCCGACGTCTTTCATCAGAACTGAGTGCAGCCTCCTCACGTTGAGATATGAGAGCCGTGAGAAAAGCCTCAAGGTTCGTTATTATCGCGTGAGCGCCGTCTCATTGTCTGGTTGTCACAAAAGCAGAACACGGATTGAATTTCTAGATGTATATGGCTGGAAGTGATTTTTTTGTCTGTTTATATTGCATCCAGCGTCTAGGCGTACTTATGCATGCACTCGCAATACGAATTGATTAATTGCTAGCGAACCATGTACTCGCAATATGTATCCACCTTGTTATTAGCTGTATTTAATAAAGAATTGATTACAAAGTCCAAATCTAGCTATTACTTCGTTATCTAAATTCGTTTCGTCCGATTTTGTTGGCCTACTTCTCCGACTTGCGGGAGCAGCTCATGGATTGGAGTTCGTTCCCGCCCGGATCCATCCTCTCACTCTCGCTGGACGGGGCAGGCGGAGCCCGCGAGGTCTCCGAGGGACCGCCATGTTTTTGGCCTTGCTCGTTTTTCGATCTCCTTCGCTAGCATCATTTCAGCAAAGGAGCTGATGGCTTGCCAAGTTTTCTCGCCTTCGAGCATTTCTATCACCACTGTATCCACTGAGA